>JANFOE010000153.1:0-673461 GCA_025667525.1 Glebionis coronaria | reverse complement strand
TTTTTTTGTTACCGAAAACGATTGTCGAACCGGTAGCTGGTACCGATACCGAAACGGTACTGGTACCGGTACCGAGCAAATTCCGGGTTCCGAGAATGGCGCTGTCATGTTTGGCCGGGAAAAAAGCGGTACCAACAAAAGTACAAAACGGTTTTGGTTCGGTACCATTTTCATACCGTGCTCAGCACTATGTCCTACCATTATGCTCCTCAATAATGCAATTAATTGTACCTCATGAAACAACGGAAATATGTTGGTTGAAAAGAAAAATAAGATGGATCAACTAAACCATGGAGAATTAGAATCTAATGATAAAGTGGTAACATAAGCTAAAGTTGAAGAGAGTGATTTTGCTGCTAAACCTATCTATAAGTTATTTCCATCAACCTAATCTAACATGTTAATATCCCCTTTAATTTCTACCCAAAAGAAGTTAAACTCAGAAGGACAGAAACCATGATTGTGATACCAATTTATAAGCCAAATTCATAAAAAGGATATGCTAACAAATTAATCTGAATGGTCCTTCACAACAGTTATGGGGCATGAACTGTTATTCACAGCGTAGTTGTTCACACTACACATGATCCAAATACTGAAAGCATAGGTTACCAATGTGCATACCCAACAAAATTATCTATTTTATCAAATTATTTTATCTCAAAACCAAAACATCTTCTCACCTATAGGATACAAATAATGGTTTCAAAATAAGGTACAGTTAATAACTTAGCCACCAAGAGTTTGAGTGGCATTTCGTAAGAGTTTGAGTTTGAGTGTGAGTGGATCGGTAACCTTATTTGGCACGAGCACAACCGATATTTTTTACTACTTGGTCATCGGGACATAAAGTAATGTACTATAGGCTAATGTCGAATAGTAAAGAAGCTAAAGACTAAATCACATGAACTAAAAAGTGAACTTGAAGTTACCGTTTCACCCAACTTTTCATTGGTTACGAATTCTGTAATGACCACTTCTTTCCATTTATAAATTTCATAATGTCACCAAGTATGAGCCTTCCATAGGTATCACGTTTCGTTTATAGCAGATCCTGTAGCTCAAACTTTCTTGCATTCATATATAAATCATTTGAGAAGTATGTGAGATGTATTTCCATGTTTATATGTTTAAGAAATACTATAAGGGGCATTAAAACCAACTGATACGAGTATGTGAGCTGTGTTTATTTTTTAATGTTTTAGGACTTTAAAAAAAATAGACCAGCAACTTAATTTTAAGGTTGAAAGGCACATAAGTAGTAACCAGAACAGAACAAACATGGGGATGTAAATCATACATCTTCATTACCATAGGTAATACGCTGTTGGTAAAAGAGCATTAAAACAGAATTACCCCTTTTGGGAGCTTGACAATTTGAAGTTTCGCAAAGACTATTTAGGTGTAAACTTGATATCTAATATAGGTCTATTAAGTTTCCCAAATTGTACCAACTGGTCAACAATTCCACAAACCTGAAACAAATGATTTAATAAATAAGATAAATTATTGTTGAAACTTTACAAACCAAAACATTATTATAAACGAAATAGAGTAATGTAACTCACTCTATCAACTGGAATGAAAAATCTAACGCCAATGGTAGTTTCCTATATCTATAAGCTGTTTTATAAGAAGTCCGGATAAGAATTCCATAAGAAGATACATGGCTTGGAGTGACGTGTAAATATTAATACTCACTTTGTAGTTCACATATAGCTCTTTTTGTTAGAAACTCTATTCTCTTTTTTTCATCCCATACGCTGTACGTGCCCATATCCAAATATTCGTTAATTGCATCAAGAGTCTCTGAATGTCAGCCAGATTCCTGTATCTCAGGAGTTTCAAATTTCAATAATAGTGTTGATTTTTGTTATGTGGAAAATATAAACGGAACAAACCTGACCGAGGTCTAGCTTCATAAGTACCATGCCAAAGACAAAAAAGCTTTATAGGTATCAGCAAGCCATCCATCACCTAGAATTTCCGACCTTCAAAATTTATGTGAAAATTACAGTTGTCCATTAGCCTACCAAAAAATAGATGACATATTGTTCCATATTTCAAGTGTTATCATTTCATATATGAAGGTGACACTGTGACACGGTTTTAGAAACAATAGGATATAGTGCATTATACTAAAACAAAGATTCCTAGCACAACATAAGTGTGCAATAGCTGATCTGGGGACTGATAAGTATTCACCAAGACCCCTGTCGAAAGGAGAATATTCATGAAGATGCTCTAACCGCCTATGCGTATTAATTAGCTAAAACCACGAGGAAATACGATTAGTTTATAATTTCTTCACAAATAATGGCCAATAAAAAACATTACTAAGAGAAGATAACCTCAATATTGAATTTAAAATACCCTCATGTCATACAAATGATACTCACTTCTTCATGTTGCAGAGTGACCCTTAAGGCGTTCTTCGTACCAGAATGCAGCCCGACATTGTCCACATTATTGGTTGATGTCTCCAAAGTCGACACAGGATGGTGATACACCGCATAAACGATTGTGCGAGAATCAGTTCAAATCCAGATGTTACCTATTTAAATAATACTGTAAATGATTATTGGTTGATGTCTCCTAAGTCGACACAGGATGGTGATACACCTGCATAAATGATTGTGCGAGAATCAGGTCAAATCCGGATGTTACCTATTTAAATAACAAACGTCGTTATTAGAGTAAAAGTTAAAATCTGATTGAACAACAAGAACAACTATTAACCTTCATTTTGACAGAGTTGGATCCCTCTGCAGTCGTACCACAAACCGATTTGTCACAACACGCATGAGAACGTTCCTTTGGTTAAACTGTTGTTATGACTGTGGCATCTGCTGGTTGTGAGCGATACCTTTTTTTTTTATCACGGTTAGGAGTGGCTCAATTAGATCCACGAACAGCTACATCTGTGGCTGAAAAGAAAGAAGGAAAGAAAACAAGTTAACCGTATCGTTGTTAGCCGAAGTCCTATGTCATATATCAGGACTGCTTATATTTCATAAGAACGAAAGAATACACCGTAATTACATAGCTACAGAAAACCAACTTTTATTATTTCTATATGCATCATTGTAGAATGAGCAAATTACCTAAAACACAGTTTTGATACAACGAAGCTTAAATGACTATTTGATTCTCATTATCTAACAATCAAAACTAACTAATCTACACGACAAAACCACCATATGTACATAACATACTTGATAGAAATAATATATGTGAATTTGCTAAATTCACATTTAAATGTAGTGTTTTCCTAAATTTTACGCAAACAACCATTAAGAAGCTTCAAGCATTAGAAAATACTTGAAATAACTTACTTTAATGTTACTCAAATTTAAGCGAATTGGGAAATTTGAGTTTAGTGGTCTGTCACCAAACACCTTGCTTCTGGCGCTAAAGAAGGGGAATATGTGTATGGAATATTGCTAAACCAACAAAACCCAGACAGTCATAAAGCTTAACCAAAATTAACACATTCATTATTTCTTAATAAAAATAAACTTATGACCTATACATGTTAATGGAGGTTATGACAGTGAAGTTACTCGCTTGCTTTCTCGTTATGAATTTCATCCGAAAGGTTATGACAGTGAAATTACTCCTGGACCATAATTACCAAAGTCTGCATATAATATGGTGGCAGGAGCTGTTTTCAGACCCATGGGAGCCATCCCTTTGGATCAATGAAGCTTTCAAGCATAGGCCACCAAACTTTTATTCACCTGTCAATCAAGCCCGTGGTGTGATTTTCCCCTTCTATGAAGTGCACTATAAAGAAGAAATGTCATGCTAGAAATTAAGACTATTATCTATGACCTTTCATCTGTAACTTGAACATCTATAATTATATCATGGGTTTAACGTGTTGATTTTTAGTATAGCTGCTTCATATGTAAACCTAACACGCTATATTATACACCAACATAAGAAACAACCGCATGAAGCTCAGCAGCACCATAATGACACATCTCGTTAATAAGGTCTTTAGTCAAGGTAGAGCTATTACAACACAAGTCAATGAGGAGGCTAACTGCTGTAGTTTTCAATCTGGATATTTCCTCATCCATTACACTACACAATGCTTATCACAGTTAGAATACAATATATAATGGTTATAGTATGTCTAAGTGAGATTATAATGTTACTCGTCAAACTGCCCATGAAAAGTGTCGTAGTTTGCTGCAAATTAACCGACGACTCGAAGGAAAATATAGAATCCTACAGCCACAATGTACTCCTCATCAATCAGATACTTTTGCATCTCGGGCAAAACTGGAGCATTGAACTCTTCCTCAATGGGCCTATATCTATATACCTAAAAAATGAAAGGACAAATTACATAAATCATATAACAGATGCAAAAGCTGGTATACAACATATCTGCTAGATAAAAAATTGTAAAAAGTAGTTGTGGGCACTATTAACCGAACTTACTGTGAGCTTTCTCGCATTCTTATAGAAGCTTTTTATAACTACTTTAGAGATGCTATATGGATCTCTGCCTATCTTTTTCAGGATATCTCTAACACGTTGCTCAACTACGAGAAAATCAGCCTCAACTTTAGCCTGATACAGTTTCTATAGGTTTACATATAACCTATAATAGAATTGTAGGCACATGTTAGTTACATCATCCAATTCACGAATCACAACAATGGTAAACAAATAAATAAGAACTATAGGTGGCATAGTGTGCAGATCAGGTAGGTTGAGTATGGATAAAAATTGGTCGTCGCATGTATATTGACCCATAGTCTAAATTTATTAGTTATTCAACAAATAACCTAATTGAACCGTTAAAATACACTTTGGCCCATTGAACTCGTTAATCCAAATCGACCAGTTCAAAAAAATACTTTCGACCCGTTTTGCCTATTGACCTATTTGAACTATTTCACTTTAAGCTAATCTGTTTTATTATACATGTTTAACATAAACCCAAATTGACCCAAATATAAACAAATGGGTCAAATGACCACATTAAGAGATAAAGACAAGAGGTCAAAGCATGTATTAACCACTTACTCTGTGGAAGAAGTCATAACTGGTATTGATCCCTCAAAAGGAGCCTCACCACCACCTTCATTAGCAATAAACTCCTGCAATAACGAAACACGAGTAGTTAGTTTACTCAAGACCGTCCAAGCTTACCTGCAACCCTATGGTTTCAATCAATATCAATAAGTCAGCATAAAAGTCAAAGGAAGCAATTGGGCATGGAAACAACCGGCAAAATCTATATCTATATCTATGTTAAATAAGCAAACACTCTAACTGCTCTACAAACCATTCATTGTCGATACCTTTGATCATGGAACACTACAACTATTACATGATAGAATCAAATCATCAGCATGTCCTTTTCCAAACCATTAGAATCATTACTTATTTATTAGAATACATAATTATCAACAATTTATAATCATATTAGTTGATTAAATAACTGTTTTTGCAGTAAATTAGATACAACCGGCCTGAGAAGGTTGGCTTGACGTCTCATTCTCTTACTATATTTGATCCTTTTGGACAAAGCACAGACCCAATGGCATGAGCAAAATAACAGAAAGTGAACAAAAGAATGCCAGGACATACCAGATCATAGAACATACTATGGAATCTCTTAAGCACCTTAAGAACAGTGGCGAGAGCACCATCGATATTGTTTTCATCACTTGCCAGTTCAGACAGAATTCTAGCTTGGTAGCCAAATTGTCTACAGCTTGAGGAAAAAAAATGATATCTTTCCATTGATCTCGGATTATCCCTGTGCTTCAACCAGACCTTAAAGAAAAACAGTGTCACGGCATGAAAAATAATCACACTGATAAATGTGTATACCAAGATAATAATCTTACGGATTTTGTATCATCAAGGATCAGATCATCACTTTCTTGCCATAGAACCACATCAAGACCTTTCGGATGCTTAGTTGTGCAATCATATGATGTAATACATTTGATAAAGTGTTTGTGGGTCAAGCCCACCCGATTCCATATGTTTGCTATCAAATCCTGTTTCACCCGCCACACACACACATATATTTTGGAACATCTACAGAGATTAACATGTTACATCTTTCTTATATTCATATTGGAGCTGAGTGTACATCGACCACGATGTGCCGGAATTGCAAGGAGTAAGGACACCTCTCAAGCGAGTGCCCCAACGATGTAGTGTGTCACATGTGTAGTAAAGTAGGCCATTTGGCGCGAGATTGCCATAGCCCAAGTGTTTCCTCATATGATGCTCGTCTTTGCAAAAACTGCTACATACCAGGGCCTAGTGCAGCTGACTGCACCAATGATAAAGCTTGCAAGAAGTGTAGGAAAACCGGTCACCTTGCTCGTGAGTGCAACAATGACCTCATATGCAACATTTTCAGAATATATGTGCCTCTAGCACGCAAGTGTACCATATCTGACTTGTCCAGCCCTCTGTTCCACATTAAATCATGTCCATCCAGCTCCGTGGGCGCAGTTGGTTCGTCATTGTGGGAATATCATTTCCGAGATATGGTATGCCAGAACTGATTATGAAATGCAGTCTACTGCGCCTGCCATCACCTGAGTTTCAGTTGAAACTACTAAACCACACGAAAAACAAACCACACAATCAGACGCAAACTTTATGAAAAAACTATTTTTAGCTCATGGAATATGAAAATTTAGATTAAAAATGTGAACTGATTGAAGATGAAATCTATTGAATCCAGAACAATAAAAGGAAGGAGGAAAATACTGAACTACTTGGATATAAGTGATGCCTGCAATGTGTATTCTTGTATGTATTTTAGGTTTGCTCTAATCTTCGATCAAATCCAATACTACAACCTTCAATATAAAACAACATATCATTAGGATACTATATCAGGAAAACATATAAGATAATGCAAGAGATAGGGATGCAGAAAAGTTTGCAAGTGGTTTGCTACATCTCTTAAATGAACATTCGTGACAGGTAAATGCTCCTTGACAATCATACTTCAGAAAACCAAAATAAAGATATGATATTATTTATCAAATGACAACCAAATATTCCTATACAAATCACCAAAGCAAATACCACCCCAATTTTCTACCTTGACTTCTTCTATTCTCTATATTGATTTGTAGGAAAAGTTATTAATAGTGGTATTTCGTGGAAATTGTATCAGCGTACAGTGTAGGTATTTGAACATTTCAAAAATAGATCATTCAAATTTAGTGCAATATGTTGATGTCCTCTCAATTTTGGACCACACACTTATGTAATAGGGGCTTGATACATGAGCTTTGTCAATGGTAAGGTTATATAGCCATGTTTCTTAGGTGGAACAATATGGCTATTACAAAAAAGCCCCATCATCTTAATTTTGAACCAACTGGAAATAATGCATGTCATGCTTAAGTATTCATGGCTATCTTGATAAGTACCAAATTTAAATAACAAAGCATTCAACTTTAAATAGAATTAAACTCCTAACTATCTTGCTAAGTTTAATATAGACGTGTGTACCTAGAGGAAAAGGAAACAGTTCGTAATACAGTTGTTTAAGGAAACAACTACAACATTGGTAAATAAGCCTTCCATCACGAAGAACAACAGTTTGTATCAAAGGGTAACGGACTCATAAAGACTGTATCTGCAAACTTCAAGTTGACAACATGTGTAAGTCCTAAACAATTATACATAAAATACCGATATCAGTGACAATATATTTAAACCCTCCATCATAAACACATCAGTGGAAACACGACATCAGAAACCTTCATCAATAACATCTCAGTAATACATTAAAAATCCTCCACCAGATCCATCAATAAAAAACCTTCCATCAGTAACCCGACATACAAAGCCCTTTATCAGTAACAACATATCAGAACCAACAACATTAGAAACCTCCATCTCCATCAGGAACTCATCATAGCAATTTACTTAATAACTTAGCAATGATGATTCCTGATTGGGTTTGATTAAAAACTAATGTAGATTGGAACGATCAAAATGCATGATATAGAAACCAGAAAGTTTACAAGGATTCAATAAAAGCTGATGTTTGTCAGAACATAATTTGTCGTGGTCTTTCAAGACAATAATTTAAGAAAATATTGTTGAAAAAGAAACTAACGGAAGAAGTAATCATTACATATAAAGAACATGGTTCAAGTTACTTACAAATTCATAATCAACCAAACCTTGCTAAAGATCCTAGATTATATTTTAATTATGAGATCGGTTGTTCTGATGAAGATGAATATTGGTGGTTATTGATGCTACCTAATAATCTGATATTGGTTGAACTCTAAAATCATTATTATCACTGATAAAAAAAAGAAAAAATAAGCATCAATTCACTAATAATAAAAGAACGGGTGGCTATGGCTATGAGTTATACCATTGTACTCGAAGATCCAATCACACATCTTCTGGCCGTCTTTTGATGAATCATACGACATCATCCGGATTTCTGCATCTCGATTTTCAACTTGTGCTTTTGATTGTTACCTGAAGACTTATGATTTGGGTTGAAACTTATATCAAGCGATCATAAAAGGAAATGAAACAATTGTATTTAACTCTAATTGAAAACAATAAAAATAAAAACAAAATATATATAACCATTATAATTAATCCGCATCTTCACATAGTTTGGAGATGACTTTTGCTTCAGCTTTTGAATGGTCAGATAGCCATTATAACACAAAAACATAAGAATTTAAAAACATACACGTAATAATGCAAAAAGAAAATAGTCGAATGGTGTTTTAAGGTTTTAGGGGTTGCAAATGGTTATAAAGAGAATATGGATGAATATATTCTGTTTTGTATAAATTAAAGAATTAAGATTAATTTTAAAACTATAATTTAGGAATGGATATGTATCGTTTATTTGTGTGTATAATTTAGAGGACTTATTAATAGAGTTTTTAAGAAGAAATCAGAAACAATTGGTTAGCATAGTTGGTAGAGTTGATTGGAATGTAACAAACAAACCTGGGTTCAATTCTTGTCATTAGCATTTTTTTAATAAATTTTGAGAATTTTATCAAAACTACCTTTAAAATGCGATTTCTAAAAGTGTGTTTTCAAAACGCGATTTTCGAAACCACTGCGATTTCAAATCATTAAAAACGCGGAAAATGGATTTTGTTAGGGATTTCTGAAATCCTATTGGTTTAGAGGTGCCATGTCACATATGACTAGGATTAGGGGTGTGGTATCAAGTCATAGTTATACCTATATATAATAAAGATATATATATATATATATATATATATATATATATATATATATATATATATATATATATATATATATATATATATATATATATATATATATATATATATATATATATATATATATATATATATATATATATATATATATATATATATATATATATATATATATATATATATATATATATATATATATATATATATATATATTCACCTTTGCATGAAAATCTTGTACAATCATATGCATCATACATGTGCATACATCATTGGAGCTCTAGAGCTCTGAGCATTTATCATAACAGGGAACAGTTGAAACATTTGATCAACTAGAACTTTTGAACAATACATTATGATTGTGAATATTCAATCATGGGATCACAGGAACAACATGTATGACTACATTTTTATGAGCATACGAACATACTACATTTCTTCAAACATTATGTATGGCTACATTTTATGAGCATACATAATACAAGACATCATTTGGGACTATTGAGTCACCTGAAAACATATGAGCATATTCATGCATCATTTTAGTGTTATGAAAACCTAAAACCATGATCACAATTAATAACGTTTATCTAGTATCACACCAAATATATATATATAATATATATTTTCTATACACTTTAAGTGTTACAACAATCAACAAAAGCTATTATCACAATATAAATTTGTACCTAACAAAATTTATAACATTTATTTAAGTGTCTCATACTTTAAATAAATAAAACTATACTTTTATTAATCTAAGACTATACTTTCACCAAAAACCCTAAAACCTAACCAAACCGACTTGAACTCGAACCTACACTCACACTACGATACCTAGACTCCTAATAACTATGCCAAATCACTACACTTGAACCTAAAACTACCCTAGACAACCTATTTTAGCCGAATACTACATAAACCACACTTACACTTACTTAAAACCTTACAAGTTACATTTAACTTTACATAAAACTTGTACAACACTTTCTCACTAAACCTAACACTATTTTCAACATCACCCTTGTCCCCTTGACTATGTTATGCGACAGCTAGAAAGGGAAGAAAAGAGGCAAGTGTACATCATAACATTTAAACCTAGTACTAACAATCTTATGTAAGATCACCTAAGTACTAACTAGATTACATGAATCTACTCTCCTCTCTCTCTTGGACGTGTATAAAAATCGAGCCACACACATCTCCCAAGCTTAGATATTTAGTTAACACTCACATCCTCAAACCTCACTTACAACACACCATATTCGGATCTCATACCACTTACACACAAAACATATATTCCCTACATCATTTACTACATGAATCTTGGTCTCAAGAGCATTTAGTGCAAGTCCTCATCTCTATTCTTGGCTCACAAGTCATACAAGACCATCCTAGGTCACGGTTAAAGAAGCTAGACGTGTAAATCCATATTGTGTTCCAGTTAGTGTCATTTGTTCATCGTCAACCTCATTAAACAAGTAAGTATATCCTACTCCTATCCATACTCCTTCCATTTTCATTTATGCATACCTCATAAACATGCAAATCCAAGTACCATATTTGGAAACTTAATATAAGACGTGATTAAGTAACATGCACACGTAAAATTTGCTAGAACACGACCCACGAACACCCTAGAAGCCACGAATTGTTTTTCTTTCTTGGTTAACATGCTAAAATTTTAGATCTATGGAAACTAGTGAGAAAACCTTACTCTAAAAACCCTAGATAAGCTAACCTAATAAACTAAACGTGTACACTAATGTATAAGCCCATATGTCTCGGCTTATTTATTAAAAACGAGTACTAAACATTTACTTGATAAGCCTTTAGCTAAAGTTGATACTTAGGGATAGTTGATTTCTTAAAATAAGCTTAGAAGACATATAAGCCGTGAACTAAATAAGCTATAAGCCATATAAGTCGTGAAACCAAATAAGCCCATAAGCCCATTACACGGCTTATTAATATAAGCCGAATCTTAGTTAAGCCCAATAAGGCCCAAGTAGTATATTGGATTATTTAAGAGTGATAAATAACTTGTACTAGTATTAACAAGCCCGAAACATGAGCCCATTAAACCCAAAACCCCAAACCGGTCCTTAATGGGCCTATCGAGCCCATTTAGCTCCAAAAATGCTATTTGGAGACTTTTCGTTCCATTTATGCCAAGAGGTGAAAGTATTGGTCGAAAATGTAATATTACAAAACATATATATTGAATTCGAGACTTTGAAAAGTATAAGGACTAAAATTTCCAATTTTGAAAGTATAAGGTTGCGTTTGTTTTATACCGAGACTTCAAATCAACCACAAGGACCATATATGTCATTTTCCAAACTTGTAGCAAGCCCTAGTTGTGTCTTATAATTATTTTGAGACTACAAGGACTAGTTTTGCCATATTACAAACTTGAACCGAGCCCTAGGGACTCAGTTTGCAAATTACCCAAAGTTGTTAAACCATAAGGACTATAATGGTCACTTTTCGAAAGTATTGTGAGCCCTAGGGGTGTTTTGGAAAATAAATGTAACGGACAAGGACTAACGATGCAATACATTTAACAAACGAAACCCTAGGGGTTATTTTGGAAATTATTATCTTTACAAGGACTAATGTGTAATTTAATTTAATTAAAAACATTAACAAAATTGTTTTTTAAATAAATTAAATTAAGTTATTTTAATTATTTAAATTAAATAAAGAATTAGAGTTTATTTACGACATTTGTATAACGAACGAACTATATTGGTGTATTTAAAAGGTCCTACGAAAATTTAGTGAAATATATTATTTTCTTACAAACAATTAATTAAATGAAATCTATTTATTTGATTAATTACACTTTTATCATACAAACCATCTAATTATATTTTTAGAGACTAAAAATATATTATTATCGATAACGTACTATAAGTTTAACGTTTAAACAATAGTAACAACTTATATATTCGTGATCATGCATTTTCATCAGTTACATTTATATGTGCATTATTACTGTGCATATGCTGAGTCATATAAATACTTAGGTAATTTCACTGCTCCGTGATCATACCATATCAGCATACCCAGTGACATTCTACCACTACTTTATCGTTGAGGTGAGTTCATGGCCCCATCTTTTACTGTTTTATAACTGGGGGGAGAAAACATACTTATTATTGTATATGCAAACACTTACAGACAACAACAGATTTACTGCCTATTGTTTTCCTTATTTATTTCAGTGGACTGTAATAGTTAATAGTGTAGTGCGAAATGTTATAAATAGATCTATTTTGGTATTGACAACACCCGGCCTGCGTGACTTGCTATCACGAAACGCTTAGGCCAAGCAACGGGTTTATTTCATTGTCGGACTGAGGGTCTCTCATCAGGATGATCCAGATAGGCACCTGAGAAACATTGTCTAACATCTATTACAGGGCAATAGGAACTACTATAGTAGGAAGCTTGGTGCTCTACTATCTTCGTGGTGTTTTGCATATCAGTACTTTTACTTTATAATTAAACCTGTGAATTCACCAACCTCGTGTTGACCCCATGATAGGTGTGGAAACACCCATCCTTTCTACCACTTAATTACAATAATAACCGAGCCAAAACGTGTATTTTATGTCTTTTATGTCGGAATTATGCGTGGTTTGTGTTTTTGTTGTGATTTAGGACGAAAAGGTGAAAAGTGGAGAAAACACGGGCATTCACGGGATTTTATTGAAGAAATAGATGAAAAGACGAAGTCAAGAAGTCAAGAGTGCAAAAAGAACGGAAGTCCAAGACCAATTCTGAAGATTTATCGAAGAAAAGTCAAAAGACGGAAGTTTACTTAAAGCCGAAGAACTCAAGTCTACTTTATTGAAGAATTAAAAGACGAGTTCAAAGAAATCCCGAGCCACAAGTCATTAGAGTCCAAGTTTAAAGAAGATTAGAAGAATAAAGGACTAATGGTGCAATTAATGAAGATTAAAGGCTTAAGGACCTAATGACGCAATTAAGAAGAAAGGAAGGAGGGGAGGAAGCTTCCTAATCCTCCCCTATATATAGATTAGGCTAGTTAATTATTTTTCTTTGTTGGCTAAGTGTGACAATTAGTCTTCCACCATTTAATTACCTTGCACCTTTAAATTCATGTCATTTAAATACTTGTCAAATTTAAATACCTTGTCTTGCACCTTAAATTCCTTTAATTCCAAGTAAGTTTCTATTTAATTCTTGTCAATCTTTACTTTATCTTGTTAATCTCCTATCTACCTTTCTTGATCTTTGATTTTTATGTTTATGTTTATGTTCATGTTCATTTTCTTATTTTGATCAAAGTGGGTTTTGATTATTGTGGTTAGTTTTGTTAGTTTTATTGATTTGGATAGTTTGTTTATGATTATTGGATGTTTTGTTATTAGTTTTGTTTAATCTTGTGTTTGATTTTGGTTAAATGTGATTAGATTAGGGTGTTACTGTGTTTCCTTGTTCTTCGGGTTGTTTTCTGTATCTGATCTTTCCCAGGTAAAGTTCCGAGTGAAGAAGTTCCGAGCCAAGGGGTTTATTCGGAAGATTTAATTGTTCCGGATCAATACTCTCGTTCGGAACATTCAAAGTTCCGAACCAAACTTGTTCATTCGGAAGAGTTCCGAACAAAACTTCCGAATCAAAATCTTCCGAACCAAGAAGTTCCGAACGAAGGGTTGGGATTGAAAAGTTCCAAACAAGCTAAGACTTCCGAGTCAAGACAGCTCACTCGGAAGAGTTCCGAATCAATACTTCTTGTTCATTCGGAAGAGTTCCGAACGAAAGTTCCGAATCAAGACTTCCGGATCAAGGAGTTCCGACTCAAGAGTGGTTCATTCGGAACTCAAGAACTTCCGAACCAAGGGGTGACCAGAAACTTCCGAATCAAGCCAACTCATTCGGAAGAGTTCCGAATCAACATCTTCCGAACCAAGACTTCCGAATCAAGGGTTATCCAGAACTTCCGAATCAAGGGGTTGAATCAGCATAAGTTCCGAACGAAAGATTGTTTTGGATAAGTGACATATTAAGAATAATTTGTTTAGGATCAAGGATTTTGGTAATATTCCGAGCGAAGAAGAATCATTCCAAACGAAGGTGACATTCCGGATGAGTGATTGTTCCGAACGAAGGATTATTCCGAATGAGCTGTATTCAGGTTCTTTTTAGTTTTTGCCTTTGAATTTTATTTTCAAGCTTTATTTTTCCCGCCTTTTCCTTAGTCGCACTTTAAGTTAATTTTTCCTTAGATTTATTTTAGCTTTGCTTTAGTTTAAGTTTTAGTTGCGTTTTAAGTTGGCCTTAGAAAGATTTAAGTTTGTGTTATTTACTTTAAGTGCCCTTTTAGATTTCAGTCACGTTTTAAATACTTTCACCATTTACTTTAAGTTAGAATTAGATTTATTTTAATTGTACTTTTACTTTAAAGTTTCGCACCTTTATTTAAAAACAACCAAAAATATTTGTTTCACCAAAAACAATAGAGTCATACTTTAAGCCGGAAATCAATTCGAAGAGATACCGAGAACAATAATTGAACCTAGCAAAATCCAATTATCAAAATGGCGCCGCTGCCGGCTCTTTTCGTAAAGATTAACGGTTTTCTGTGAGAGACGCGTTGCTTTTTGGGATCCGTTCACTTGTGAGCGTTATTTTCTTTCATAAAAATTCAGAAAATCCATAAAAATTAAAAATTTCAAAAATCCAACTTTTTTATCTTTATTGTGTATATATATTGTCTTTGTGTTTGGTTTCTTTTTCTTTTGCATTTTTAGGTGTATGCGTATTAGATCTTCTAATTATCAAGAGCCCGAGACTCAAGAAGATTTAAGTATGTCAGGTGTCAACAACAATATTCCACCGCACCTCAACAATAACAACAATGTTCTTCCACAACCCGATCTTCGGACAATGGAAGAGCTTTCTCAACCTACCATGTTTGGACGAGGAGGACCGATTGCGCCGATACAAATCAACGCTCCTGAGTTTTCGTTGAAGCACCACATGATTCAGTAAGTGCAAACAATTCCTTTCCGTGGATTGCCTGATGATGATGCTAACAAACACCTCGACAAGTTCATTACAATCACCCAAAGCATGAAGTTGCCTGGTGCCACAATGGATGTTCTTCGCCTACAACTCTTTCCACATACTTTATCGCATCATGCCGAGAAATGGTTTGATCGTCTCCTGAAGAATTCAATTCACACTTGGGATGACATGACTCAACGATTTTTATCGCGCTACTTTCCACCATCCATGGTCACGAGCCTTCGCAATCAAATCAACGGTTTCATGCAAGATCCCGATGAATCTCTTTTTGATGATTGGGAACGATATAATGTCTTGATTGATCGTTGTCCAAACCACAACATGCTCCCTGTGACCTTAATTGACACTTTCTACAACGGATTGACTTTTCGAGATCGTGATACGATCAATGCAGCCGCCGGTGGCACATTCATGAAAAGGAGACCCGAGGAGTGTAGAGAGCTAATTGAGAACATGACTACTCACCACAAAAACTGGGATACCTGTGCTTCTTCAAGGAACAATGATATTATGGTTTTACTAGGTTCAGAATTCTCGGAATCCTCTCGAATTGATCTCAGTTAAAAGTGGAATGATTTGTTCTTGGTGACAAAAAGTGGATTTGGTTTTCTAGTCTACTAAACAGGTAAGTGAATAAAATGGTAATTAAGTAAACTTAAAACAAGTAGCAATTAATAAGCAAAACTGGAAAAATATTCTATTGAGAAAATACCCTATGCGGAATATTGACCATTCGGAAAAAGCTCTATGCGGAAAATCCAGTCTATTCGGAAAACACTTCTATTCGGAATAAAAATATTGCTCTATTCGGAAAGTTCACACCATGCGGAATAAGATCTCTATGCGGAACATTTGCTTCATTTGGAAAAATCAAGCTATGCGGAAAAAACTGTCTATTCGGAAAAAGTTCCGAATAAGGAAATGAAGAAACGGCTATGCGGAATATAGGAATTATTCCGAGTAACAGAAATGAACACACCCCTATTCGGAATATTGAAAGATTCCGAATAGGGATAACACAAATTGGCTATGCGGAAAATTCTGGGCAGATGAAGAGCAGTAACAGCAGACACAAACGGGGGACTTAGTCAAAAATCCAAAATCAAATCAAATACTTAAAAAGGTTTAACCAAAATAACCAATAATCATTTACATACTATAAAGAACAATTCCCACTAATAAAAACACTAATTCAACAACTTTTTAGGATCAAACTTGAATCACATAAAAGCTTAAGAACTTGCAAAAAGAGATGATGAAGAACAAGATTAATGAAAAGATGGAATGGATTGATTAAGGGAAAATTAACAAGAGTATTGAATCAAACTTACAAGATGAAAAGAAAAAGATGAAAATCACCAAACTCCCTAATGGAGTTTGTGATGAGACGAACTACAAAGCCTGGAAAAAAGGAAAAATAAAACTAACTCCCTAATGTGTGAAGAGAAAAACTATATATAGTCCTAGTGGTTGGTTGGTGAGTGGGCTTTCTCCTCTTCTTCTTGTCTTCTCGTCTTTTCAGAAAAGTTGACGTTTTCGATTCTGATTCGGGATTTGTTGTCGATTAAATCCAACTCGTCTTTTAATTTCTTCGTTAAATAGACTCGAGTTTCTTCGACTTATGAAAATCTTCCGTCTTTAGTCCTTTTCTTCAATAAATCTTCGAATAGGCCTAGTGACTTCAAATCTTTTGTACGTCTTGGACAATAGACTTTATCTTGAGTCTTTTTCCTTGATAAAACCCGTGCAATCCCATGTTTTCTTTAATATTCATCCGGTTAGCTCTGAAATCACGATAAACACAAAAACCACGCATAATTCCAAACAAATGATATTAATTACGTGTTTTGGCCTTGTTTTAGCCAGAATTAAGTGGTAAAAGGATGGGTGTTTACACACCTATCAAATCCCCTACACTTAACCATTGCCATGCCCTCATGCAATGCTTAGTGATAAAGCAATTTTACATTTTTCTCATAATTAATCAACCTTGGCCTTATTTAAATTCTACTAAACAACAATTAAAATAATAAGAGAACTTAAAACTTTAAAATAAACAAAAAGATGGAAATAACTTGTAAAGAAATCAAAGACTTACATTAGGGCTTTGGTGTTGCGAAGATTTATCAACCTCAAGTTTCACGTTCCCCAAACTAAGCTTAAAAACGAGATCATTGTTATTATAAGTTAGTAAATCAAACACTTACACACATGGCTTAATTAAATGCTTAAACTCCCTTATTCCTAATTGTATCTCTTATATTTTATTTTTGTCTTAGAATGATCATGAAGATGCATTTTTGGACTTATTTCGATAGTTTATTAGAGCTGAAAGCAAAGTAGGACGATTTGATCAATAGTTAGCTAAAGGACAAAATCTCTTAAAACTGCTTCTCGGGATATCAAAAAGTTCATATCTTGGCATAACTTGGTTCACGATTTGAGACCTTTCTCGGGCCGATATTTGGCATGTACTTCATACTTCATATCTTCGAGAGACGTTCTTGAGATAATGGTCTTCTCATCATAATAGAGTTTCTTCACTTGGAGACTTTTGAGGGGTACTCCAACTTTGTTGACCACGACTTCATGATTATTTCTTCAATCTCTATTTGGGATTTTGAGATACAACGATCCGCCTCCTTTTCGGACTTGGATCTATTTATCCTCATACCTTGTTAGGGTCTTTTCGGATAGACTTCTCCATGATCTTTACGGGAGTTGATTGCTTTTCGTCGTGAGTCTTGATCCTTCATATTGACTTTAGGAATAATGCTTTTCACATCACTTTGGATCTTCAGCAATAAAATTGAATCCTCATGCCTTGTTAGGGCCTTTTCGGACTCGCCAATCTTCGCGCCCCGCTTCATAAGTTATGCCTTGGCTATGAACTCTTATCATTACCGAGCAACTTTTAAACGATCTTGGGCTAGAAGCTAAGTAACTTTTCAAATCGTAAGACCTTACTTATTGCAGATAAATATTAGCAAGTGATGGGAGAATAGGCAAATAATTACACCAAGTGAACTTGCGCAAGATTACCGACTTATAATTGACTCTATCATTTCTCGTCCTCCACAATTTAAAATCTCAAATAATGAGACTCGTGGATACTTAGCCTAATAAACCAATTAAGGTCTACATGGTTAAGGATACTAGCTAGAATAAACTTGGATAAGTCTATTCGGGTTGAGTCAAAATAAACGCAACGGGCCTAATATGTCAAAGATATCTGAACTAGCTACACCAATTTATTAATATTTTTGACTTTATTGCGGGATATATACATATGAAAGCAACGATAAAAATTTAAAAATTACAACTAAATGGCCAAAGTTAATAAAAAATTTGAAAAATGCTGAAAAATAGGATTTTCCGGTTAAATGAAGGCATTTTCATGGAAAAGTTCACTTAAAACTTCGATAGAAGTCTCCCCTACACTTAAGATAAACATTGTCCTCAATGTTTAAGCATGTGGGAAAAATCTCCCCTACACTTATGACATTGTGCACGTTGGTTAACTCAAGTTAAGGAAGAGACGACTAAAGTGATCAAGTTCAAATGTGAGAAAGAAGAAAATTGAATCACGATAGTTGAGAGATAGAACCGGATTGCGGATAACAAGGGAGCACGGTTCTTCAAAGATTTCCAAGATTGCAGTTATTCCTGTAATCACATCACCACACAAACACAAATGACCAAAATAGGTCCTCCCCTACACTTAGGGGGTTAAAGGGATAGATACTCGGGCTGCCTCCCGAGGAGCGCTTGTTTTTGATAACCGAGTCACGAGCCTGACTCGACCCAAATTTAGTTCATGGGGAACGTGGTGAGGGATGGAATCACCTCCTGAGAGGTGTCCTCACCAAAGTATAACTTCACTCGTTGGCCATTCACCTTAAAATTTGGTCCATTAGGTTGAGCGAGCTCGAGAGTACCATATGGAAAAATTTGGGCGATGGTGAATGGGCCGGACCAACGAGATTTAAGCTTGCCCGAAAAGATTTTCAACCGAGAGTTAAAAAGTAAGACTTTGTCTCCAATATGCAACTCTCGGTTTTTGATCTTGGAGTCGTGAATGAGCTTAGTTCTTTCCTTATAGATCAAAGAATTTTCATAAGCCTCATTCCGAAGTTCATTCAGCTCATTGAGTTGGATCTTGCGTAGGTCACCGGCTTTGTTTATATCAAAATTAGCCCACTTCAAGGCCCAATAAGCCTTGTGCTCCAACTCAATGGGGAGGTGGCACGCTTTCCCGTACACAAGACGATAGGGCGTACAGCCGATCGGGGTCTTGTAAGCAGTACGGAAAGCCCACAAAGCATCATCGAGTTTATCAGCCCATGCGGCACGATGCTCTCCCACGGTCCTTTCAAGAATTCGCTTAAGACCTCGGTTTGATATTTCAGCCTGGCCATTAGTTTGTGGGTGGTAGGCTGTGGAAAGACGATGATTGACACCGTACTTAGCCATGACTCTAGCAAATTGGTCATTGCAGAAATGAGTCCCACGATCACTAATAATAGCGCGAGGCACACCGAAGCGAGCGAATAGAGCTTTCAAAAAGTTACAAACCACCCTTGCGTCATTAGTAGGCAAAGCTTTGGCTTCAACCCATTTTGAAACGTAGTCAACGGCTACAAGGATGTATTTGTTTCCTTTAGATGAAGGGAATGGCCCCATAAAGTCGATACCCCAAACATCAAAAATTTCACACTCTTGAATGAAATTCTGAGGCATCTCGTCTTTATGTGTGATTTTGCCTTGCTTTTGGCAAACATCACATCTTTTGACCATATCGTGAGCGTCACGGTATATGGAGGGCCAATAAAATCCCGAATCAAACACTTTCTTAGCAGTGTAGTTGGGACCAAAGTGACCACCGGTGGGTCCTTTGTGGCAAGCATCAAGGATGTCCGACGCTGCCGGTCCATCAACACATCGGCGAATTATCAGGTCAGCACATTGTTTGAATAGGTAAGGGTCGTCCCAAAAGTAAGTCTTGATGTCGGTAAAGAACTTCTTCTTTTGCTGGGACGTCAACCCTTCCTTGAGAATTCCACCCGCCAAGTAGTTTGCAAAGTCCGCAAACCACGGGGTTTCATTCGGCTTCGAGTTTATAGACATTAAGGTCTCCAAGGGAAAAGAATCATTGATTTCTTTGGTCGGATGATCCCCTTGGTATGGATCCTCAAGTCTACTAAGATGGTCCGCGGCTAGGTTTTCTGCTCCTTTTTTATCGCGGATGTCGATTTTAAATTCCTGGAGCAGCAAACCCAGCGAAGAAGTCTTGGTTTGGAATCTTGCTTTGTTAACAAGTACTTCAACGCGGAATGATCGGTGTACACGATGGTGGTGGAAAGGACAAGATAGGGGCGAAACTTTTCAAAAGCATAGACAACAGCTAAAAGCTCTTTCTCGGTTGTCGTATAATGCAATTGTGCCCCAGTCATTGTCTTGCTAGCGTAATGGATCGGTTGGAAGTGTTTGTTCACTCTTTGTCCAAGAACCGCTCCAATAGCAAAATCACTAGCATCGCACATCAACTCAAAAGGCAGCTCCCAATTAGGGGTAACCAAGACGGGTGCCTTAGTTAGCTTATCCTTAAGCGAGTTGAAGGCATCAAGGCACTCTTTGGAAAAGATAAAAGGAGTATCTTTTTCCAAGAGGTGGGTCATCGGGCGAGCGATTTGAGAAAAGTCTTTGATAAATCGGCGGTAGAAGCCCGCATGACCCAAGAAACTTCTCACACCCTTCACAGTGGAAGGTGGAGGCAACTTTGCTATAACATCAACTTTAGCACGGTCTACTTCAAGACCGGCTTTCGAAATCTTATGTCCAAGCACGACGCCTTCTTTTACCATAAAATGGCATTTTTCCCAATTTAGAACAAGGCGAGTGTCTTCGCACCTCTTTAGCATACGTTCTAAATTGGCAAGGCAAGCAGAGAAAGAATCCCCGAAGACCGAGAAATCATCCATGAAGACTTCCATGGTTTGTTCAACCATGTCATGGAAGATAGCTAACATACACCTTTGGAAAGTCCCGGGCGCATTACATAAGCCAAAAGGCATTCTTTTGTAAGCGAAAGTGCCATAGGGACAAGTGAATGTAGTCTTCTCTTGATCTTGGGGATCGATGGGTATTTGAAAATAACCCGAGAAACCATCAAGAAAGCAGTAATATTCATTACCGGCTAATCGTTCAAGCATTTGGTCCATGAAAGGTAGAGGGAAATGATCCTTTCTCGTGGCATCATTGAGTTTGCGGTAGTCTATACAAACTCTCCACCCAGTAACGAGACGAGTGGGAATCAACTCGTTGTGTTCATTGGGAACAACGGTTATTCCGCCCTTCTTGGGCACACAATGGATTGGACTAACCCACGGGGAATCCGAAATAGGGTAAATCATACCCGCATTAAGAAGTTTGATAACCTCTGTTTTGATGACTTCATGTATTTTTGGATTCACCCTTCGTTGGCTTTGAATAGTGGGCTTATAGTCGTCCTCCATGAGAATTTTATGCGTGCAGAAGTGAGGATCAATTCCACGAATATTCGAGATTTTCCACGCAATAGCCTTCTTGTGAGCTTTCAACACAGCAACGAGGCGAGTCTTCTCTTCATCTTTCAAATCCTTTGCAATAATGACGGGCGACTTCTTGTTGTCGTCAAGGAACACGTACTCGAGATGTGGCGGCAACTCCTTAAGTTCCAAATCCGGAGGATTTTCGACGGGAGGCGTTTGCAACGTCGGAGTATCGATAGCAATGACCGTGGGAGATGGAGGCGAAGGATTGTCTTCGGTGAGAAGATTGTCAAAGAAACTCATATCTTCATCCCCCTCGGTGGGAGAATCATTAGTAGCTAAATTCGCATCTCCCATGGCATCTTCAAGATTGTTCCAGAATAAATCACTATCTCCAAATAGAGACAACGATGAATCAATAGAGGACACGGTCTCAACAGTGGGAAGAGAGGTAGGAATACTTTTGCAAGCATCATTAAAGTGTTCTTCACAAGCCTCATCAAGAACGTCAATACAATTAACGCTCTCATATGAATAAGGCTGTTTAGACAACTTTCCCATGTTGAAGACTACTTTGTCGTCACCCACTCTCATGATAAGCTCACCGGCTTCAACATCAATGAGAGTGCGACCGGTCCTCAAGAATGGACGACCAACAATAAGTGGCACACGGGGGTCCATCTCGTAGTCGACGACAACAAAATCAGCAGGGAAGGTGAATTTGTCGACTCCTACGATGACATCTTCGGCTATCCCCACTGGATAAGCAACCGTACGGTTGGCCAATTCCAAAGTCATTTTAGTGGGGACTAGCTCAGGGAGAGATAATTGCTTCCAAACACTTAGAGGCATGAGATTAATACTGGCACCTAGATCGGCTAGGGCCATGCAATTCTCTACTCCCGGGAAATTGCAAGGGATAAGAAAACGACCCGGATCACCAAGCTTGGTTGGCAATTTCCTTAAGAGTACTGCAGAGCAGTTCTCATTAAGTTGGGTGTTGGCAATGTCGAGGAGCTTTTCCTTGTCGCTCAGAAGGTCTTTAAACATTTTAGCATACTTGGGCATGTGAGCGAGAGCCTCAGCGAAGGAGATATTGAAATTCAGTTGTTTAAACATTTTAAGAAAGTTAGAAACCTGAATATCATCCTTGCTCTTTTGCTTCTCTTTCCTCAACCTTGAAGGATAAGGTATATTGGAAGAAGAGGAAGGCTTAAGGGGAATAGGGTCACTCACAACCACGGGTGGAGGAGGGGTAGAAAGAAGAGGTGGAGAAATTGGGGAAGGAGAAGGAGGAGAAATAGGAGCAGGCGACTCGTTTTCCTTAGTCACAATCACCGGTGGGGGTATAGGAAACTCGGGTTCCTTGGTACCTTTACCACTTCGAGTGGTGATTGCTTTCATCTCCCCTCTTGGGTTCGCAACGGTGTTACTCGGAAGAGTACCCGAAGAAGAGGGTTGACTACTTTGGAAGAAACTAGCCATCATGTTCCTCAAGTCATTCGTCTGACTATCCAGCGTGTTTCGCATATCGGCTCTCAAATCATTTCCTTGCTTTACCAAATCGGCTTTTAGGTTGAGCACTTCTCTCTGAAGATTTCCCACTATCGCATCGTTAGTCCTCATATAAGTTTCCACTTCTTGGTGAAGAGCGGTGGGTTGGTTGAGAGGAGCATTGTATGCAGGTGGTTGGTAAGCAGGTTGTTGGTAGACTTGATTGTTTCTTTGAGGTGGTTGTTGCTGCTTGTGAGGTGGGATGTATGGTTGTCGAGGTTGTTGTTGTTGTTGAGGAGGGCGATTAAGGTTTTGTTGTTGGTTTGGGTTGGTAGGAGGGAAACCAGGTGGTGAAAGATAGTTGTTGTTGCGGTAGCTAAGCAAGTTACGGTCACCTTGGGGTTTTGCTTGATAAGCGGGTTGTTGGTAGGTGCCATATGCCGCATTCACATTCTCAGCAGGGTAATCTTGGGTGGCGGTACAAGTTGTGTAGGAGTGGGGACCACCGCATATCTCACAAGGTTGGCTGACAGCGTTCACTTGTGCGTTTTTGGCGTTGTTGCTGTTGTTGTTGCTGACGGTGTGGGTGACAAGCGATTCAAGAAGCGTAGTGATTTTGTCTAATCGCTTGTCGCTGTCATTAGTGCTAGCACTAGCAACATTGGTCCTAACGCTCTTGGTTTGCACACGAGATTTGTTCTCAATGATGTCCCAAGCAGCATTGGAAGTCTTAGCCAATAAATTACCCCCCGAGGCACTATTCAGTGAATCTTGATCATTCATGCTTAAACCATTGTAAAAAGTATTAATTTGATGTACTTTGGTAAAACCATGTTGTGGGCATTTTCTTAAAAGATCTTTAAAACGATCCCAAGATTCACTGAATGACTCATCGTACTTTTGTTCAAAGTTTATAATCTCATTCCGCAAAGCGGTAGTACGAGAGGGTGGAAAAAAGTAGTTAATAAACTTTGTTTCCAAATCCGTCCACGAGAGAATACTCTGTGGCGGTTCCTTAGCAAGCCAATGCCGGGCTTGTCCCTCTAAAGAAAAGGGAAAAAGTTGTAACCTTATGACCTCCTGTGGAACTCCATTGAATTTGACCGTGTTGGTGAGTTGTAGAAATCTCTTGATATGGTCATGTGGGTCATCAATGGTGCGTCCCAAGAATGGCTGAGCGGAGACCATCTGGATAAAGCCTGACTTGAGCTCGAAATTGTTGGCGGCAATTGGAGGAATGACAATTGGATCCGTGTTGCCATCAACATGAGCTTGCAGCAGTTCAATCATTGGGCGATTATCCGGAAGGGGCTCATTGTTGTTGTTATTCATGTTGTTGAAAGGCGGGTTGTTGTTGTTATTATTATTGTTGTTCGGAGGTGGTATGTTATTGTTGTTTTGTACACCAGCCATGGCTAAGTTATCGAGAGGCTCGGGCTCTTGATAAGACGTGGATCGAGTGCGCATACACCTGCAAAAGAACGAACAAAGAAGAACAAAGCAAAAATATTTTTGGTTTTTATTGTTTTTTATTTTTTTAGGATTTTTGAAAGTTTTATATTTTTTTAGTGTTTTTGAAAATTTTATGAAAAAGTAACGTTCACGGGGAACGGATCCCAAAATCCAAGTTCTACAAAAAACTTTTGATCTTAACGAGAGGAGCCGGCAGCGGCGCCATTTGATATTATGGTTTTACTAGGTTCAGAATTCTCGGAATCCTCTCGAATTGATCTCAGTTAAAAGTGGAATGATTTGTTCTTGGTGACAAAAAGTGGATTTGGTTTTCTAGTCTACTAAACAGGTAAGTGAATAAAATGGTAATTAAGTAAACTTAAAACAAGTAGCAATTAATAAGCAAAACTGGAAAAATATTCTATTGAGAAAATACCCTATGCGGAATATTGACCATTCGGAAAAAGCTCTATGCGGAAAATCCAGTCTATTCGGAAAACACTTCTATTCGGAATAAAAATATTGCTCTATTCGGAAAGTTCACACCATGCGGAATAAGATCTCTATGCGGAACATTTGCTTCATTTGGAAAAATCAAGCTATGCGGAAAAAACTGTCTATTCGGAAAAAGTTCCGAATAAGGAAATGAAGAAACGGCTATGCGGAATATAGGAATTATTCCGAGTAACAGAAATGAACACACCCCTATTCGGAATATTGAAAGATTCCGAATAGGGATAACACAAATTGGCTATGCGGAAAATTCTGGGCAGATGAAGAGCAGTAACAGCAGACACAAACGGGGGACTTAGTCAAAAATCCAAAATCAAATCAAATACTTAAAAAGGTTTAACCAAAATAACCAATAATCATTTACATACTATAAAGAACAATTCCCACTAATAAAAACACTAATTCAACAACTTTTTAGGATCAAACTTGAATCACATAAAAGCTTAAGAACTTGCAAAAAGAGATGATGAAGAACAAGATTAATGAAAAGATGGAATGGATTGATTAAGGGAAAATTAACAAGAGTATTGAATCAAACTTACAAGATGAAAAGAAAAAGATGAAAATCACCAAACTCCCTAATGGAGTTTGTGATGAGACGAACTACAAAGCCTGGAAAAAAGGAAAAATAAAACTAACTCCCTAATGTGTGAAGAGAAAAACTATATATAGTCCTAGTGGTTGGTTGGTGAGTGGGCTTTCTCCTCTTCTTCTTGTCTTCTCGTCTTTTCAGAAAAGTTGACGTTTTCGATTCTGATTTGGGATTTGTTGTCGATTAAATCCAACTCGTCTTTTAATTTCTTCGTTAAATAGACTCGAGTTTCTTCGACTTATGAAAATCTTCCGTCTTTAGTCCTTTTCTTCAATAAATCTTCGAATAGGCCTAGTGACTTCAAATCTTTTATACGTCTTGGACAATAGACTTTATCTTGAGTCTTTTTCCTTGATAAAACCCGTGCAATCCCATGTTTTCTTTAATATTCATCCGGTTAGCTCTGAAATCACGATAAACACAAAAACCACGCATAATTCCAAACAAATGATATTAATTACGTGTTTTGGCCTTGTTTTAGCCAGAATTAAGTGGTAAAAGGATGGGTGTTTACACACCTATCAAACAACCCGAGAGTTAATGTTTCCTCCACCTCAGCAAACCCTGAAATGACCGAACTCACCCGCATGATGACTGAAATGAGCAAAAGTATCACGCTTCTCGCTTCAAACCAACAACAACAACAACAAGTTAAAGCGGTTGCTAATCCTTGTGAAACATGCGGCGGTCCTCACTCATACATCGATTGTCCTTCTACAAAAGGAAATCCGGAAAATGTGTATGCAGCTTATGGTAATTATTCACTGGAAAATTACCAAGCTCGACCTCAAGGGGATAGGAATTTGCTGAGTTACCGATCCAACAATTACCTTTCACCCGGTTTTACTCCTCAAAACCAAAACCCCGCCAACAACTACAATAGAAGCAACCAAATCCCACCAAGAGCTTCTAATCCTTATCACCCACCCCCTCAACAAACTCCACCCATTAATCCCGATATTGAAGCCATCATGAGAACCCAAGGTGAGCAAATCAAGAATCTGCAGAGCCAAATTATCAATCTTAAAGGAGATATCACAAAGCAAGGAAATGAGATTAGATCCGAGCTTCGAGATAATATTCAATCCTCCTTCAGCAATCAAACCAATGATTTGAAGAATATGCTTGCTAGTTTCTTGCCCGCAGCTCAACCTTCTTGTAGAAATGCTAAATCGGATCCGGTGGTCTAATGTGGTGGTAGATGGTGGTGGAAGCCATTGATAAACTTAGAGAGAGAGAAGAGAGGTTGAATGTGTGAAAGAAATAGAAAATGTAATAAAAGTGAAATGTGACACAACCAACACCCCTCCTTGGAAGCTAAGGAGGGGTATATATAGTCACACACGATACGCTTAACAGTACAAGAACCTAGTCTAGTCTAAACGTGTGTGACTATGATAACTAATGAGAATTCTTAAATGTCGTCACATAAAGTGAATTTCCAACAATCTTCCCCCATGTGACGACGTGTAGAATTCCTTACAATATTTTTTCCTAACAAGTACATAATGATAAGAACAAAAGCTTTCATGAAGCGTCCAATGCTGATGATGTCTTCTGAGGCCTTTGACTTCAAAACGACTCATCTTTAACTTGTAGTAGAAATACTGTAACGGCACGAGCTAAGTAACCCATACACTTCTGGTTAAGGAGAAGCTTCTGAATTAGCTTCCCCCTAATTCATGCCACATAAACTTGATGTAGAAGCTTTTTAAATAGCTTCCCCCTAAATCGACAATCCTCGTAAGCAATTTCAAAGCTTTCAATAAAGCTTAGAATGATTAAGCGCACAGCGGAATCTAACAAGCAAATCCCATCATATAACATGATAACGTTGCTAAGAGGAATTGAAAGTAAGGGGTACACCAAGTAGATCAACAACTTCTCTTCTCACGCTTGAATAATTCTTCTGAATTTTTTCTTCCCCCTGAGAGTTCAAGTTATGCATACGAGAAAGAATCAAGACATTTCTTCCCCCACATGGTTGAAGAAAGTAAATCAATCCCCATTATGAAGCTCAAATACTGAAGTAGACACTTTATCCCATTCATGAAGTTGACATCGTAACACCAGAGTCAATTAAGTCCCGGAAATGCACATATCTTCTTCCGGAGATGCACCAGAGTCAATTAAGTCCCGGGAATGCATATAGGATAATGATGATGAATAATTGCAACAACCAAACAATTAATCATCGAATCAGTAGTGTACCGTTTAGAGATTGATAACGCCACGAGTTAAAACACTGATTTTTTCTGCGGCTATGACAAATGTCATCCCGGAATGTCTTCAAATCAAAAGAAGGTATGAAGTTCATCACGTGTACTCTTTGTGCGTTCATGTGTCTTCTTCTTCCCCCTTGATAGTTTTGAAACTCAGAACCATCAATAAATCGTAAGCACATAAACCTGAAAATCTCGAGAGAATAATGAATAAGCTTAATTATATTCGGTGAGAATCAACTGTTGATTGAAAATCTCTTCTCATAAACTCTCCATGGCCATCTTTACCAACCCACTTGAAGGCAATTTGAAGTGACCACTAATGGAATGAACCAGATACATCAAACATGAAACTGAATAAGAATCCTTCGATCTTGTGACTTAAGCTTGCACTATTGTTGAATGAAGAACGGTGGATAAAATTTTAAGTACTCAATGCATCACTAAAGATGTCTATAAGCACAACCCCTCTTGAAATTATCCACGTCGACTATGCGCGTGACACTGAGTACAAAAAAGTAACCCCTTTGAGTGATAGTTATCCGAGTCATCAACCATCCACCCCGAACCTGGAAACCAGATAAACAAGTCTTCATTCTGAGATTAAGCACGAACAAGTTATCTATTAAAAGATAAAATAAATATACGCCTTCGAAAAATTCGTCTCCGTCTTCAAATAATTAATATCCGATCCAAAAAAAATCTGTAGCCACTAAAAAATCGCCCAATTTTTCATTGGTCTCGTCTCAAATAAATTCTCGTCACAATTGTCACGTCACTTTGTCACTTTGTCACGTCACTTTTGTCCCGATAATATCCAAAGTATATCATGATACACAAAATGTTATTCAAAATAAATAATTTTGAAAAGAATTTGTGTATAGAAAGATTTGAAACATACGGCCCAAAGATAAATTGTTATACAGGGTCCACCCACCTCATTTGCTAAGCAACATCTCATTGCAAATTGTATAGGAAGTATAACACGTGATCACCATCTATATATACACGTCCCACATGACACGGATACTTTATTATAATTGATAAGTGTTATATTATCAAAAATAAATAATTGTACCACATGACACGGATGTCAACTTACAAATGTACACGTCCCACATTCCCATGAATATATATCATGGTTTATAACTTAAGACCCGGTCCAAGCTACAACATAAAATACTCCACCATCAACCTATTTTTTTTTCACTTAACCTAATCACCATCTACTTAGTATCCTCCGTCCCAAAAATCTCTTGATCACCAAACTCTTAATTTGAGCTAAACCATCTCGAATCTCAATAATCTAAGCCACGAAAACAAAATCACAATACGAATCTCACATATCCTCCATCTTAACCTCAACATATTTCTACAAAAATCATCAATCTCATCTTCGATAACCATTTTAAAACACGATTTCAAAACCACAACCTGATTACAACCTTGTTTACTAATGATTATATGCATGAATCAACCAAGATCAGTGCATCAAGTTCCTTTTAATTAAGGTCTCAGGTAGGTTTATTACAAGATGCATGTCGTTTAAATGAATCGAAACAAAGAAAGACGTGAACACAATGGTTTAACGTCTTCTTTATATTCGAAAATGGAACAGATGGTTACAACGACATAGATCAGTGATGATTAGAATTCGTGAGATCTATATAGATCTAGGCATGCATGTCTAAAACGAATTAAATCTGAGATCAATTTAAGTTACTGGTTTGATTTGTTTTGGTTTGAGTCTAGATGGGATTTAGGTGTCGATGGGTATAAGATAGTTTTGGTGTTGATGTTGGTGATATAAGATGGGATTTCGAGTCAACTCAGTGAGTGAACTGAGTCAACTCGGTAATGACCGAGTTGACTCGGTTGAGATGGGTTCGGTTTGGTCACAATTTTGGTCCACTGGTTATAACATTCCATCGCAGTCAAAGCCTAATACCCATCGAAGTAAAAAAAGTGTTCCATCGGAATGTTTTAATAAAGCCCATCGAAGTCAAAAATCTCATTACGATGGAACCCATTACGATGGTACCCATCGCAATGGTTACCAGCCATCGCAATGTTGGGAGAAATTGGGCAGCATGACGTTTTACTTTATGCCATTGCGACAGGTCCGACCACCCATCGCAATGTGACTCATCGGAATGAGTCCCATCGCAATGGGTATGTCGAACCCATCGGAATGTGTAAAAAACAACAACCCCATCGCAATACATGCGATCTAAGTAGCCATCGGAATGCGTGCATCGGAATGTGCCTATCTGAAAACTTTTATCCAAAAGTACTTTTCTGGCAATTCTGGGTTTCTGGGTATGTCCTTATCTCCATCTTAAAAGAAAAATTAAGATTTAACTATAAAAAAAACAGATCTGTGATTGTGGCAAACACCTTTTTACCAGTATTCTTATCTGGCCATCATCTTCATCTTCACACAAAACATGTGACTTTCGAAAAAAAATAGCTTGTGACCAGAATAAAAAAAAAATGATACAAGTGAACATATGGACCAGATTGGATAAACAAGACTACCAAAAGATGATACTACATGTGACAACACCAAAAAATAGAGACTGTGACAGTTGGACATCAAAACACAATTGTGAGACAATAAATGTGACATAAGGACATCGTGACAAAAAATTTATAACAGATTTGAGATAAGAATAAATTTAGACCACCAAATCAGAAGTAAGAACACGATCCAAGGATTGAACCGTGGCTCTGATGCCAAATGTAGAAATGCTAAATCGGATCCGGTGGTCTAATGTGGTGGTAGATGGTGGTGGAAGCCATTGATAAACTTAGAGAGAGAGAAGAGAGGTTGAATGTGTGAAAGAAATAGAAAATGTAATAAAAGTGAAATGTGACACAACCAACACCCCTCCTTGGAAGCTAAGGAGGGGTATATGTAGTCACACACGATACGCTTAACAGTATAAGAACCTAGTCTAGTCTAAACGTGTGTGACTATGATAACTAATGGGAATTCTTAAATGTCGTCACATAAAGTGAGTTTCCAACACTTCTACTTCGAGTTCTCTACCTTCAAACACCGTCACCAATCCGCGAGCAAATGTGAGTGCTATTACTACGCGTAGTGGTATTACCATTGTCGATCCACCAATCCCACCCCCATCATCTACACCTCCTCCACCACCATTTATCCCTACTCCTCCTACACCTAGTATTAGTGCACCATTACCGTCTCCGCCTCGTCATGACGATGTATCTAGGAAGGACCCTTCAACATCTCAACCTCTACCTGCTACGCCTTCACCTTCACCACCCAAACCCAATATCCCTTATCCTTCTCGTTTAGGCAAGACCAAACTGCTAACCAAGGAGAACTCCGAAGTGACACGCTATGTGAAGATGATTTCTCAAATGAACTTCAACATTAGCTTTCTTGAAGCACTTGTCCACATGCCCAAATTTGTTAAAGCATTTAAGGAATTGCTTAACAAGAAGGAGAAGCTGATTGAACTCGCCAACACACGCTTAAATGAAAACTGCTCTGCAGTTATTCTTAAAGAACTTCCGGAAAAGCTTGGAGATCCCGGTCGTTTTGTGTTGCCTTGCGTGTTCAACAAAACTGAAGAATTTACTGCCCTTTCTGATCTCGGGGCTAGTATTAATTTGATGCCTTTGAGTGTTTGGAAAACACTATCATTACCCGACCTCACTCCAACGAAGATGACTCTCGAACTTGCAAATCGCACTCTCGCTTACCCTGTTGGTATAGCCGAAGATGTGTTCATCAAAGTTGGCACATTTACTTTCCCGGTTGATTTTGTCGTTGTTGATTATGAAATGGACCCTCGTATTCCTTTAATACTTGGTCGGCCATTCTTGAGAACCGGACGAGCTTTAGTGGATGTAGCCGAAGGTGAGTTAATATTAAGAGTCGGGGATGATTCACAAGTTTTTAAAATGGGAAAGCTCACAGGCAAATCCTTTGGAGGCCGAGAATCAGTGAATATGATCAATATGCTTAATGATTTTGTCGTCTACAACAATCCTCTATTCGATTCTTCCATTGATAATCCACTTTTTCAAGATGGTGTGGATGATTCTCTCCCTACTTTGGAACCTTCCCCCATTTATGATTCTCCACCGATCTTTGATGCTTATGATGATGATTCTAGCTCAGATTCAGATGCTTATGATGACCTAACTTCTGAGTATCCCGATCTACCCACGTATGATGATTTCGATGAGGCTGATACTCTTTCGAGCGATTCTTCACATGATGAAGATCCTCCACCATCACTCGATCCTACTTTGGACGATTACTCATTTGAGGAAGACTTCTCTTCATTTCTTAATACATACTTCCCTCATGAGAGTGATGCTCCTCCTTATGATTTTGAAGATTATCGTCTTGATCCTACTTTGGATTTGAAGAACATTCTTTCAAAGGAGAAGAAACCGGTCGACACCGAAATCCACAGCACGTATGAGTTAACACCTCTTTGTCCCCCTTCTGAGGACGAGGTTGTGCTTCTTCGCGGATCTTCTTCACACTCTACTGAGCCTGAGTGCTATTTTCCCCTAAAGGAAAAGGTGTTCGACCCTAGTATTGATATCCTGCAGCCATCTCAGTATCCACCTAATGATATAAAAGGAAATATCTTTGGAACTTATGGAAATCTGCTTGCACCACTTCACCCTTGCTTCCACCGTGCTCCATCACTGCTTAAGGGAACCTTGCCTACTCTTCTTTGGCTTGCCTTGTTCGCCTTAAGCCTGTGCTATTTGATGGACGAAAACTATGTCTTCGATCCTGGTGGATATGTTTCATGCTTCTTCCGTTGATAATCAAGGGCGAGTCAGGCTCACGACTCGGTAATCAAAAACCAAGCGCTTCTTGGGAGGCAACCCATGCATCTATCTTTCCGCTTTCTTAATCATAAGTGTAGGGGAGACCCTTTGGTTTGATATTTCCTCTCCTCTCTTAATCAGGGATTCGAGCTTCAATGATCCACTCTTGATGATTCTTGACGACCCGTGATTCCGTGTTCCATTTTCCCGGTTCTATCCTAAACTCTTTTCGATTCACTATTTTATATTTTCTCAATATTAAAATAGGAATCTCTTTAGTTGTCTTTTCCTTAGCGAGATTTAAACAACGTGCACAATGTCCTAAGTGTAGGGGAGTTTACTCCCACATGCTTAAACATTGAGGACAATGTTTATCTTAAGTGCAGGGGGGACTTCTATCGAAGTTAAGTGGCCTTTTCCTTGTATTTGTCCTCATTTTAACCGGAAAATCAATTTTTGATCTATTTTGGCCTACTAGTTTTTCCTTTTGTATAGTTATTTTCTTTCATTGTTAGAATAAATTTTTAATAAAGTGGTTTTAATTTTCAAACGTTGTGAATTTTTGACTCAACCCGAGTTTACTTATCTAAGTTACTCTAGCTAGTATCCTTAACGTGTTTAACTCAAGTTTTGCTAGGCTTTTATATAGGGAGCTATAAAACGCGAAAGTCTTAACTCTCACGGGTTAAGAACAAGAACTTTTCGCAAGTTCCTATAATTGATCCTAGAGAGTCGTTTATCAAGGGAACTTTAAAACGCGAATTCTAAACTTGAAAAAGTCTAAGAATTTGCAAGATCCTATAGGCGACTCGAAAACCCAAAACTTTGATTTAATAGGCTAAGCATCCACGAGTCTCATTCCTTGAGATTTTAAACTGTGGAGAACGAGAGATGATAGAGCCAATTATAAGTTCGGTATTCTTTCGTGAATTTATGTGAGTTAATTATAAGCCTATTCTCCCATCGCTTGCTAATAAATTTATCTGCAATAAATAAGGTTGTACGATTTGAAATGTTACTTAGCTTCTAGCCCAAGATCGTTTAAAAGTTGCTCGGTATGGATTAGAGTTCATAACCAAGGCATAACCTATTGAAGCGGGATGCGAAGATTGGCGAGTCCGAAAAGGCCCTAACAAGGCATGAGGGCTATATTTTGTTGCTAAAGATCCAAAAGTGATGTGAAGAATCATTTATCGAAAATCAATATGAAGGATCGAGACACACGACGAAAAGCAAAAACTCCCCAAAAGTCATGGAGAAGTGTATCCGAAAAGACCCTAGCAAGGTATGAGGATAAATAGATCCAAGTCAATAAAAGAGGCGGATCGTTGTATATCAAAGTCCAAAATAAAGATTGGAGAAAAATGAAGAAGTCGTGGTCCAAGTATGAATCTCTCAAAACTTCAAGTGAAGAAATTCCTATTATGAAGAGAAGGCCATTATTTCATGAACGTCTCTCAAGGTTTGAAGTATGAAGTCGCTGCCAAATATCGGTCCGAGAAAGGTCTCAAATCGTGAAGCGAGTTATCCCAAGATATGAACTTTATGAGGTCCCGAGAAGCAGTTTTAAAAGATTTTGTCCTCTAGCTAACTATTGATTAAATCGTTCACTTTATTTTCGGCCTAAATAACTATCGAAATAAGTCAAATAATGCATCCTCGTGATCATTCAAGACAACAATAAAATATAAGAGATACACCTAGGAATAAGGGAGTCTAAGTGAGTAATTGGCCCACATGAGTTCGTGTTAGTTTACTAACTTATAATAACAATGATCTCGTTTTTAAGCTTGGTTTGGAGAAAGTGAAAACTTGAGGATGATGATTATTCATGACATTTCCAAAACCTAAGGTATGCTTTTGATTTCTTTACTTTCTATGTTTATAATTTTCTAGCTCGTTAATAAAGGCCAACATGGATTAATTATGATGAAAAATGTAAACTTGCTTTGTAACTAATGCATTGCATGAGGACATTGCAATGGTCAAGTGTAGGGGATTTTATAGGTGTGGAAACACCCATCCTTTCTACCACTTAATTACAATAATAACCGAGCCAAAACGTGTATTTTATGTCTTTTATGTCGGAATTATGCGTGGTTTGTGTTTTTGTTATGATTTAGGAAGAAAAGGTGAAAAGTAGAGAAAACACGGGCATTCACGGGCTTTTATTGAAGAAATAGATGAAAAGACGAAGTCAAGAAGTCAAGAGTGCAAAAAGAACGGAAGTCCAAGACCAATTCTGAAGATTTATCGAAGAAAAAGTCAAAAGACGGAAGTTTACTTAAAGCCGAAGAACTCAAGTCTACTTTATTAAAGAATTAAAAGACGAGTTCAAAGAAATCCCGAGCCACAAGTCATTAGAGTCCAAGTTTAAAGAAGATTAGAAGAATAAAGGACTAATGATGCAATTAATGAAGATTAAAGGCTTAAGAACCTAATGACGCAATTAAGAAGAAAGGAAGGAGGGGAGGAAGCTTCCTAATCCTCCCCTATATATAGATTAGGCTAGTTAATTATTTTTCTTTGTTGGCTAAGTGTGACAATTAGTCTTCCACCATTTAATTACCTTGCACCTTTAAATTCATGTCATTTAAATACTTGTCAAATTTAAATACCTTGTCTTGCACCTTAAATTCCTTTAATTCCAAGTAAGTTTCCATTTAATTCTTGTCAATCTTTAATTTATCTTGTTAATCTCCTATCTACCTTTCTTGATCTTTGATTTTTATGTTTATGTTTATGTTCATGTTCATTTTCTTATTTTGATCAAAGTGGGTTTTGATTATTGTGGTTAGTTTTGTTAGTTTTATTGATTTGGATAGTTTGTTTATGATTATTGGATGTTTTGTTATTAGTTTGGTTTAATCTTGTGTTTGATTTTGGTTAACTGTGATTAGATTAGCGTGTTACTATGTTTCCTTGTTCTTCGGGTTGTTTTCTGTATCTGATCTTTCCCAGGTAAAGTTCCGAGTGAAGAAGTTCCGAGCCAAGGGGTTTATTCGGAAGATTTAATTGTTCCGGATCAATACTCTCGTTCGGAACATTCAAAGTTCCGAACCAAACTTATTCATTCGGAAGAGTTCCGAATAAAACATCCGAATCAAAGTCTTCCGAACCAGGAAGTTCCGAACGAAGGGTTGGGATTGAAAATTTCCGAACAAGCTAAGACTTCCGAGTCAAGACAGCTCACTCGGAAGAGTTCCGAATCAATACTTCTTGTTCATTCGGAAGAGTTCCGAACGAAAGTTCCGGATCAAGACTTCCGGATCAAGGAGTTCCGACTCAAGAGTGGTTCATTCGGAACTCAAGAACTTCCGAACCAAGGGGTGACCAGAAACTTCCGAATCAAGCCAACTCATTCGGAAGAGTTCCGAATCAACATCTTCCGAACCAAGAATTCTGAATCAAGGGTTATCCAGAACTTCCGAATCAAGGGGTTGAATCAGCATAAGTTCCGAACGAAAAATTGTTTTGGATAAGTGACATATTCAGAATAATTTGTTCAGGATCAAGGATTTTGGTAATATTCCGAGCGAAGAAGAATCATTCCAAACGAAGGTGACATTCCGGATGAGTGATTGTTCCGAACGAAGGATTATCCCGAATGAGCTGTATTCAGGTTCTTTTTAGTTTTTGCCTTTGAATTTTATTTTCAAGCTTTATTTTTCCCGCCTTTTCCTTAGTCGCACTTTAAGTTAATTTTGCCTTAGATTTATTTTAGCTTTGCTTTAGTTTAAGTTTTAGTTGCGTTTTAAGTTGGCCTTAGAAAGATTTAAGTTTGTGTTATTTACTTTAAGTGCCCTTTTAAATTTCAGTCACGTTTTAAATACTTGCACATTTTACTTTAAGTTAGAATTAGATTTATTTTAATTGCACTTTTACTTTAAAGTTTCGCACCTTTATTTAAAAAAAACCAAAAATATTTGTTTCACCAAAAACAATAGAGTCATACTTTAAGCGGGAAATCAATTCGAAGAGATACCGAGAACAATAACCGAACCTAGCAAAATCCAGTTATCAGCCCACATTTTACTTTTTATGTTTTCTCAGGAAAGTAAGCAGGTGCATTGCATTGGATTCCAACATCATAGGGAGCATTCATGTTTACCATCGGGCTGGGATATTTCTACAAATATTAATAAATGTGTTTTCAAGACAAGTTACTTAATTTGTACAATTAAATTCATATGATATGTTTTAATGACATTTGATGATCATTGCTCTATATACTGTGTGTTATCGATCCGCCAAATTCAAAGTAACACCCCACGTATTATTCCTCTGCATTTGACCATTTGGGGGTGTTACATAAATGGTATCAGAGCGCATAGTTATAGAGAACCAGATCTAAACCTAAAATTTTTAAACACTAAAAATTTATAACTGGACTATAACTGAATTTAAAAATCAATTTTTGTAAACATTGATTTTTGGGGAACCCTTATAGTTAGGCATACACATATAGAGCATACATATTGTGTGAACTAACTGTACATTGATATATAGTATATTCTATATGATCACCTAAGTACCTACGTAATTTTGATTACACTACTACATGCATACATAAGCATCGCATATGCATCTTTTGAAAACTTTATGAATTATGTAAGCTAATACTTACTCAACTTTGAAATGCTATTATTTTCAGATTATCATGACGTCACCGACTATCGTAACTACCTTTGACGCTCTCATGACTCCTGCTGCTACACCCTTATCACCAACATTCGTACTACACAGACTCGAATCCGACAGAGAGTCTAGAGATCACCCGACAGAGGGAGTGATTGTGCTGACAGATTCTCCTACTCCATCACCACCAGCTGTACCTGTTTCCCCACCTAGGGAAGCAGAGCAAGTAGTACCTACTCTACCACTGCTACCACCACTATCTACACTTCATACCTACCCCACCAGAGCTTTTCTACCTCGCAAGAGGAGGCATACCTCTACTCCTGTCTCCACATTCGAGATAGGGGAGGGATCGGGAGCCGGCCAGGCAGCACCCGACACTATCCAAGCGCAGCTTGATGCGCTGACTGCTAGGCAGGCATAATATACCGCTCTTATCCATGCTTTGCTACACGCGGACCATCAGGAACGTGCGTTACTTCATGAGAGACTTAACACTCTCTACTGGTCAGTTGCTGTCGAGTCACAGGCTGCACAGGGTTCATGGATGACTGTCCAGAACAACTTGTAGTGGCTACTTGAGGAGAACTCTATTCTCCGCCATTGCTTATCAGCTCTTGAGGGTCATCAGTGCGAGACCCACACTGCCGTTTTGACCCAGGAGGAGACCTTCAGGATCTTCTTCGACTTGGCTGAGGTTCATCATCAGGGGACGACCGCAGAGACAGATTATCTGAGGAGTGTAGACACTGCTCGTCAGATTCAGCTTTTGGAGGCTCTCAGGCTTACCCGAGAGACCAGAGATGCCCTGATCATGTTGCAGGATACTCAGGCACCTATATCACCAGCTGCACCAGCCGCACCAACACACAACCACACTAGTGTAGCTTAGATATCTTTGTATATCATGCCAAGCATTGTGTTGCATCTCAGCTCGCATGATTTAGGAATTTTGTACTGTATCTCTTACTTTTCTTTTTTCAGTTGTATTCCTATCATTAGCACCTAACCCTAGTAGGTAGGTTATCTTTTGTTGCACTAAAAACATCTGTACCACTATTTCAGACATGCATGTTGTATCCCTGTCTTAGATCGGTTGTACTTATATGATATTGTTATTTTCCAGAAATGACTTGTACCAACATTACTCTATTATCTCTTGTACTTATATTATTATGAACTCTTGACAGGTTATCCAATTTGTTGTGAATTCTATGCATATATTTTCCATGCAAATTAATATAACCATCATATTGATCAACTAATAAATCTCATCCTTGTGTATTATAGAAAAATGGCACAAAGAGTTACCCGACATAATCCTAGAGCTGCTCCCACAACAACTATTTCGGAAGCACAACTTAGAGTGCTTATCGGTCAGGGCATTGCTGACGCCCTAGCCGCCAGGGAAACACATCCCAACGGAAACCAAGGCGACAACCAAAACTCCAATGCTAGGAACCGAGTTGCTAGAGGGTGTACTTACCCCGACTTCCTATAATGCAAGCCCAATTACTTCAAAGGGAAAGAAGGAGTAGTTGAGCTCATGCAATCGTTCGAGAGAACCGAGACTGTGTTCCGTATTAGTGACTGTATGGAGGAGAACAAGGTAAAATTTGCTACCTGTACACTACTAGAACATGCTCTTACCTAGTGGAATTCACTGGTTGCTACCCTTGGGCATGATGATGCCTATGGGATGACTTGGACTGCACTAAAAGAAGGGCTAACCGTGGAATATTGTCCTCGAGGTGAAATCAAGAAGCTAGAGATTGAGCTATGGAATCTCAAGTGCACCAACTATGACATCACAGCCTACAACCAAAGGTTTCAAGAGTTGACTTTGATGTGTACCAGGATGTTTCCTGATGGAAAGGATAAGATCGAGAAGTACGTTAGTGGACTTCCAGAGTCTGTACATGACAGTGTGCTAGCATCTCGACCCACTACAGTCGATAGTGCCATCGAGTTTGCCACTGAACTGATGGACAAACGAGGCCGTGATCATGCAATCAGGCAGACCGAGCACAAGAGGAAAGCTGATAAGAACTCCCGTAATCATCACCAGACCCAACCAAAGAGGCAGAACTCGGGGCAGATTTATAGCGCTACCTTCTCAGGATCACCTCCATATGTAGGCAACAAGCCTAAGTGTCCAAGTGCAATTTTCACCACTACAGTGACTGTTAGCCTCAAAATATTAAGCCAAACAAGAATGCTCGGTCATATGTTTATTATGTATCGTATTTTAGAACGTTGTAATAGGTAGTATATTAGTCGTGTTATTACGGGCTTAACTTTAAGCTAAGGTTCATTAATAAGTAACCAAAGCCCAAAAGGAAAGCCCGGCCCATGATCATATAGCCCATTAAGCTACATGTAAGCAAAGGCTATATAAACCCTTCCTAGCATGTTAGGAAGGGTGTTGGTCATTTCATTTTCTCTCTAATCTAATATTCCACAAGTTTCACCAACCATTTTCTCTCTACTTTCTCTCACTACTTTCTCTCTCTAGAATTCTTCTCATATCTTCCTTTCTTTCTTTAATTCGTGTGATTATAACATCATATTTTAAGTAACCAAAGCCCAAAAGGAAAGCCCGGCCCATGATCATATAGCCCATTAAGCTACATGTAAGCAAAGGCTATATAAACCCTTCCTAGCATGTTAGGAAGGGTGTTGGTCATTTCATTTTCTCTCTAATCTAATATTCCACAAGTTTCACCAACCATTTTCTCTCTACTTTCTCTCACTACTTTCTCTCTCTAGAATTCTTCTCATATCTTCCTTTCTTTCTTTAATTCGTGTGATTATAACATCATATTTTAGGGACAACAATTGGTATCAATCGCCATGGGGTAGTTTTGTGATTGGTTGTTGTGTTTTCATATGATTCGTGTGATTTGATCCATAAATCATCTCGAATTCGATTTTTTTTTTGTGTTTTTCGTGTTCTATCTCTTGCTACAAATCTTCTATATACTTGTTGTAGAGATTTGGTTGTTTTGGTTTGGTTAAAAACACGATCTTGTTGCCTAAAAGTTGCTAAATTTGTTGCCTAAAAGTTGCTAAAATCGTTGCCTAAAAAGTTGGAAAAAAGTCCCTTATTGCGACAGCTACAATTTCGGAAAAGGTAAGTACAGTTTTGATCGCAATAACCCTAGGGTTTTACTTTGCGATCAGTTGCGATAGCCCCCTTATTCCGACGCTTATTGCGATCGTTATTGCGATCTGGATTGCGACGGATTTAAGGCAAATCTTGAAACGTTACTCTGCCCACATTGCGACAGCCACATTGCGATAGGTACACATTCCGATCTGGGATTTCGATAGGTACACATTGCGATCTGAATATTCCGATCTGGGATTTCGATAGGTACACATTGCGATCTGAACATTCCGATCTGAAGGATTTCGACAAGTACACATTCCGATCTAAGTATTCCGACAGGTGCACATTGCGATCTAAAGGACATTCCGATCTAAGCAACATTCCGATGGGCATTCCGATGGCACATTCCGATGACATGTTTAGCTAAATTTTGTTTGAGTATTTTTTAGATTTAGCCACCATCTAGACTAGTTTCAGAACGTAGTTTACACGAAGATTAAAAAAAAAAAAAAAAAAAAAAAAGAAAAAAAGAGTTAAAATTTTTAGGTCAAGTAAAATCAAATTTTTTCCATACTAGTTTTAGGACATTTCTAGCTCAATTTCAAAATTTGGTGATTACAAATTTTTTAGGTCTACCGTTTTGTCGGACTGAGGAATTTATTGTCGGGCTGAGAAAAAAATGCATTTTTCGGAATTTCAACAACCAAACAATCACAACACAACTACTTAAGATCCACATTCGATTCATCATTTCAGAGAATATTGAGATGGATTCTACTGCCGAATATCGTGTGACGAACAACAACATAATGGTGGCAAATTGTATAAATTTGGAGGTGTTACAGTTTGGTACCAGAGCTCTCGTTATAGAGAACGAAAGATTTTTAAAACTAAGGTTTTGAATAAAACATTTCAAAATCTTTTAACTATAAACATTTTTCTAAAAATGTCTAAAAATCTTTTAACTATAACGGTGCCGAAGAATTATCAAGTTACCGAAAAGGCCATACTGAGAAGTGTTATTTTAATAGATATAACTTGAATTATATATATATATATGATGTAATTTGTTTACATGATTGTTTGATGATTATTTTAATATTTATACGAGGTATTTATACGACGTAGATTGTCACAAGAAACCCTAACTTCCCTAGTAATTAATCGAAGTTATTTCCGTAGGAATTCTAGCTATTCCAGATCTAAACCAAGTTGTGGATATTTATGATCCCAACAAATGGTTGATATTCGTAGAAATGTTGATATTAGTTGATTGTGACGTTGAAGAAGAATTGGCGAAATTAAATCTAATATCGATGTCATGACGATCTTTCCTTATAGAGTGGAGTTTAACAAAACGTTACCACCTAGAAAGGTGTCATCTGATTCGTTGTCACCCAATTCTTAAATTTGAAATCGAAAGGGTGAATGTTGCACTTGAGGCTGTCATTGGAACCATTACCCAAAAGCCTCATGCCACTAGTACCTTTCCGAGAAGTCTAATTGAATGTGTGAGTCATTTAATACTAGTGACTCATTTGATAATTGTTGTTGTAAGAGCTATAGGATTGGAAATTAAGTGTTGATCATATCGAGCTTTTATTTCCCTTTTAAGGTTTAAGAATAAGGGATTGAAAGTATTGGAGAATGAGGTAGGATACCGAATTGAGTATAAATTGATTGAAATTTGAATGAGGTAAAATTTAACCCATATGGAATATGAGATTGATAAAAGGAATTCGTTAAGTCCTGTGTTGAATTATAAGGTTTTAAATGATTGTTGGTTCATGTTCAGGGTTGTTCCTAGGTCATTGTCCAATAACAAGGATGCCCAGTGTCCAATAAATAAATTGAAGAAATCTTCTTCTGAATTAGGACCGATGGATCTTTCGGGACATGTGGAACACCTAAAGACTCTTGTAGATTAGCATTCATTTTGGTATCTTTTAAAAATCCCTAACTTAACTGAGACATCAGTTGGTAGGATGAGTTCTTGGAATTGTATGACATATTGACACGTAATGTGTTACGGTAAAATTTTGACTTGTTTGTGATTAATGAAAAGACTACCTTTGATTGCTAAATTCTACATGTATCGATGTTATCTATCTTTTATTGCTTTATCCTAATGTTCGCATTAGTGATGCAACCATTGAGCAAGTACTCATCTCTATTTGAGTTACGTTGTAGGTTAATCTTTTTGAGCGCCATCAAGGTCATGAACCTCATGACTAATTGGCTAAGCTCATTTCCTAGCATATTGTAGTTAGTTCTTGGTGAACAACTTATCATCACTCTTTTTGCTGATCACTAATTGTTTTTATAAGTTAAAACAGTATCCCTTGAGAAAAATTGGGTTTTCATCACCATATGGATTATTTAAAGTGAGACTTATAAATAATCGTTATCGAAATGAAGTTGTTTATAAAACACTTTGGAAAACTTAATTGTTTTCAAAACAAAGAAAATCTTTGTAAATTCATTTTTGATTCTTATTTAAGAATTAAGCACGAAAATGTTTTTATTATAAACATGATGATAAAATTTTGACGAACTGAGTAATGCATCGTTAATCTTGAAATTGTATATAGTTGCGCGCCTACATACAATTTGGAAGTGACCATGCAAGACTGATTAGTAGTCACCATGAAATTATTAATAAACACTAAATTTTCTTTGAAGATTGTGAAAGATTAAATTTTATCAGATCTGCAAGAAGTGAAAAATAGGGACATATTGATAGGGACACCTACATATGTGCCCGTACTATTTATTCTTCTGAGTCGAATTTACTCATCTATGGATATTGTCTTATTTGACAATTGATATCCCCTTCTTGTTCATTTCTGTAAATGATAAGATTCTTTGGAAAAGTATCTGATTACCGAGTGTTGATACCCGATTAGATGTATCGACGTTCCTATCATTTCTTTTGATTAGATTTCATTTGAATGACCTGGGTAACGATCCGAGGAGCTTTCGAATGCGTACTCAAATTATGAAGACATGGGATATATTCATATTCATTAAATATTTTCGTCTGTATCTGATTTGAAATTCTCTCGCGTAGATTATGCGTTGACCTTACTCTTTTAATGGTAGTAGTGTCTCCATATATCCTTGAATTTGTGAAAGATTACGAGTTATTATCAGTCTTTTGAGAAGTTCACATCTTATCGACGGCAATAAAACTGAAAAGTTGGTAGTGCCATTAGAATGGATTGATTGATTATGACATGACGACATTGTCTTAATTGATGGGAACTCGAATAGAATTCCCCTAAATGATAAGATGTTGATTATCAAAAGTGATCTAAATAATTCTTGATGGATGACTATATCCTGTATTTAGACTTGAAATTATACCATGAATGGTTGTGAATTAGTCATAGATATTATAATATACAAAGAACTTAAAATAAATGTATTAAAGATGTTTATGTTATCTGAAACTTTAGGAGGTATTTGTTGGTGATTTACCTAGACTTTCGCCAATAAGGCAAGTTGAATTTGGTATTGATTATATTCCCGGTGCTGCACCTGTGGCTTGTGCATTGTACGTCAGCACCATCTGAATTAAAAGAATTACCGTACAACTGAGAGAGTTGTCGGAGAAAGCTTTTATTCTACCAAGCTCGTCATTATGAAGAGCTATGGTGTTATCATTCCTTATATTTGTTTGATTACCGTGAACTAGGTAAATTGACGATTAAAAATCTATATCCACTACCCAAGATGATAGATTTGTTCGATCATTTAGAAGGTTCTAGCGTATGTTCTAAAGATTTGATCCACGGCATGGTTATCATCAACTTCGCGTCCGTGAAAAAGATTATCTATTCCAATCACTACATCCGGTACTTGTAATGAACATTATGAGTCTCACGTGATGACGTTTGGACTGACTAATACACATGTAGCATTCATAAATTGGGTGAATCACGTGTGTAGGCTATAAATTGATAAATTCATGCTTGTGATCATTAAGGACCATCTGTTTGATTATAAGAATAAGAATGAGTTAATAATTAGTTATAGACCTAAATTGGCCGAACAATGAAAACTTGTACCTTGAGTATTTAACATGTGATTTAAGACTTAATCCTTTACATTATTTGACCGTGTGATTAATAATATAATGAATCTATATTGACTCTTCAAAAATTTAGAGCGCTTTTAAGACTTTGGGTCTTACCAAAAAGAAAGTGCAAATGTGTTTTGACAAATGTTTTATCAAAAAGAACATTTGAGGGATTATTCCCTTATACCCAGAACATTTAACTAAACTCCTGTTTAGGGGTAAATGTTCGTGTATACCTCAAGACAACCTTAGAGGGATTGAGGAAACCATTTAAACCATGACTTGAAATTTGAAACGACACTTTTTGCTTTTCAACTAAGAAAATTTTGACCAAAGTATAACCAAATATTTTTCAAACATTTACGAATCTTATTAATTATTTTCGATAAATCAGCAAAAATCGTGTTAAATAAATTCAAATTTATTTTGAACATTTTATTATAATTGGTCGAAATAAGAAATTTAAACTTTTAACGTTTACGTTTCATAAAAACTTAATATTTATTGTTAATTTACGTGTAATAACTATCGACGCTTTAAAACATCGAATCAAGCAAAACTGATAAAAATAATAGTTGAGATAGAACTAAGACTTAGAAAATATGAAGGAATAATTTCTGAATAAATACGGTCATGATATTTATTTCATCGAGGAAGGTGAATATAATTACTGACACATTATATAGAAAAGATAAAGAACCAATTAGGACATGTTCCTTAATAATGAAGGTGCAAAATAAATTGCCGAACAATATAAAGATAAACAATGATTGTAAAAAGGATAATATAGATAATAAAAAGGGGTTCGCGGCTAATGTGAACCATCAAAATTGAGAAGCCGATGGCGTTGAATGTATAACAGACCACTTGAGGTTGCCTAAAAATGGAGATTTTGAGATATAGTTATGTTGGAATCTCGTAAGTATAAGTATTCTATACATGACATTTCTGACTAAATGTATCTTTATCTGAAGAAGTTGTACTAATGGCAAATTATGAAGGCAGAGATCGCCTCATACATTAGTAAACGTCTAACTCTTGCAAAGGTCATCATCTTAATTTGATTCGATTTAGGTCATCGTCGAAAGACTGACCAAATCTACTAATATCACTCCTAATAATGATAGATTCTTGATAAAGAAATTAGCTCTTGTGTATTTAAAAGAGTTGTGTAAACCTAGTGTACCTGTATCGATCATCTATCAAGATTCTCGCTTCGCATCGAATTTCTAGAGATTTGCTCAGAAGTCATTGGGAACGAATCTTGATGAGAGTACTGTGTACCACCCCAATCGAAGGGACGAGGTAAAGTAACGATAAAAAATACTATAAGTGTTGTTTTGTGTATGAATGATTGACCTTTGGTAATAAACCGTATAATAATTTTTCCTTTGGAGAGATTATCATTGATAATTATCGTATTATGATTGAGATCGAATCATGTTAGGATCTAAATATAAGAGCATCTGTAAGCAGGAGTTGGGATGAAGACATCCGACATACACCCATTGTGAGTTGGACATGTCTTTTAGGTTTAAGGTTGCCTATGATGGCCAACCTAACCTTACAAAATACTCGACCCGCGAGACCTGAAATGATTGTTGAAATTAGGATCTGATTATTGACTGCGAGTAGTGGGCAGGAGGTTATGTGAATATGAAATGTAGATCTTGAAGTGCCAGATGGGTAGCGAAGTTATGCCAAAAAATGTTACCATGGAAAAATAAATTGATGATCTGAAAGATCATGAGATATAAGTTCCCGTTGTATGGGACCATTGAGATGATGCAAAAGATTGGTTTGAAAGGCATATAAGCTAGATCCACCCTAGGACTTCAAGAGCTGCGTGAATTATGTTTCGTATATCGAACTTGATAAAATGCCTATCAAGTGAAAATCTGACTATTCCTTAATGAGGTTTAGATCGGCGAAAAGTTGCATTCATCAAAAACCCGTGAACATCATGGATAGAGAAAGTAAGTCAACAATAAGCCTGATCTTATTCCCGTAGTTATGTTTGATGAAACTCGCGTATTTTAATGGATTACACTTTTGAGAAAAGACCGAATGTGGAGGAAATACCCACATGGCTTTAACTCTATACGAAGCGAGTAGTAAGGTAAAATAATCTTTGAGGACAAAGATCCTGTTTAGGGGTTAATGCTGTGATAATCCGTCAATTTATGGTTGATATTTTATTCTCATATATTATTTAAAAACATTATTTTAATGTTATATTATAAACTCACTTATTTTTGGTAAGAAATTTGGATTTACGTCCTGAAGTAGCATCGACTACGTCTAAACCGGAGGATTCTACGTTACGTGCTTACGTTTACATACACCATTTTTGGTGACAGTCCGACATTTCAGAAAATAAATTTATCCGTGAATATTATTTTGAGATTTTAAATTTGTGTTGGTTCATAAACTCACAAATTTACGAGAAGAGATTAGGACTTACGATTATAATTTAACGTCCTTTACGACTAAACCGTAAACCTTAGGATTACGTATTTACGTTTTCGAACTCCGTTTTTGATGAGACAATTTTTATTAGATTCGTTTTGTGTCTTTGATTCATAATTTATAAAAATGTTTTTCGTAAAACGACCCGAGGGCACGCAAATCGAGGAAACTAGAATCGAGGAGTACTCGTAATTAAATGGGGATGAGACAAGAATAAACTTGTCCCACCCCCACTAATATGGGACGGCTACAAATGCGGCAACACACACCATGAGGTGTCAACACCTCCTAAACAAGCTAACACTTGTTACTTAGAGCTTAACAAGTAAGCTACCAACAAATAAAACCATCTACCAAAACCATTTCCTTTCATTTTACACATGCAAACCACTATATTTTTTCTCTACTCCATCCTTTGGCCGTCTCTTTTACCACCACAAAACACCATCCTTTGATCTAGTTTCTACCACAAATCTTGTGTTTAAACTTGATCAAGATGAAAACCCTTTAAAGATATGAAGATTAGAGTTGATCCTAACCTATGAAAAAGAGTTTTCATGAGGTTAAAGGGCTGATTTCATGAAGATGTTCATCTATCTAAAAGACCCAAGAAGTTGCATTGCTAAAGTTGAAGATTTGATAACAAGAACCAAGTCTTGTTCATCAAAATCTTTTCATCACTAATGGTGGTATAGAGATTGTTCTTCCTATCCTTTTGTTATTTTGATTATGTAATCTTGTATTTTCCTTATTTATGTATATGTATATGATGATGAATGATGATAAAAATATTATGTGGGGATTTGGTGTTGATAAACTTGGATAAAAAGAATGGAAAACCATATGTAAAAAGGTTAAAATCTTGCTTAATAAGTTGGCTGTATAAATACAGTAACTAAACACATGTTAAACTGATAAAATGGCAAAGTGGAATCAATATACAGTAAGTATAAGATGGCATACACATGTGAGAGTTTACCATGCAATGGAATCATAAAAATGAGTGATATACGATCAAAACAAAATTAGTATACCAATCTGAATAGTCTATTTTGTAGGGACTGTTAGGGATATTTAGATTTGGATTGAGCAGTAGCTAAAGCTAGGTTAATTGTAGAACATATCATGTAGTTTATGGTGTCAAAAAATGAGCTTCTATCTCCTTATAGAACTCAAGATATGATAAAAATTGTGAAAGTAAAACTAAAAATCAGATTTTGAGAAATTAAAGTTTAATAGTATTATATAAGCACTCAAATAATATAGTATAAAATGTGAAATTAAAACCCACTAACTTATATATTACATTTATATAAATATGTATAAGGATAAATAAATGGACATTATATAAAAATGGTAGTTTTGTTAGTTTTAAAAGTTATAAAAACTATAAACATGATTTTTACGTCTTTTCGGCTAATACCGTAAAATTTACGTTTTTCGTAAATTAAAACTTAGACGATCGGACCCGTCTAATGTAAACTTTTTAAAAGTCATATAATGATATATAAGTACTTAATACAACTAAAAGCCGATAAAACCCGAGCTTTACAACATATAGACATTAACGGGCCAAAGTAGCCTTATTGGACTATAAACCCGACTAGTTAGTAAAACACTTATAAATTTACTTATTGGGCTTAACACATTTGGGCCCAACATGTAAAGTATACTACTGATAATAACAGTATAATTGGGCTAATATAATATATTGGACTTGTAATGGGCCCATTGGGCCTCAAAATGTAAACAAGATGAACTAGTGTAACTATTCTTGAAAATTTCCAACACATGACATTATAATATGAAATAAAGATGTACAATCCCACTTGATCATCATCATATTTATAAAATCATCATATATATACATAGTTATGTATTTTTATAAAGTCATTGGACAAGAGTCTAAGACAAGTATTATTTGTCTAGGTTTTCGTGATTGAAGCACGTACCATACATCCGAATTGCCGATAACCTGCTTTCCCACATCAACGTGAGTTCATAGCCTCGCACTCTTTTAAATGTTTTCATGAAATGTTTTATAAACCCGCGAGGGAGATAACATGTTAGTTTTGATAAAATAGGACACCATTTGTCCTGATTGTTTGTTTATTGATTTGGACCCGAATGATTGTATGACCCGACGAATGATTATATGACCCGATATATGAGATAAGATGGATTATAAAAGTTAGGTTACGTCACTAAAAGTCCCATTAGTATGAATTGTGAACTACCGGGATTTGGTAGATGCTTATGCATATAATAGTACTATTTGGGGACGATCACCCCAGTTCGCGCCTTGACGGTTGATCCCCGTCGTGCCACATTGATTGGTAAGCGAATTTATGTATGAGAAGATTTCCATAGCGTGATTTTTGTGACGACAAACTAACTTAGATGGGCAAATTGAGTTTCGGGCTAGCTACCCGTTGTTTGTTGTAGTAAGGTAACAATGTCATGCGGCTTATAATAATCCAAATAACGAAATACTGCTATACGCACTAAATTACGATATATTGCCTGATAGCAATACGGGGTCTGACTATTGATATTATGTTCGTGTTTTGGTTTTTCATAACCATATTCATATAACGGTTTTTGTTTAACTTTATACAACGTTATAAAGCGTATTGTATGATATTTTTACGATATTGGTTCGTATAATGGTTTTGAAGGCGAAAGCCAATATTATGATTTTGACAAGGATTTGTATAAAATGTTTTTTGCCTATTTTATGGTCTACTACAAAGATTTGTATAAAATGATTTTCGGTAATAATTATATACCAATGATATATTAATGGTTTTATTAAACTCTATGAATTCACTCGGCGTTATCGCCGGCCTTTTCTTTTAACATGTTTTGTCTCAGGTACTTGAAGGTAATTCTCGGGAAGACAACAAGAATTCATGGCCCGCACTTAAATAATAATTTCCATTCAAATGCTTTGTAAAACCTGTATGAATACAATGACTTGGGACCTATGTAAAATTGATATTTATGAATGGAAATGCTTTATTATTAAACGACGCGATTTTTAAGCGTTGTCTATGATGTGAGTAATGTGCTATCCCGTAACACCAACGAGTCTTCCGCTGTATTGAATTGTATAAATTTGTGGGTGTTACATTAACCCTAAATCAATCGTCTATTGATTAAGATTGATTACATAATACTTAAATTAAAAAGATGAACAAGGGTTTTACCATAGAATTAATGGAAGAAGAAAAATAAATGAAAACCCTAAATCTTCTTGTTTGATCGACGTGTTTTTAATCTCCAAAGGTTTATGTGTTTTGATGTTATTAAAAAGGCTTATATAATTTAGATAGACAATTCCTAGCCCAATACAAATTTACCTTATTTAGTTTCTTTCTTTTTTCTTTTTTTCTACCGTCCTGTAACAGACCATATACATCTTTTTTATTTTATTATTAATTAAGGTATTAATAATATTACCTTAATTTTCCTTATTTTATTTCAGCCCCTAAAGTCTCCAAAACTCTAAACCGTTAAACTAGTCAATTTTACGCGTTTACCGTAAAAATGTAGAATTAATAATTTTATGTAAACTCTTAACATAAGTTAGTGACTCAATAACTAAGTCCAAAGTAGCTTAAAACTAAACCACAAATTATTCCTGACACTAAATCCTAAGCCCGAGACGTCTAAACACTAAAACCTCGTATCGTAAATATACGATTTACTATAATACATACACGTATATATAAAATATCGAAATAACACCATTTTATTCCATAGTCACTACCACGTGAGCTAATGAACATGAGATAACCACACATCGTTTCACTTACAAAGTACCCCGTACCCGTAAACGATGTCCAAATCACATTGTAATCACACCAAATAATCACATAAGCATATAAAGACAAATAATGCCACAAACAAACTCAATATAAAACTAAGTGACGAACCACAAAAATCGTGGTTGTCACACCAAACTTTCCTAATAGAAATCTCGTCCCGAGATTTACTCTTTAGGATCAATAACTCTATTTTACAATCGCAAAAACTCATCTAGCTCCTCTTTCTCACAGTTTGCCACTTCTATCAAGTAACCAGGGTGCACTATCCTAGGGCTCACACTCAACATATGCATAAATTTGGGTAGACACAAAACTAACATCGGCTCCCGAACCAAAGAGTAAAATAGCTAAATGATCGCCTAAAGAAACATACCCGTCACCTCATTCGGGTCTTGCACTGCCTCCGTGTCATTTGCATAGTAGACCCTCCCTCTACTACAGTTTCCATTGTTTCTGCTATAAGTGTTGCGATTTATGTTGTTTTGGGGTCATGTGTTCCTATCACCTTGGTTCCCCTCCAGTGCTAACGGGTTTCTAGCTTGCCCTGGTGCTCTTCCCAATCTTGGGCATCTGTTCCTATAGTGTCCCGGATCTCCACACTCAAAACAAGTACCTCTTTCATAGGCCATCCTAGCCATATGTGCAGATGCTGCATCCAGAATAGGTGCTCGAAAATCCTTGACGTAATGTCCCAGCCCCTGGCAGTTAAAACACATTATGCACGGTGTACCACGTCCATGGTTCATAGAACATGTAGGACACTTTGGGTTATTACCAGTGTACCCATCATCAGCTGTCGACACGAAACTCTTTCTATCCCTCATTTTCTTATTGGCTTCCCAGCTATTCTCGTCCTGTTTTGCTTCTTCTGGCTCCTTCCATTTTTCCCAGCCGTACCCAGTGTACCACTTTTGACTGCTTCTTACGTCGATACTACGGCCGTCAAGATGGCTAGTTGCATTGTGTTTAGTTGAGTAGCCTTAATCATTCCCCTGATCTGAGCGGGCAGCCCCGCGAGGTATCACTTGATTTTGTTCGCCTCCGGAGTAACCAAGTGAGGCACCAACTTTGCCAGCTCATGAAAACGATTTGTGTACTATGCATGAGCAGCTCCAATCATAGCATGTCCCCAAAACTCATTTACCAGCTTCTGCAACTCATTGCTCGGACATAGCTCGTCAGTCATAAGGGCCTTAAAATCATTCCAAGCCATAGCATTCGCAGTCGCTCTCCCTCTTGCTTGAACTTGGGTATTACACCATGTCAAAGATTTTCCAACTAGTGAACTAGTTATGTACATGACCCTCTGATTTGGCAAGCATCCGCTCATCTCTATCACGTTCTCCATTTTCTCAATCCACTGTGTGAGTGCCACCGCGCCACCTTTTCCATGATACTCTTTTACACCACAAGACGTGAATGCCTTATAGGTACAACCATTGTTACCACCACCTCCGTGACCAGTGTTGTTCAGATTATTAATCACTTCCTAGACAATAGTCGGTATTATGTTGGCCAGTTGGGCCGCAATCAAGCAGCCAAGTCAGGATTGCCACCACCACTACCCCAACACCATTACGAGTATTCACCATACTATAATAAAACGTGACACCCGTTAATAATTAACAAGGTACTCAATAAAATGAAGCCGAAATTAAGTTTAAAACCACCAATTTTGGATAGCAATTCTGACCTACGTTAACTGACGGAATTTCACGTTCACGAGTTAAAACGAGTAAAAAATTTAACACCTCCAAATTACATTGCGCAGCGGAAATACACATTTGGGTGCTAAACCCAAACCTCGTCATCAAAACACTTTATACGATCTCAAAATGAGACATTTAAAAGATAAAATAAAATAATAATGTCTTTAGTCTAAAGTTTTCAATCCCAATAAAGAAATTTTATAAATATCAGAGTAGCGCTTCGGTCCCTTCAAAATACCATCCCAAAAATACAAACCTTTTATCAACGATATAATACTCAAAATGATTTTTATAATTTCCTTCAGATAAAAGATAACATTTAATGATGACAGGGAAAGAAAACAATTTCAGACTGAACAATTATAAAAGCGACACCGCAACCTTCCCTAGCAATGTCCTTGATCAACTCATCAGATTACCTGAAATACATGCTTAAACACATCAACAATAATGTTGAGCGAGTATATAGGTTTAACAAAACACATTTGAGCACATCATAAAATCAATCATAACCGTTTAATAGCATTATGGCCATACAATCTATTAATCAAGCATATCATCTTATAGCAATAACTAATAAATTGTATTAAGCTCATGACACCGACCCCTTAACTTAGTCACCCACGCCAAATGCCAGCATGACTATATGAATTCCATTTCCCCTACTAGGGTATCAGTTCCAAGTATACCACATTATCATTCTCGTAAATTATCCTTCCCATAGGTTACTCAGCGTAAAGCCCTGGTCTCAGATAGGGTTGTCAGCCCAATAGTACTATCATTTGAATAAGCGGCTATTCTTAACTCACAACAAAGAGCTAGAACATAGTTAACGGTTCATGAAATTAGGGACTTTTGCATCTTAGGTACTTATACAATTCAAGGCACCAACAGGCAACAAAGGCAACATTCGGGTCCAACCATTACTCATGACATGTGGTCATTTTATTTCAAATAGCATGTATCCTCCTCGCGGGTTTTAAAATCATTAAAACAAGTATAAAGCGAGGCTATAGACCCACCTTGAGTAATAGCTATAGTAAGACGACTTTCAACGATTGACGATGCCTGGCGAACACGAAATTCACAATCTATCACAATAAAACACGCACCTTTAATAATATATTCAAGTAATATCTCATACTTAATAAAATAAAATAAATAACTCAATTCAAAATTAAACTCACACCATTCTCAGTTAAATAATTCCTACATATGTACACCTATTACACTTTTACTTTATTTATTTCTTTTATTAAAAATCTGTCGATATATATATACTAATCGTTCAAACTGTTTTCCCTACTTAGACACGTCAAATGTTTATGATACTAATCAGAAACTTCACTTACTATATATAGAAAATACTCCCAAAAGTTGGTTAAAATATTTTACTTTTAAGGTTCCCTGCCCGACACATCTTCGAACTACAAAAACCGGACAGTTTTACGTTATCAACTCATATAGTCTTTTTTTTACATCTATAAACGACTCCATTTGAAAAACCGACACTCATCTTTGAAAATAGACTCAACATCCTAATGTTTACCATTTTACATCAGTCCTTGACTCATTTCAAAATCCTTTCTATAGTCCCCGAGATTCGATCTAAATTTCGACAACAACTATATATTGTGCCGATACTCGTCTCCCGGTACACGGATAATCAAACTATCATAACTTTTCGCTCGTTTGGAGCTAGAAGCTCTACTTTATACCAAATCGAAGCTCATGAAATTCTCTACAACAATATCTAATCAAATCATATCATACACAAACTTAAGTTTTTCAAAAAATACCTTTTAGCTGCTGATTAAAAATACATACTTAAAAATCACTCAAAATCATATTTTTCACCCATTTTAACCTCATTTTTACCACTATAATCATACTAATATTACTACTTTCAATCCTAACAACCTATATCACCCTAGATGATCAAATCATATAAAACCCAACTCAAAATTTTCAACATGCAACAAGTAAAATTATATATATCATTATAAACACATACTTACTACATATAAACAAGATCAAAAAACATGCTTTTCATCAAACATGGTTTTTTACAAAAAGTGCTTGCATATAGGTAAATTTTATACCAAACTGATGAGAATGAAGAAACTAGAATGGGAGTTTGATTAGATTTTAAAGAATCAAAATCAAAATTTAGACGATGATGATTTTATGATGGTGTAGGGTGACGGCAAGGAGAGGAGCAAGAGAGAGATGAGAGAAATTTTTAGTTTTTGGGATTTTAGTGTGTGTTTTTGTTATTTAGTTTCCTTTTATATGGTAAAAGTCTAGGGTAGTTTTTGCCAATTGCGATTCTTGTGGACTAAATTGCAAATATTTGTTTAAAAAGCGGGAAATGACTATTAGTCAATTTCGAAAATATTTACGGGTCTCGGGTTTCAAAAAAATACTTCTCAAAAGTTAAAACGCACACAAAATATGATATTATCTAGTCCCGACACGACTTAATATGAAATTAAAAATAAAAACGTAAAAATCTCAAACATCGACATAACTAAAAATAAAACGTAAAATTTCGGTCATCCGTTGATATCGTGATCACTAATAATCCTCGCAACTCGTCAAAACATAAAAATATATCTTTCAACATTCGTTCAATTCAAATCACCAAACATCATAAAATTCAATCTCGTCAAAAATTTCAAAAATATACGTAAAAATATAATTAAATAATGACCACGGGTTTGGGTTATCACATCCTACCCTCCTAAAAGAGAGCGACGTCCCGGTGCTCGATCCGCCTCACACTCGTAATTTCTTACCTCTAAAACCAATATGAGCTCCTTTCCTTAAGAAATCCTCATGTCCTTCACACCAGTTCAAGTAAATTCCTATAATATCCATACCAAAGAATACTATCACATTTCATCTTCCAAATTTCATCTTCTAATAATTCCAATCTTTCATCATCCATACTCCTTCTACATCACTTCCTTAGTTTATTTCCTACTTTAATACTCTGATAACTTAACTTACGACCATGTAAAATCTCAAGTTGCACATCCTAATTACTGATATGACGACTATCATTGCATAAAGATTCCTTCATCAATTGATTTCGCTTGTCCTCATAGTAGAATATTTAAAGATATCATCATCCCAAGTTTCAATCACATATACACAAGTCTAATTTACAATGTTCAAATTATACTCTCACTATGTTCGTTGATTTCTAAAAATACGGAATATTCCTTCGCGACTCAATTCTTATCACTTTCTATAAATACCTCTAACACTTAAAAGTTAACTCCAGTCTCTGGGTTACATACATTATATTCAAACTTTATTCCATTCTCATTTCTTCTTACAACGATTTCCAAAGATTCAAAAATACTGACAGTACGATACGGGGTTATTGAAAATTTCATCACTAAATTCCTAGTGATTTCTTTCTTTCTCCTTTATTCACAAATTTCATCTTGTACTAGTCACCTATATAATTTCCATTTCTCATCTTCCATTTCCATTCAATCTAACAATCACTACACTGAACCACTGTACCATTCATATTACATCATCGCATCTTTCTTTTATCATATATTGCTTAGATAACTCCATTAGTCTCATATATTCAAATCTGACTATTAATACATTTTCCTTGATGTCGTAATACATCTCATCCCAACCAAAATGTACTAATACTTAACTTGTAAAATTCCTTTAATAATACATATAGCATTCTCAGCACTCTTAGAATAGTTGAATTCTCTTTGATCTGAAAAATTCATTCACCACCGGTCCTCGCATTCCTAACACATCCTCTTTCAAATAGACAATTACAATAATCGATTTCGTTCCTCTAAAATATTTCATCTAACTTATCCCTACTACCAATCCATTTCAAAAATTCTAACAACCTGTTGATCTTCTTTCCTTTGTATTCCTTTTCCATTAATCCATCAGTTCGATTCTATTTCTTCATTCCATTCTGTTCACTTTGCTTGTCATTACCAATATTGAAAAATCTCAAAACTCAAGACTCAGTAGTCGAATCTGAATTACTTTTAAAATTTTTGTAATCCTTTTCATTCTCCTTCTTACTGAATACTTCGACTACCACACTTGCCTTACAATATTACACCTCGTGATACAGAACTATAACACATCTCGTGATTATGATCACTTTTGATTAAAAATTACTACATACTTTAATCCATACAAGTAGTGTTTTCAAAAATCTCAAAATAGATACCACATCGTCGAACTCAAAATTATATAATTCCCCTTTCTCTAATTAAATCAGTTTACTACTATTACTTTCTCCTACCATTTGATAATGTCAAGATATCATCACCGCAACTCTACAGACTCTTCAGATTTGTTGGAAATACGTTTTTACGTATTTAGAAAGGATCGGTCACTCCAAAGATATATTCAAGTATTGGGCTCGTGATCCAATATGTAATCAATATAGCCCATATAGCCCATATGTAGGGTGGGCTATATATACTCCTCTCCTAGCATGTTAGGAGGGGTTGGTCGTTTTTTTTATCACACTTTCATTTATCAAATATCACATTCTCTCTCTACCTCTCTCCCTCTCTCCTTTCTCTCTCTAGTTCATATCAAGTTCTTCTTCTATCCCTCTCTCTATTTAGATAAATCAAACACTTGCACAATCCTAAGAAACTAAGGACGTACAATTGGTATCAAGAGCCATGGTTGATTAGGTTGTTCTTGTGTTTGTTTTTCATTGATTTGTGGGTTTTGATCTAAAATCATTCGATTCAATTTTTTTTTGTGTGTTTTTATGGTTTAATCTTTCTAAAAATCATTTAAGTGGTTGTGGTAGTGATTTTGGGTATTTGTTTCGGTAAAAACACGAAAAAGTTAGAATTTTTAGATTGATTTTTGGGTAAAAATTACAAGTTTTTGAAATTATTTGGTATTATTCGGAATAAGAGGGTTTACAATATTCCGAACTATTTTTTATCTATATTCCGGATTATAGTATTTTTTTATTTTCCCTCCAAAAATTATCACATTCCGACTTGTATGAGCCATCAGTTATTCCGACTTATGTGAGCTTTATTTATGCTTATTGGATTTCAACTTATAGTTATTTTCTTATTCCCTCTAAAATCTTGTCACATTCCGACTTATGTGAGGCATGAGTGATTCTGACTTATGTGCATGATAATTAATATTCCGACTTATGTGCATGATATTTCATAATCCGACTTATATTTTTCTTATTTTTTCCCTCCAATTTGAGTCCACATTCTGACTTCCATACATAATACCTATTCCGACGTGTGTTCCGCATATGTATTCAGACTTATGATACGAATTCGTTTCCCGACGTGTGTTCCGAATTATATTTGAGAGACTATTCCGACTTACGTTCAGTGTTTTCTATTCCGACTTATGTTTTGAATCAAGATTCCGACTTATGTTTTGAATCAAGATTCCGACTTATGTTTTGAATCAAGATTCTGACTTATGTTATGAATCAAGATTCCAACTTATGTTTTGAATCAATATTCCGAATAATGTTTTGAATTCAAGTTCCGACTTATATATCGATTTCATATTCCGACTTACTGTTTTTTTCACATTCCGAACAAGACACTCGAAATCAACCTCGACTCAAAACCAAGAACCTCACTCGACTCAAGAGACTGTACACAACACTCATCAATAACACTCAACAAAACAGACTCGAAAACTGACTCTCAACTTTCAAACGGACTCGACTCCCATTACACCCTCTAAGAGCCTCTAACTCCTCAAAAGATCAAGACTCTCGACCCCCATTCTCAACACAGCCTCAAAACACACTCGATTCCCACACCCACACACTCACTCCTCTCTTGAAAAACTGACCAGAACTCACCTCAAACCAACACTCAAACATCAACTCTACAACAAAAACACAAGACTCGAACAACTGACCTCACCCTTATAACTCCAACGAACCCAACATCCTCTCGACATCAAACCCAATTTTTTTACAGGTTTCAAACACAAACACATCCACAAACATTCACAGACACAACGAAACCGATCTCAGTCAATAGAAACTTCATCGATACAAAAAATTAACAAAAATAAAACCTACCCGAGATCTTTCAAAAATATCTTGAAGCATACTTCCTCTCGTTCAGACTTGGTGATTCATTTAGACTTGGCAGATTGAGAAAGTGTTCATATTGAGAGATTGATAATCAGGGAAGCTTGCTAAAGTTTTGGTGGCAGTAAGATTCGATTGGTCAAGGCTGGTGGCTAAGACGACTATTGGTGATGGGTTCAATTCGATGGAGGGGACGCAGGAGCTGAGAGAGATTAGATGAGATTAATATTTGTTTTGGTTATGGCTGAGTAGTGAGAGAAAAAGTGAGACGGAGGATTTGAGGTGTATTTGAGGGTGTTATTCAGATATGTGGGGGCGGAGTAAACGAGAACCAAGAACAGGACAATTTTTATCAGTTATGTTGAGCTTAGAAAGAAAATAGAGGCGGAGGTTACAATATATGATTAAGGAAATTGTGAGACTGTTTTGAGTTTTATATTCCACTTGCACCTTGTTTTTACAAAATTAGGTGGGCTTGGACACGTGTTTCACATATTAGTTATGGTTGGGTGGGCTTGGACACGTTTTAAGTCAGAGAATGTAATACATTAGCGCAACCGTAAATAATCAACTTGAGGGTAAACGTAAATTTTGCAAGTTAGTCAAAGTTAGGTTTTTGTTTATTTATTTATTTTTTTTCGACACAGTAATTGTGGATGAGTTCGTTTTCGGGTATTTGTTAATTTTCGAACAAAAGGGCTTAAACGACAAAGATTTTTTCGATCTAATAAAGAATTGGATTTTAGACAAATTTCGTGGATTTCAAGCACCGATTTTATCAACAATACCAAACAAGGATCCAAGAAATTTTCATCGTCATTTCAATGGAATCATCGAATTTGACGTTTCAAGAGGGAGACTCGCATCACATGCAAGACAACGCTAGAAGAAGTGGCATCACGTCATTTCAACTACTTTAGTCTCATCTTATGACTCTTTCATGGATTCAAGGAGGGAGCGAATTTGTGACACTATTTGGTCAAGATCGTTATATATTCATTGATTCAATACACATTACCTTGAACCAACTAGCTGAGCAACTTCACAAAGAAGACTTTAATCATTCTCCATCAGAATCTGCATATCAAGCTGTCGTGACACAATTCACGCTTTTCCTCCAATTCAATATCATGAAGTCTGAAAGTTCAGCGATTTGCTAGTCATTTTTTTGAGACACACATACCGAGCTTCAAGTTTTCCGTGGTACACTATTGAAACTCTTGACATCGGTCTCGTCTTCGATTTATAAAAAATACCAACTTCAGCAAGCGTGTGATAATGGAGTGAAAGATTCTATGATGCAAGAGGAAAATGGTCATACGATTGACGAATTGGAGGCTTCTAAAGATTGCAAGGACATGGAATCAACAGTTAAGCATGACATGAGCAACACGTCAGGGAATGTTACAGACATCTCTTATGCTGACACCATACCTGTTTATGACGAAGAGCCTACAAACATGGTACAATGTAATATTGTATATGATTTATATGCTGATGAAATGCCGCATATTGAGCATTTTGAAACTAATTATGACAAACATGGGATGGAAAAGAGTGATAGCGGTACCACTTCTGATTCATCCGATGTGCGTCATAATGGGGGAGAAAGTGTTCAAAATGCTAACAATCATGCTAATTGCCTTATGACTGTTTCATTAACTGCTTCTTATTCCAAGATTAAAGAGCTTGAAACGATTTTAGCTCAACAATCTAAAGAGATTGAGGATGCCAAAATTGAATTTTCAAAGAAAACGGACAAATTCGAAAAGTATTTTGATAAACTTGAAAAGTAAAACTTTTTTCTTGAACGAAAATTGGATCAAACTGTTCTAGATTCTAAAGCTGAAAAGGATAATCTTTTGAAACAAATTAAGTTGCTTGAATCTAAGTTGGCATCCCAAAATGAATTGCTCAAAGAGAATGAGACTTTAAAGGCTCAAGTTCAGGAAAAAGTTTTTGCAATAGCGGCTCTGAAAAATGAATTGAGGAAAACTAAAGGAACTAGTGTGGACACTAAGCTTGAAAAACCATCAATCTTGGGAAAACCGCCTACAAATCAATTCGTCAGACAACCGACTGCATTTAGATCTAAGTGACCACAGTCCTCGAGACCGCGGTTTGCCTCCCAAGTTGATATGGTTCATCTTTCCAGACCAGTCACTCCACCTACTAGGGCCAATGTGACTAAAAAAACTTTTGCAAGACCTAATCACATGATTGCATGTATTCTCCCTAGACATAGTCCAAAGAACACGTCTCGAACTAGTTCAAATGACGTTCATCACAATTTTGGTCAAAGGGAAGCTATTCAAAAGACACAAGTAAGAGATAGGAATTTTAAACCTAGTCAGATGCCTTCTAGATTACCCAACACTGCTAACCGTAGCATGTCATATCATAGGAGCATCAATCAATCTTCTATGAATTCTAGATCTTACTCGGACATTAAATATGCTACTTGTAAAACATGTAGGAAATGTGTCTTTAAAGCCAATCATGATTCTTGTGTCAAGAAATTACTGAATGAGGTGAACTCCCTTTCTAGACTTAAATCCCAATGAGTAGCTAAAATCAAACCCATTGGTAAAACGTGGAACCCCACTGGTAGAACTTTCACTGTTGTAGGAAATGAGTGCCCTTTAACTAGGATAGTCTCCGATTCTACTAAGACTACTAGGGAGGAAATTGCAAAGGATGATACATCACTTAAGCCTGAACTTAAGGTTTTTTTATAAAAGGAAACGCTTGCCAACTAAGACAAGTGAATCATCCCCTCAGGTCACCTCTGGCACAAGAAAAGAAAATTGTGAATCCCCGCAGTGTTCTAAGATAGATATCGCTAACCCATATAAACACATACAAACTTCAAATGAGAATGCAGGTACGAAAGTCAAGGATCAACAAAAACATACCGGTCCAAACTTTATATACCGTTAAACTAAGGACACTCTCAGAGTTTGGTTACTGAAGAAGTTGATATCAGAAAAACAAGTGCCTCAGGGGATTTGCAGTTAAGCTTACAATATATAAGGACTTATAGTCACATCACAGACTGTAACTCGTTGATCAAAGAAAGGAAAGTTTATTTCCGATGATAAACTTATCATCATAACGAGAAATTAAGTTTTCTCGGGCATGAGCTAAAATTAAAAACATTCGAAGTTTTTAAGCTCATGCACAATGGCTCATAGTCAAATAACAGTCTGTGACCCGAACTTCAAAGAAAGGGAAGTTTATCTCATTAATGATAACTTACCCTCAAAACGAGAAATTAATTTTTCTCGGACACGAGATAAATTTAAAACTATTCAAAGTTTTTAAGCTCGTGTATATGGCTCCCCGTTAAATAACAGACGATGACCCGGACTTCAGATACAGGGAATTTTATCTACGCAATGATAACTTACCCTCTTAACAAGAAATTAAGTTTTCTCGGACACGAGCTTATCCTAAAACCATTCAAAGGTTTTAAGCTCGTGTATAAGGCTCATCATTAAATATCAGATGATGACCTGATCTTTAAATAAAGGAAAGTTTATTGCCGATGATAAACTTATCCTCGTTAACGAGAAATTAATTTTTTCTCGGGCATAAGCTTATATTAAAAACATTCCAAGTTTTTAAGCTCATGCACAACGGCTTGCAGTCACATGTCAGATTGTAACCCGCAATTCTTAGAAAGGAAAGTTTATCGTCGATGATAAACTTATCCTCATTAACGAGAAATTAAATTTTATCGGACACGAGCTTACATTAAAACTATTCAAAAGTTTTAAGCTCGTGTAAATGGCGTATAATCACATTTCAGATTATGCCCCGGACTTCAAAGAAAGGAAAGCTTATCGCCGATGATAAACTTATCCTTACAACGAGAAATGAATTTTTCTCGGGCATGAGCTTTTATTAAAAACATTCGAAGTTTTTAAGCTCATGCACAATGACTTTCAGTTAAATATCAGACTGTAACTCGGACTTCATATTTAGGAAAGCTTATCTTTAAAGATAAGTTATCCTCGTAACAGGAAATTCATTTTTCTCGGTCATGAGCTTGTATTAAAACATTCCAAGTTTTAAGCTCATAAAGAAAAGTGTATCTTTTAAATAAGAGAACTTTTCTTCATAACGAAAAAATTCACCTTTCTCGGTCATGAGCTTTTCGTTAAAACAGTCAAAAGTTTTTCAAGCTCATGAAAACGACTTCTAAGTAAATGTCAACTTAAGACTTGTTCTTTAATTAAAAGGAAATTTTATCGCCGATGATAAACTTATCCTTAACAACGGGAAGTTTACAACTTCTCGGACTTGAGCTCTTTTTTAAGATATTCAACATCTTAAGCTCAAGTAATTGGTTTTCAAGACATTGAACACAATTTTTCGAGAATTTCTCAAAAGGTTTTTCTAAATATTTCAAAATTGTGTGTTCAAAAATGTTTTGATAAAAAGAGCATGTCTTCTGGAATCGATAATATTTACGATACTAGAAATGTCATTCAATAATGACTCGGGGTTGTAAATAAAGTTCGAGCAGAAGTTCAAATATTTTAAAACATGCTCAAAATGGCTTGCTATTATTTCCGATAGTAACCCGCTTTTCATATTCAAGTCAAGCATTTCACCGGAAAGCGTTGACTCAACAACGGGAATTAATTTTCTCGGGCATGGTTTACTTTATAACCATGTAAGGGATTGTGTTTACGTAATAACACAATCTAACACGAATATGTGTACGTGTCAGTGCATTTATTTGTTAAAACAAGAGAAATCTTGTTTTTATGAAGTTATCATCTCCACAAACCATAGCAATTTACAATTGATATCTACATACTCGACGCTGCGACTACTCAAACAGCGCCTACAACTCTTTCAATAGAACACGAATCAACAAATGAGGGGGAGAAATTGTCTAGCATTCAGAATCTTTGACGCCGAAAGTGCCAAGTTCATATATTGGTGTCAAGACAACGATATCAATCGTACACATGAAGTCAAGAGATAACTTCAGACGTGACGAGGCGACCAACATTCGTGAACAAGAACCATGTGATTCTATCATATGATGTTCTCCATCATTCAGGTCCAACCTCGTAAATTGATAATCTTGTGAATACATTATCATATATGATCTTTGCACGTGATAAGTACCTTACACTTGTGTTTAAAAGGTCTTTATTTTACGTTTCAAGTACACCCTCATTCATTTGAGGGGGAGCTTGTGAAAATCATGAAGATAATTGGATTTGCATTTTTCTTCCCAAGTCTTATTAAAATTCTATTAAATCACTTGATATTAAAAACATCGATTGGGTTAATATTTTTAATATGGGGGAGAAAATGTGATTTAATATTGAGATCAATAATGGTTTGCCTTAATGTGCTGGCTCATCCCGACATGTGCGAAATGTTTTCGAATATCGTGGCATATGTTAAGGGAGAGCAAAATGGATTTGGATATCAAAATGGATTTCATAGTGACATACACTTACCTAAAACATCTCTATTCACGACGGTGAAGATTGTGGTGACATAAGGATGGTAGGATAGGTTAAAGTCCAATGATTCCTCTAGAACCAGAGGAATCTTTCCAAGGACATTCCATAGCTAGAAATAGTAGTCCTTATAAAAGATGGAGAGTGATTGTGAATGTAGCTGAATGCCGACCAAGTACTTAAGTTAGCACTGGAACAATCACAACAAGGTGCTATGTAACACCCCCAAATTTATACAACTCAATACATCGGAAGACTAGTTGGTGTTACGGGATAGCACATTAATCACATCATAGACAACACATAAAAATTGGGTCATTTATTAATAAAGCATTTCCATTCATAAATATCAAAGTTATATCGGTCCCAAGTCATATTAATTCATACAAGTTTTACAAAGAATTTGAATGGAAAATATTGTTTAAGTGCGGGCCATGAATTCTTGTCGTCTTCCCGAGAATTACCTTCAAGTACCTGAGATAAAATATGTTAAAAGAAAAGGCCAGGGATAACGCCGAGTGAATTCATAGAGTTTAATAAATTCCATCAATATAACATTGGTATAAAAGTATTACCAAAAATCATTTCGTACAAACCATTGTAATAGGCCATAAAATAGCCAAAATCATTTTATACAAATCTTTATCAAAATCATAATATAGGCTTTCGCCTTTAAAATCATTATACGAACCATTGTGGTAAAAACATCATACAATACGTTTTATAACGTTGTATAGATTAAATCAAAAACCGTTATATGAATATGGTTATATAAAACCAAAACACGAACATAATATCAAGAATAAGACCCTGTATTGCTAGTCAGGCAACATATAGTAATTCGGTGCGTATAGCAGTATTTCGTTAATTGGATTATTATAATCCGCATGACATTGTTACCTTACTACAACAAACAACGGGTAGCTAACCCGAAACTCATTTGCCCATCTAAATTAGCGTGTCGTCACAATAATCACACTTTTGTAAATCTTCTCATACATAAATTCGCTTACCAATCAATGTGGCACGACGGGGATCAACCGTCAAGGCGCGAACTGGGGTGATCGTCCCCAAATAGTACTATTATATGCATAAGCGTCTACCAAATCCCCGTATTTCACAATTCATGCTAATGGGACTTTTAGTGACATAACCTAACTTTAATAATCCATTTCATTTCATCTATCGGGTCGTATAATCATTCATCGGGTCATACAATCATTCAGGTCCAAATCAATAAACAGACAATCGGGACAACTAGTGTCCTATTTTATAAAAACTAACATGTTATCTCCCTCGCGGGTTTATAAAACATTTCATAAAAACATTTAAAAGAGTGCGAGGCTATGAACTCACGTTGATGTGGGAAGGCGGGTTATCAGCAATTCGGACGTACGGTGCGTGCTTCAATCACGGAAACCTAGACAAATAATACTCGTCTTAGACTCATGTCCAATGACTCTATAAAAATAACAATTATGTATACATATGATGATTATTTATATATGATGATCAAGTGGGTTTACATATTCTCGTTAACTCGTTTTAGTGTTTACGTATTGGTATCTTTTTACTAGTTTACTAGTTTTACTTATTTACGCGTTTTAAGTCCAATAAACTTATTATAGGTTCTTTAACTTGTATCAATCCATGTTATACTTATATTATCAGTATCTACACTTTACAAGTTGGGCCTAAATGGGTTAAGCCCAATAATAATTTTATAAGTGTTTTAGTCCATTTTTGTTGTATTATTAGTCCAATAACGTTAATTTAGTCCGTTAACGTCCGTATGTCCTATAGTTTGGGTTTTATCGGTTTTTATTTGTTATAGTTACTTATACATCAGTATATGACTTTTATAAACTTTACATTAGACGGGTTTGGTCGTCTAAGTTTTATTTGGCGAAAAACGTTAATTTTACGGCAATAGCCGAAAAAGTCGTAAAAATCAAGTTTTTAGTTTTTATTACTTATAAATATTATTTCATTACCATTTATATAATTTATCCATTTAATTAAACTTTTATATATTTATATAAATAAGTTTTATAAGTTAGTGGTTTTTATTATACATTTTATAAAATAAAATGTGAGTGCTTATATAATAATAATAAACATTAATTTTTAAAAATCTGTTTTTTATCTTCATGTTCACCATTTTTGCCATATCTAGAGTTCTATAATGAACTAGAAGCTCAATTTTGGGTGACATGTTCTTCATATTATGTGTTACATTTAACTTAGATATAGCTACTGCCCATTTTGAGTTTAACTTGCCTTAACAGTCCCTACAAAACTGCTTATTCAGATTAGACCACCTAACTTGTTTTAATCATATCTCACTCATTATTTTGATTCCATTGCATGGCCAACTCTCACATGTGTATAACATCTTGTACTTACTGTAAATGGATCATACCATGCAATTTTATCAGTTCTTGTTTTAGTTATATACTGTTTTTATACAGCCAACTAAATAATCAAGATTTTAGCCTCATTTCTTATAGTTATTAACATTTTTAAGCATATCTATCAACACTTGATCCCCACACAACATTTTTATCATCATAAATACATCATATACATATACAAAATGAAAGAAAATACATTTGTTCTTTACAAAATAACAAGAGAAAAATAGAGAGGATGATCTTCTTTACCAACCAAGTGTTTTCCTTGATTTTGGAAGACAAGAACTTGATGAATACAACAAGTAACTCCAAGACCATCAAATATCAAGAACATATGTTGGAAAATCAGCCCTAGGAAACAAGCAAATCACCTCCAATGATGTTAATATGGCCACCAAATGATCAAGGCTTCAAGATAACTCCTTAATAGAGCTAGTAAACATGTGTTTCATGGCTAGAAGATATCAAAAGGGGTGTTTGTTGCTTAATTTTGGACGGCAAGGGGAGGGGTATTGAGAGAGTTTTGAGAGGATTTTGCATGTATGTAAAGATGGAATGAAGTTGCTAGTGGTTTTGTGTTAAGTGGTAAAGAGAAGTAAGCTTAAAATGTAAGCTAGGCTTACACTTGGTGTAAGTTAAGCTAACTTGATGCCACCTTCATGGTGTGGTGTCAAGTGTGCCATCCCACTTAAGCTAGTGGGGTGGGACAATGTATTTTGTCCCATCTCACTAGTTTACGGGTATTTCTCGATTCTAGTTTTCTCGATTTACGTGCCCTTGGGTCGTTTTACGAAAAACGTTTTTATAAATTATGAATCAACGTCACAAAACGAATCCAATAAAAATTGTCTCACCAAAAACGGAGTTCAAAAACGTAAATACGTAATCCTAAGGTTTCCGGTTTAGTCGTAAAGGACGTTAAAATAAAATCGTAAGTCCTAATCTCTTCTCGTAAATTTGTGAGTTTATGAACTAACACAAATTTAAAACTCCAAAATAATATTCACGAATAAATTTATTTTCTGAAATGTCGGACTGTCACCAAAGACGGTGTATGTAAACGTAAGCACGTAACGTTGAATCCTCTGGTTTAGACGTAGTCGATGCTACTTCAAGACGTAAATCCAAATTTCTTCCCAAAAATAAGTGAGTTCATAAAATAATATTTTCAATTAAATATTGAGAATAAAATATCAACCATAAATTTACGGATTGTCACAGCATTTACCCCTAAACAGGATCTTTGTCCTCAAAGATCATCTTACCTTACTACTCGCTTCTTATAGAGTTAAAGCCATGTGGGTATTTCCTCCACATTTGGTCTTTTCTCACAAGTGTAATCCATTATAATACGCGAGTTTCATCAAACATAACTACGGGAATAAGATCAGGCTAAATGTTGAATTACTTTCTCTATCCATGATGTCCACGGGTTTTTGATGAATGCAACTTTTCGCCGATCTAAGCTCTACTAAGAATAATCAGATTCTCACTTGATAGATATTCCATCAAGTTCGATATACGAAACAAAATTCACGCAGTCTTTGAAGTCCTAGGGTAGATCCAGCTTATATGCCTTTCAAACCAATCTTTTATATCATCTCAATGGTCCCATACAACGGGGACTTATATCCCATGATTTGTCAGATCATGTATTCATTTTTCCAAGGTTAAAATTTTTGGCATAACTTCGCTACCTATTTGGCACTTCAAGATCTACATTTCATATTCACATAACCTCCTGCCCACTATCGGCAGTTAATAATCAAATCCTAATTTCAACAATCATTTCAGATCTCGCGGGTCGGGTATTTTGCAAGGTTAGGTTCGCCATCATAGGAAACCTTAAACCTAAAAGACATGTCCAGCTCACAGTGGGTGTATGTCGGATGTCTTCATTTCAACTCTTGCTTACAGATGCTCTAAGATTTAGATCCTAACAAGATTAGATCTCGATCCTAATACGATAATTATCAATGATAATCCTTCCAAAGGAAAATGATTATACGGTTTATTAACAAAGGTCAATCATTCATACATAAAACAACACTTATATTACTTTGTATCGTTACTTTACCTCGTCCCTTCGATTTGGGGTGGTACATAGTAATCTTATCAAGGTTCGTTCTCAATGATTTCAGAGCAAATCTCTAGAAATTCGTTGCGAAGCGAGGATCTTGATAAAGATGTTCGATACAGGCACACTATGTTTGCATAACTCTTTTGCATTTATCATTAACGGGAATGATATTAGCAGATTTGGTCAGTCTGTCGACGATGACCCAAATCGAATCAAATTCAGATGAAGACCTTTGCAATAGCTAAACGTTTACTAATGTATGAGGCGATGTCTGCCTTCATAATTTGTCATTAGTACAACTTCTTCAGACAAAGATACTTTTAGTCAAAAATGACATACATATAATACTTATACTTACAAGATTTCCAATATAACTACATCTCACAATCTCCATATTTAGGCAACCACAAGTGGCCTTTAAAACATTTAACGCTAATGGCTTCTCTATTTTAATGGGTCACATTAGTCGTGAAACCTCTTTTTATTATCTATATTATCCTTTTTACAAACATTGTTTATTTTTATATCGTTCGGCAATTTACTTTGCACCTTCATTAATAAGGAACATGTCCTAACTGGTTCTTTATCTTTTCTACATAATGCATCGGTATCTATATTCACTTCTCATGATGATATAATTATCATGTCCACAATTCACTCAGATATTCTTTCTATATTATGCGTTAGTAATTAAGTTCACTTTCTCCTGATGAAATAAATATCATAACCGTATTTATTCAAAATTCTTTCTTCATATCTTCTATGTTTTAGTTTCGTCTTTACTATTATCTTTATCTGTTTTACTCAATCCGACGTCTAAAGCGTCGATAATTATTACAACTAGTTAAATATTAAATATTAAATTTTTATGAAACGTAAGCGTTAAAAGTTTAAATTTCTTAGTTCGACCAATTATAATAAAATGTTCAAAAATAAATTTGAATTAAATTAGCACGATTTTTGTTGATTTATCGAAAATAACTAATAGGATTCGTAAATGTTCGAAAAATCTTCGGTTATATTTTGGTCAAAATTTTCTTAGTTTGAAAAGCAAAATGTATCGTTTCAAATTTCAAGTCATGGTTTAAATGATTTCCTCAATCCTTCTTAAGTTGTCTAGAAGTATACACAAACATTTACCCCTAAACGGAAGTTTAGTTAAATGTTTTGGTGTATAAGGGAATAATCCCTTAAAACCCTTTGTTAAAACATTTGTCAAAACATATTTCCATTTTATTTTTAGTATAACTCAAAGTTTTAAAAGGGCTCTTAATTTTTGAAGAGTCAATTTATATTCCATTATCTATTAATCACATGGTTAAATCATGTAAAGGTTCAAGTCTTTAATCACGTGTTAATTATTTAAGGTACAGGTTTTTATCATTCGGCCAATTCAGGGCAATCTATAAATAATTATTAACTCATTCTTATTCTTATAAATAAACATATAGTCCTTAATGATCACGAGCATAAATTTATCAAATTATAGCCTACACACGTGATTCACCAAATTTATGAATGCTACATGTGTATTAGTCAATCCAAACGACATCACGTGAAACTCATAATGTTCATTACAAGTACCGGATGTAGTGATTGGAATAATTAATCTTATTCGCGGACGCGAAGTTGATAATAACTATGCTGTGGATCAAATCTTTAAAACATACGCTAGAACCTTGTAAATGATCGAACAAATCTTCCATTTCTAGTTATGGATATTGTTTTCGATTGTCAATTTACTCAATTCACAGTAATCTATAAATATAAGGAATGATAACACCATAGCTCTTCATGATGACAGGCTTGGTAGAATAAAATCTTTCTCCGACGACTCTCTCAGTTGTACGGTAATTCCTTAAATTCAGATGGTGCTGACGTACAGTGCACAAGCCACAAGTGCAGCACCGAGAATATAATCAATACCAAATTCAACTTGCCTTAATGGCAAAAGTCTAGATAGTTCACCAACAATACTTCCTAAAGTTTCAGCTAATGGAAACATCTTTTAATAAATTCATATTAGGTTCTTTCTAGATTATAATATCTATGACTAATTCACAACCGTTCATGGTATAATTTCAAGTCTAAATGCAGGATATGATCATCCATCAAGAATTATTTATATCACTTTTGATAATCAACATCTTATCTTTTAGGGGAATTCTACTCGAGTTCTCGTCAATTAAGACAATGTCGTCATGTCATAATCAATCAATCCAATCTACTGGCACTATCAACTTTCCAGTTTCATTGCCGTCGATAAGATGTGAACTTCTCAAAAGACTAATAATAACTCATAATCCTTCACAAGTTCAAGGATATCTGGAGACACAACTACTATTAAAAGAGTAAGGTCAACGCATAATCTACGCGAGAGAATTTCAAATCAGATACAGACGAAAACATTTAACGAATATGAATATATCCCATGTTTTCTAATTTGAGTACGCATTCGAAAGCTCCTCGGATCGTTACCCAGGTCATTCAAATGAAATCAACTCAAAAGAAATGATAGGAACGTCGATACATCTAGTCGGGCATCAACACTCGGTAATCAGATACTTTCCTAAGAATCTCACTACGGGAGAATTGGACAAGAAAGAATTGTTGATTGTCAAATAAGACAAATTCCACAGATGAGTAAATTCGACTCAGAAGAATAGATGCTACAGGCACATATGTAGGTGTCCCTAACATTATGTCCTTATTTTTCACTTCTTGTAGATCTCATTAAAATTTAATCTTTCACAATCCTCAAAGAAAATGTAGTGTTTATTCATTAGTTTTATGGTGACTACTAATCAGTCTTGCCTAGTCAATTCCAAATTGTATGTAGGCGCGCAACTATATACAATTTCAAGATTAACGATGCAATACTCAGTTCGTCAAAATTTTATCATCATGGTTATAATAAAAACATTTTCATGCTTAATTCTCAAATAAGAATAAAAATAAATTTACAAATATTTTCTTTGTAATGAAATCAATTAAGTTTTCCAAGGTATTTCATAATCAACTTTATTTCAATAATGATTACTAAATCTCACTTTGAATAATCCATATGGTGATGAAAATTCAATTTCCTCAAAGGATACTGTTTTATCTTATAAAAACAATGAGCGATCTGCAAAAGAGTGGTGAAAAGTTGTTCGACAAGAACTAACTAGAATATGATAGGAAATGAGCTTTAGCCAATTAATCATGAGGTTCATGACCTCGATGGCACTCAAAAAGAATAATCCACAACGTAACTCAATTCAAGATGAGTACTTGTTTAATGGTTGCATCACTAATGCGAACATTAGGATGAAGCAATAAAGGATAGATAACATCGATACATGTAGAATTTAGCAATCAATGGTAGTCTTTTCATTAATCACAAACAAGTCAAAATTGTACCGTAACACATTACGTGTCACTATGTCATACAATTCCAAGAACTCATCCTACCAACTGATGTCTCAGTTAAGTTAGGGTTTTTAAAAGACACCACAATGAATACTAATCTACAAGAGTCATTAGGTGTCCCACCTGTCCCGGAAGATCCATCGGTCCCAATTTAGAAGAAGATTTCTTCAATTTATTTCTTGGACACTGGGCATCCTCATTAGTGGACAATGGCCTAGGAACAACCCTTAATACGAACCAACAGTCAATTAAAACCTTATAATTCAATCACATAACTTAACGACTTCCTCTTAATAATCTCATATTCCATGCAGGTTAAATTTTACTTTATTCAAGTTTTTAACCAACTTAATTCGATATCCTACCTCATTTTTTTCAATACTTCAACTTTATTTTTAGACCTTAATAGGGAAATAAAAGATCGATATGAACAACACTTAATTTCCAATCTTATAGCTCTTATAACAATAGTTATCAAATGAGTCACTAGTATAAAATGACTCACACATTCAATTAGACTTCTCGGAAAGGTAGTAGTGAAATGAGGCTTTTGGGTAATAGTTCCAATGACAGCCTCAAGTGCAACATTCACCCTTTTGATTTCAATTTAAGAATCGGGTGACAACGAATCAGATGACACCTTTCCAGGTGGTAAGTTTTGTCAAACTCCACTCTATATGGAAAGATTGTCATGACATCGATATCAGATTTAATCTCGCCAATTCTTCTTCAATATCACAATCAACTAATATCTACATTTCTACGAATATCAACCATTTTGTTGGGATTATAAACATCCACAACTTGGTTTAGATCTAGGATAGCTAGAATTCCTACGAGAATAGCTTCGATTAATTTACTAGGGGATTTAGGGTTCCTTGTGACAATCTACGTCGTATAAATACCTTGTATAAATATTAAAATAATCATCAAACAACCATGTAATCAAATTACATCATATATATATATATAATCCAAGTTATATATATTAAAATAACACTTCTCAGTCTGGCCTTGTCGCTAACTCGGGAATTCTTCGGCACCGTTATAGTCAAAAGATTTTTATACATTTTTAGAAAAATGTTTATGGTTAAAAGATTTTGAAATGTTTTATTCAAAACCTTAGTTTTAAAAACCTTTCGTTCTCTATAACGAGAGCTCTGGTACCAAACTGTAACACCCCCAAATTTATACAAGTCAATACAGCGGAAGACTAGTTGGTGTTACGGGATAGCACATTACTCACATCATAGACAACGCATAAAAATCGCGTCGTTTATTAATAAAGCATTTCCATTCATAAATATCAAAGTTACATCAGTCCCAAGTCATATTAATTCATACAAGTTTTACAAAGAATTTGAATGGAAAATATTGTTTAAGTGCGGGCCATGAATTCTTGTCGTCTTCCCGAGAATTACCTTCAAGTACCTGAGATAAAACATGTTAAAAGAAAAGGTCAGCGATAACGCCGAGTGAATTCATAGAGTTTAATAAATTCCATCAATATAACTTTGGTATAAAAGTATTACCAAAAATCATTTCGTACAAACCATTGTAATAGGCCATAAAATAGTCAAAATCATTTTATACAAATCTTTATCAAAATCATAATATAGGCTTTCGCCTTTAAAATCATTATACGAACCATTGTCGTAAAAACATCATACAATACGTTTTATAACGTTGTATAGATTAAATCAAAAACCGTTATATGAATATGGTTATATAAAACCAAAACACGAACATAATATCAATAATAAGACCCTGTATTGCTAGTCAGGCAATATATCGTAATTCGGTGCGTATAGCAGTATTTCGTTAATTAGATTATTATAAGCCGCATGACATTGTTACCTTACTACAACAAACAACGGGTAGCTAACCCGAAACTCATTTTCCCATCTAAATTAGTGTGTCGTCACAATAATCACGCTTTTGTAAATCTTCTCATACATAAATTCGCTTACCAATCAATGTGGCACGACGGGGATCAATCGTCAAGGCGCGAACTGGGGTGATCGTCCCCAAATAGTACTATTATATGCATAAGCGTCTACCAAATCCCGGTAGTTCACAATTCATGCTAATGGGACTTTTAGTGACATAACCTAACTTTAATAATCCATTTCATTTCATCTATCGGGTCGTATAATCATTCATCGGGTCATACAATCATTCGGGTCCAAATCAATAAACAGACAATCGGGACAACTAGTGTCCTATTTTATAAAAACTAACATGTTATCTCCCTCGCGGGTTTATAAAACATTTCATAAAAACATTTAAAAGAGTGTGAGGCTATGAACTCACGTTGATGTGGGAAGGCGGGTTATCGGCAATTCGGACGTACGGTGCGTGCTTCAATCACGGAAACCTAGACAAATAATACTCGTCTTAGACTCATGTCCAATGACTCTATAAAAATAACAATTATGTATACATATGATGATTATTTATATATGATGATCAAGTGGGTTTACATATTCTCATTAACTCGTTTTAGTGTTTACGTATTGGTATCTTTTTACTAGTTTACTAGTTTTACTTATTTACGCGTTTTAAGTCTAATAAACTTATTATAAGTTCTTTAACTTGTATCAATCCATGTTATACTTATATTATCAGTATCTACACTTTACAAGTTGGGCCTAAATGGGTTAAGCCCAATAATAAGTTTATAAGTGTTTTAGTTCATTTTTGTTGTATTATTAGTCCAATAACGTTAATTTAGTCCGTTAACGTCCGTATGTCCTATAGTTCGGGTTTTATCGGTTTTTATTTGTTATAGTTACTTATACATCAGTATATGACTTTTATAAACTTTACATTAGACGGGTTTGGTCGTCTAAGTTTTATTTTGGCGAAAAACGTTAATTTTACGGCAATAGCCGAAAAAGTCGTAAAAATCAAGTTTATAGTTTTTATTACTTATAAATATTATTTCATTACCATTTATATAATTTATCCATTTAATTAACCTTTTATATATTTATATAAATAAGTTTTATAAGTTAGTGGTTTTTGTTATACATTTTATAAAATAAAATGTGAGTGCTTATATAATAATAATAAACATTAATTCTTAAAAATCTGATTTTTATCTTCATGTTCGCCATTTTTGCCATATCTAGAGTTCTATAATGAATTAGAAGCTCATTTTTGGGTGACATGTTCTTCATATTATGTGCTACATTTAACTTAGTTATAGCTACTGCCCATTTTGAGTTTAACTTGCCTTAACAGTCCCTACAAAACTGCTTATTCAGATTAGACCACCTAACTTATTTTGATCATATCTCACTCATTATTTTGATTCCATTGCATGGCCAACTCTCACATGTGTATAACATCTTGTACTTACTGTAAATGGGTCATACCATGCAATTTTATCAGTTCTTTTTTAGTTATATACTGTTTTTATACAACCAACTAAATAATCAAGATTTTAGCCTCATTTCTTATAGTTATTAACATTTTTAAGCATATCTATCAACACTTGATCCCCACACAACATTTTTATCATCATAAATACATCATATACATATACAAAATGAAAGAAAATACATTTGTTCTTTACAAAATAACAAGAGAAAAATGGAGAGGATGATCTTCTTTACCAACCAAGTGTTTTCCTTGTTTTTGGAAGACAAGAACTTGATGAATACAACAAGTAACTCCAAGACCATCAAATATCAAGAACATATGTTGGAAAATCAGACCTAGGACACAAGCAAATCACCTCCAATGATGTTAATATGGCCACCAAATGATCAAGGCTTCAAGATAACTCCTTAATAGAGCTAGTAAACATGTGTTTCATGGCTAGAAGATATCAAAAGGGGTGTTTGTTGCTTAATTTTGGACGGCAAGGGGAGGGGTATTGAGAGAGTTTTGAGAGGATTTTGCATGTATGTAAAGATGGAATGAAGTTGCTAGTGGTTTTGTGTTAAGTGGTAAAGAGAAGTAAGCTTAAAATGTAAGCTAGGCTTACACTTGGTGTAAGTTAAGCTAACTTGATGCCACCTTCATGGTGTGGTGTCAAGTGTGCCGTCCCACTTAAGCTAGTGGGGTGGGACAATGTATTTTGTCCCATCTCACTAGTTTACGGGTATTTCTCGATTCTAGTTTTCTCGATTTACGTGCCCTCGGGTCGTTTTACGAAAAACGTTTTTATAAATTATGAATCAACGTCACAAAACGAATCCAATAAAAATTGTCTCACCAAAAACGGAGTTTTAAAACGTAAATACGTAATCCTAAGGTTTCCGGTTTAGTCGTAAAGGACGTTAAAATAAAATCGTAAGTCCTAATCTCTTCTCGTAAATTTGTGAGTTTATGAACTAACACAAATTTAAAACTCCAAAATAATATTCACGAATAAATTTATTTTCTGAAATGTCGGACTGTCACCAAAGACGGTGTATGTAAACGTAAGCACGTAACGTTGAATCCTCTGGTTTAGACGTAGTCGATGCTACTTCAAGACGTAAATCCAAATTTCTTCCCAAAAATAAGTGAGTTCATAAAATAATATTTTCAATTAAATATTGAGAATAAAATATCAACCATAAATTGACGGATTGTCACATGCTAGTTATGACATATTGGTAAGCATTGAAGGGGTTGAAGAATGAAAAAGAATTGTAAAGATAAAGGGTGTAAAGAAAGAAGCCCTCCTTACAACCTTAGGCAGAAAATGGGTCAATACATATGCTATTGAGATCATTTTTAATGATTCTTGATATTGAAGATAGACATCATGGACCCAGTGATGCAATGCACAACCCATCCCAGCTAACTCAGATATCTCTCAAAAGATATTTGTTTTAATCACACAGAGACAACGCGTTATCTATTTATTTATTCACTCCGAATAAATTGGTATTGAAATGGTGGCACTCCTCTCCAGCCTCCGATCACTAAAAAATCCAAAATGCACGATCAAGTCTAGAGCCATTTGAGATCATCAAATATCTCATTAGGACACACTTCCATAATTCCTTGCTTCTTCACACACTGTGAAAAGTAAGAAAGATCTTAAGAGTCCTGCGCAAAATCTTCATGATCTTGCCTGAATATCCGAGTAATACGAACGTATTTACAATGAAAATAGAAATCCTTCTTGAGCGAATATCAAAAAGCTCATGGTAGATGACTTGTGCGATTCTTTATGAATCAAGATTGTGATAACTGGAAAGCAACAGTGGTTTAATCCTTAACTGACTTTAAACACGTTCCAGGCCTCTACGCAATATCTTAGTGATCTTGCCAGAACACTCAGAGTGATACCTTAGTGTTCACAGTGATGAGTGGAAATCCTTCTAGTGTTAACCTCAAACATCACTTGGTAGGTAACTTGCAAGATTCTATACGAATCAGGCTCGTGACAACTAGAAAGCAACGATGGTGCGGTTCTTAATTGAATTTCACTTGTTCCAGGAACATGAATTAACGGCTTCAAATCATGCGGATATTATTATCCAAATGATTCACTCTTTACGGCTTCAAATCAAAGGAGGTTCTTAATTGAAACTACCTACCACAAGTACGATTTTTAATATCGTCCAACGGTCTTCACCGATCGGAGGTAAAATGCTAACGATTTAGAAATAAATGTTCAAGGCCATTTCATCTGTGTATATGTTTTGTTGCTAACTGTCTTATGCAGCGTAACAAGAAGGTGGCATTGCGGTATACAATTCAGAAGAAGTCCTCAACACATGCTTATACTGTATGCACTTAATACTTCAACAAATTCAAGAAAGCCTAAAAGTCAAGTCTTCCCCTGTATCAAACTCTGAAGCTTTCAAGAATTTATAAAGGTATAAGTATGTGGAACATGAAGTCACGATGAGGCAAACTTCACAAGTGATGAATGCACAAGGTCAAGGCAAGGAAACATGCTCAAGACTAAAGTCAAAGATATCATAAGCATATTCACAAGAACAAGATCAAAGACTCAAGCATAGTATTCTAGGTTTAAGATTTTGTAAAATGGTATGACCTCCCTTAGGGGGAGATTGTTGGAAATACGTTTTTACAAGGAATGTCTCGGTCACATCATTGTTAGCATAGATCGCGAGCTATAGACTATTTACGACATTGTAACTTGGAGTGACCTCCCTTAGGGGGAGATTGTTGGAAATATGTTTTTACGTATTTAGAAAGGATCGGTCACTCCAAAGATATATTCAAGTATTGGGCTCGTGATCCAATACGTAATCAATATATCCCTTATAGCCCATACGTAGGGTAGGCTATATATACCCCCTCCTAGCATGTTAGGAGGGGTTGGTCATTTTGTTTATCACACTTTCATTTATCAAATATCACTTTCTCTCTCTACCTCTCTTCCTCTCTCCTTTCTCTCTCTAGTTCATATCAAGTTCTTCTTCTATCCCTCTCTTTATTTAGATAAATCAAACACTTGCACAATCCTAAGAAACTAAGGACCTACAAGATTCCTCTGATATTGACAATACCGGCACATAACTCAACCTATCCTCAACGCTCAGAAACAAATTCCTTAACTAACAAAGATCAGATCTCAAAACTACAACTTGGATGCATGAATGGATTTCACACATTTTGTTCTTCTTTGTCAGCTTTATCAATGGTTCAACAATCAGTGAAAACCTTTCGATAAACCTTCGATAATACTCAGCTTAAACAAAGGAATTAACAAGCTTTAGTCGGTTTCGTCGGTCTCGACAAATCCTCAATCGCTTCAATCTAGTCAATATTTCCACGAATACTTCAGCCATAAATCGCACATTCCTGAATATATACTAACTCCAGCTAAAATTCATATCCAAATAATTTCACACACCATTCCTCTTTCCTTAACAATTTTTCATTTGTTATCAAATACTTTCTTCACTTTCCTTAACATTAACCAAACAAAACATCAATCATCAGTAATGGATACCGATTCTTGGTAATCAATTTGCTCAATCTCACAACAATCATCTTACTCCCAAAACATCCAGCTTCTTTTCTTGCTTTTATTACTACGCTTCTTATGACTTACCCTTCCAGTCTTATTAGATTATTCTTGTTGTCTCATCCGCCAATCCTTACAATTGATTAAGTTACCATTCTCAATTTCCTAACAATGTCAAATGACAAAATATACAAGCAGATTACATAACCTCCATCACTAAGATAACACAAAGCTTCTTTTTCCCAAGACGACAGCGAACTCTATGATTCCACAAGACGATCACAAAATTCCCTTAAATACTAAATCGTCTTCTCATTCCCTTTCTAATACTATTGGTGAAGTGCACTGAAAATACGACCTATCACAGTTTCTTCCTACTTACCTTCTCATCCTTGACCAAATAAAATCTTTAAATAGAATTTACATTTATTAATTCTTGTAGTCAGTACTCAATGCTCAGCAACATTTCAAATCAATCATTTCCATCTTTACTTAATATATCCTACAATTTTCATCCTCATTCCAGCAATTTCCAACACAGCCCTAGTTCGGTTAATTGCGTGACATCACTTAATTCCATATGTTTAGAAATTATCTTCTTCATATATATAATTATTAACAATCCTTCCACCGGTTAATTTCTCATTTCAATTAATCGCTAATTCTTGTTGATTTCTCTTCCTCAGGTTAATTAAATCTAACATCTTCAAATTTCATCGGATATATTATTCAAACAATAGTCTAACTCAATGATTATCAAATAAGAATATGCAAATTACAACATCTGAATCTCAAAACTTATCAACATTTCCAAAAATATAAGCTGCAACAACAACAACATTCCTTTCCTTTTGATCTCCCTTAGCTGAACAATTCCTTTATCCATGCTCCTTTACCATAATGAAAACATTTCATTACTACAGAAAGACTAATTCCTATAACTACACTCCTTGTTCTTCCTTCCGCAACTTAACATCCAGCTAGTCAGTACTTGCGACAAGTAGATATACAATTACCCATATGATGCAAAATACATCGTCTACACATTATAATTCCCCCTGCTTACACAATTTATGGTAACAGCATGAATACCATCTTTCCTTATCTTATTTTGTTAAATTCTGAGTTTATCTTCTATTAGAAGAAATAAATTTTCATTCTCTGTTGACATTTGCAGCAATACCGTCCTTTTTATCTTTTTCTGCTACACTTAATTTCGAATCAGGATCAATCTTTAAATTACTATTTCCTTTCATCTATTTGTAAAATTCCAAATTACTACTAATATTTCGATACATCAATCAGTTACTCAAACTTATCCATATAGTTGCACATTCCCAGTCACCATTAATATTGTACGAAAATCTTCACCACATCCCTTCTCATTTCTAGGAATCTAGCATGCAGACATCCTTTACAATCTTGAAGAACAACAGCATCTTCAACTAGAACAGCAACATCTTCAGTCTCGACACCTTGTTTCCTTGAAGCACGATCAGCTTCAAACGTTCTAACAACTATTTCCATAATCAAATAATCTACCCTAGAGGTTGTAAATTCTGGAGACATATTTCAAGAAACTTAGTCACGTGGAGATCCACTAATGAAAGAAAAATATCTCACTCAATTCCTTCTACTTTTATCACAGATGAAAGAAACATGATAAGTATACACATCGAGATAGAAAGAAGGATCTTTTCATCAAGATATACCATGGATACTACATGTACAAACAACACAGTACTACCTAAATTCACCAAATCAACTCACAAAAGAAATTAATAAAGACACATCAAAATAATAAAGCGTAATAGTAGATTGCATTCATCAAATCCCAGAAAAACGTGACAAGATCTGTCACTATAGTCACTTACCCTTATCAACCTAAACCACAACAATATTCCATCACAGTACTACATCATAAAGTCTAAAGAATCCAAATACAACACAACAAATACATAAACTAAAATACAACAAAGATCCATCACTTCACTGCTCCATAGGACATGACACATCATTTTCTCCAACTTGGCTCGTCTCAGCTTCGTGCTCATCCGGTTACAACTTGCTGCACCTCCCTTCAGGATCATAACACGGCGGAACCTCTAACCCATACTTCAGATACGCTCCTTGGTACGGCGAATTTATCATATAGTGGGAATCAGCATACTCCTCACTGTCCTGAAACTTCCAGTACGGTTTAAGATATGGCCTAAGATGAGCTTCATAATTATCTATTCTGTGAAGCCTATCTCTCTCTTTCTGATACGTCTTAAAGTCAGTTCCATAACTTCTTACCTCATCTCTAACCTCAGTCTTTCCAACTTCACTCTCAGTTCTTAAATTATCACTCTTAGATTCCACAAACTTACTCTTATCGTCCGTATCATCCTCGTCATCTATCCACCCGCACATATTCTTACCTTTACTTCACGAAAATAGAGCACCTGGTTTGACTACAGTGTTAATGCTAGTAATGCCTAAAAACATTATTAGTGTTAACTAATCTTTCTTAGTTTTGATCACAACAAACCATACAACACATTTAGTGTAGAAACACAAAATGAATTATTTAACTAACACTATCATCAAGGTAATAATCATATCACTAACCTTTCTTAATCATACTTAGTGATCATCAAAATTATTATCCTTAAAACTCACTTTTGTTAATAAGACAAAAGACTTTTTAATAAACTTTCTTTTTTTAGAAAATGTTTTATTAAAATGGAAAATGAAAATTTGAAAATGGCATATTCCAAATGCTGTTAGAATATCCTTTGAAGGGTTCAAATACCTCATATATTCCCACCCCACTAAAAGACAAAAACGGAGCGGAGTCTAGTAGCGGTACCTTAAGTACCTACGCGGTACCTTAGCGATATGGTACCACGGGGTGAGATAAGGTACCACGCACAGTAGCCGTTATAGACCCGTTGTAACTTTGTCTCCTTTAAATAGTGGGTCAAATCTTATTTTCCAGCAAGCCTCTTGGACGATTTTCTCAGCCCTTTTTCTATTTTCTATAGCATAATCATTAGTAAATGATCACTTAATTTGTTAAGGATGTTTACATATGATTATCCTCTTGATCCCCTCCTTTACCATGTCCAATGAGAAGATCACTCACTCACTAGTGTAGTGATAAAGATGAATTTATGAGCTAGTCATATTCATCATGATACCTTTTTGTTTTAGGTCAATCCAATGTATTTATGAATACTTGGACTAGTTGTGTTCATCCAAGTTATTTGTGAATACTTGGATTTGTTGTGTACATCCATTGCATATGTGTTTGCTTGGATTTGTGTTGTGTAAATCCAAGCTACATGTGTGTACTTGGATAAGTCTAGTTGAGTTGTAATAGATTTGATTAGGAGTTCTCACTAAACTATAAAGTGATGTGGTTGTGTCTTGTGAGTTCTCACTAAACTTTAAAGTGATTAGTAGTTGTGTTGTGTGAAGTTCTCACTTAGCTTCAAAGTGAAGAGTCGTGAAGATTGGTTCTAGCTTTCGATTAGAACTCGACATCTAGCCTTGTGTCGTAAAATGGTGAAGTAGGCAACGTCGTGAAGATTGGTTCTACCTTAAGATTAGAACTCGACATCTAGCCTTGTGTCGTTAAATTGTGAAGTAGGCAACGTCGTGTAGATTGGTCCTAGCTAAAGATTAGGTCTCGACATTTAGCTTAGTGTCGGAAAATAATGTAAGCAACGATGTAAGGTTTTCTCCGTCGAGAAGGGAGCTTGTGGATATAGTGGAAATCTCGAGTAGGTGTACTCGAGGAGTGGAGTAGAAATGAGGATAGAGCCTCGTTGTCGAACCACTATAAATCTTGGTGTCTTCCCACTAGGTTGTCTCATTCCTTGCTCTTTACTTATTTCATTATCATTATACTTGCTTATCATTCTTGCTAGTGCATTTCAATTAAACCTAATCATTATGCAACTTAGCTTTAAGTAAAAGATAGTTTTGATACAAACCAAATTGAAAGCAATTTTAATTTGGTCACCAATCGAAGAGAAACTATTCAACCCCCCCCCCCCTTCTAGTTTCTACAATTGGTATCAGAGCGATGGTCACTCAAGATCTTTGAAGTATATTGTACTTTGAAACTTGGATCGATCCATTGTCTCCTCAAATTAGAAGGTCTAGTTGTACTAAAGTTTCTCTTTGGTCAAAACTATGTTTTCTTTGAAAATAGGTCTTTTAATTGATAATATTGCATCCCACTTAAGATTAGTAGCCTTTATGCATTTTGGATATGCTCTTGAAATGTATCTACTAGTTTGCATCTTGCTTTGTGTAGGTACTCATGAAGATCAATCAATTTATTGGTTATGGATTGAGTTACTTGCACTTTTAGAAGAATCATCTTCATTGATCTTTAACATCTTTGAATGATGATACCAAGATGATTGGAAATGATACTAGTCCTTGTAGACTTAGTACTCATCATAGTCATTTATTGGGCATAGCACTTATTCTTTCATGGATTGCTCTTTGTGGCCAAGGTACGCTTTCGTTCTTCCACACGCCCTTTGATCATTCTTTTGATCATTACTTGACTATGTGCTTGTTCTCGGCATCCTTGCCTTGACATTTATTTGTGGTTTGTGTTTCTTTTCTTTTATCCTCTCAAACCTTCATTGCTTGGATACATGACTCACTATGGTGATGTAGAGTGAGTTAGTAGAAGCTTAAAGTATCAAGCATGATTTACATGGTTTGCACCCATACGGTTAGTAGGCCCTTTGTGGGAGAGAAAGTGAATTAATACTTTGCTCATATTTTAGTTTAGACTAAGACTATTATTTAAAGTGATCTTATGTAACACCCCCAAATTTTATACAACTCAGTTCAGCGGAAGACTAGTTGGTGTTACGGGATAGCACATTACTCACATCATAGACAACGCTTAAAAATCGCGTCGTTTAATAATAAAGCATTTCCATTCATAAATATTAAAGTTACATAGGTCCCAAGTCATTACATTTCATACAAGTTTTACAAAATATTTGAATGGAAAATATTGTTTAAGTACGGGCCATGAATTCTTGTCGTCTTCTCGAGAATTACCTTCAAGTACCTGAGATAAGACATGTTAAAATAAAAGGTCAGCGATAACGCCGAGGGAATTCATAGAGTTTAATAAAATCCATCAATATAATATCAGTATAAAATTATTACTGAAAATCATTTTGTACAAATCATTTTAATAGGCCATAAAATAGGCATAGTCATTTTATACAAATCTTTATCGAAAATCATAATATAGGCATTTGCCTTAAAAATCATTATACGAATAGTTGTCGTTAAAAACACCATACAATACGTTCTGCAACGTTGTATAGATTAAATAAAACCGTTATATGAATATGGTTGTAAAAAGCCTTAAAAATCATTATACGAGCCAATGTCGTAAAAACGTCATACAATACGTCTTACGACGTTGTATGAAAATAAAAACTGTTATATGAATATGGTTATGAAAACCAAAACACAAACATAATATCAATAGTATGACCCAGTATTGCTAGTCAGGCAATACATCGTAATTCGGAGCGTCTAGTAGTATTTCGTTAGTTTTGGATTATTATAAGCCGCATGACATTGTTACCTTACTAAACCAACAACGGGTAGCTAACCCGATACCAATTTTGCCCATCTAAAGTAGCGTGTCGTCACAAAGGTCACGCTATGGAAATCTTCTCATACATAAATTAGCTTACCAATCAATGTGGCACGACGGGGATCAACCGTCAAGGCGCGAACTGGGGTGATCGTCCCCAAATAGTACTATTATATGCACAAGCGTCTACCAAATCCCGGTAGTTCACAATTCATGCTAATGGGACTTTTGGTGACATAACCTAACTTTAATAATCCATTTAATTTCATCTATCGGGTCCTTTAATCATTTATCGGGTCATACAATCGGGTCATACAATCATTCTGGTCCAAATCAATAAACAAACAATTCGGGACAAAGGGTGTCCTATTTTATAAAAACTAACATGTTATCTCCCTCGCAGGTTTATAAAACATTTCATAAAAACATTAAAAAGAGTGCGAGGCTATGAACTCACGTTGATGTTGGAAGGCGGGTTATCGGCAATTCGGACGTACGGTACGTGCTTCAATCACGGAAACCTAGACAAATAATACTCGTCTTAGACTCTTGTCCAATGACTTTATAAAAATAACAATTATGTATACATATGATGATTTTATATATATGATGATGATCAAGTGGGTTTATATATTTTTACTCTTTCATTATAGTGTTATGTAATGGTAACTTTTGTACTAGTTTACTAGTTTTATTTATTTACATGTTTTAGTCCCAATAAGCCTATTATAATCCCAATACTATTCATTAGTACAATTATACTTTTATTATCAGTATTTATACTTTACATGTTGGGCCCAAATGGGTTAAGCCCAATAAATAAGTTTATAAGTGTTTTAGCTCATTTTGTTGTATCATTAGTCTAATAACGTTAACTTAGCCCGTTAATGTCCGTATGTTTTATAGTTCGAGTTTTATCGGTTTTTACTTGTTATATATGTTTATATATCAGTATATGAGTTTATAAAAGTTTACATTAGACAGGTCCAACCGTCTAAGTTTTATTTAACAAAAACGTTAATTTTACGGTAATAGCCGAAAAAGTCGTGAAAATCATGTTTTATAGTTTTGTAACTTATAAATATTATTCCACTACCATTTTTATAATTTATACACTTATTTAACCTTTTACATATTCATATAAATAGAATCCATAAGTTAGTGGGTTTTAATTTATATTTTATACTATTAAATTTTGAGTGCTTATATAATAGTATTATTCTTTAATTTCCAAAATCTGATTTTTATCTTCACTTTCACCAAAACTGCCATATCTAGAGTTATATATGGAGATAGAAGCTCAAATTTTTATCACATAAACTAAATGATATGTGCTACATTTAACTCTTCTATAGCTACTGTTGAATCATCTTCTAAGTATTTTCTAAAAATCGTCCAAATCAGTGAACTCAGATTTGCACCTTAAACTTGTTTTGATCATATCTCACTCATTACAATGATTCCATTGCATGGCCAACTCTCACATGTGTACAAGACATATAGCTTACTGTAAATGGATTCTACTTCATCATTTTATCAGTCCATGACCTGTTTCTTTACTGTTTTATACATCCATCACTTTTAAGCAAGATTTTAGCCTTGTTCTTTATAGTTTTTCACCTTTTTAATCATGTTTATCAACACCAAATCCCCACATAACATTTTTATCATCATATAATCATCATATACATATACAATAGGAAATAAAATACATGTTTACATAATCAAAATAACAAGAAGATTAGGAGGACAATCTTTATACCACCAAGTTGATGTAGGTTATGAGTTTGACATGGATTTGGATGGAGAAACTTGTGCATAGCCAAGACCATCTTCAAGACCACCATTCTTCATGAATACCTTGTGGAAAATCAGTCTCAAGACACCATAAAAACTCCTCCATGGATGTTATAATCACCACCATTCAAGAGAGCTTCAAGAGGGCTTCAATATATGTAGAAATAACATAGGATTTTGTGGTTAATTTTGATCAAATGAGGGTGTTCTTGGTTGGATATGGACGAAATCATAGAGAGAGTAGAGAGAAAATGTGTGTGGTTTTCATGAGTGGGAAATGGTGGAAATGAGAAGAGTGGTTTTGGTTGCTAGTTTTGGTAAGTTGGTAGCTTACTTTGTAAGCTTATGCTTACAAGTGTAAGTTGTAAGCTACAACTTTGAGACATCAAGTGGTATGTGTCATGGTCTTGCCGTCCATATTGAGTGGGGTGGGGCAAGATTTATCTTGTCTCATCCCACTAATTTACGGTTATCCCTCGATTCTAGATTCCTCGATTTGCGTGCCCTCGGGTCATTTTACGAACAACGTTTTCATAAATTATGAATCAACATCACAAAACGAATCTAATAAAAATTGTTTCATCAAAAAGGGAGTTAGAAAACGTAAATACGTAATCCTAGGGTTTCCGGTTTAGTCGTAAAGGACGTTAAAATAAAATCGTAAGTCCTAATCTCTTCTCGTAAATTTGTGAGTTTATGAACTAACACAAATTTAAAACTCCAAAATAATATTCATGGACAAATTTATTTTCTGAAATGTCGGACTACCACCAAAGACGGTGTATGTAAACGTAAGCACGTAACGTTGAATCCTCCGGTTTAGACGTAGTCGATGCTACTTCAAGACGTAAATCCAAATTTCTTCCCAAAATAAGTGAGTTCATAAAATAATATTTTCAAATAAATATTGAGAATAAAATATTGACCATAAATTGACGGATTGTCACAGCATTTACCCCTAAACAGGATCTTTGTCCTCAAAGATCATCTTACCTTACTACTCGCTTCTTATAGAGTTAAAGCCATGTGGGTATTTCCTCCACATTCGGTCTTTTCTCACAAGTGTAATTCATTTCAATACGCGAGTTTCATCAAACATAACTACGGGAATAAGATCAGGCTTAATGTTGACTTACTTTCTCTATCCATGATGTTCACGGGTTTTTGATGAATGCAACTTTTCACCGATCTAAGCTTACTAAGAATAATCAGATTCTCACTTGATAGATATTCCATCAAGTTCGATTTACGAAACATAATTCACGCAGTTCTTGAAGTCCTAGGGTAGATCCAGCTTATATGCCTTTCAATCCTAACTTTTACATCATCTCAGTGGTCCCATACAACGGGGACTTATATCCCATGATTTGTCAGATCATGAATTCGTTTTTCCAAGGTTAAAAATTGTGGCATAACTTCGCTACCCATTTGGCACTTCAAGATCTACATTTCATATTCACATAACCTCTTGCCCACTACCGGCTTTCAATAATCAGACCTTAATTTCCACAATCATTTCAGATCTCGCGGGTCGGGTATTTTGTAAGGATAGGTTCGCCATCATAGGAAACCTTAAACCTAAAAGACATGTCCAACTCACAATGGGTGTATGTCGGGTGTCTTCATCTCAACTCTTGCTTACAGATGCTCTAATATTTAGATCCTAACAAGATTCGATCTCGATCCTAATACGATGATTATCAATGATAATCTTTCCAAAGGGAAATGATTTTACAGTCTATCACCAAAGGTCAATCATTCAAACATAAAACAGCACTTATATTACTTTGTATCGTTACTTTACCTCGTCCCTTCGATTTGGGGTGGTACATAGTACTCTCGTCAAGGATCGTTCTCAATGATTTCTAAGCAAATCTCTAGAAATTCGATGCGAAGCGAGGATCTTGATAGAGATGATCGATACAGGCACACCATGTTTACATAACTCTTTTGCATTTATCATTAACCGGAATGATATTAGCAGATTTGGTCAGTCTGTCGACGATGACCCAAATCGAATCAAATTCAAATGATGACCTTTGCAATAGCTAGACGTTTACTAATGTATGAGGCGATGTCTGCCTTCATAATTGTCAGTGGTACAACTTCTTCAGACAAAGATACTTTTAGTCATAAATGACATAAATATAATACTTATACTTACAAATTCCAACGTAACTATATCTCACAATCTCCATATTTATACAACCACAAGTGGCCTTTAACATATTTAATGCTATCGGCTTCTCAATCATAATGGTTCACATTAGCCGCGAACCCCTTTTATTATCTATATTATCCTTTTTATATAATATGTCAGTATCTATATTCACTTCTCATGATGATGTAATTATCATGTTCATAATTTACTCAGATATTCTTTCTATATTATGCGTCAGTAATTACGTTCACCTTTCTTCATATTTTCTAAGTTTCAGTTTCGTCTCATCTATCATTTTTATCAGTTTTTCTCAATCCGGCGTTTAAAGCGTCGATAATTATTATAATTAATTAAATAATTATTAGTTAATTTTTATGAAGCGTAAACGTAAAAATTTTAAATTTCTTAGTTCGACCAATTATATAAAATATTCAAAATAAATTTGAATTCAATTAACAAGGTTTTTGTTGATTTATCGAAAATATTTAATAAGATTCGTAAGTGTTCGAAAAACCTTTGTTTATACTTTGGTCAAAGTTTTCTTAGTTTGAAAAGTAAAAATTGTCGTTTCAAATTTTAAGTCATGGTTTAATGGTTTCCTCAATCCTTCTTAGGTTGTCTTGAGGTATACACAAACATTTACCCCTAAACAGAAGTTTAGTTAAATGGTTTGTGTATAAGGGAATAATCCCTTTAAAAATCCTTTGTTAAAACATTTGTCAAAACATATTTCCATTTCTTTTTGGTAAAATCCAAAGTCTTAAAAGGGCTCTTAATTTTTGAAGAGTCGATTTATATTCCATTATCTATTAATCACACGGTTAATTCATGTAAAGGATCAAGTCTTTAATCACATGTTAATTATTCAAGGTACATGTTTTCATTGTTCGGCCAATTCAGGGCAATCTATAAATAATTATTAACTCCTTCTTATTCTTATAAACAAACAAATGGTCCTTAATGATCGCAAGCATGAATTTATCAAATTACAGCCTTCACACGTGATTCACCAAATTTATGAATGCTACGTGTGTATTAGTCAATCCAAACGTCACCACGTGAAACTCATAATGTTCATTACGAGTACCGGATGTAGTGATTGGAATAGATAATCCTTTTCGCAGATGCGAAGTTGATGATAACCATGCTATGGATCAAATTTGCTAGAACCTTGTAAATGATCGAACAATTCTTCCATTTCGAGTTATGGATATCGTTTTCGATTTGTCAATTTACTCAATTCACAGTAATCTATAAATATAAGGAATGATAACACCATAGCTCTTCAGGATGACAGGCTTGGAAGAATAAAATCATTCTCCGACAACTCTCTCAGTTGTACGGTAATTCCTTTAATTTAGATGGTGCTGATGTACAATGCACAAGCCACACATGCAGCACCGGAAATATAATCAGAACCAATTTCAACTTGCCTTAATGGCGAAAGTCTAGGTAATTTATTAACAAATACCTCCTAAAGTTTCAAATAACATAAACATCTTTTAATACATTCATTTTTAAGTTCTTCCTAGATTATAATATCTATAACTAGTTCACAACCATTCACAGTATAATTTTAAGTCTAAATGCAGGATATGGTCATCCATCAATAATTATTTAGATCACTTTTGATAATCAACATCTTATCATTTTAGGGAATTCTACTCGAGTTCCCATTAATTAAGACAATGTCGTCATGTCATAATCAATCAATCCATTCTACCGGCATTATCAACTTTCTAGTTGCATTGCCGTTGATAAGATGTGAACTTCTCAAAAGACTAATAATAACTCATAATCCTTCACAATTTCAGGGATATATATGGAGACACAACTAACCTTAAAAGAGTAAGGTTAATGCATAATCTACACTAGAGAATTTCAAATCAGATACAGACGAAAACATTTAACGAATATGAAATATCCCATGTTTTCATAAATTGGAGTACGCATTCGAAAGCTCCTCGGATCGTTACCCAGGTCATTCAAATGAAATCAAATCATAAGAAATGATAAGAACGTCAATACATCCAGTCGGGTATCAACACTCGGTAATCAAATACTTTTCCTAAGAATCTTACTATGAGAGGATTGGACAAGAAAGAATTGTCAATTGTCAAATAAGACAATTTCCACAGATGAGTAAATTCAACTCAGAAGAATAGATGCTACAGGCACATATGTAGGTGTCCCTATCATTATGTCCTTATTTTTCACTTCTTGTAGATCTCATAAAATTTAATCTTTTACAATCTTCAAAGAAAAGGTAGTGTTTATTCATTAGTTTTATGGTGACTACTAATCAGCCTTGCATGGTCCATTCCAAATTGTATGTAGGCGCGCAACTATATACAATTTCAAGATTAACGATGCAATACTCAGTTCGTCAAAATTTTATCATCATGTTTATAATAAAAACATTTTCATGCTTAATTCTTAAATAAGAATCAAAAATAAATTTACAAAGATTTTCTTTGTTATGAAAACAAGTAGGTTTTCCAAGGTGTTTTATTAACAACTTCATTTCGATAACAATCACTTATAAATCTCACTTTAGATAATCCATATGGTGATGAAAATCCAATCTTCTCAAAGGATACTGTTTTAACTTTATAAAAACAATGTGTGATCTGCAAAAGAGTGATGAAGAGTTGTTTACCAAGAACTTAACTACAATCTAATAGGAAATGAGCTTAGCCAAATAATCATGAAGTTCATGATCTCGATGGCACTCAAAAGAATAATTCACAACGTAACTCAATTCAAGATGAGTACTTGTTCAATGGTTGCATCACTAATGCGAGCATTAGGATGAAGCAATAAAAGATAGATAACATCGATACATGTAGAATTTAGTAATCAAAGGTAGTCTTTTTCATTAATCACAAACAAGTCAAATTGTACCGTAACACATTACGTGTCACTATGTCATACAATTCTCAGAACTCATCCTACCAACTGATGTCACAGTTAAGTTAGGGATTATTTTTAAAAGATACCACAATGAATACTAATCTACAAGAGTCATTAGGTGTTCCACATGTCCCAGAAGATCCATCGGTCTCAATTCAGAAGAAGATTTCTTCAATTTATTTCTTGGACACTGGGCATCCTCGTTAGTGGACAATGGCCTAGGAAGAACCCTTAACACGAATCAACAATCAATTAAAACCTTATAATTCAATCACAAAACTTAACGACTTTATTAATAATCTCATATTCCATATGGGTTAAGTTTTACTTTATTCAAGTTTTCAATTAACTTATACTCAATTCGATATCCTACTTCATTCTCCAATACTTTCAATCTTATTCTTAAACCTTAATAGAGCAATATAAGCTCGATATGATCAACACTGAATTTCCAATCCTATTAGCTCTTACAACAACAATTATAAATGAGTCATTAATATGAAATGACTTGATCATTTAATCAGATTTCTCAGAAAGGTACTAGTGGCATGAGGCTTTTGGGTAATGGTTCCAATGACAACCTCAAGTGCAACATTCACCCTTTCGATTTCAATTTAAGAATTGGATGACAACGAATCAGATGACATCTTTCTAGGTGGTAACGTTTTGTCAAACTCCACTCTATAAGGAAAGATCGTCATGACATCGATATCAGATTTAATATCGCCAATTCTTCTTCAATATCACAATCAACTAATATCTACATTTCTACGAATATCAACCATTTGTTGGGATCATAAATATCCGCAACTTGGTTTAGATCAAGAATAGCTAGAATTCCTACGAGAATAGCTTCGATTAATTTACTAGGGGATTTAGGGTTACTTGTGACAATCTACGTCGTATAAATACCTCGTATATAAATCAAATTAATCATCAAACAATCATGTAATAAAATTACATCATATATATATAATCCAAGTTATATATATATATTAAAATAACACTTCTCAGTCTTGGCCTTGTCGGTAACTCGGGAATTCTTCGGCACCGTTATAGTCAAAATATTTTTAGACATTTTTAGAAAAATGTTTTTAGTTAAAAGATTTTGAAAAGTTTTATTCAAAACCTTAGTTTTAAAAAATCTTTCGTTCTCTATAACGAGAGCTCTGGTACCAAACTGTAACACCCCCAAATTTTATACAACTCAGTTCAGCGAAAGACTAGTTGGTGTTACGGGATAGCACATTACTCACATCATAGACAACGCTTAAAAATCGCGTCGTTTAATAATACATCATTTCCATTCATAAATATTAAAGTTACATAGGTCCCAAGTCATTACATTTCATACAAGTTTTACAAAATATTTGAATGGAAAATATTGTTTAAGTGCGGGCCATGAATTCTTGTCGTCTTCTCGAGAATTACTTTCAAGTACCTGAGATAAGACATGTTAAAATAAAAGGTCAGCGATAACGCCGAGTGAATTCATAGATTTTAATAAAATCCATCAATATAATATCAGTATAAAATTATTACTGAAAATCATTTTGTACAAATCATTTTAATAGGCCATAAAATAGGCAAAGTCATTTTATACAAATCTTTATCGAAAATCATAATATAGGCATTTGCCTTAAAAATCATTATACGAATAATTGTCGTTAAAAACACCATACAATACGTTCTGCAACGTTGTATAGATTAAATAAAACCGTTATATGAATATGGTTGTAAAAAGCCTTAAAAATCATTATACGAGCCAATGTCGTAAAAATGTCATACAATACGTCTTACGACGTTGTATGAAAATAAAAACTGTTATATGAATATGGTTATGAAAACCAAAACACAAACATAATATCAATAGTATGACCCAGTATTGCTAGTCAGGCAATACATCGTAATTCGGAGCGTCTAGTAGTATTTCGTTAGTTTTGGATTATTATAAGCCGCATGACATTGTTACCTTACTAAACCAACAACGGGTAGCTAACCCGATACCAATTTTTCCCATCTAAAGTAGCGTGTCGTCACAAAGGTCACGCTATGGAAATCTTCTCATACATAAATTCGCTTACCAATCAATGTGGCACGACGGGGATCAACCGTCAAGGCGCGAACTAGGGTGATCGTCCCCAAATAGTACTATTATATGCACAAGCGTCTACCAAATCCCGGTAGTTCACAATTCATGCTAATGGGACTTTTGGTGACATAACCTAACTTTAATAATCCATTTAATTTCATCTATCGGGTCCTTTAATCATTTATCGGGTCATATAATCGGGTCATACAATCATTCGGGTCCAAATCAATAAACAAACAATTCGGGACAAAGGGTGTCCTATTTTATAAAAACTAACATGTTATCTCCCTCGCGGGTTTATAAAACATTTCATAAAAACATTTAAAAGAGTGCGAGGCTATGAACTCACGTTGATGTTGGAAGGCGGGTTATCGGCAATTCGGACGTACGGTACGTGCCTCAATCACGGAAACCTAGACAAATAATACTCGTCTTAGACTCTTGTCCAATGACTTTATAAAAATAACAATTATGTATACATATGCTGATTTTATATATATGATGATGATCAAGTGGGTTTATATATTTTTACTCATTCATTATAGTGTTATGTATTGGTAACTTTTGTACTAGTTTACTAGTTTTATTTATTTACATGTTTTAGGCCCAATAAGCCTATTATAATCCCAATACTATTCATTAGTCCAATTTTACTTTTATTATCAGTATTTATACTTTACATGTTGGGCCCAAATGGGTTAAGCCCAATAAATAAGTTTATAAGTGTTTTAGCTCATTTTGTTGTATCATTAGTCTAATAACGTTAACTTAGCCCGTTAATGTCCGTATGTTTTATAGTTCGAGTTTTATCGGTTTTTACTTGTTATATATGTTTATATATCAGTATATGAGTTTATAAAAGGTTACATTAGACGGGTCTAACCGTCTAAGTTTTATTTAACAAAAACGTTAATTTTACGGTAATAGCCGAAAAAGTCGTGAAAATCATGTTTTATAGTTTTGTAACTTATAAATATTATTCCACTACCATTTTTATAATTTATACACTTATTTAACCTTTTACATATTCATATAAATAGAATCCATAAGTTAGTGGGTTTTAATTTATATTTTATACTATTAAATTTTGAGTGCTTATATAATAGTATTATTCTTTAATTTCCAAAATCTGATTTTTATCTTCACTTTCACCAAAACTGCCATATCTAGAGTTCTATATGGAGATAGAAGCTCAAATTTTTATCACATAAACTACATGATATGTGCTACATTTAACTCTTCTATAGCTACTGTTTAATCATCTTCTAAGTAGTTTCTAAAAATCGTCCAAATCAGTGAACTCAGATTTGCACCTTAAACTTGTTTTGATCATATCTCACTCATTACAATGATTCCATTGCATGGCCAAGTCTCACATGTGTACAAGACATATAGCTTACTGTAAATGGATTCTACTTCATCATTTTATCAGTCCATGACCTGTTTCTTTACTGTTTTCTACAGCCATCACTTTTAAGCAAGATTTTAGCCTTGTTCTTTATAGTTTTTCACCTTTTTAATCATGTTTATCAACACCAAATCCCCACATAACATTTTTATCATCATATAATCATCATATACATATACAATAGGAAATAAAATACATGTTTACATAATCAAAATAACAAGAAGATGAGGAGGACAATCTTTATAACACCAAGTTGATGTAGGTTATGAGTTTTACATGGATTTGGATGGAGAAACTTGTGCATAGCCAAGACCATCTTCAAGACCACCATTCTTCATGAATACCTTGTGGAAAATCAGTCTCAAGACACCATGAAAACTCCTCCATGGATGTTATAATCACCACCATTCAAGAGAGCTTCAAGAGGGCTTCAACATATGTAGAAATAACATAGGATTTTGTGGTTAATTTTGATCAAATGAGGGTGTTCTTGGTTGGATATGGACGAAATCATAGAGAGAGTAGAGAGAAAATGTGTGTGGTTTTCATGAGTGGGAAATGGTGGAAATGAGAAGAGTGGTTTTGGTTGCTAGTTTTGGTAAGTTGGTAGCTTACTTTGTAAGCTTATGCTTACAAGTGTAAGTTGTAAGCTACCACTTTGACACATCAAGTGGTATGTGTCATGGTCTTGCCGTCCATATTGAGTGGGGTGGGGCAAGATTTATCTTGTCTCATCCCACTAATTTACGGTTATCCCTCGATTCTAGTTTTCTCGATTTGCGTGCCCTCGGGTCATTTTACGAACAACGTTTTCATAAATTATGAATCAACATCACAAAACGAATCTAATAAAAATTGTTTCATCAAAAACGGAGTTAGAAAACGTAAATACGTAATCCTAGGGTTTCCGGTTTAGTCGTAAAGGACGTTAAAATAAAATCGTAAGTCCTAATCTCTTCTCGTAAATTTGTGAGTTTATGAACTAACACAAATTTAAAACTCCAAAATAATATTCATGGACAAATTTATTTTCTGAAATGTCGGACTGCCACCAAAGACGGTGTATGTAAACGTAAGCACGTAACGTTGAATCATCCGGTTTAGACGTAGTCGATGCTACTTCAAGACGTAAATCCAAATTTCTTCCCAAAAATAAGTGAGTTCATAAAATAATATTTTCAAATACATATTGAGAATAAAATATTGACCATAAATTGACGGATTGTCACATCTTAGTTTGGACTTGAATAATTGCTTTGTGCTTATTCATTACCAAAGCCGTTTATCGTTTCGCCGGAAAGGCACGTCTTAAACCACTATATATGACACAAGCTCTTCGTTTCAACTACTTGAAGATTGTCATTAATCCCTTGAGCATTGATCCTAGTCTTGATTCACTTCTCTTAACTTCTCTCCACTTAGTCGTTTTGCTATGAGTAGTCGTTTGTCCGTTTCGGTTCTTTTCGATCTTGATTCAACTCGTAATCCTTCATTAAGGCATATTGCTTAGTGTTATGATGATCCAATGATATTCTAAAAGGCTCATGATTTAATTTTAAGTATTTTAGAAAAACTGGATTTTCAAAATTTGGCGTTTTTCAGAGATAGAAACCTGCCTCTGTAGGCGGTTCCTTATCTCCGCGGCTCAAACCCGCGGCTCCTTATCGATAAGGTACCGCGGGCAGTAACTTTTGTCAGAGCGCCAGTTTGAGTTTTTTATTCTTTTTCAAACCAAACTCTCTCTCTCCCAAAAACACACAGCCGACGGGTTTTACCTTTTCCACCATTGTTGAAGCTTCCAAAACCTTCAATCACTCAAATTAATTGATTCCAAGTTGTGGGTTTCACTCATCCTTCATCAAACATCAATTAACTGTAAGTATTTTCTTTCAATTTCATCTATTTTGTTCTAGGGTTCATCCTTTCATAATTGGGGATTTTTAAAATTGAAATTGAATTAAAACCTTAATAGGAATGTGGGTTGACATGGTAATTTTACTATGATTCCTTAGGTTGATATTCATTAAGATTTCACTAAAACCCACTTGTAGAACAAATCCGAATTTAGGCTAAATGATTTTGGTTGAATGATGGATTTGAGATGAACCCATGAACAAGTAGGTAATGACATTGTTAATGCTTACCTAAAAACCTTGTTTTGAAAAACCAATACTCTAATCCATTGTTGATCTAACATAGATCATGTGTTCTTGTCAATGATGGAATAGACACATTGTGAACATGAAAATGATATGGATTCAATCCTATGTTTGTCAAGAAATTGATATAACACATTTTCATTTTTCGTTTTTCTTTTTATTCTTCATATGAGTGATTGGAGAAATATTGTCTTGTGTTTGTATTTAGGTACTTAATCATGCCTTCTCAATATCAAAAAGATCATCAATTCACTAGAGATTATATGCTCGACATCTCTCAAACCTTTGTTTCCCCTCAACTTCAAAACGCTTTTCCATCCCTTTCCTCTCGTTGTTTCCATGAGGGTAGGATTGTAGATCCAAGAATAGCGGGAGATAATTATATCAACTCTATGTTCGAGCTTATTGGGTTTGATTGTTTGCTTTACATAGACGAGGTAATTTATCCCTTGTTCCTTCTTGAGTTCTTCAGTACTTACTCCATGCTTGAAATCAACGACCAAATATTTATTCGTTTCTTGTTGAATGGTCAAATCATTCAATATTCCCTCGATGACTTTGGTGATATTCTTGGTGTGCCATTTGAAGGCACTTGTCGTTTCACGGATAAGTGGAGACTAGATGATCTCTTGGAGTCAAACGATAAACCTCCAAATGACACCACCGAAGTTGATCTAAATTTCATCCTTGAAATCATCACGAAAGAGCGTAGTGGAAAAATTGTGAGAAGCCTTCATACAAATGTGCGAAATGTGAATAGGTATGAAGTGCTCTCAAGCGACCTTATGGATTACAAGCTCCAATGGGCAAACATCCTTAGGGAAAATGTGTTTTGTCTTGGTGGGAACCGGGATCATATCCCGGCTTGCATGGGGCATATGTTGTTTTGCCTGTTTACTTCCACCAAGTACAATCTTGCATATTACATCGCTCGACGTATAAATTATGCTCTTTCCAAACCCAAAACCAACCTCCCTTATGCTATGCTTCTTACTCGCCTCTTTAGAAGGGTTGGTCAAGATTTTCCTCAACTCGATCTTTCTCGCTTTCACCCAGTTCAACGGGTTATGTTTCCTATTCAACAGGCGTATCAACGAAAGCCAAGAAGTGACCGTGGTTCGAGAAAATACGACCATCAAGAGCCGGATGAGGAGGACACCGATATGCCACCAAGTGATGGTGATGGCATCGGTCCTAGTTCTCACTTTGACTCTTCGAGCAACTCCCATCCATCCTCAAATCAATTCGAGGATGATTTTGAAGACTTAGCTGCTCCTCCTCACCCTTCTAGTGATGTTCCTGAAGATCTCAATATGGAGCACCTTTATCGTGAGAATCTTTGAACCCGGGGAGAATTACATGAACACCGAGTGGAGTCAAGAAAAGGGTTCAATTATTTGGGAAAGATGATCAAGGGTTTAGGAAAAAAAAGGAGGTGAAGACTTTGAAGTTTTGTCAAAGTTTGGATTTGATGGTTAAACATTTGGTTATTAACACTTTGGTTTAGTTGTTTATTAACTTGTGTTGCATGCTTAGATTACCATTTATTTTGATCCTTAACGTTTTTTATGCCATCATAATTGTGTTTTACATAGCTTTGTGCGTGCCATATGATAGTTAGCTTATTAGATTATGATCTGTAGTTAACTTTGGCTTGTGAAACCTTTGGGAGAAATCTGGGTTTATCAAAAACTGGAATGGGAAATTTTTGAAAACCTTCTGGTCGCGGTTCCATATCGACCCGCGGTTCCTTATCGATAAGGTACCGTCGGTCCTAGATAAGGAACCGACGGCCACTGTGCACGACAGCATCTTTGCTTTACACTGTTTTCTTAATTTTGTGTAAACCTTGCATGATTTTCAGTAATAAACTGCACATTTCCTAAACTAGGGTATCTAAATTCATTATTCACCTAAAATGATTTTAACCCATTACTAGTTTGGATCATCCCCTCAACCATTTAAACCCACCTTGTTTGCCATATTCTTCACACATCAAACATACTTCCCTAAACCTTAAACCACCCTAATCAACCATGGTGTGTACCAAAACCTCAAACACTTCCAAGACCTCCACCCCAAGAAAAACACTCAAAATAAGGGTTAAGGTAGCTAAGCCTAACTCTTCACCTTTCCTCACACCTAAGAATGAGATTGTTCCTATCCTCATTTATTCATCACCTTCCCTACTTCTTGCACCATGCAAGACTTCTTCCGCCCATGGTACTAACCACTCCATTGGTTCTACCTCCTCTTCATTCAATTCTAGAATGAAAGAGCTTTCTTTACCCTTCACTCCAAGTGCACCCTTGGAAGTGACCACACAACCTCAACCAATCCAAAGCATTCCTTTTGGGAATGACTTTGATGACATTTTGGTGACTTCACCATTTACCCCTCACAACTCACCCATTTCACTAACCTTGGAGGATTTACCTCCACACTCACCCATTTCCCTTTTGGGGAACATGCCTCCACTTTCACCCACATCACCCTTGGAGAACTTGCCTCCTCCACCTCCACCTAACTCAAACATCCCAATTTTGGGTGTCCCTCTTTCCCTCCTCGTGGGTGATCCTTACTTTGGGTTTCAACAAACTCATGGTCCTAGATGTCCATGTTGTCTCTACAACCACTTCCTCATCCAAAACCTAAGGATGGATATGTATGGACTACATAGGGGTTTGCAAGATTTCTTGGTTACTTTGTTCTCCATGCATCCTCCTAGGAGATGAATGATGGAGTTTTCTTAATAGGAGTTTTCAACAAAACAAAGCCTAAGAAAACTACTTATCTAGATTTTATGATAAGCTAGCTATGTATTAGTTAGTTTTATTTTTCTTTGTACTTGTTTCCTCATTAATGAATGTTTCTTGTTGTTGTGTTATGGATTTAGCTTTGTGTGATTCTATCCTTTTGTGCACACTAATCAACTTTAATTTGAAATTAAAATTGAACCTAAATCTATCACAACCCCTAAACTTGACTAAAATTGGTTCAAAATGATATCTAAATTATTTTGTCACCCTTTGTCAAGACATTCTTTGTGAATGTGTTGCTTTATGCAACCCTAGCATATTTTGGTTCTAATAGAGGTAAAAATCCAAGATTTGCAATTTTTTTGAAAAAGTCTTAGTTTTTTCCCAAAACCCAGGAAAAACATGGTTTAAAGTCCTCTGGACGCGGTTCCTTAAAGACCCGCGGTTCCTTAGTGATATGGAACCGTCGGACCCTATAAGGTACCGCGGCCAGAAATTGACTTTTGACGAATTTTTGGTCAAAACCTTTAAACCGTATTCCCAGTCAAGATTCCTTGTTTACTCAAATTGACAAAACATTCCTTGACACTACACATTTTGTATTCAAATTCTTACCTTGATTACATTTTACTTATACCCCAACCTTGAGATTTCATTCTCACACCTTCCCAACCTTGAGAATTCATTCTCACATAACCTTGAGATATCATTCTCACACTCTCACAATGCCTAACTCCTACATTCCTAACCTTGACATTTCTTTGTCACAACCCCACTCACCCAAAGCTTCCTCATCCAAGCTTTCAAAGAGACCGAAAATCTCGGTTCGACCCGTTTGGGTTAAGAAGAATGAACCATCTTCGTCCAAACCACCCAAAAACCCTACCTTCTCTCCAATCAAGTATTGGAATGAGACTTACACCATAAACCCCATCACCGGAGCAAAAGAACATGTTCCACCACCACCACAATCCTTCAATACCCCCCAACTCAATTACCTTGCAACCTTCCTAAACCTCACAAGGCATTGTGAAAACACTCCCAAACCCTTTACCCCACCACCACCAAACCCTAAGTTTGATGCCATACCCCCATCAAACGATTTTGTGTTGCATCATGGATCCTCGTGTGATTGTTGCCGATTTAAACAAATTAAACTTGCTCATGTGTATGAGAAGTTAAATTTTCTTGAATTCCTCCTCACTCGACCTCCTATTCAAGTTTTCGTTCCGGTGGACAAAACTTCGAATGATGCATCGTCGTGTTTTTAGTTTTATTTTATTTTTAGCAATCTTGGAAAATATCACTATTAGACTAGCTTATGTTTAGTGGTTTATTTTCCATATTTATTGCTTTTAGATACTCATACTACGTGTATGACTATCTTCTTTGTTGTATTTTTTTTAACCTTTGTGTTATTTGTGTGCTATCTAATTAGTTCTATTTTGAGTTGATCTTGGTTAAATTTTTACAATTGCTTATGGGTGATTCCATCAATTCTAAAGCTTTAACCCATTGACAAGCTTATCATCTTCATTATATTGAAGTTTGATTTTGTCAATTACCTCTTTGGACATACTTAGCAAAATACTTGCTTCTAATTTGAGATTTCTTCTCTTTCTCCCTCTCAAGTTACTTAGTAGGTAGTAATCATATATACATTGGTGTTTCTTTCCTTTCTACTAACCTTTGTGTAGCATGTCATCTTAGCTCACAAACTTGGTGCCCCAAGCAAGGGGGAGCAACCACCAAGGGGGAGCTACTAGCAAAGTTCGATGCACTTCAAAGACTTATGCTAACCTTTTTGCTACGACAAAGGGGGAGAAATGATAGTGATAAACTAGTTAATAATTCCATAGTTTATGTTTCTACGTAAATGAGTTTATCGTTTTTCGTAATCAAAAAGGGGGAGATTGTTAATGCAAGTAATGCCTAAAAAGATTATTAGTGTTAACTAATCTTTCTTAGTTTTGATCACAACAAACCATACAACACATTTAGTGTAGAAACACAAAATGAATTATTTAACTAACACTATAATCAAGGTAATAATCATATGACTAACCTTTCTTAATCATACTTAGTGATCATCAAAATGATTATCCTTAAAACTCACTTTTGTTAATAAGACAAAAGACTTTTTAATAAACTTTCTCTTTTTAGAAAATGTTTTATTAAAATGGAAAATGAAAATTTGAAAATGGCATATTCCAAATGCTGTTAGAATATCCTTTGAAGGGTTCAAATACCTCAGATATTCCCACCTCACTAAAAGACAAAAAAACGGAGCAGAGTCTAGTGGCGGTACCTTAAGTACCTACGCGGTACCTTAACGATATGGTACCGCGGGGTGAGATAAGGTACCGCGCACAATAGCCGTTATAGATCTGTTGTAACTTTGTCTCCTTTAAATAGTGGGTCAAATCTCATTTTCCAGCAAGCCTCTTGGACGATTTTCTCAGCCCTTTTTCAATTTTCTATAGCATAATCATTAGTAAATGATCACTTAATTTGTTAAGGATGTTTACATATGATTATCCTCTTGATCCCCTCCTTTACCATGTCCAATGAGAAGATCACTCACTCACTAGTGTAGTGATAAAGATGAATTTATGAGCTAGTCATATTCATCATGATACCTTTTTGTTTTAGGTCAATCCAATGTATTTATGAATACTTGGACTAGTTGTGTTCATCCAAGTTATTTGTGAATACTTGGATTTGTTGTGTACATCCATTGCATATGTGTTTGCTTGGATTTGTGTTGTGTAAATCCAAGCTACATGTGTGTACTTAGATAAGTCTAGTTGAGTTGTAATAGATTTGATTAGGAGTTCTCACTAAACTATAAAGTGATGTGGTTGTGTCTTGTGAGTTCTCACTAAACTTTAAAGTGATTAGTAGTTGTGTTGTGTGAAGTTCTCACTTAGCTTCAAAGTGAAGAGTCGTGAAGATTGGTTCTAGATTTCGATTAGAACTCGACATCTAGCCTTGTGTCGTAAAATGGTGAAGTAGGCAACGTCGTGAAGATTGGTTCTACCTTAAGATTAGAACTCGACATCTAGCCTTGTGTCGTTAAATTGTGAAGTAGGCAACGTCGTGTAGATTGGTCCTAGCTAAAGATTAGGTCTCGACATTTAGCTTAGTGTCGGAAAATAATGTAAGCAACGATGTAAGGTTTTCTCCGCCGAGAAGGGAGCTTGTGAATATAGTGTAAATCTCGAGTAGGTGTACTCGAGGAGTGGAGTAGAAATGAGGATAGAGCCTTGTTGTCGAACCACTATAAATCTTGGTGTCTTCCCACTAGGTTGTCTCCTTCCTTGCTCTTTACTTATTTCATTATCATTTTACTTGCTTATTATTCTTGCTAGTGCATTTCAATTGAACCTAATCATTATGCAACTTAGCCTTAAGTAAAACATAGTTTTGATACAAACCAAATTGAAAGCAATTTTAATTTGGTCACCAATCGAAGAGAAACTATTCAACACCCCCTTCTAGTTTCTACATACAGCATAACCTTTCCTACTGCTATTAGGTGGTATGTCAGCCATTTTTCTGCAATCACAGAAAATTCAAGAGTACATAAGGTCATTATTCAAAAATATATATGTAATGCATAGTCATGCAAATGCAAATGATTTACGTTTGCCAATATGTATGTATGCTATGCAATGCAAATGATAATTATGCAATACTCATAAAAATAAATTATGATGAAAGCATACCGCGTCCTTTCATTAATACCAATACCTTGTCGTAGTATTTACTTAATAAATACTCAGGGATTCAGAACAGTTTTGAGGCATACATCTATAATAACAAAGCATAACAAAAATAAATAATCTTACCGGAGCCTTGCAGAGAAGTTGTGTTACTTTTATAAAATACTTTTGACACCAAAGTTAGACATTTTCAAAAATCGACCTAATTCGTTATAACTAAAAGCTCTGATACCAATCTTTAACACCCCAAATTATATTGTGCAGCAGAAATACACATTTGGGTGCTAAACTCAAACCTCGTCATCAAAACACTTTTTACGATCTCAAAATGAGACATTTAAAAGATAAAATAAAATAATACTGTCTTTAGTCTAAAGTTTTCAATCCCAATAAAGAAATTTTATAAATATCAGAGTAGTGCTTCGGTTTCTTCAAAATACCATCCCAAAAATGCAAACCTTTTATCAACTATATAATACTCAAAATGATTTATATAATTTCCTACAGATAAAAGATAACATTTAATGATGACAGGGAAAGAAAACAATTTCTGACAGAACAATTATAAAAGCGACACCGCAACCTTCCCCAGAAAGCTCCTTGATCAACTCATCAGATTACCTGAAATACATGCTTAAACACATCAACAATAATGTTGAGCGAGTCCATAGGTTTAACAAAACACATTTGAACACATCATAAAATCAATAATAATCGTTTAATAACATTGTGGCCATACAATCTATTAATCAGGCATCTCATCTTATAGCAATAACTAATGAATTGTATTAAGCTCATGACATCGACACCTTAACTTTGTCACCCACGCCAAATGCCAGCATGACTATATGAATTCCATTGCCCCTACTAGGGTATTAGTTGCAAGTATACCACATTCTCATTCTCGTAAATTATCCTTCCCAGAGGTTACTCAGCGTAAAGCCCTGGTCTTAGATAGGGTTGTCAGCCCAATAGTACTATCATTTGAATAAGCGGCTATTCCCAACTCACAACAAAGAGCTAAAACATAGTTAATGGTTCATGAAATTAGGGACTTTTGCAGCTTAGGTACTTAAACAATTCAAGGCAACAACAGGCAACAAAGGCAACATTCGGGTCCAACCATTACTCATGACATGTGTTCATTTTATTTCAAATAGCATGTATCCCCCTCGCGGGTTTTAAAATCATCAAAACAAGTATAAAGCGAGGCTATAGACTTACCTTGAGTAATAGCTATAGTAAGACGACTTTCACCGATTGACGATGCCCGGCGAACACGAAATTCACAATCTATCACAATAAAACACGCACCTTTAATAATATATTCAAGTAATATCTCATACTTAATAAAATAAAATAAATAAATCAATTCAAAATTAAACCCACACCATTCTCAATTAAATAATTCCTACATGTGTAAACCTATTACACTTTTACTTTATTTATTTCCTTTATTAAAAATATGTCGATATATATACTAATCGTTCAAACAGTTTTCCCTACTTAAACACGTCAAATGTTTACGATACTAATCAGAAACTTCACTTACTATATATATAAAATAATACCAAAATTTGGTTAAAAGATTTTACTTTTAAAGTTCCCTGCCCGACACATCTTCGAACTACAAAAACCGGACAGTTTTACGTTATCAACTCATATAGTTTTTTTATCTCTATAAACGACTCCATTTGAAAAATCGACACTCATCTTTGAAAATAGACTCAACATAATGTTTACCATTTTACATCATTCCTTGACTCATTTCAAAATCCTTTCTATAGTCCCCGAGATTTGATCTAAATATAAACAACAACTATATATTGTGCCGATACTCGTCTCCCGATACACGAATAATCAAACTATCATAACTTTTCGCTCGTTTGCAGCTAGAAGCTCTACTTTATACTAAATCGAAGCTCATGAAATTATCTACAATAATATCTAATCAAATCATATCATACACAAACTTAAGTTTTCCAAAATTACCTTTTAGCCGCTGAAATACATACTTAAAAATCACTCAAAATCATATTTTCACCCATTTTAACCTCATTTTTACTACTATGATCATACTAATATTACTACTTTCAATCCTAACATCCTATATCACCCTAGATGATCAAATCATATAAAACCCAACTCAAAATTTTCAACATGCAACAAGAAAAATTATATATATCATTATAAACACCTACTTACTACATATAAACAAGATCAAAACACATGCTTTTCATCAAAAATTGGTTTTAACAAAAGGTGCTTGCATGTAGGTAAATTTTATACCAAAATGATGAGAATGAAGAAACTATAATGGGACTTTGATTAGATTTTAAAGAATCAAACTTAAAATTTAGATGATGATGATTTTATGATGGTGTAGGGTGACGGCAAGGAGAGGAGCAAGAGAGAGATGAGAGAAATTTTTAGTTAGTCGGATTTTAGTGTGTGTTTTGTTATTTAGTTTCCTTTTATATGGGAAAAGTTTAGGGTAGTTTTTGCCAATTGTGATTCTTGTGGACTAAATTGCAAATATTTGTTTAAAAAGCGGGAAATGACTATTAGTCAATTTTGAAAATATTTACGGGTCTCGGGTTTCATAAAAATACTTCTCAAAACTTAAAACGTACACAAAATATGATATTATATAGTCCCGGAACGACTTAATACGAAATTAAAATAAAAACGTCAAAATATCAAACATCGACATAACTAAAATAAAACGTAAAATTTCGGGCATCCGTTGATATCGTGATCTCTAATAATCCTCGCAACTCGTCAAAACATAAAAATATAACTTTCAACATTCGTTCATTTCAAATCACCAAACATCATAACATTCAATCTCGTAAAAAATTTCAAAAATATATGTAAACATATAATTAAATAATGACTACGGGTTTGGGTTATCACAAAAAACAACGAGACTCAAAAAGAAAACTTAGAACCCGAAACATGTATCAATTCAAAATGACCCTTGCAAGCGAACAAATGACCCAAGAAACACCCTATGGAAATCAAAACATATTATGACCCGTGACATATTATTAAAACATTACACAAAATCGACTTTCTCTCAGAAGATTCTTCTAAAATTTTATATTAGTTGTTTTTAAGACTAAAGAATCATCTTAGTGATTAATGTAATCCTTTTTAAATGAAAAGAAATAAATGTATGTGAAATTTTCATGAACTCAATTTAGCCTTTCATTCATTAATAATTATAAATGACGTAAGTTTGTTAAACTCACTAATAGGAAACATTTAAATAGAAAATTTTTATTTTACTTGATCTTAAAGAGGGTCTCTTAAAACTTTTGGAAATAAGTTTTTACGTATTTAGGAAGGTTCGGTCACTCCAACAATATATACGTAGTATGGGCTCGTAGTCATAGTCTAAGAATATAATCTACAAAGCCCACATGTAGGGTGGGTTATATAAACCCCCTCCTAGCATGTTAGGAGGGGTGGCTGGTGGTTGGTCAATTGTTTACATTATTCATTAATCTAATCTTTCATCTTTTCTCTCTCTACTTTCTCTCTCTAGGATCTTCATATATCTCTCTCTTGTATTCATTCCATCTCTAGTATAATCTAAGGATTACGATAAACTAACATTTGGTTTCAAGAGCCATGGAATGATTGGTTTCTTCTTGTGTTTGCGTTGATTGATTTTCATGGGTTTTGATATAATCAAGCTCAAATCTTGAAATTTTTTGTGATTTTATGGTTTAAGGTTGTAAACAAATCGACTACAAAGATGTGGTACTGATTTGGTTTACTTGTTATGGTAAAAATCACAAATGCTTTTGGTTTTTGTGGTGATTTTTGGGATATGTTTCGTCAAGTGATATGAGTGTAATTACTCATATCAATTATATCACAATAAGGACATAAAATGCATAAAACACATGAAAATGGTATTGTATTTGCTTGTTTTCTTCTTTCATGTGTGTAGGTACCAAGATCACAAAAACCAGCAAAAATCGACAAGAGATTGAAGAGTTTATCAAAAGGCCCAAACACAAGTAATTTTTATTCGAAGATTCAAGTTTATCAAGTTATTGGGCCTTGGTGGGGTCCACTTGAGTTTAATGGGCTTGAAAGCCCATTAACAAAGTTTGAAGTACTTTAGATAAGTTGGAAGCCCAAAATAAAGCCGAAAAGTAAATAAATTGGACGGATTAAAGTATAAATATAATTTTGGGTCCAAAAAGTAATCAAGGCCCAAGAAGAAAAGTTTGGAACGAATGGATTTACATACATCTTTGGTCAAGAGTCCAATATCAAGCCCATAATGCAACAAAGTATAGACGGTGAAAGTTTTATATCCTTATGGTCAATGGCTCTCGGTCAAAAGTAAATAAACAAAAGAAAGATAGAAAAAAACGTGAAAGCAAAAAGGGGGAAGAACAAAGTATACGCAGCAGGTCAAGAACCCTAGTTTTTAGGGGTTATCAATTAAATCAACAATTGAAGTCCACGCGCCGTGAATCAGATCAATCAGGGAAGATCATAGCATGTTATAAACCAAGATTTCAAGTGCTATGTGCCAACCTCGCTCTTGGTTACATCACCCTTTCACTCTGATTGGTTGATTTTACTGAATACTTGACAAGAACCAATCGTTACCTGCCACCTCACCACCAAACTAGCACAACTTCATCCAGCATGGCGATCCGTGTGAACAAGGGCTGATATCCACCTTTGGATCATAACAAGGAAGAAAGAGAAGATAAACAGATGATCCAAGGGCCTAAAATCGTTCTTCATCAACAGCCAACACCTCTAACTCAGCTATAAATACCCCCTATAAAAATCATGTAATCATCCCTTTTCTACTTTTACTGTTATAATGTTAATTTGTAGTTAGATGTAATTTTCTTTTAGAAATATTGTAATGATGCTTTGATATTAATAAAATTTATATTTCAGTTTTTAATCTCTTCTTATTGCCGTTTAATTTTTCATCTAAAGCTTTAAATTGATATTATATATGTGATTGTTAATTAAGCTTGAATCATAGCTTATTTGAATAATCAAGTTAGATTAGGGAACATATTTAACCCCACTGGTTAGATATTTACAATCTGATGGTTCGAGAATATGGTTGTTGTTCGAGGGTTTTGGTTCGGTTAGTAATAGATGATATATTGGTGGTTTATGGTTCGAGGTTCAAATGCACTAAGGTGGTGTTGGTTCTAAGTTGGCTCAACGCCACACTTCGTCTCAACGGGTTCATCTTAAAGGTTAAGCTCATTTTGTTTATTTTCTGAATTTATTAGTTGATTTTGCTAGTTAAAAGTGATGATGTTGTTTATTTGTAATTTGATAGTTGTTTTAATGATATAAATTTGTTCTTTGTTTGATCTTCGATGAAAATGTTTGAGTTTATAGTCTGCTGTAGTATATGCATAAGCTTGATGTTAGATTTGTTTGAATGAGAGATTGTTTATATGAATCTGTATGGAATAGCCTTTTATTCTACTCCATTCGTTTGAGCTGTTTTGTATTGATTATAGTTTAAGAAGTGCTTGTAGTTGTGGTCCTTCTTAATTGCATAACTTCAATTGCTTATGTTTGTATTTGTTCAATTTGAATATGTCCAGAGTTTTCATTTAATAGTTGTTGTTAAAATTCTTTACTGCCTGTTTGAGTACTTTTCGATTTAGAACTTGTTAAAACCATGTATCTTTTAGTTCTGCTGAAATTTTGATTCTGCTTTTAAAATTGGACTTAATCGGCTAATATAATTGTTATTAGTATAAGTTATAATATTGAGATTAGGAAATTATGGATCTGTTATTTGTCTTAGATTATTCTGATTTGCTTTGCTAAATTTACTTGCTAGCAGACCTAGATTTTGAATTAATTGTTAAGTTTGTTTTGTTCTTTTGGATTGAATTAAGTACCTACTTCATGATGGATGCCATGCTTTATGCTTATTTCTTTGTCTGATTAATTTAGTGGTTTACTAGTATTAATCCGTTTATTGTTGTTATTAAATTTCTTTTTAGTTTATTATTATTGTTTGAATTACTGTGCGTTTTGGGGCTGTGTATCTTAACTAAAAAAACTAATAGAAAAATTGTTCACAGCAAGTCTCGAACTTGAGACCTGCCCTTCACATGTCCAACGATTCAACCACTAGGCTAGATATGCCCTTTGATTATTAACTACTATAGAATATTTGTTATACGTTAGTTTTTGAACTATCATACTTGTTTTGCAAACGTTTTCCAGTCTATATTTTTTAGTTTAAAGAGTTTTAGAAATGTATATTTACTTTAAAAAATAAATTTGTTAATTAGTTTAAATAAATAAAAATTTCTAAAAAAATATAATAAATATTTTATTACTTTTAAAATTAATATTGTTGAAATTATTTTGTTAAAATAAAAATTTTAAAAATATACAGATAGTTTTAGATTTTGTCTTTTAGATTAAATTTGGGGTACGATTCATGCACTTTTAAAATTTGTAGGATTATTTTAGATAAAAACCGAAACCATTCAAATCAATTATCCTAATTAAAACGATAGTCTCAAATTCACAATTTCTTCGTGTACAACGAACCGGGATCACTCTCGTGTTTAATTAATCCGTCTTTAGCTTATTTTGGACTATTACTTTTTCCTAAAGGTAATTTTATTAATTTGCTCTATAACGTATTATACTAAAATACACCGAAACTTTCCCACACATCAAAAATTTTGGCGCCGCTGCGGGGAAATTGTGTATGATTCTTTCATGGCGATTTTTTGATCGTTTATTTGAAGACCCTTTCTGTCCTCGAAAAGTTTTGTTATTTTTCTATATATATAATAAATATCGTTTTTCGTGTTTTTTGTTGCTAATATATTATATTTTGTAGAACAATAAATTCGCCTACTTCCTGATGACGTATAGTCCCTAGTTGGACTGGATAGGCAGACCCACGGGTACTACCCGTATCCATCAGGAATGGATTGAATGCTTATGCGATGCGCGCGCAAGCCCATGAGGCCCGGTAAGCCGCTGTCGCACATAAGGTTAATTACTTAGCCAGGTCCTTGTCGCAGCGCGACATGATCAAACAAGAATGTAATCTATCATATATATATATTCGCCTAATGGGAAGAGATATATACAGTTGCCTTGGTTATGCAATAAGGAACAAACTATTTTAGGTCATTATCTCTTCCTTTGGCCGCAAGAGTAGGAAAGCCCAGCCAGGACTCTCTCGGGTATAAAAGGAATCCCATAGGTTCCACAGAGGTACGATACACATAATAACCTTAAACACTACACACTCAAATCGATTACTTACTCTCACGCCGGAGTCTAATCGTGGGTCGCAAACCCGTGGTAAGCTTAACAGTGTCTGTTTAGTTCATAGGGTCCTCAAAGCAAGTTTCACTTGGTGCAAGAGCCGAGTCCCCAAGACCCAAAATTAAGCCTAATTTGGGTCAAGCTAAGTCTATCCAACTTTTGTATCAACAAGTTGGCGCCATCTGTGGGACCCACACTAAGCTCTAGCTAATGACGAAAAGCGGCAAGAATGAAGGCCGTCAAGGATCCTCAACGGTAGATGGCCGTATCACATCCGTGAATGCTACTCCTGGATCTACCAGTGAAGCAAACACCCGGGATGTAAATAAACCTCCAATCGTAAGACCAGGCAGACTGTTCTCAACTCCCCTACCCACCGTGGGGGAAAAGGCATAGAACGAGAGTCAACTCAGCCTCCTCCCAATAAGCAGAAAAGAAAGACGCTCCAAGAGGAGGGCGGGGAATTCGTTGCTACGGAGGCACGCATGATGGAGGAGTACGTAGCTAATAACCTTCAAACCCTCATCCCTTTGGTTGCTAAACATGAGAAGATAATAAAATAAGCAAAGCACGCGAAGCGCGCCGCATCCTCAGAAAGCAACCTATCAGGATCGAGTGATAACCTCCCAGAAAAACACATGCGCACAAGTTATTCCTTGGATGACCAAAGCTTCTCGCAACCATGGAGAAGAGCCAGGAAAAACGCTTTTACGAGGCACATACAGTATTACGAGGATACAAGAAAGCGCCGCATGCCATCAAACGTGAAAACTTATGATGGCACTTCAGATCCAGAAGACCACTTAAAAGTCTTTGAATCCCAGACAGGTATTGAACAATGGCCAGAACCCGTATGGTGCAACATGTTCAACTCCACACTCGTAGGTAACGCGCGGATGTGGTTCGATAGGCTTCCGCCACGAACAACAATAGAAATGACTCTGACAACCTGTCTCTCAATTTCTTTGATTTGAATTTGATGAAGTGAAGACTCATCGTCCATATGGGCACACTGAAATAAATATTCGAGAAAGCCTCTCTCACTCAGGGGGGATATCATTAGTTCTTTCTTACATTTTGTCGTTGATAATGCTGAAATCGCTAGTTTATCAATGGGTATGAAATGTTGCGGAAAGCATTTAAAAGAAACTATGTGCAACAGAGGAGACATGATAGGAGTGCTGTATCACTTGCCAGGGTAAAGCAGAACCAGGGCGAATACCTGGAAGACTTTCTGGAACATTTCAAGAGCGAGTGTCTTCAGATAAAAGACTGCCCAAAAATCCTAAAAGTATCTTGCTTCATGGCGGGTATACGAAACAGCGATCTAATAAAGAAGCTGAATTAAAGAACGCCTGAAACATTCGATGGAGTACTGAAGGCGAGTAAGGTCTTTCATACAGGGAGGATTAGCTGCTTCAGAAGTAACACGAAATACTTATGACTATAGATCTGTCCACGCGCACACTGAAGCGCCCAACAAGCAAGTCAGACCTCTAGGCCTTGATTACTTCGGAAGGAGAAGAGAGGGACGAGCTAATAACTCTAGGTTTACTCCCTTTAAGTAAACCCCAAGAGAAATCCTCGTATCAGAAGGTGCGAATTTCCCAAGGCCAACACCAATGGCCACCCCGGTCGAAAAGCACATCGGTAATAGATATTGTGAATACCATGATGAGAGGGGGCATGCTACGAATGAATGTATCCAACTGCAAAAAATATATAGAAAATATGGTAAAGAAAGGCGAGCTAAAACACCTTGTCAAGAAAATGACGAAAGAAGAAAGAAAAAAAATTGCTAGCGCGAATATTTACATGGTGGAATCATGGCAGCGAAGGACCAGACAAAAGGTGAGCCCGAAATTCTCGAAAGGAAAAGAAATTTCCTTTCCCCCACTCAACGCGAGGAACATCGCAGAGGGCCCGTTAGTTATAGAAATAAGCATTGGTCAGCACAACATACATCGCATTATGTGGATGGAGTTTCATCAGCAGAAATAATGTATGAGCACTGCTTCCTGAAACTTAGTGCAGAAGTACAGAGATAAATGATACCTGTAACCTCCCCGCTCATTAGTTTTAGTGGAGAGAGTGTGACCTTTGGGCCAACTAAAGCTAGTAGTAAAAGTAGGAGACGATGAGCACTCAACAAACGTCTCCATGAATTTCCTGATCATATGGTCGCCATCGCAATATAACGGGATTATAGGACGGCCAGCTATACTAGCAATGCAAGCGGTACCTTCCACAACTCATGGCATGATCAAATTCCCAGTGGATTGAGGAATCGTAACGATCTTCAATACAATGATAACTCCCCCGGAGTGTAACGTGATCACAGAACCTCCACGGGTCACAATGGAACCTAAGGTGATGACACATAGTCCCTAGTCGGGCTGAATAGTCTGACTCACGGGTACTACTCGCATCTATCAGGAATGGATTGGATACTCGTGAGATGTGTGCACACAGCCCAAAAGGCCCGATAAGCCGCTATCGCATCTAGAGGCTGATTACTTAGCCAAGTCCTCGTCGCAGTGCGGCAGGATCAGACATAATATAACTTATATTATAGTTATATTCGCCCAAGGAAAAGGGATATACACTTGCCTTAGTTAGATAATGAAGATCAAGCTATTTCGAATCATTATCTCTTCCTTAGGCCGCAAGAATAGGGAGTCTAGCCTGGACTCTCTCGAGTATAAAAGGAACCCCTTCGGTTCCACAAAGGTACGATATACACAATACCCTAAACACTAATATACTCAAATCGGTTACTTACTCTCACGCTGGAGTCTAATCGTGGGTCACAAACCCACGGTAAGCCTAACGGTGTCTGTTTAGTGCGTAGGGTCCCCAAAACAAGTTTCACTTGGTGCGAGAGCCGGAGTCCACAAGACCCCAAATTAAGCCTAACTTGGGTCAAGCTCGGTCTACCCCAACTTTTGCATCAACAAGATGGCACCATCTGTGGGACCCACACTAAGCTCTAACTGATGACGAAAAGCGGTAAGAATGAAGGCCGTCAAGGATCCTCAACGGTGGATGGTCATATCACATCTGCGAATGTTACTCCTAGAACTACCAGTGAGGCAAAGACTCGCGATGTAAACAACCCACCAGTCATAAGAACATGCGGACTGTTCTCAATCCCCCTACCCACTGTAGGAGAAGGAGGAACAGAGCGAGAGTCAACTCAGCCTCCTCCTAATAAACAAAAAAGAAGATTTCTTCAAGAAGATAGAGAGGAAGTCGTTTCTACGGAGGCACGCATGATGGAGGAGTACGTAGCCAGTAACCTACAAGCCCTCATCCCTTTGGTTGCTAAACATGAAAAGATGGTGGAGGAGGCAAAGCGCGCAAAGCAAGCCGCACCCTCAGAAAGCAATCTGTCAGGATCAAGTGATAATCCGCCAGAAAAACATATACGCGCAAGTTATTCCTCGGATGACAAAAGCTTCTAACAACCTTGGATCAGAGCCAGGAAAAACGCTTTTACAAGGCGCATACAGTATTATGGAGACACTAGAAAGCGCTGTATGCCAGCAAACGTGAAAACTTATGATGGCACGTCGGATCCAGAAGACCACTTGAAAGTCTTCGAATCCCAGGCAGGTATTGAACAATGGTCAGAACCCATATGGTGCAATATGTTTAACTCTACACTCGTAGGTAATGCGCAAATGTGGTTCGATAGGCTTCCGCCGCGAACAATCAATGGGTATGAAGTGATGCGAAGAGCATTCAAAAGAAATTATGTGCAACAGAAAAGACATGACAGGAGTGCTGTATTGCTTGCCAGGGTAAAGCAGAACAAGGGCGAATACCTGGAAGACTTTCTGGAGCATTTCAAGAGCGAGTGTCTTCAAATAAAAGCCTACCCATAAATTTTTAAAGTATCTTGCTTCATGGCGGGTATACGAAACAACAATCTAATAAAAAAGCTGAATGAAAGAACGCTCGAAACCTTCGATGGAGTGCTAAGGCGGGTAAGGTCTTTCATAAAAGGAGAATCGACTGCTTCAGAAGTAGCACGAAACACTTATGATCACAGATCTATCCGCGTACCCAGTGAAGGTCCCAACAAGCAAGGCAGACCTCTAGGCCTTGATTACTTAGGAAGGAGAAGAGAGGGGCGAACTTATAACTCTAGGTTTACCCCCCGTAATTTAACCCCAAGAGAAATCCTCGAATCAGAAGGTGCGTGTTTCCCAAGGACAACGCCAATGACCACCCCGGTCGAAAAATGCGTCGGTAATAGATACTGTGAATACCACGATGAGAGGGGGCATGCTACGAACGAATGTATTCAGCTGCAAAAATATATCGAGAATAAGGTAAAGAAAGGCGAGCTAAAACACCTTGTTAAGGAAACCTCGAAGGATGATAGACAAAAAGTCGCTAGCGCGAATATTTACATGGTGGAATCGTGGCAACGAAGGACAAGACAGAAGGTGAGCTAAAAATTCTCGAAGGGAAAAGTCATTTCCTTCCCCCCACTCAATGCGAGGAACATCGCAGACGGCCCGCTAGTTATAGAAATAAGCATTGGTTAGCACATCATACATCGCATGTATGTGGATGGAGTTTCATCAGCAGAAATAATGTATGAGCATTGCTTCCTGAAACATAGCGCAGAAATACAAAGCCAAATGAAACATGCAACCTCCCCGCTCATCGGTTTTAGTGGAGAAGCGGTGTGGCCTTTGGGCCAACTAAAACTAGTAGTAAAGGTAGGAAATGATGAGCACTCAACAAAGGTCTCCATGAGTTTCCTGATCATACGGTTGCCATCACAGTATAACAGAATTATAGGGCGACCAGCTATATTAGCAATGAGAGAGGTACCTTCCACAGCTCATGGCATGATCAAGTTCCCAGTGGATGGAGGAATCGTAACAATCTTCAATACAGCGATAACTCCACCGGAGTGTAACGCGGTCACAGAACCTCCATGGGTCACAATGGAACCTAAGGTAAACTCACCGCGAAATTTAAAAAGAGAAGTACATCCACAGTATTCAGATCAAGAGATCACGATCGGAGGAACATTGTCTGACAAAGGAAAGATAGACTTGTGTCGCCTTTTAAAGGAAAACTTAGACATCTTTGCATGGGAGCCCAAAGATATGACAGGGGTACCAAGGTCAATAGCCGAGCACAAGCTCAAGATCCGCGAAGGGTACCCTCCGATTACGCAAAAGAAAAGAGGACAAGCTCCAGAACGCATAAGGTAATACTCGAGGAAGTGAAAAAGCTAGTAGACGCATGAATCATGAGGGAAGTTTACTATCATGACTGGCTCGCTAACCCTGTAATGGTAAAGAAACATGATGGTAGCTGGCGCATGTGCGTTGATTTCACAGACCTTAATAAAGCTTGTCCCCAAAATTGCTACCCACTCCCGGAGATAGATTGGAAGGTGGAATCATTGTGCGGATACCCCTTCAAATGTTTTCTGGACGCATACAAGGGATACCACCAAATACAAATGGCAGAAGATGACGAGGAAAAAACAACATTCCATACTAGCCAGGGCGTGTACTGTTACACAAAAATGCCGTTTGGACTAAAGAACGCAGGGGCCACGCATCAACGACTGGTTGATAAGGCATTTGAAGGCCAAATATGGTGAATCTTGGAGGTATATGTCGATGATTTGATAATAAAAAGTCATACGGAGAGCGAGCTTATTCGGGACATAGAGGAAACATTGTCTACACTCAGAAGGATAAACATGAAGTTAAATCCAAAGAGTGTACTTTTGGGGCGACACAAGGCATGTTCCTAGGATACATGATTGACCCCAATGGAATCAAACCCTGTCCAGAAAAAACAGACGCGGTCATTCAACTCTAGAGCCCAAAAATGAACAAGGAAGTGCAGTCGCTAAATGGGAAGCTTGCAGGACTGAACAAATTCCTATCTAAATCAGCAGAGAAGTCACTCCCTTTGTTTAAAACGCTCAAAAGGTGCATTAAGAAAGGGACTTCAATTCAACTAAGGAAGCCGAAAAGGCCTTCGAGGAACTGAAAGCACATTTGGCTTCGCTCCGTATGCTAGTCGCACCACGACCTAATGAGGAGTTGATAATATATTTGTCTGCTACGCACGGAGTGATCAGCGCAGTGCAAATGACGGATAGAGAAAATGTACAAACTCCAGTATACTTCATAAGTAGAGCGTTGCGAAGCTCAGAGATAAATTACACCCCAATGGAAAAATTAGTACTCGCGCTGGTATTTGCGGCAAAGAGGTTGCGTCAGCCTTCCAAGCGCACCCAATAGTAGTGATAACTGACAAGCCCATAAAGCAGGTAATATCAAAACCGGAGGTCGTAGGTAGGTTCCAGAAATGGAGCGTTCTATTAGGGGAACACAAAATCACTTACAGGCCGCGTAACGCCGTGAAGGGGCAGATTAAATCATTGAAAAGCCAGAGGAGAACGTTCAAGAGTTAGAACAAAAGGAAGAAGACCCAACCCCGTGGGTCTTGTTTACTGATGGGTCCTCTTGTACCGACAGATCAGGCGCAGGTCTCATACTTACCAACCCTGAAGGAATGGAATTCACATAAGCATTGCGTTTTGAGTTTACATCCACAAATAACAAGGCAAAATATGAGGCACTCATAGCAGGGCTGAGGATCGCAGCACGGATGGGTGTGCGCAATCTCAAAGCAAACATAGATTCTCGATTGGTAGCAAACCATATACTTGGCAAATACGATGCTTAAGAAGATAACATGGTGCAATACTTACAAAAAGCCAAAACATTAATTGAAGGGTTCAGTAAGTTCCGAATACGCCAAGTACCCAGGGGAAAACAAAAAAGCGGATGCGCTTAGTAAAATAGAATCTACCAGCTTCGCACACCTAGCAAAACAAGTCCTGGTGGAAATCCTAAAAGACAAGTCAATTAAAGAGCAAGAGGTCACGTCGATCGTAGAAGAAGAAGGCCCTACATGGATGACGCCGATCCCGGATTATTTGACGAATAATTCACTCCCGCATGACGAAAACGAGGCACGGCGAGTGCGAAGACGTTCGAGGCAATTTGAATTCAGAGATGGGGTCCTTTACAAGCGATCATTCCTATAGCCATGGTTAAGATGCGTAGGGCAAGGCCAGGCGCAGTACATCATTAGCGAAATCCACGGCGGGTTCTGTAGCATGCATGTAGGACCATGGTCCGTGGTAGCAACAGCGTTGCGCAACGGGTATTATTGGCCAACTATGCATACAGACGCGCAAACGCTCATTAATAAATGCAGTGACTGCGAGGTGCACAAACCAGTACCTAGGCAGCCTCAGGAGGAGCTCAATCCGATCACCTCCCCTTGGCCATTCTTCAAATGGGTAATCGATATCGCGGGACCCTTTCTTATAGCCGCGGCAGGAGTTAAGTTCCTCATATTCGCGTAGGATTACTTCACAAGATGGTTTGAGGCAAAGGCAGTCGCAACGATCATGGGGAATCAGGTGAAAAGGTTCGTATGGGACAACATAGTATGTCGTTTCGAACTGCCCGGTGAAATAGTATCTGATAATAGAAAGCAGTTCGTAGAGAACCCATTCAAGGATTGGTGTGCGAAGAATGGGATACATCAACGGTTCGCATAGGTCGCCCACCCACAAACGTATGGACTTGTGGAAAGAGTAAACAGGAGTTTGGGGGATGGCATAAAAGCACGATTGGGGGAGCATAATAAGAAGTGGGTCGATGAGTTGTCGCATGTTTTGTGGGCACATCTTACGATGATCAAGACAGCCACGGGTGATACCCCTTTCGCCCTAACATATGGTATGGAGGTAGTCATTCCAGCGGAGATCGGATTGCAAACACTTCGCACAACGGAGGTAGACATGGTTACTAATGACGATGATCTGCGATTGACCGTAGACATAAGAGGAGCGACGAGAGTTAGCAGCTATCCGCGAAGCTAAGTCAAAAGCAAAGATGAAAGGCTACTATGATGCTAGGGTGCGCAAGACCTCCTTCAGACCAGGTGACTTTGTGTATCGCTCAAACACGACCAGTCGCACTGAGAATACAGTAAAACTTGGACCAAAATGGGAGGGACCCTACATAGTGACAGATGCACTTGGAAATGGCGCGTATCGGTTGCGTGACATGGATGGCCGCGACCTACAAAGACCTTGGAACATATGCCATCTAAAGAAGTGCTACCTTTAAGGGCGAACTTCCTAAGTGAATGTATTGTTTTTCCTTTAATTTTATGTATTTAAAATCTTGAAAGTATTAATAAAACAGTCGTGGTCCCTAGCTAGTTCCACGACACATTCTAAAAAATTTCTTTTTTGTCATACACATTCTTTTTTTTATGTCTTATATCTTGCCTCTTGGCGCATGCGTGCACAACGTTTCCAGACGAAATAAGAGGAATGAGCCTACCCTACTAATTAGACTCGTCGAGTAAGTGGGATGCAACCCCATCGACCATGGATCTTGTATCCTTGTTAGGCCCCTTGCAATTAATGACGTCGTAGCAAGTTATGCAGCCAGTAAACTCTGAGACTATTAAGACACACTTGTGCATACCTAACAATTGGTCAGCCTCACCTGATCGTCCTTATGGTAGTAGCGGTACACCGCACGTAATGAGCTTCTCAAACCCATATGGACCATTTATAAGTGTAAATTAACTTATTATGCGAAATAGTTCTATAAACATTAAATATACTTTTCATTAAAAAAGGGATATTGTTTATTACAAAGGAAAACATTCGTGGATAACAAATACAAAATATTTACAAATCCCTAAGGCGATTGGAGAGAAAATGAGTCTCGGAGGAGGATCTCTTCAGTTTAGCAAAGGTGGGCAGTAAGAAGTAGTGCGGTGATCCTTCAGACTTTTTTCCATCCGGTCCAGCAGGCGTGAATCCCTCTCCAATAATGGCAATGGAAACACAGGGATAGAAGGAGCAAGATGGGCCGCACCAACTGAAGGTGCCGCTTCTATGTTCAGCAGGGCTTTCTTGGCAGCAACGCGGCTCTCGTGCGCTGCAAGGACCTCGGACAGTGGCACTTCCTTCTCAATCTTGAAGGGATCAAGAGCATCCTTGGGATAGGCAAAAAATAGTATGGTCAATTGCTCCAACTATGGTTTTAAGTGAAAATCCGGTAGCACTTCTACGCCCTCTGTTGTATGGCACGCTAAGGTGAGACCCTCCATTACAACTCCAAAGGGGACTTCATGATCCTTGTCCTCCAGGCAAAAAGAGGGCAGTAGACATATGCTCATTTCTTTCAAGGCGGTGGTAAGCTTGGCATCAGCCTTCAGATCATAAAAAGACACCTCCGATAGTTCTTTGTTCAGTAACTTCCCATTGTGCGCTGTCACCAAACCTCTTGGAGTACCCTCATTGATTGCAGCTACGACAGACATGGAGAATGAGGTTCGAAGGGCGGGGTCTTCTAAAGCTCCCATTGCGGCTTGGCGCAGACCATGGCGCACCAGCCATCGCTTCTCGGCTATCTCGTTCATTAGGCGGGGGTACAGTTACTCATCCAGTTCGATACTCAGCCTCTTCAATTGACAACTGAGATCGTTTACATCTTCCTTTACCCTAGCACCCAGCGCGTCAGCATCAACAACGAACCTATTTTTTCCCTCCTCAAAGGCCCCCATAGCCACTAGGTTGGAGGCCTTTATCTGGTGGAGTTGGGTGCGCTCTTCATCGAGAGCGACAGATAGGCTGTTCCTTTCCTCTGTCAAAGAGTGGAGGGGGGCGGCATCTTTTCTTCCTCTCTCGGCCTCTTGGTCTAAATTTTCTTGCATATCGCCGAGAGCGGAGGATTTCTCTTTAGTGACCTGTCTCAGTTTTTCCTCTGTAGTGTGAAGTTTGGCAGATAATCCTAGGTATCTCTTCTTGACATGAGATGTCAATGTAACATGCTGCCCTGCCAGATAACTTGCCTCATCGGCCAGGACAACATCGCTCAATCCTTCTAGCACTCCCTCTCGGACAGGGGGCATGATGTTGTCTAAAAAGCTTGCGCAGTCAAACGCACTCGTTAGGTCAGAAGAGGCAGGAAGCTCCCAGGGGCAAAGGTAGGATCTTGTGCGAACGCGCTCCCTCTTGCTGATGAGGTCTCCTTGTGGGGGGAGGGTGTGTTCTTCGCCTTTGTAGCAGATTTTTCCTGTTCGTCACTGCTGCATAATAATAATGGTTAGTACATACAAAATAATGACATAGGGATGCAGCGAAGAATGTATATTTCACACCCCCGTATATAAGAGGATGGTTACCTTGGGTTAATGGTGGCGGGAGGAGTGCATGGGGGGTCTTTGCGAGGTTCTTCTCAAAATCTTCCTCGGTTGTACGCACCCCTGTCCAGGAGGGACCGGCCCCGATGCGTGCGGATATGTGTGGAGATGATGGGGGGCTTCTGTGTCTTTTCACTAAAGAAGTAATGTCCTATTCCTCAAAACCAGCCGCGGCTTTCTCGGCGTCCCCGGTAGAATTGTCTGAAGACAGCGAAGAGCTAAGAAAGGGTGGTGGTTGTTGTTGTATGGGTGGCTGCTGTTCCAACTGTTGAACTGGTGGAAGGGGCGGTGGTTGGTCTGCGCCTGTGTCTTCACTCTCTTGGACTACGGATGGCTCCCCAATATCTAGGTCCATGGTATTTTTCTGTGCACGATCACGGAGTGACTCTTCATTTTCCTGCTGAGGGCGAGTGTACACCAACAAATCTTCAGGGAAGGCACCGCGGACAAAGTCAAGAACGTCCATAACTGCGAAAGAAGGCAAACAGAAAACAGGAAAACTTATTTTAGTCTTTTGATATGCGATGGTACTGACAGAATATTATGATGAAGGCGGGAAGAACCACTAACCCTGGCCACTCTCTATGCGGAACATTGGTGCCCTGTGCTCGCCACAGATGACTACGCGACTTAGGCCAAGAGTGACTAACACACTCTCTGGATAGGGTTGCACGGGAATGCGGTTGTTGCTCAAGGTTTCCGCGTTTATAGTGTTGTAGGAGTCGGGGCCAGGTAGGGGGTCCTTCCTCACAGTGACAGGGGTCAAGAAGGGAAAGTGGAAAGTGAAGGCAGCGTCGTTGATCCAGAAGAATCTGTCGGTCCAGTTCCTTAAGGAATCTATCTTTCGATCGAAACATTACATACCACCCTTTCGCTTAGCGAAGGATACCTAGCCATTGGCAAATTACCGTTGGTACAAGACGCGAAAGAGATCTACCGTGGGTTCTATGTCTATGGTGTGGCAGTTTATTTCGAAATTCGAAATTTTTGCTGCCCCTATGCAATGCAGTTGGGAGACATGGGTCTCGTAGTGTAGTAGCACGCTCAGGAGGAAGTGCGACATAGGTATACTCTGGTTTGCGTAATCGAAGAAACAAGTGTAAAACCCTATCTTCCCTGCGGGGAACTGACTTATATTATGTTGCGGGTTAGGAACTTCTGGGTGCAGGTAGTCGGGTATGTAGAAGTCAAAGGTAAATTCGTCTAGCTGCTCAATGGTCAAGGTTGACGTAATGTCGGTTAGCTGTTTCACCATGGCGTTGTGTATACAAAACAGTGGTCGCGCGGATTATCTTAATAAGAGATCTGGTGATGATGGTAAATGATAGAGGCGTTAATGGTGATTTGAAGGTTTTGTAGGTGGTAAGCAGTCAAAAGGAGGCGTGATGGGTTTATATAGGCTTCCTAGTTTTACTGTTCACGGTCAGATGTGTGCCACGTGATCCCCACTTGCCAGATCTAACGGTAGAAGATGAAGGGGTCACTATGACGTGGCAAGCTCTTTTCCCGGGTACCAAGGAGGTTAGGTAAAAGGGGGGATGTATGTCTTCTTGGCGGGAATATTTAAAATCTGTGTTTATGCTTGGACTATGCGACTGTTTTGGTTTGATTATAGTCTAGTAGCCACGGATTGACCCTGCGACCACTAGACTGTGGGGACATGATGACGAATAGTCCCTAGTCGGGCTGAATAGTCCGACACACGGGTACTACCCGCATCCATCAGGAATGGATTGGATACTTGTGCGATGTGTGCACACAGCCCAAAAGGCCCGGTAAGCCGCTATCATACAAGAGGTTGATTACTTAGCCAAGTCCTCGTCGCAGTGCGGCAGGATCAGACAAAATCTAACTTATATTATAGTTATATTCGCCTAAGGAAAAGGGATATACACTTACCTTAATTACCCCAACTTTTGCATCACCGCCAAATCTAAAGGTGGCAGTGCATCCGCAGTATTCGGATCAAGAGATTACAATCAGAGGTACACTGTCTGACAAAGGAAAGACGGGCATGTGTCGCCTTTTAAAGAACAACCTAGACATCTTCGCATGGGAACCCAAAGATATGACAGGGGTACCAAGGTCAATAGCAGAACATAAGCTCCAAATCCGCGAAGGGTACCCTCCAATTAGGCAAAATAAAAGAGGACAGGCCCCAGAACGCAACAAGGTGATACTCGAGGAAGTGAAAAAATTAGTAGACGCAGGAATCATGAGGTAACTTTACTATCATGACTGGCTCGCTAACCCAGTATTGGTGAAGAAACATGATGGTAGCTGGCGCATGTGCGTTGATTTCACAGACCTCAATAAAGCTTGTCCCCAAGATTTCTATCCACTCCTAGAGGTAGATTGGAAGGTGGAATCATTGTGCGGGTACCCCTTCAATTGCTTCCTGGACGCATACAAGGGATACCACCAAATACAAATGGCAGAAGAGGACGAAGAAAAAACAGCATTCCATACCAGCCAGGGTGTGTACTGCTAGACAAAAATGCCATTTGGACTCAAGAACACAGGGGTCACGTATCAACGGCTGGTTGATAAAGCGTTTGAAAGCCAAATAGGGAGAAATTTTGAGGTGTATGTCAACGATTTGGTAATCAAAAGTCACACAGAGAGCGAGCTTATCTAGGATATAGAGGAAACCTTCTCAACACTAAGGAGAATAAACATGAAGTTAAATCCCAAGAAGTGCACTTTTGTGGCAATAGAAGGCATATTCCTAGGATACATGATTGACCCCAATGGCATTAAACCCTGTCAGTTAAAAACAGATGTGGTCATTCAACTCCAAAGCCCAAAGACAAAAAAGGAAGTACAGTCACTGAATAGTAAACTCGTAGGGCTAAACAGGTTCCTGTCCAAGTCAACGGAGAAGTCGCTCCCTTTATTTAAAACACTCAAAAGGTGCATTAAGAAAGGGGACTTCAATTGGACTAAGGAAGCAGAAAAGGCCTTCGAGGATATGAAAATACATTTGGCTTCGCTCCCTATGTTAGTCGCACCACGACCTAACGAGGAGATGATAATGTATTTATCCGCTACACATGGAGCGATCAGTGCAGTACTAATGACGGATAGAGAAAATGTGCAAACTCCAGTATACTTCATAAGTAGAGCGTTGCAAAGTTTGGAGCTAAACAGCGAGAGGTTCGACAAGTGGTTACGGAAAATAATTTGAGTGTGTGTGCTATACTGGAATCTCATGTTGATATGTCTATTATGTATCATACTTGTCGTAAGGTGTGTAGGCGGTGGAAGTGGACATCTCATTGCAGTATTTGTACGAAGGGTTCTCATATTATTGTTGGCTGGAACGATGATATGGTCGATATTGGGATTATGGCCCAAACGGATCAGGTTATTTATTGTCAGATTAATACTCGTGTGGACCGTAAAAGCATTTTTTGTTCTTTTGTGTATGCTGCGAACTATTATGTTGATCGTCGTGTGCTGTGGAGCAATCTTGCTGCCCATGCTTATCTTATACGTGATAAGCCTTGGGTTTTATTGGGTACTTTAATGCTACTTTAAATCTTTAGGATCATTCATATGGTGGGTATGAACCTAATATTGTTATGCGTGAATTTAATGAATGTGTTCAGCTCATGGAGGTTGTGGATGTTAATGCTACCGATATCCATTTTACATGGAACCAGAAGCCTTAGGGTGATGGTGGCATTCTTAAGAAGATTGACAGGATTATGTCTAATATGGTTTTTATTGACGAGTTTCTTGGTTCCCTTGCGGTTTTTCAGCCTTATAGAATTTCGGACCATTCTCCGTGTGTGCTTCGTACTCCTAAGGTGAGTAGACCGAAACCAAAACCTTTTAAGTTTTTCAAATTTCTTATACATAAGGATGGATTTCGTGGTGCGGTTAGTAGTGGGTGGAATTTGAATGTGAGGGGATGTGCTATTTCGACATTTGAAATCTCCTTTCCGAAAGCTCCTTCATGAAAATGGTAATCTGCATGCTCGTGTTAATAGGTGTCGTGCTGATTTGGACGTGGCACAGTATGATCTTGATTTGAATTTGGCAAGTCAGGATGTTAGAGAATCCCATGCTAGGTGTCTATTGGCTTTTAAAGAGGCGTTACTAGATGAGGAAAGGTTTTTGAAACATAAAGCTAAGATTGAGTGGCTTGATGCAGGTGATTCTAACACGGCTTACTTTCATAAAATTGTTAAGTGTTCGAACGCTCGAAATAGGATTGATATGGTGTGTGATATGTCAAATGTGCTATATGACGGTAATAATGTTGCAAATGCTTTTGTTGCTCACTATGAGCAGTTTCTTCGTCTAGAGGGCAATACTATGCAATTTGATTCGCAAGATTTCTTCACTCATGTTCTTGATGAAAAAAGTGCTTTGGATATGGTTCGTGTGGTCTCGGATGCTGAAATTAAAAGTGCATTGTTCTCGATGGGTGATGATAAAGCTCCGGGTCCAAATGGATATACGGCTGCTTTTTTCAAGAATGCGTGGGATATTGTGGGTAGTGATGTTACATGTGCGATTCGGGCCTTCTTTACTAACGGTAAGTTGCTTAAGGAGATTAATCATACTATTATTGCGCTTATCCCTAAGGTGACTGTTCCGAATAAGATAAATGATTATCGGCCGATTTCTTGTTGTAATGTGTTGTTCAAATGAATTACGAAGATTATTGCCAATCCTATTAAGGTGGTTCTTGGTGACTTGGTGAATATCAATCAATCTGCGTTTGTTCCGGGTCGTCATATTTCGGACAATATTTTGCTTACTCAGGAGCTTATGAGGAATTATCATAGGAATTGTGGACCTCCGAGATGTGCATTCAAAGTTGATATTCAAAAGGCCTATGATACTGTTGATTAGGACTTCCTTTGAGCTATTTTGATTGGTTTTGGTTTCCATACTGTTATGGTTGATTGGATTATGGCACGCGTATCTACAGCCTCGTATTCTATTTGTATTAATGGGAATCTTCATGGCTGGTTTAATGGTCAGCGTGGGTTGAGGCAGGGTGATCCTTTGTCTCCATATTTATTTATGCTGGTTATGGAAGTGTTGACTCTTTTGATGCAGCGGCGGGTTCGTAATGCGGAGGATATTCAGTATCATAATCATTGTGAGCATCAATGAATTGTTAACCTTTGTTTTGAAGATGATTTTTTAATTTATTCCAAGGGGCATCTTGATTCTGTACGCACTATTATGGATGCTATGGAAGAATTTAAAAATCTTTCGGGTATGGTTCCAAGTATCCTTATGAGTACCGCTTTCTTCCGTAATGTTCCACCTGCTGTGGAAGCTAACATTCTGGATCTTATGCTGTTTGCTGAAGTACCTTACCCGTTCGTTATCTTGGGGTTCCTCTTATTTCTTCTAGGCTTCTTTATAGGGATTGTAAATTTCTTGTTGAGAAACTGGAGAGAGTAGGGTCCAAGATTGGCGCAACAAGTTCTTGTCCACTACAGGGAGACTTTAACTTGTCAAATCTGTATTATCTTCTATGCATTTGTATTGGGCTTCGGTGTTTATTCTCCCTGTCCGGATTATTCATGATCTGGAACAGCTTATGAGGAGTTTCTTATGATCTCAAGGTGAGATGAAAAAGGGGAAGGCTAAGGTTGCTTGGGATGATGTATGTATTCCCTAGTGTGAGGGTGGTCTTGGTATTCGTAGGCTTGATGATTTTAATATTGCACTTATTACCTCTCATAATTGGTGTCTTCTTACTCGTAAGGAATCATTATGGGTTCAATGGATCCATTCGTACAAATTAAGGTGTAGGAGTTTCTGGGATGTTCCATGTCTTGGTGATGTGAGTTGGGGCTGGCGTAAATTACTTCAGCTTTGAGCACGTGTGCGGACGTTTGTTTGGTATAGGATTCATGATGGTAAATTTGTGTCCATGTGGTTTGACAGGTGGGCTGTTGGGTGTCCATTGCGTGATAGTCTGACGGTTCGCAATATTGTTCGATCTGCATCCAATTTACATGATACGGTTTATGACTTGATTGTCAACGGATCTTAGAGATGGGCGCAGGATTGGACGGATCGTTTTCCTACTGTTGTTTCTATTCCTGTTCCGGTTCTTCAGGAGGGGAGACCAGATTCCCTTGTTTGGCATGATGGTGTTGGTTCATTTCAGCCATTTTCGGTTGCTCTGGCTTGGATAGTCTGCGGATTAGGCGCCAGGTGGCTTGGTATCCTGTTGTTTGGTTCTCTCATTGTATTCCCCGACATTCATTGAATTTGTGGCTGGTTATTAAGCAGAAACTGAAGACCCAGGATCGCTTGCGGCAATGGGATGTTGGGCCTTTGGTGGACTTGAGCCTGTTCCGGTTTCCTTTGTGTACAGCTATCCTGGATTCTCACTCTCATTTATTTGTTGAGTGTTCTTAATCTTCACAGGTTTGGACTAAAGTTCGGGAGCTTTGTGGTATGGATTCTATTCCTCCTCGCTTGGATGATGTTTTGGCATTTCTCATTCCAATATCCAAGGGACGATCGGTTGTTAGCATTATTGCGCGTATAGTGGTTGCTGCTACAACTTATTTCTTATGGTTTGAACGGAATTCAAGACTGTTTAAAGGGAAATCGCTTACGGTGGATCAACTTGTTGGTATAATCACTTCTACTACTAGACTCAAGCTTATCACATCCAGATTCAAGAAGATGACGTCACGGTCCTTGGCTATTTTGGATCGTTGGAGACTTCCGTCCTCAAGTGTTTCTCATGATGGAAGTACCAGGTAAGGGTTGTACTCTTTTTTCCTTTTTGGGGTTTTTCCCAAGGGGTTTTTCTCAAAAATGTTTTTTAAGGAGGCAGCCTTACCTGGATCCTCTACTTCCATTGTGTTGTTGCTGGTGTAGCAGGCTGACTGCTTGGTTTCAAGATTTTTTCTTGTTGGAGTTTGATAATGTTGTTTTCTTGACTAACTATCGATTTGTTATTTAGGTAGGTGTTGATGTGTTTATGGTCTGTCATAAACACTAGTTGATCAAGCTCTTGGATTGAGGTTAATGCGGTGTTTCAGCCGCATTCCATATGTACTTAACTTTATTTTTTGGTTAATATATTTTACCGGGGTAACTCCCATTACCCAAAAAAAGCTCAGAGCTAAATTACACCCCAATTGAAAAATTAGTACTAGCACTGGTGTTTGCGGCATAGAGGTTGTGTCGATACCTCCAAGCACACCCAATAGTGGTGATAACTGATCAGCCCATAAGCAGGTAATATCAAAACAAGAGGTCGCATGTAGGTTCCAGAAATGGAGTGTTCTACAAGGGGAACACAACATTACTTACAGACCACGCAATGCCGTAAAGGGGCAAATTTTGGCAGATTTCCTCATTGAAAAACTAGAAGAAGGCTTTCAAGGGCTAGATCAAAAGGAAGAAGACCCAACCCCGTCGGTCTTGTTCACCGATGGGTCCTCTTGCACTGATGGATCAGGTGCGGGTCTCATACTTACCAACCTGCAGGAATGGAATTCACCTAAGCATTATGTTTTGAGTTCACAGCCACAAATAATGAGGCAGAGTATGAATCGCTAATAGCAGGGCTAAGAATCACAGCACGAATGGGTGTGCGCAATCTCGAAGAAAACGTAGATTCTCGGTTGGTGGCAAACCATATACTTGGCGAATACGAGGCGAAAGAAGATAACATGGTGCAATACTTACAAAAAGCCAAAGCATTGATTGAAGGTTTCAATAAGTTCCGAATACGCCAAGTACCCAGGGGGAGACCAAGAAAGCATATGCACTTAGAAAAATAACATCTAACAGCTTTGCACACCTATCAAAACAAGTCTTGGTGGAGATTCTCAAGGACAAGTCAATAAAAGAGCAAGAGGTCACATCGGCCGTAGAGGAAGAAGGCCCTACATGGATGACACTGATTGTGTATTCTTTGACGAAGGATTCAATCCCACATGACGAAACCGAGTCACGACGAATACGAAGACGTTCGGGGAAATTTGAAGTTAGAGATGGGGTTCTTTACAAGCGGTCATTTCTCCAGCCATGTCTAAGATGCGTAGGGCCTTGCCAGGCGCAGTACATCATTAGCGAAATCCACGAGGGGTCATGCGGCATGCACGCAGGACCAAGGTCCGTGGTAGCAACAGTGTTGCGCATCGGGTACTACTGGCTAACCATGCATACAGACACGCGAACACTAATTAATAAATGAAATGACTGTCAGGTGCACATGCCAATACCTCGGCAACCTTAGGAGGAGCTCACGCCGATCACCTCCCCTTGGCCATTCTTCAAGTGGGGAATATATATCACGAGACCTTTTCTCGTAGCCGTGGGTGGGATTAAGTTCCTTATAGTTGCGATGGATTACTTCACAAGATGGATTGAAGCGAAGGCAGTTGCAACAATCACGGGGAACCAGGTGAAGAGGTTCGTGTGGGACAACATAGTTTGTCGTTTTGGACTACCCGATGAAATAGTTTCTGATAATGGAAAGTAGTTCGCGGAGAACCCATTCAATGATTGGTGCGCAAAAAATGGAATACACCAGCGGTTCGCATCGGTAGCCCATCCACAAACGAATGGACTTGTGGAAAGAGAAAACAGGAGTTTGGGAGATGGCATAAAAGCACGATTGGGGGAACACAATAGGAAGTGGGTCGATGAGTTGTCGCATGTCTTGTGGGCACATCGCACGATGATCAAGACAGCCACGGGTGATACCCCTTTCGCCCTAACGTATGGTACATAGGCAGTCATCCCAGCTGAGATCGGATTGCAAACACTCCGCACAACCGAGGTAGACATGGTCACTAACGACGATGAGCTGCGATTGAACACAGACATAACTGAGGAGTGACGAGAGTTGGCAGCAATCCGCGAAGCTAAATCAAAAGAAAAAATGAAAGGCTATTATGACGCTAGGGTGCGCAAGACCTCCTTCAGGCCAGGTGACTTTGTGTATCGCTCAAACGCGGCCAGTCGCGCGGAGAACACGGGAAAGCTTGGACCTAAGTGGGAGGGACCTTATATAGTGACAGATGCACTAGGAAACGGCGCGTATCGGCTACGTGACATAGATGTCCGCGACCTACAAAGCCCTTGGCACATATGCCATCTAAAGAAGTGCTACCTTTAGCCGCGGACTTCTTGCATAAATGTATTTTTTTTTCTTTTCTTGCATGTGTTAAAACTTGCAAGTATTAATAAAACTATCGTGGTACCTAGCTAGTTCCACGTCACATTCTGAAAACATTTCTTTTTGTCATGCATATTTTCTTTTTTATGTATTATATTGCCTATTGGTGCACGCGTGCACAACGTTTCCAGGAGAAATAAGAGGAATGAGCCTACCCTACTAATTAGACTCGTCGAGTAAGTGGGATGCAACCCTATCGACCATGGATCGCGTATCCTTGTTAGGCCCCTTGCTATTTATGATGTCGTAGCAAGTTATGAAGCCAGTAAACTCTGAGACTGTTAAGACACAATCGTGCGCACCTAACAATTGGCCAGCCTCACCTGGTCGTCCTTATAGTAGTAGCGGTATACCGCACGTAATGAGCTTCTCAAACTCATATGGACCATTTATGAGTTTACATTAACTCATTAAGCGAAGTCGTGTTACAAACATTAAGCTCATTTTTCATAAGTCAAAAAATATTTACAAACAAGAGCGAACATTTGCGCATCACAAAATAAGCAACATATTTATAAATCAGTAGAGTGGTTGGTGAGAAAATGGGTCTCTGATGATGACCTCTTCAATTTCAGCAACGATGGGCAGTAAGCAGTGGTGCGATGGTCCCTTAAGCTCTTCTCCATTTGGTCAAGCGTGCGAGAGTCCCTCTCTAGCAGTTGTAGTGGCAGCACATGAATTGTCACACCCCACCACGGCGGAATATGGGGCGCGACGTATGGATATCATCACAACAAACGGTGTCTCTATAGAGAAAACTAAAATGCAACTATAATGTCATAAATGGCGACACAAAGGTCATGACAATATCTCAATATAGCAGGAGTCTAGGTAAGTAGGTAACAGTCCTACCACTTACCCAAGACAAACAATAAACATAAACCAAACAAACATATAGGTGCCAACATGTATCACTTATCAAAAATATAAAGATAAACTAAGAAGGAAACGGGGATATCCTTCTATATGCATTCCTACGCTCTCCAAATCCTAGCCACTTAAGTTCTCACGCCTACCCGAAGCATCACCTGAAAGAGACACTAAAACACGTCAACATAAAGTTGGTGAGAGTCATACGTTTAGACTCTAACGCTAAATCAGTTACAAGCTACGAATAACAACCATCAACACAATAACATATGGGCAATGCGCTACAATTATGTATTAAAAACTAGCATTCATGTTCAATCAATCATCACAATACCAAGGCATCACGCCTTACCAACAACCACAATTCCCAAGGCATCACGCCTTACCAACAACCATAATTTCCAAGGCATCACGCCTTACCAACAAGCATAATTTCCAAGGCATCACGCCTTACCAACAACCATAATTTCCAAGGCATCACGCCTTACGAAACACCATGGTACCATAGATGATCACACTATGTACCTATCCCAAGGCCACTATCTTGTCATTAACCATTGGTCCCATAGACGATCACGCTATGTACCTATCCCAATCAAAATCATACACAAACAAGAACCACATAGTAGTTAATCACATAATGTACACACAAGTCCATCTCAAATCACAAAAACATTCACAACATCAATTTAGTAAATAACTCAACACAGTGTCTCTTCCATCCCATCTGGAAGTCAAAAACAATAATAAACATGGGACTATGAAACTCACCTGATTGCTTCTTCACAAGTCCTCGCACTAGCAACAAGCTAACAAACCAAAAACACGCAATCAAAACATGAACCAATCACTAAGATGGCTCATCAACCTATGATGGAAATCTAGCCTATTCCCATATAAATACCTCATTGATAAGCTCTAATCACCCCATTACCCTTCCTTAACAAGTCCTTAACTTGGTTAAGTTTAATAACTATCCCGTTCATATTTTACACAAAACAGTCCCAGTTTTTAGGTCTCAAAACTTTAAGTCAAACGTCTACTTAAACATACCCATGGTTTCTGTAAAAGGAATATTCATACTTTTACATATGTTAGAGAAAACCTCCCACTTGCCCTAACCTTAAAGCTACTGTTAAGGCCCCGATATATGTATATATATTGCTACCTATCCAGAATTCACTGATTTTAAACGTATGAAAAGTTTGTTACCATTAGAGGGTCTTACCCTAAACCACAATCTTAGCCCAAGTGCAAATACTTATTACCATATATAAACCATCTCTCATGCTCGTGAGAAGATTCCAATGCAACCCTAAGTACCTCAAACATCCCAAAACTTAAAAAGAAAACAGGTTGATTACAAAACTGTTTTGACCTCCGACTGTTGTAACCTGTTTTTGACCCACTTCCCGACCTCCAATTTAGTTCTCGTTTCTTAAATTGGAAAGCCACTTGAATTACCTTTTTAGGGATACTTGGATCGCATCTTTAATGTTCCTAGAACTCCCGATATGATCAAAACAATTGACTTAAAATTCTGCCCAGTTTTTAAAACCGGGTTTAACAAAATCAACCTCATTAATTAACCCTAATCCCTCTAATTACAAGCCCTAATCTATGTAATCATTATAACACCATTAATATAACATTAATTTACTGTTTTAATATAAACCCTAACCTAAATCCATCATAAGATGAATGAGAAAGAATTAAAAACAATTAAATTGAAAAGGGATTTGAAGATTTTACCTTAGAATTTTTGAAAGAAGAAAAATTAGTGAAGAACCCTAAATTCCTCCATAGATGTCGACCCATACTTGATCTCCAGGGATTTTATGGAGTGTTTTCATAAAAATAAGGCTTTATATACTTTCCTAACAAGTCCTTGGCCCATTACAAAAGCCCGGTTCCCCTTTTTCCTTTTTTTCCTTTTCTTTTTCTTCCTTGCGTCCCAAAACCGACTTACACATATATTTTTTTATTTTTTTTCTTTTTATTATTAATATATGTATTAATAATATTACCTTAATTTTCCTTAATTTATTTCAGCTCCTAAAGCCTCCAAAACCTCAAAACCGTAAAACTAGTCAAATTTACGCGTTTTACCGTAAAAGACGTAAAATATACAGTTTTAAAAAAAATCTCAAATTTTGAAATAAACTTTATAACTAAGTCCTAAATGACTTAAAACCATCCCGAAAAATATCCATATGACTAATTACTTCTTCCGAGACCTCAAAATGCTAAACCGTAAATCGTAAAAAATACGATTTTCTATAATACATATACGTATACGTAAAACCACTAAATAACACCATCTCACTTCATAGTCACTACCAAGTTAACCCATGAACATGAAATCATCACACATCGTTTCACTCACAAGGTACCCCGTACCAGAAACGATAACCAAACCACAATCTATACACACCAATAAGCACATAAACACGTAAAGACACGTAACTAGCACAAAATAAATCTAAGTGACGAACCTCAAAACCAGGGTTGTCACATCACTCCCTCCTAATAGAAATCTCGTCCCGAGATTTACTCCTTAGGATCAACACACAACCAACAAATCACACGAGGATACTTGTTCTAAATGAACTCCCCTCATTTCCACGTGAACTTTAGTTCAAGTTGCAAAATACCACATATACAAACCAAAAATAATTAAACTCATTGCCAAACTCTTGACCTCACAGTCAATAAATCTCACAGATGACTCTTTGATAAAACAAAGACTCTTATTAACACAAGTTTCGAATAACCGTACATGCAAAATGCATTCTCAAACAACCTTTACAAATCTCAATACATGAAATGTATCATGTATACAACTCATTTCCGCCAGGTAATTCTATGCTCATAAGCTAATGGTCCGATATTTCCAAAGATCATAAATGGACCTACAAAACTCTACATCAACTCTTCCATTTTACCAAAACATACCTCCCGTTACTGTGGGTGAAACTTCATACATAACTCTGTCACTAACTCTAGTGGTTTCCTCCTTTTCTACATAGCCATTAGTTCTTCCAATCTAAATCAACTTATGATCTATACACATCATCAAAAAGATGGTTATCTCGGTTAGACCAATCCCTTCGTCTCTATGGCACATCACACCTATAACTCCTCATCCATTCGATTATCGATACTAAGCCTCCCAAACAATCAGTATAGGTCAGTGCCATTTCCTTTTCCACACTATGACAGCATTAGCCTACGTTATGCTTTATTCTACTCATTAGGCTCTACAAAAGTTTTACCTTCAGTTCCTATCTCGACCTATTTCATTCATGCTTCGCTTCTATACACACTTCCTTCTTTCTTCCTCAACTCCTACCATACATCACGATGTGATGCTTCCCATCGTTTCTTCCCTTGCCATAATCCTTCATAAGGCATTCCATACATATTAGGCTAACTTTTACGCAGAACCCTCTATTCCATCACATCCGTACGCAATCCTTCCAACTACTCAACTATGTGACTTCTCCTTCCTCTTGAAATATGTGATGAATTAGTCAGTCTATCAACTATCACCCAACTCCCATCGTACTTAATCCTCCACCGCATTATGTATCCCTTCCACCAACTTCGTCCTTACATCGCCCTTTCTAAGCTGCTCCTATCTATGTAGGAAGTATAGTCTACGTCCCTTTTCTCCATATGATTGTCCAAGCCACGCAACATACATGTTGACGCGTTCTCTGCTTTAGACAACTCAACTCGTGCAACCTACATCCTTCATCCAAACCACCCTAATACGCCATCCATATAGTTCAAGTTCGTCTCAGCTTCACTTCATTCTTCTTATTCCATGTCTCATCAACCATGCTTGCCTTTCCCAGATGGTACTTGGCCTTGCAATTTTCTTTCATCAATTAACTCCACCCATCACCTTTGCCAAATGTTCAATCAAGATGATTGAATATGTATTGGAGACGTTCACGATCCGTATAGATCATTCTCCACGTCTCGTACACCAAATGACTCTAGCATTCTAGGCAGATATAACAGTCCAGCTCCACTAACTAAGTCTATCCAGTTCTTCCAAATCTTCAGTTCCTGCAACGTATAAGAAATCGCCTTTCTTTTCGTCCTCGTACACATCCAAATCCTTGCTCCACGTATCGTCATGCTTCGCGAATTCATCCAGTCCTTCCGATAATGCCAAGATCAGCTCATTATCTAATCCACCTCTTCAGCCTCCAAAATGCTTCCTCGTCCTTCTTCACTTCGTCCCTTGCTGGTTCCATGATACGCCATCATCTCCAACTGCTCATCATGGTAGACTTAATACTAAAACTCACACTTGAAAATCTCACGTATACTTCCACTCCAAAACCAACACATACTTTGCCTCACTCTCCTTCTTAGACTTTGAGTACATCAAGATGTCGTCGATACTCCCGATGACAACTCATTTACATACGTTCATGCACACTCGCTTCATTGACTCCATGAAATCCGCTAGTGCTTTGGCGAAGCCAAATGCATAACCGTAAACCCAAAGCGTTCATACAACATCCTTAGCAGTTTCAACTACGTCCTCCTTGCACCCTCTCCTAGAAGCAATACGAATAAATTTCCTACCTCGTTCTACTTGCGAAATTCTACACGCATTTTAACAGACCAATACTTCCTCTCATCAGACCACTCAACCTCTTTCCACATCCAATCTACTACTAAGCAACTCAACTTTTACCTTGCATCCGTTGCAATTTCCATCAACTCTTGTTCTTGAAATCATCCCATCATCAATTTCCTTGGAAAGACACTAACTCCAACTCCTCTCACTTCTCCTACTTGCTCTATTTATGGTTCTACCTCAAAATAATAGACAAACCTACTAAATTTCAGGAAGTTTTTAGAAAACATACATGCCTTACGAACAATATCCCCTTCCAACACTCTCTATGGCATGTTACTTGTGCTGGGATCCCACAAATCTCTATTCATCTCCTTGGTACTCCTAAGAGACCTCATAACCACATTAGTTCGTCTTGGAACTTCTTTCCTCCCGCTAAGGGTATTCTGACCGTTCTCTCATGGCCACCTACTTAAGCGTGTAGGCGCGACCAAGTCTTTCATATGACTACCTCAACGCTCCCGAACAATACGAAACCAAAACTACATCTGAATCCATCAGATACGATCAACGAATCAAACCCACGGATAACTAACGACATTTCACGTGTACCACTTAAAACAAGTCAAAACCACGAGTCTCAAAAGAAAACTCAAACCCAAAACGTGTATCACTTCAAAATGACCCATGACAACGAAAAATAATCCAAGAAACACCCAATGGCAACCAAACATATTACGCCCCGCGACATATTTTTTTAAACCGTGCAAAAGATCGACTTTTCCAAAAGAATATATATCTTTTTTATTTATTTATTTATTAATACCTCCCACATCTATGTGACTCAAACAATCTACAAACAACCCTCTTGACGAACTCAAAACTCAACTCAAAAACTAGGTATCCCGTGCATCCCAAATCATAAAAATAAACTACTATTCAAACTCAACCTCTAACCCGACACTTGTACAATAATTTCGGCCAAGATACTGACCTCCCATGACTATACATTCTGAATATTTGAAAAGTATGTTCCAAGTACATAGTTTTTGGCTTTTGAATCACTCAAAAAGCTCTAAAAATGAACAAGTTATGACCAAATCTGTTTTATACTAGTTGTTTTCAAAACTAAAGAATAAACTTAGTGATCAATGTAATCCTTTTAAATGACAGATATAATTGTATGTGAAATCTTCATATACTCAATTTAACCTTGTATAAATAATTAAAAATGACATAAATCGGTCAAACTCAATTATATAAACTATGTAGGTAGAAAGAAATTTTTACTTCGCTTTATTTCAAAGAAAGTCTTTTAGAATTTGAAATATATAAGTGTTGATTAAAAAGAAATCTTATGTTACATCTTGTTTCAAACACGACTCCAACAACTTACCCTTATTTTACCGAATACAACCAACCATCTAACTCAATATATACCGACCAAAAGAAATGCAAGACCCAACACAAAAGATTTCATTATCTCAAAAGAAATCCCGAGTTATTTCAGTAGACTTGAAACCAAAAACACTATTTTAAATCGTACACGTGAAATACGAAACTCAAAGAATACGCTACAAGACACACTTCAAGATATTCAAAACGTCGTTGGAACTCCAACAAACTCCAGCACCATAAAACACGACAAACACAAGGTACGTTCAAGTTATAATAATTAGTGAACGACCATATACCATAACCTAACACGTAGTAGTATATATACATCCGCATATATATACCTATCGAATCTCCCAAACATACTCGTTATCATACATGTCAAGTCAATCAATCGCTTTATACGCTCGTTTTTTCCATACGAGTAATCACCATCTCACCGTGCCACAACAAGGCATAAAGCTCACCTCCAAAACCAAACCATATCGTGTGACCCCATAATCACATAACACAACTATAACCCAAAACATATAACACAAAAAGAACGATAGCCATCTCATAGGCAGCCATTACATAAACCCATAAATTATACGTATACCCAAATTCTACATCTCATCATATACAAGCATGTACTAACCCTCTTTCATGCAATCATACTTGAGAACCCATTGAAGTTGTGGTACTTGTATAACTATGTTGGCCACCATACTTATACAATTACACTTTCCCCAATGCACTCCCTCCTATGATGACACTTATAAGAATCAATACAACATATAACACATAAATCCATATACTCACATAAGCTCATAACCACATAAACAATTAAGTCCAAAACTCCATCTATTAAAATAACATAGTAATACTCTTGAAATACGTAAATCCATAGTCTAGCTAAAACAGCATATACTAAATCCAAAATGAAAACCTAATCAGTTATAAGTCATGTCGCCCGTAAGAGTGGAAACAACTTAAAACCCTTCCTATCCACCTACTCCTAGTAACTCGAACCACCACACGATTCTTAGGGAACATGACTTAAACATCAAAAGAAAAATAACATACCTCAAGTATGTAAAATAACTCGATAAAAGATAGAAACTACCTTGTACTAAATTATGTACTATAATGTACAATTTAAGCAAAATACAACAGTGACTAGCGTGGACGATTATGGTTCAACACGCACAAGTCACAAACCCGAAAAGAAAATAACATGTGGCTAAGTATGAACTTACTACTGTTCAATTCATACTAGTCAAAACATCACAATAAATAACATCCAAACACATCATAATATAAAATGCACACATACTCCTATGACGCCTATATGCAGGGACCCTTAAGCTATAGACTAGGCTACGCGACTAGGCAACCTAATTCTCTATAACCTTTGTCTCTGATACCATTCTGTCACACCCCACCACGGCGGAATATGGGGCGCGACGTATGGATATCATCACAACAAACGGTGCCTCTATGGAGAAAACTAAAATGAAACTATAATGTCATAAATGGCGACACAAAGGTCATGACAATATCTCAATATAGCAGGAGTATAGGTAAGTAGGTAATAGTCCTATCACTTACCCAAGACAAACAATAAACATAAACCAAACAAACATATAGGTGCCAACATGTATCACTTATCAAAAGTATAAAGATAAACTAAGAAGGAAACATGGATATCCTTCTATATGCATTCCTACGCTCTCCAAATCCTAGCCACTTAAGTTCTCACGCCTACCCAAAGCATCACCTGAAAGAGACACAAAAACACGTCAACATAAAGTTGGTGAGAGTCATAGGTTTAGACTCCAACGCTAAATCAGTTACAAGCTGCGAATAACAACCATCAACACAATAACATATGGACAATGCGCTACAATTATGTATTAACAACTAGCATTCATGTTCAATCAATCATCACAATACCAAGGCATCACGCCTTACCAACAATCACAATTCCCAAGGCATCACGCCTTACCAACAACCATAATTTCCAAGGCATCACGCCTTACCAACAACCATAATTTCCAAGGCATCACGCCTTACCAACAACCATAATTTCCAAGGCATCACGCCTTACGAAACACCATGGTACCATAGATGATCACACTATGTACCTATCCCAAGTTCACTACCTTGTCATTAACCATTGGTCCCATAGACGATCACGCTATGTACCTATCCCAAACCAAATCATACACAAACAAGAACCACATAGCAGTTAATCACATAATGTACACACAAGTCCATCTCAAATAACAAAAACATTCACAGCATCAATTTAGAAAATAACTCAACACAGTGTCTCTTCCATCCCATCTGGAAGTCAAAAACAATAATAAACATGGGACTATGAAACTCACCTAATTGCTTCTTCACAAGTCCTTGCACTAGCAACATGCTAACAAACCAAAAACTCGCAATCAAAACATGAACCAATCACTAAGATGGCTCATCAACCTATGATGTACATCTAGCCTATTCCCATATAAATACCTCATTGATAAGCTCTAATCAACCCATTACCCTTCCTTAACAAGTCCTTAACTTGGTTAAGTTTAATAACTATCCAATTCATATTTTACACAAAACAGTCCCAGTTTTTAGGTCTCAAAACTTTAAGTCAAACGTCCACTGAAACATACCCATGGTTTCTGTAAAAGGAATATTCATACTTTTACATATGTTAGCTAAAACCTCCCACTTTCCCTAACCTTAAAGCTACTGTTAAGGCCCCGATATATGTATATATATTTCTACCTATCCAGAATTGACTGATTTTAAACGTATGAAAAGATTGTTACCATTAGAGGGTCTTACCCTAAACCACAATCTTAGCCCAACTGCAGATACTTATTAAAATATATAAACCATCTCTCATGGTCGTGAGAAGATTCCAATGCAACCCTAAGTACCCCAAACAACCCAAAACTTAAAAAGAAAACAGGCTGATTACAAAATTGTTTTGACCTCTGACTTTTGTAACCTGTTTTTGACCCACTTACCGACCTCCAATTTAGTTATAGTTTCTTACATTGGAAATCCACTTCAATTACCTTTTCAGGTATACTTGGAATGCATCTTGAATGTTCCTAGAACTCCCGATATGATCAAAACAATTGACTCAAAATTCTACTCAGTTTTTAAAACCGGGTTTAACAAAATCAACCTCATTAATTAACCCTAATCCCTCTAATTACAAGCCCTAATCTATGTAATCATTATAACACCATTAATATAACCTTAATTTCCTTAATTTTTTTCAGCTCCTAAAGCCTCCAAAACCTCAAAACCGTAAAACTAGTCAAATTTACGCGTTTTACCGTAAAAGACGTAAAATATACAGTTTACAAAAAATCTCAAATTTTGAAATAAACTTTATAACTAAGTCCTAAATGACTTAAAACCATCCCAAAAGTATCCATATGACTAATTACTTTTTCTGAGACCTCCAAATGCTAAACCGTAAATCGTAAAAAATACGATTTTCTATAATACATATACGTATACGTAAAACCACTAAATAACACCATCTCACTTCATAGTCACTACCAAGTGAACTCATGAACATGAAATCATCACACTTTGTTTCACTCACAAGGTACCCCGTATCAGAAACGATAACCAAACCACAATCTATACACACCAATAAGCACATAAACACGTAAAGACACGTAACTAGCACAAAATAAATCTAAGTGACGAACCTCAAAACCAGGGTTGTCACAGGAATGGAGTGCACAAGATGGGTCGCGCCAACAGATGGTGCAGCCTCTATGTTCAGAAGGTCCCTCTTGGCAGCAGCGCAGCTCTCATGGGCTGCAAGCACCTCGGATAGTGGAACTTACTTCTCAATTATGAATGGATCAAGCGCGTCCCTATTATGCGCAAATATAGGTATTGTCAGCTGCTTCCTAGACGGTTTAAGGTAGAAGTCCGGCAATACTTATGCGCCCTCTGCTTTGTGGCGCGCCAGTGTAAGGCCCTCCATCACGATTTCCAGGGGTACCTCATGGTCCTTATCCTCTAAACCAAAGGATGGTAGTGGACAGGCTTTCATATCCTGCAAGGCTGTTGTCAATTTAGAGTCGGCCTTCGAGTTATAAAAGTACACCTCTACTAAATCTTTATTCAGTAACTTTGCCTCGTGTGCTTTCACCAAACCCCTCGAAGTACCCTCGTTAACCACAACTATCACAGACTTGGAAAAAGAAGTTCGCAAGGTAGGGTCTTCCAAGGCACCCATCACGGCTAAGCGCAAACCATGGCGTACAAACCACCGCTTCTCAGCCACTTCCTTCATTAAGCGAGGATACAAGTCTTCATCCATCTCTAGGCTCAGCCTCTTTAATTGACCGCTAAGGTCGCTCACATCCTCCTTCACCTTGGCGCCCAACGCGTCAACATCAGCTAAAAACTTATTTTTTCCTTCCTCGAAGGCCCCCATAGCAACTTAGTTAGAGGCCTTTAGCTGGTTGAGCTAGGCGCGCTCTTCATCTAGGGCGATGGATAGCCTGTTCCTCTCCTCTGTCAAAGAATGGAGAAGAGTTGCATCCTTCCTTCCTCTCTCGATCTCTTGGTCGATTTTTCTTGCATGTCCCCCAGGGCGATGGATTTTTCTTTGGTAACTTACCTCAATCTTTCCTCCGTGGTGTGGACTTGGGCAGACAGCTGTAGGAATCTCTTCTTAAGATGTGACGTCAATGTTACATGCTGTGCTACTAGATAGCTGGCTTCATCGGCCAGGACAGCGTCACTCATTCCTTCCAGAATTTTCGCTCGGCAGGGGCACAATTTTATCAAGAAAACTTGAGCAGTCAAAAGCGCTTGTCAGATGAGAAGATGCAGGCAGTTCCTAGTTGGGAGCAAAGACAGGGTCTGGGAGGAAAGCGCTTCCCCCTGCTGATGAAGCCTCCTTGTGGGGGGAAGGCGTGGTCTCCGCTTTAGTAGAAGACTTCTCTGGGTCGTCATTGATACATAAGGATGGTGGTGAAATTTATATAAAAAAACACACAACATGAAAACAAAAACTACCATGTGTGGGAAAGAAGTTACCTTAGGTTGATGGTGACTAGAGGAGTGCGAGGGGGAGTCTTTGCAAGGTTCTCCTCGAACTCTTCTTTGGTTGAGCGCACCTCTGTCCATGACGGATCGGCCCCGGTGCGTGCAGCTTTGCGAGAAGACGATAGGGGGATCCTTTGTGTTAGTGGCTGTTGTGGTTGTTGTGCTGATGGTGAGGGTGGTGGATGATCCGTGCCTGTGTCGTCATTTTCTTGGACGGCAGACGCCTTTCCGACTGATTCTTCGTTTTCCCTCTCAGAACGAGAGTATACCATCAAATCTTCCAAGAATGCACCACGAACGAGTTCAAGAAGATCCATAACTTCGCAACAAGCAAACAGACAAACAGGAAGATAAAATTTAGTTTCTTGGCACAGGAAGGTACTTATTGAATGCTACGGTGGATGGGAGGAAGAACCACTAACCCTGGCCCTCCTGGGTGCAGAAGACAGGTATCCTGTGCGCGCCACAGATCGGTGCGCGGCTTAGTCCAAGGGTGACTAGCACACTCTCCGGATACGGATGAACGGGGATACGATTGTTGTTTAAAGTCTCCGCGTCTTCAGGGTTATAGGAGTTACGGCCAGGTGCGGGGTCCTTCCCCACCATTCCTGGGGTCAAAAAAGTAAAGTGAAAAGGGAAGACGACATCGTCAAGCCAGAAGAATCTGTCGTTCCAGTCCCTTAGGGAGTCTACTTTTCCGTCGTAACATTGCATCCCGCCTTTTCGCTTAGCGAAGGAGACCTAGCCATTGGCTAATTTCCGTTGGTTGAATACGTGAAAAAGGTCTATAGTAGGCTCTATGTCATGGGTGCGACAGTTTATTTCGAAATTTGAAATTTTCGCTGCCCCTATACAATGTAATTGTGAGACGTGGGTCTCATAATGCATCAACACACTAAGAAGGAAGCTTAACATGGGTATACGCTGGTTTGCGTAGTCGAAGAACCGGGTGTACACCCCTATCTTCCCCGCTGGGACCTGGCTTATATTATGTCGCGGGTTAGGAACTTCTGGGTGCAGATAGTTAGGTATGTAGAACTCTGTGGTGAACTGGTCTAGCTCCTCTATGGTCAAGGTTGACGTAATGACGGATAATTGTTTCACCATGGTGTTATATGTATAAGACAGTGGTCGCGCAGATTACCTTCGCCAAGATCTGGTGATGATGGCATGTGTTGAAGGCGTTAATGGAGGTTTGAGAGTTTTTTGGTAAACAGTCAAAAGGAGGCGTCATGGGTATATATATATACCTAGTGATATACAGTTCACGGTTAGATATGTGCCACGTGTTTGCCAGTTGCTAGATCCAATGGTAGAAGCTGAAGGGTAACTATGACGTGGCAGGCGCTTTTCCCGAGTACCGAGGAGGTTAGGTAAAAGGGGGATGAATGTCTTCTTGGCGGGAATGTTTGAAATCTTTGTTCATATCTTGACTATGCGAGTGTTTTAGTTGATTTAAAGTCTAGCAGCCGCGATTGGAACCTACGACCAGTAGACTAGGGGGACATGATGACGTATAGTCCCTAGTTGGGCTCGATAGCCTGACCCACGGGTACTACCCGCATCCATTAGGAATGGATTAAATGCTTATGTGATGCGCGCGTAAACCCAGGAGGCCCGGTAAGCCGCTGTCGCACATAAGGTTAATTACTTAGCCAGGTCCTTGTCGCAGCGCGACAGGATCAGACAAGAATATAATCTATCATATAGATATATTCGCCTAAAGGGAAGAGATATACACTTGCCTTGGTTATGGTATAAGGATCAAACTATTTTAGGTCATTATCTCTTCCTTTGGCCGCAAGAGTAGGAGAGCCCAGCCAGGACTCTCTCGGGTATAAAAGGAACCCCATAGGTTCCACAAAGGTACGATACACACAATCCTCTTAAACACTACATACTCAAATCGATTACTTACTCTCACGCCAGAGTCTAATCATGGGTCATAAACCCACGGTAAGCTTAACGGTGTTTGTTTAGTGCGCATGGTCCTCAAAGCAAGTTTCACTTGGTGCAAGAGCCGGAGTCCACAAGACCCCAAATTAAGCCTAATTTGGGTCAAGCTCGGTCTACCCAACTTTTGTATCAACACTTCCAAAAGCGTGAAAACGCAAACCTTAGTTGGGATTTCATCACCTAGATATTGTATTCGAATCCAAAACAAAAGAATAAAGGCAAAATAGATAAATACTAATAAAAAGTTTGAACACGATTTATACAAACTATAAGGTGGAAATAAGGCGACGAGCTATAAAAGGTCGTCTAAGGAAAAGGGTTTTTAAGTGCTTTGTGCCACCTCGTTCGCCGCTTGCTTGTGCGGATATTGAGAGGGACGACCGATTATTGGTTTGCCAACTCAAGTAGTAATAAACCTTATTTTTGTCGTTGTTTACTTATTCTACCTCTAGACGTTTAGGTTTTCACCTGCGTATCAAAGTCGACGAGGGTAGTTTACTTCCATACTAATTATCCTTACTCCTTGTTTTTATCAATCTTTGATTGAACAATACCAAATAAAAATACCAAAAATAATCTTCTTCTAATCTATTTTCTTTTCTTCAAGCCTCTAAATTCTCGTCATTTTGGTTTATGCAATTACGTTCTAATCGACTTTTGATTAATCACGATAGACTTGAAAACATTCCTCGTAGGAATAGGAATCGTCAACAACGAGTAGTGGAACCCGGGCTTTCAAATATTGTTGTAGAGTTGGCCGATAACCGAACAATGGAGGAATTGCTCCGTGCACCCACCGAAGAGTACGGGGAAGCAATCGTTGTGCCGACTATTTTGGCGGATCATTATGAGATTAAGACGGGTCTTTTATCACTCATTGGTGCCGACCAATTTCGTGGCAATGAGACGGATAACCCGCATTCTCACATTCAGAATTTTCTTCGTATCACCTCGACTCTCTAGTTTAGAGATGTTCCGAATGACGCGATTAAGCTCATGCTTTTTCCGTACTCGCTCGAGGGAAACGCTAAGCATTGGTATGAAAAGGAACCACCGGGTTCGATTTTGACATGGGACGATCTAGTGTCTAAGTTCATGAATTATTTCTTTCCACCATCTAAAACAACTCACTTTAAGAATGAAATAACTAGATTTGAACAAAAAGTGCATGAATCGTTTGGAGATGCTTGGGAAAGGTTTAAGGATTTGTTGAGACAATGTCCACACCACAGTTTCACGGAGTTACACCAAATAAATACTTTTTATAATGGACTTAATATGGTTGAACAAGATTCTTTAAATGTCGTTGCGGGTGGTAATCTTTTAAGAAAAACTCCGAGAGACACGTGGGGTATCATTGAGAATAAATCTAGAGTTCAATATTCACGAAACACATCGGTTGTTTCACATGTGAATTCATCTAATCCCGATATTGTTAGATTGGACTCTAAGATTGACACGATTTTGAATGAGATTAGGAAGAATCCTCATTGATCGATTAATGCGGTTGAGAATTTTTGTGTATTGCGTGGTGGAGCACATTCGAATTATGCTTGTTCAACTACGGGGTTTGATCAAGCTAGTGATTTTTCGGCGACGGGAACTTATGGCCCTAACGGTCAAGCTCCTCGTCAAAACCATGTGGCTCCACCGGGTTTTCCACCGGTTCAAAATAGATACAACAATGGAAATAATGGGAATAATTTTAACCGTGGTAACCAAGGGAATTTTAATCAAGGAAATGGATTTCATGGCAATCAAAACAATCAAGGTTTTCAAAACAATAATAAAAATGATTTGTCAAGCTACATCAAAACATATGAGGCAAATTTGAAAGCTTTTCAAAATAATCTTCAAGGATAAATGAACACTGTGAAACTCGATTTTCAAAATACGATTAAGGGGAAAAATAACAAGATTGAGCTTAGTCAAAATCGTTTAGAGAAAAACCAAAACCGTATGGAAGGGAATCAAGCTAAATTTGAGAACAAAATTCTTCTGATGTTTGAAGCTATAATGTGCAAACCCTCCTCTTCTTCGGGTGGCTTACCTAGCAACACCATACCAAACCCGAAGGGAGAGATCAAGTCCACCACCGTTCACAATGATAATATCTTGGATAGGAATTTACAAGATGTGATCGAGTTTAATTCTCCACCTAAAGAAACATTTCTAGATGTTACCAAGGCTACTTTAGATGTGACTTGTTTCGCGGTTTTCCTTGATTTCTATCCCGAGAAATATGGAGATCCGGTCCAATTTTGAATACCTTGTGTTTTCCAAGGGCTTGAGGATTGCAAAGCTCTAGCCGATCTAGGAGCAAGCATCAACTTAATGCCTTTATCCATGTGGAAGACTCTAGACCTATTCCAACTTACTCCCACTCGAATGATCATTGAGCTTGCTAATGGAACCACCGCTTTCTTGGTTGGTATACCAGAAGATGTCATTGTTAAAGTGGGAAAGTTTTTGTACCTTGCTGATTTTGCAATTGTTGATTATGAGACAAACCCTCGTGTGCCTTTAATTTTTGGGACGTCCATTTTTGTCTACGGCTCAAGTTCTAGTTAATATGAGGAAAATGAGATAAAATTATTTTATGGGGATAAAAATGTTGTTTTCAAAGCGGAAAAAGTTCCAATATTTGTTTATAAAAATGTGGAAAGTGTAAAACTTGTTGAAACTTTTGAAACTAACACAAAAAGGATATTCTCATTTACAAGGGTGTATGGGAAATCATAGACCTCTCATTTCGGGAGGATAAAAAGTTAATTCTGGAGGGAGATGTTTGTTCCATTGAAACGTGTTTTAATATTACCTCGTATCCACTCACTCCATTTGAGGATAATGTTCGTTCAAAGATCGACAAGGAAATTGATGATTACCTTAGTACACCATTCGATGCTAGTGAGTTTGATAATGAAAATTTCGATCCGGAGGGAGATATTGCTTTAATTTAAAAATTGTTGAATATGGACCCATTTCCACTCCCTACGAAGGACAAAATTGATGATACTAAGGCACATTCTTCCATTGAAGATCCTTTGATTCCTAACTTCACACCAAGTAAGGTTAGTGACTATTCGTTAGATAAGTTCGTCGATGAACTTGTTGCTCTTATTGATCCACTTCCACCGGGAAGTGAAGACGTTTTCGATCTCAAGATCGAGCGAGATCTTCATAATTTACCTTCCATTCTCGAGGAATTCTCCGATGAACTTTCCTCTAGTGAGAATGATGATCTTGTATCCGAGTGTGACACACTCGATAATTTTTCGGATATTTCTTGTGATGATGAGAATGACGACACTTATGTGACTTACTCAAATCCTCTTTTTGAAGTTTCATGTAACGATAATCCATTGTTTAAATAGAATTTTGAGAGCACCAATCCTAAGGAAGATATAAATGTAATTAACATTGAGAACTCTCTAACGGATCTTCACAAAACCATCGAACCTCCTTCATCTCTCACCCTTTGTAATGATGAACTCTTCTTTAATGAGGTTGATGAGTTTTTTCAATATACATTTGTTTGGAATTTGAGGAGAAGTCTTATGACTCAAAGGAAAACTCTATCTATCTTGAGAATGTTCCTAATGATGGTTTTGAAACCCTCGGTTTGAACACCCGATTTATGATGATGATAATGTTGACCCGGAGGGAGAAATTTTCTTTACTCCAAATCTCCCACCTACTCACTTTGATCTTAATGTGCGGGTTTTTCATGCGACTCTTTTTGAGTATCATGACCCCTTTGTTCACATTTCAAAGAGTGACAAGGTCAACAAGGTTATGCATGTGGATACCACTATTGATGAGACCTTTACCCTACCTTTACCATGTGTTTTACATGGTTATGGATTAGCATGGGGGGAAGACACCGTGTTGTCTATTCCTTTCTCTCCGGAGGACGAGGTATTCGATCTCGGAATTATTGATTTAGGGAAATCTCGGCCTTTCACCGATAAAATAATTGAAATATTTTTCGATCATCTTGGTGCGAGTTTATTTCGGGGATCTTACCATTTCCATTTCATGATTTGTGACATTTACCATCATCTCCTTTTAGAGATTTATGTTGGAGTTTCATCCTCTCGTTTGTCACCCTACAACGACGATGTGATCTTTGACCCCGACATCGTACTTTATGATGTATTTATTCCATTATGCCGGTTTTCACCATTTTCCCTAAGGACCAATGTATGCGGGGATCGAGTCGAGGTCATGACTCGGTTAACAAAAACGAGGTGCCTTGTGGGGGAGTCCCATACATTCTATCTTATTTCTATTTTCTAACACTAACAAGGCTTGATCTTTTCAAGCTCGTGCTCGTGTTTTGTTGTGTTGTGAATCTTAGGTATGACCCTAATCATTGAAGACTCTCGTGTTCGGTTTTTGCCTAGTCCACTTGAGCTTACATACTTTGATTTTTAAATAGGGAATTTTATATCTTTTGATTTTTATCAACTAATGTTTTATCTTAATGCATAATTAATAAACGGCTTATAGATTTTGGTACTCTTACCATGTTAGGAGTTTTGCATTCGGCTCTTTGTGTTCTAGCAAGGGGTGTTACTCTTGATCTACGAAACATTGAGGACAATGTTTGTTTTTAGCATGGGGAGTCAATCGATATAATCGCTTGCAATTGCTTTTGTCGTGTTCAAACGTAATCGTTTTTCTCATTTTTCATAAAAATTTTAAATTTTTAGTGCAAATTTTGTGTTTAATAATAAAGAAAATAAGTGTTTTTGACACAAATGTATGCTTTCCGTTGGTGAAGATTAGAATAGTTTTTTACGACCGGTTTTTACCTTAGCTCATTCCTTAACCGCTTAAATCGAGTTTTGCTAGACTTTTATATAGGGAACTTTATAATGCAAAAGTCTTAACTCATACGGGTTTAAGAACAAGAACTTTTCGCAAGTTCCTATAATTGATCCTAGAAAGTCATTTATCAAGGGAACTTTAAAACGCAAATTCTAAACTTGAAAAAGTCTATGAAGATGCAAGATCCTATTGATGGCTTGAAAACACAAAACTTTGATTTAATATAGTCTTAATTAAGACTTGCAAGGCTAAGTATCCATTAGTCTCGCATCTTTGATATTTTACAATATGGAGAACACGAGATGATAGATTTGATCATAAGTTTTGAGGTTAAGTCTTCCTTGTATAAGTTTTTTGTGTATGGCTCTTTTTTCTCGTATTTATTTTTCACGCTTGAATATTTTAGCGGTTTGGGCTTAATATCTTAACTCTTAACTCCTTCTTTTTCTTCCTTTGTAATTAAAGTAAGAACACATTGAGGGTGTCAGCGTCATGGACTTTTTGATCATGGGATTGCATAATTTGGCTTACTATATATATCATTAATAAAGAAGAATAAATAAAAACATGTTCTCTATGAGCCTTAGGGTGGGAGTTATGTAGCACTAGCCTTGTCATTAGAGCCTTAGGGTGTATGGCATGGTGAATGTTTAATAAAAATTGCTTCATAATCATGAGCCTTAGTGTGGATGGTGAATGTAAATTCCTGTGTTTATGTCCAAGGAGCCTTAGGGTGTAAATTCCCCTGTATGATGTAAATGTTGCTAACTCCATTAATAAGGTCAATTCGACATTGGGAGGAATAATTGTTGCTTTAAGTAGTCCTATTACCCAAATTTCGGATCCGAGAATTCATTCCTAAATCGTGTTAAGTTATCCTTGATGTGGGCTTTCTTTAGTGACAACGGTTTTTGAGGATGAGGTTAGGTTTTGAGTGTTGGGTTTACACTGTTTTGCCTTCATTTTTGGACTAATAATTATTAAATAAGTCAAATGAGCCTTTGGGTGAATGACAATATTTAAAATCTAGAGATACAACTAGGAATAAAGGAGATTGAGTTTAACACAAATTACTTGTATAAATGGTCTTAACATTGGAACTTATGATTGACAATGATCTGGTTTTTAAACTTGGCATTGAAAGACTGAAAAGTCGAGGACGATGAATCTATTCGAGTTTTATGATCCTAAAAGTTATTTTTCAATAATGAAAACAATACATTATGTCTTTGAAAAATAAAGTGTCAAAAGTTGAATAAAAGTGTAGTTAGTAGTTTTATTTTATCATTACGTGAGGACACGACAATTGTTTAGTAATGGGAAGTTTGATATGAGTGTAAATGCTCATATCAATTATATCACAATAAGGACATAAAATGCATAAAACACATGAAAATGGTATTGTATTTGCTTGTTTTCTTGTTTCATGTGTGTAGGTACCAAGATCACAAAAACCGGCAAAAATCGACATAAGATTGAAGAGTTAATCAAAAGGCCAAAAGACAAGTCGTTTTTATTCGAATATTCAAGTTTATCAAGTTATTGGGCCTTGGTAGGGTCCACTTGAGTTTAATGGGCTTGAAAGCCCATTAATAGAGTTTGAAGTACTTTTGATGAATTGGAAGCCCAAAATAAAGCCCAAAAGTAAATAAATGGGACGGATTGAAGTATAAATATACTTTTGGGTCCAAAAAGTAATCAAGGCCCAAGAAGAAAAGTTTGGAACGAATGGATTTACATACATATTTTGTCAAGAGTCAAATATCAAGCCCATAATGCAACAAAGTATAGACGGTGAAAGTTTTATATCCTTATGGTCAATGGCTCTCGGTCAAAAGTAAATAAACAAAAGAAAGATAGAAAAAAAAACGTGAAATCATAAAGGGGGGAGAACAAAGTATATGCAGCAGGTCAAGAACCCTAGTTTTTAGGGGTTATCAATTAAATCAACAATTAAAGTCCACGTGCCATGAATCATATAAATCAGGGAAGATCAGAGCGTGTTATACACCGAGATTCCAAGTGCTATGTGCCAACCTCGCACTTGGTTACATCACCCTTTCACTCTGATTGGTTGATTTTACTGAATACCTGACAAGAACAAATCATTACCTGCCACCTCACCATCAAACTATCACAACTTCATCCAGCGTGGCGATCCGTGTGAACAAGGGCTGATATCCACCTTTGGATCATAACAAGGAAGAAAGAGAAGATAAAGAGATGATCCAAGGGCCTAAAATCGTTCTTCATTAACAGCCAACACCTCTACCTCAGCTATAAATACCCCATAAAAAATCATGTAATCATCCCTTGTCTACTTTTACTGTTATAATGGTAATTTGTAGTTAGATGTAATTTTCTTTTAAAAATATTGTAATGATGCTTTGATATTAATAAAAATTATATTTCAGTTTTTAATCTCTTCTTACTGTTGTTTAATTTTTCATCTAAAGCTTTAATTTGATATTATATATGTGATTGTTCATTAAGCTTGAATCATAGCTTATTTGAATTATCAAGTTAGATTAGGGAACACATTTAACCCCACTAGTTAGATATTTACAATCTGATGGTTCGAGAATATTGTTCGTTGTTCGAGGGTTTTAGTTCGGTAAGTAATAGATGATATATTAGTGGTTTATGGTTCGAGGTTCAAAGGCACTAAGGTGGTGTAGGTTCTAAGTTGGCTCAGCGCCACACTTCGTCTCAACGGGTTCATCTTAAAGGTTAAGCTCATTTTGTTTATTTTCTGATTTTGCTAGTTAAAAGTGATGATGTTGTTTATTTGTAATTTGATAGTTGTTTAAATGATATAAATCTGTTCTTTGTTTGATCTTCGATGAAAATGTTTGAGTGTATAGTCTATTGTAGTATATGCATAAGCTTGATGTTAGATTTGTTTGAATGAGAGATTGTTTATATGAATCTGTCTGGAATAGCCTTTTATTCTACTCCATTCGTTTGAGTTGTTTTGTATTGATTATTGTTTAAGAAGTGCTTGTAGCTGTGGTCCTGCTTAATTGCATAACTTGAGTTGCTTAGGTTTGTATTTGTTCAATTTGAATATGTCCAGAGTTTTCACTTAATAGTTGTTGTTAAAATTCTTTACTGCTTGTTTGAGTACTTTTCGATTTAGAACTTGTTAAAACCATGTGTCTTTTACTTCTGCTAAAACTTTGATTCTATTTTTAAAATTGGACTTAATCTGCTGATATAATTGTTATTAGTATAAGTTATAATATTGACATTAGGAAATTATGGATCTGTTATTTGTCTTAGATTAGTAATTCTAATTTGCTCTTCTAAATTTACTTGCTAGCAGACCTATATTTTGAATTAACTGTTATGTTTTTTTTGTTCTTTTGGATTGAATTAAGTACCTGCTTATGATGGATTCCATGCTTTATGCTTATGTCTTTGTCTGATTAATTTAGTGGTTTACTAGTATTAATCCGTTTACTGTTACTGTTAAATTTCTTTTAGTTTATTATTATTATTTGAATTATTGTGCGTTTTGGGGCTGTGTATCTTAAGTAAAAAATTAATATCAAAATTGTTCACAGTAGGTATCGAACTCGAGACCTGCCCTTCACATGTCCAACGATTCAACCATTGGGCTAGATATGCCTTTTGATTATTAACTGCTATAGAATATTTGTTATACGTTTAGTTTTTGAACTATTATACTTGCTTTGCAAACGTTTTTCAGTCTATATTTTTTAGTTTAAAGAGTTTTATAAATGTATATTTACTCTAAAAAAATAAATTTGTTTATTTGAAATTGGTTAAATTAATTAGTTTAAATAAAAAAAATTTCTAAAAAAATTAATAATAAATATTTTATTACTTTTAAAATTAATATTGTTGAACTTATTTTGTTAAAATAAAAATTTAAAAAATATATAGATAGTTTTAGATTTTGTCTTTTAGATTAAATTTAGGGTACGATTCATGCACTTTTTAAATTTATAGGATTATTTTAGATAAAAACCGAAACCATTCAAATCAATTATCCTAATTAAAACGATAGTCTCAAATTCACAATTTCTTCGTGTACAACGAACCGGGATGACTCTCTTGTTTAATTAATCTGTCTTTAGCTTATTTTGGACTATTACTTTTTCCTAAAGGTAATTTCTTTAATTTGCTCTATAACATATTATATTAAAATACACCGACACTTTCCCACACATCATCAAGCAAAGTTGATTCTCCATAGATCTGTTTTTTTAAGTAACTTTCGGAATAAACATAATATTCGAAAAGTGAAAGTTGCAAAGTTTTTATCCGAAAGTGAAAGTTGAAAGTTATACTCTTCAAGTAGTATCCGAAAGTTGATTTTTTGGTATATCCAAAAGTTGATTTTTTTGTGTATCCGAAAGTTGATTTTTAAGGTGTATCCGAAAGTTGTTTTTTTGTTGTATCCGAAAGTTGTGTTTTGGTGTATCTGAAAGTTGAATTAAGTTGCTCAATTATCCGAAAGTGGCACATCAAATTTTCTTGCCGAAAGTGGCATACGGAATTTATCCGAAAGTTGAGCTACAAACTATCCGAAAGTGTTACTTCATTTTATCCTAAAAGTTCCAACTTTTTTTTACCCGAAAGTTAAAATTAAGTAATTTTTTTTCCGAAAGTCATTATTTTTTCCGAAAGTGATTTGTATTTATTCCAAAGGTTTTAATTTGGATATTCCTGAAAGTCAATTTTTGCAAAATCCCAAAAATCATTTGGAATTTTTCTGAAAATCAACTTGAGAAAAAAATTTATTTGGTATTGGAAAAATTTTGGTTTCTTGAGAACATATACTTAGGGGATTTAATCAATTTTTCTTCACTACTCAAGGGATTTAATCGTCAACATCATACACAATTACTTTCTTTCATTGCTCGATCGAGAAGTAATCCTTATATTCATCTTTACGTCCAATGTCAATGTACTTGTTGAATTCGACATATCGAGATGGAGAATTGCAGAAAATGCAAGAAGAAGCAAGACAAAATTGTCAGGACTCATTTAGACAATTTGAATATCATCTCTACGAGCTTACAAAGCTAGACTACGGACCATCCTTTGTGTCAGTCTTTGGTCAAGATGCTCCTTTCTTCATGGAAGCTATGATGATAAACTTGGATATTCTTCAGCAGCAACTTGACAAAGAAGACTTTCATCACATTGAATCCGTATCTGCACTTCAAGTTCTTTTGAAACAATTTTTGACTTTTCTTCAATTCGATGTTGTCAAGAAAGAAAATTCAGTGCTTTGCACGTCATTCCTGGAAGACATGAATACCGAGATTCAAGACTTCCGTGGTACTTTGTCTAAATACGTGACCTCTCTTACGCATTTGTTTCAAGAACGATCACAACTTCAAATTGCTTCTTATAATTGGAAGCATGAAAATCTGATGCAGATGCAAGAGGAGTCAAATAGTCTTACGGATTACTCAAAGGAGACCGCTTTGGTTACCGATGATAGCACAATCATAGCATAACGATAGTATGACTCACGCATGCATGACGAAGAGCCAATAGTCGAGGTACAATTGAATACTGTATCTAACAATGATCTACAACATGTTTAGAATTCCGAATCTACCTATGCCAAACATGGGATGGAAAAGGGTGATACCACTTCTGATTCATCCGATGTGAGTCATAATGTGGGAGAAAGTGATCAAAATGCTAGAGATCATGATATGTGCTTTATGACTGCTTCTTTAACCAATTTTGCTTCTAGGATTGAAGAGCTTGAAATGATTATAGCTCAACAATCAAAAGAGATTGAGGATGCCAAAATTAAATATTCGAAGAAACAGGACAAATGTGAAACATATTTTGAAAAATATGAAAAATCAAATGTTGTTCTTGAACGAAAATTGGATCAAAAAATTCTGGATTCTAAAGCTGCAAATGACAATTTTTAAAACAAATTAATTTGTTAGAATCTAAGTTGGCATCCCAAGATATCTTACAAAAGGAAAACGAGACCTTATAACAGCGTTGTAATGAGTTAAATAATTCTATCGTAGAGATGAGGTCTAAAACTCTAGAGTCAACGACCTTGTTAACTACCGAAAATGTTGATTTAAAGGCTTAGGTTCAGAAAAAGGTTTTTGCTATAGCTGCTCTGAAATATGAGCTAAGGAAAATTAAGGGCACTAATGTGGACACTAAGCTTGAAAAACCATCAATATTAGGGAAACCGCCTAAAAATCAGTCCGTTGTACAACCGACTGCATTTAGATCCGAGCGACCAAAATCCTCGAGACCGTGGTTTCCCTCCCAAGTTGATATGGTTAATCTTTCTAGACCAATCACTACACTAACTAGGCCTAATATCATCAAATCAGCCTATGCAAAACCTGCGTTCAAGACTGCTACTAGTGATTCTAGGGATTGTTCTAAGAATAGGCCACATCATAGGTCGAATAACATGACTAAGACTCACTATGTAGAGGAACCTAAGAAAAGGAAACAAGCTAGAACTAGGATTTCTAGATCTCATTCGGACCACAAACACGGTATTTGTTCCGTATGCATGAAAAGTGTCTTCACGACAACTCATTTGGCTTGTATTACTTGAGTCTTGAAGGAGCTGAACTCAAGTGCTAAAAGAGGGATTCCTCAAGGAAATAGGTTTTCTACCGCCAAGTCTTCCGCTGTGCATAAGAAAACCATGTCGCCTAGATCTAATCTTAGGTGGCAACCCATGGGTAGGATTCTCAAATCGAGTAATCTTCAATGGGTTCCTACAGGAAGGATGTTTCCCTCTAGCACTACCAAGGTTAACTATGAACTCCCGCATGGTTCTAACATAGAAATCGCTAGCCCATGTGAGAGTATGAAAATTGTTGATGCAAGTGCAGGTACCAAAGTCAAGGATCAACAAAAACAAACCGGTCCAATCTTTGTATACCGTTCAACTAAGGACACTCTCAGAGTTTGGTTGTTGAAGAAGTAGATATCGGAGAAACAAGTGTCTCAAGGGATTTGCAGTTAAGCTTACAAAAAATGGTTCATTGTTAAATGAAAGACGATGACCCAGACTTCAAATGAAGGGAAGTTTATCTATGCAATGATTTGTTACCCTCAAAACGAGAAATTAATTTTTCTCGGACACGAGCTTACATTAAAACTATTCAAATGTTTTAAGCTTGTGTACAAGGCTTACAGTCACATGAGAGATTGTAACCTGAACTTTCAAAGAAAGGAAAGTTTATCACCGATGATAAACTTATCCTCACTAACGAGAAATTAAAATTTCTCGGACACGAGCTTATAATAAATTCATTCAAAGGTTTTAAGCTCGTGTAAATGGCTCGTCATTAAATATCAGACGATGACCCGATATTTAAATAAAGAAAAGTTTTTCGCCGATGTTAACTTATCCTTAACAACGAGAAGTTTACAACTTCTCAGAATTGAGCTCGTTTCGCAAGATATTCAAAATCTTTAGCTCAAGTAATTGGTTTTCAAAAAGGGCATGTCTTTTGAAATCGATAATATTTATGATCCTATAAATGTTGTTTAAGAATGACACAGGGTTGTAAATAAAGTTCGAGCAGAAGTTTAAAAGATTTAAAACATACTCAATATGGCTTGTAGTTATTTCAGACTGCAACCCGCTTTTCATATTAAAAAAAAGTATTTCTTATGAAATCTTTGGCTCAACAACGGGAATTAATTTTCTCGGGTATGGTTTACTTTATAACCATGTAAGGGATTGTGTTTACATTATAACACAACCTAACACGAATATTTATACGCTTCAGTACATTTATTTGTTAAAACGAGAGAAATCTTGTTTTTATGAAGTTATCATCTCCACATACCGTAGCAATTTACAATTGATATCTACATACTCGACGATACGACTACTCAAATGGCGACTACAACTCTTTCGATAGAACACGGGTCAACAATTGAGGGGGAGCAATTGTCAAGCGTTCAGAATCTTTGATGTCGAAAGTGCCAAGTTCACTAATTGGTGTCAAGACAACAATATCAATCGTACCTATGGTGTCAAGGAGTAGATAATTTTAGACGTTACGGGGAGACCAACATTCGTAAACAAGAACCACGTGATTTTCTCACATGATTTTCTCATCATTCAGGTCCAACCTCATACATTATTAATCTTGTGAATACATTATAATATATGATCTTTGCACGTGATATGTACACCCTCTTTATTTTGAGGGGGAGCTTGTGTAAACCTTGAAGACAATTCGATTTACATCTTTCTTCCCAAATTTTCTTAAAATTTCATTAAATCAATTGATATTAAAAACATCGATTGGGTTAATATTTTTAATATGGAGAAGAAAAATTTGATTTAATGTTGAGATCTACAATGTTTTACTTAATGTGTTGGCTCATCCCAACATGTGCGAAATGTTTTTGAATATCATGGCATATGTTAAGGGGGAGCAAAATAGATTTGAATATCAAAATGGATTTCATGGTGACATACACTTACCGAAAACATCTCTATTCACGACGGTGAAGATTGTGGTGACATAAGGATGGTAGGATAGGTTAAAGTCCAATGATTCTTCTAGAACCGGAGGAATCTTCCCAAGAACTTTCCATAGCTAGAAATAGTAGTCCATAGGTAAGATGGAGAAAGATTGTGAACGTAGAGAATGTCAACCAAGTACTTAAGTTGGCACTGGAACAATCACAACAAGGTGCTAGTTATGACGTATTGGTAAGCATTGAAGGGGTTGAAGAATGAAAAAGAATTGTAAAGATAAAGGGTCTAAAGAAATAAGCCCTCCTTACAACTTAGGAAGAAACCGGGTCAACGCATATGCTATTGAGATCATTTTTAATGATGATCGATACTGAAGATAGACATCATAGACCCAGTGCTGCAATGCACAACCCATCCCAGCTAACTCAAATATCTCTCAAAAGATATTTGTTTTATTCACATGGACATCAACACGTTATCTATCGATTTATTCACTCCGAGTAAATTGGTATTGAAATGGTGGCACTCCTCTCCAGCCTCCGACCACTAAAAATCCAAAGTGCACGATCGAGTCTAGTGCCATTTGAGATCATCAAATATCTCATTAGGACACACTTCCTTATTTACTTGCTTATTCACACACTATGAAAAGTAAGAAAGATATTAAGAGTCCTACACAAAATCTTCATGGTCTTGCCTGAACATCCGAGTAATACGCAAGTATTTACAATGAAGATAGAAATCCTTCTTGAGCGAACATCAAAAAGCTCATGGTAGGTGACTTGTGCGATTATTTATGAATCAAACTTGTGATAACTGGAAAGCAACAGTGGTTTAATTCTTAATTGAATTTAAACACGTTCCAGACCTCTACGCAATATCTTAATGATGTTGCTAGAACACTCAGAGTGACACTCTTAAGTGTTCACAATGATGAGTGGAAATCCTTCTAGTGTTAACCTCAAACAACACTTGGTAGGTAACTAGCAAGATTCTATATGAATCAAGCTTGTGACAACTGGAAAGCAACGATGGTTTGTTTCTTTATTGAATTTCACTTATTCCAGGTATATGAATTGACGGCTTTAATCATGCGGATAATATTATCTAAATGATTCACTCTTTACGTTCGTAGTCAGCTTTGGACGTTCGAGTAAAGAGAACGGGTTTACCCGCGAAATCTTGTAAAGGAGGTTCTTAATTGAAACTACCTGCCACAAGTACGATATTTAATATCGTCCAATGGTCTTCACCGACCGGAGGTAAAATGCTACCTAATTAGGTTGAAATGTTCAAAGCCATTTCATCCGTGTCTATGTTTTGTTGCTAATTTTCTTATGCAACGTAACAAGATAGTGGCATTGCGGTGTACCAGTAGACGTCGTCCCTACATTCTTATCCTTTCTGTACTTAATACGTCAACAAATTAAAGAAAGCCTAAAAGTCAAGTCTTCCGCTATTTCAAACTCTAAAGCTTTCAATAATTTATAATGGTGTAAGTATGTGGAACATGTAGTCATGAGGAGGCGAATATCACAAGTGATGAATGCACAAGGTCAAGGAAAGCAAACATGCTCAAGACTGAAGTCAAAGATCTCATCAGCATATTCACAAGAAAAATAAAGGACGACTACGAGTTCAAGACAAAGCATAGTATGCTAGGTTTATTTTTTTATCGTAACTCAGGTATCGCCCTTGTTTGGAGTGACCTCCCTTAGGGGAGATTGTTGGAAATACGTTTTTACGTAGTTAGGAAGGTTCGGTCACTTCAACAATATACACGTAGTATGGGCTCGTAGTCATTGTCTAACAATATAACCCACAAAACCCACATGTAGGGTGGGCTATATAAACCCCCTCCTAAGATGTTAGGAGGGGTGGTTGGTGGTTGATCAATTCTTCACATTATTCATTAATCTAATCTTTCTTCTTTTCTCTCTCTAATATCTTCATCTATCTCTCTCTTTTATTCATTCCATCTCTAGTATAATCCAAGGATTACGATAAACTAACGTAAACTATAATAAACAAGTGTTGATCATATAAAAAAATATATTTTTATTATATCTTATTTTAATGAACTAGTGTTGATTATAACTATAATAAAAATCGTTTTCACAAAACTGATTTTCTGAACACGTTAAATGCTTGACACCAAAGCCCGACCTAAATACCATAAATTTTATTTAGAATTTCCAGTACTTTTATATACATTATAAAGAGTTCCCAAATCAAAAATCTCTGAATAACTCATTCATTTGGTCGGGTTTTGACTTAAATTCCCGAAATCAAATTTCATTCCTAAACAACACACTGTTTTTATACCCATAGACGAACTTCCCGAAATTCGTTTTCGATGAAATTTACCTTTCTTAAAAGTAGACTCTCTAAGCTATATATAAAAAAAGAAACTCGACTAAAGGTGTTACTTTAACACCCCATTTTGATAAATAGAATATCACAGGATAATTATGACATATCATCAAAGCATACAAGGTAGTGTCTAAAAAAAGGAGCATGTTAGGACCTATGTAATAAATATTTGTAATAGATGGATAGGAGGTATGTAGTTCCTCTTAGTCCTAGTAGTAGTAGGAGCAACACATGCTCCTGGTCTAGTAGAAAGTCAAACAATGTTATTCTTAGTAGTTTGTTAGGATATGCATGAGATATGTTAGGAAAGGATATGCATTTCAGGAGTTACACGTTTATGTTTAATGTAGTATTAGAGTTTCCTTGTAGTATAAAAGGAAACCATTGGCAGAAGGGTTAGAGACACCTTTCACCATTATTCATGTCATATTAATAGTAGAAATCATTAGTAAGGATCAAGTTATTTAGTTATTCTGTTTCTTCTTGATCATAGTATTTGTATTCCGCACTTATACATTGTATTACATTAGGAGTCTCTCTGTGAATAGACTTGTGATTACAGAAGTCGTTCACCATCCTTAACATGCTACAAGATCCACATCAAGTGGACCCAACAAGTGGTATCAGAGACTAGGAGAGTCTCTACTAAAGAAGAACCATTTTTTTATTAACATCTTTGTCTAATCATGTCTGCTTCTAGTTCTACTCAAAAAAGAGAAGCAAACACCAACACAACACAGCAAACACAGCAAATCATTGCTACTATTTCCAATACAACTGAAAAATTTCCACTCTTGAAGAAGGAGTATGATAGCTGGGCCATGAAGATGGAGTGCTGGATCACCAACACTGATCTAGACCTTTGGAAAATTGTTCAGAATGGCAACAGTAAGAAGACTACTGGTAGAGACAAGAATGGTAATATCACCATTCTAGATCCTAAAACTCATGAAGAAATCACTGTTGTTCAGAATGAAATCAAAGCAAAAACTATTTTGCTTCAGTCTCTTCCTGCTGATCATATCGGTGATTTATATCACTTGGATGATGCTAGAGAGATTTGGAATAGAATTAAGGCAAGATTTGGAGGGAATGAAGAATCTAAGAAGATGCGCAGATCAATGCTAAGAGATAAATTTACAGAATTCAAGATCTCTGAGACAGAAGGTCCTCATCAAGGCTATGACAGGGTTTCAAAAGATTCTCAGCCAATTGAATCAACTTTGCTCCAAACTAGAGAATGAAGACATCAATGCCAGGTTTCTCAGAGCCCTGCCTCATTCATGGAACCAGGTAGTCATCTCTCTAAAGGCTAAAGGTGGGCTTGAATATCTTTCTTTTGATGACTTGTTCTATAAACTCAAAACCTTTGAGTCTCATGTAAGAGGGTACTCAAGTGATTTCTACTCCACTCCTGCTAACACTGCCTTTGTGAGTTCCATCGGCTCTAGTCCAATGTCTTATGCCAGTAGCCAAAGCTATACTTTGTCATCCCAACATACTACTACTCCTGAATCAAAAGCCAAGACTAGTATCATGGTAGAAACTGTTCTTCACTCCTTTGTTGCTGATGTTGATCCACAACATCAGCTAGCTTTTGATGATTTCAAACAGGTTGATAAACTTGACTTGGATGAAATGGACCTTAAGTGGCAGATGGCTATGCTCACTCTCCGAGTTCATAAGTTTGAAAAGAAGGCTGGTAGAAAATTCAGCTACAACCCAAGAGAGCCATCCAGGTTTGATAGGAGCAAGGTCAAATGCTATCATTGTCAGCAGCAAGGACATTTTGCTAGGGAATGCCCTAACAAAAATGACCAGGAGAAGAACAGGTATTCAACTTTCAAGGTTCAAGAGCTCAAGGATGAAAAGAAAGCTTTGGTATCGGTTGATACCATGGTCAACTGGAATGAGCATGAGACACCAGCATTGGAATCAGTTGAGTCTTCTACTGATGTGTTTGCTATGATTGCTGGTCACATATCTGATGCAGAGGAAGCACAGGAATTTGCTCTTATGGGAATCTCTCCTCAGGTACAAAATTTCCCTCTTGGTTGTGATGATAAATACTCAGACCTCTTAACTCAATGCAATGAACTAAATGCTCAAAATGATAAATATTTTTTAAAAGTTAAAGCTTATAAGAGCTCTCTAAAAACATTAGAACAACAAAAGAAGTGGCTTCAAAATACTCAACTTGAGTATGAGGATAAGATTCGAGTGTTAAGCATTGATTTAGAGAATATTACTAACATGCTTAAATATACTGAAAAACTTAACAATGAGAGTGTTCAGGCAAAACAAGAATGCAAGAAAAATTGGATGCTACACTATTAAGATTTGTTAAATGGCAAAAAGCACCCAAGAATCTTTCCAAACTTATAGATAGTAGCATGTCTTGTAGAACTAAGAGAGGGTTAGGTTTTGACAAATATATTGGTCCAAATGATGCTTTTGATTTATCTTTTTCAAGTGTCTTTGATCCTGACAAAGATGAGGAGGGAAAACCTAGTTACAATAGGTTTAAACCAGTTGTTAGAATGCATGTTGTTCCTCCACCTCTTACAGGAACATTTATGCCCATATCCAGGCATACTGACTTGGATGCATCACAGATGCATGAGTCTCCCAAAAGCTCTCCTAATACTAATGACTTTGTCTCTTGTACTTTCAGTGACAATGCCAATGACTATGCATCCTGTAGTTCAAGTGAAGAGTCAAGACCTTCGAGTCCCAAGACAAATGACCCTGCTACTACTAGTGCTAGGATGAGTGATGAGAGAGTTGCTTCTGCTTCTACTTCTATTGTTTTTAATTCTAGTTTGTTGAGTTCTAGGAATGTTGATTCTCCTAGAATTGTTTTAATAAGAATAGCAGTTTAAGCCAATGTCATTTGAATAAAAGGTCTTTTAAAACATGCTTTGTTTGTGGTAGTAAATTTCATTTGACTAAGGATTGTGACTTTTATGTTAAAAAGCCTCCTGGTTATCAAGCTTATGCTACTTCTGGTTATCAAGCTTATGCTACTCCTGGTCCACCAGAAGTTGCTCCTTTTGGCATGGGTTTTGCTTCTAGAAGATTAAATCCATGTGCCCAATCTTTTACTTCTACTAGAAGGACCTTTCCTTCAGCTTCTACTTCTTGGAGAAGAAATTCTTATACCTCCAATAGAGCAACCAACAATTATTTTCAGAATTTTAATCAGAATTATGCTACCACTTCAAACCAAATACATTTTGGGTTGGGATATTTAGGTTCTGCTGTTAAGCCCTTAGTGGGTTGTTCTTGGTCACAAAATAACACCCATATGATGCACTGGCAACCCAAGAACAACAATGGATCTCATCAATCTTCTTGGCTATCTACTAATGATCCACAAGGCAGACTCAAGCCTGAAAAGGTCTGGGTCCCCTTAAGACACTAACTTTTAGATATGACTTTTGTGTTGTTGTAGATTACTCCATACAAAGATCCATCTCTTGGAATTATAGATAGTGGATGCTCTAGGAGCATGACAGGGAATAAAGGACTTTTGACTAACTTTGTACCATTTCAAGGTGGGAAGGTGTACTTTGGAGGTGGTGAAGGCAGGATCTCTGTCAACGGAACCATTCAGACCCCTAATCTTAATTTTGAGCAGGTTTACTATGTAGAAGCACTTCAACACTTCAACTTGATCTCTGTCTCTCAGATTTGTGACAAGAAGCAATTTGTCCTCTTTATGGATACTGAAGCGCTGGTGTTGTCCAATGACTTTAAGCTACCGGATGACTTCCATGTTCTTCTCAAAATCCCAAGAAGACATAATCTCTATAGTATCAAGCTGAATGAATTTAATCCTACTGGTCAACTAGCTTGTTTGGTTGCCAAATCATCAGAAGATGAAGCCACCAAATGGCATAGGATGATGGTGCATGTAAACTTCAAGACCATTCACAAGCTAGTGAATATGAACTTGGTCTCTGGTTTACCTCCCAAAATGTTCAGGATTGACATCAATTGCCTTGCTTGCAGCAAAGGCAAACAACACAAAGCATCCTTCAAAGCCATTACTGCTCTCAACTTAATAACTGAACCATTGCAGCTACTACACATGGATTTGTTTGGTCCTACCTCTATTAGGAGCATTGACTATAAACACTATTGTCTTGTGGTAACTGATGGATATAACAGGTTTTTGTGGGTTTTCTTTCTGGCTGCTAAAAGTGAGACCTACCCCATTCTCAAAGACTTCATTACACTCATTGAGAATCAGTTATCCAAGAAGGTGTAAGGTATTCGTTGTGACAATGGAACTAAGTTCAAGAATGCAGACCTCATAGCACTTTGCAATTCTAAAGGTATCAAAAGGGATTATAGTGTTTCCAGGACTCCTCAACAGAATGGTGTTGCAGAAAGGAAAAACAAGACCCTTATAGAAGCTGCAAGAACCATGCTTGCTGATTCTAAGCTTCTGACTATGTTTTGAACAGAAGCTGTCAACACTCGTGTTATGTGCTGAATAGGGTCTCCATTACCAATTCACATAAGAAGACTCCCTATGAGCTACTCATAGCTAAAGTACCAAGCATTACTCATTTGAAGCCATTTTGCTGTCCTGTCACCATTTTAAGTACTAGTAACTATTTGTGGAAATTTGATGGCAAGGCGGATGAAGGCTACATTTTGGGATATTCAGCTCACTCGAGAGCCTATAGGGTTTATAATCTCACTGCCAAGCGTGTCATTGAAACGATTAATCCCAGGTACTTTGAGGAGAAGACAAACATCCAAGGCAAAGGTCCTGAATGATATTTTAATCTTGATGATGTTAGTGACTCATTGGGATATTTTCGTTTCAAAACAAACCAAAATGCAGGTCCACAAGTGTTTACGTCTTCTAGTGTAGGAGCTACATCTAGTTTTTCGGACTCAGAAGAAGATGATGAAATTTTTTTCATTCCACCCTATTCCACCACAGTCGCTCCCGACACCAATGCTACTCCTATTGATAATACTTCATCAGACATTATGTACTCACAAGGAGCTCTTGATACACTGCTTAAGCAACAACAAGATGCTACTACATCAGCTACTCAATGAGGCTTTCAGTTTCCTTTAAGTACTCATGTTGTACTTGTTACTCCTGGTGATCCTATTGTTACTCCTAGTGCAAGTTCAACACCTATTGGTAGCCCGGTTAGTGATCCTACTTCCACAACTAGGTTCTCTGGTCCTTCTGACTTGGGAAACTATCAAAAGAAGTATTCAACTAAGCTGAATGATATTCATAAGCAACCAATAGATGGCATTTTCGACTCTGCTTCATATGATGATGACATAGTTGGGGATCTTAATAACTTGGCACCAGAAGTAGAAGTAGCTCTTACTCCTATTCAGTAGATCAATAAAGTGCATCCTACTACTCAAATCATAGGAGATCCTGGTTCTACTGTCAAGACTTGCGGCATGCATATGAAAGCAACTTCTGGTCATCATGCTCTTGTGAGCTACATTGAAGACCAAAAGCGTAATAATCACACAGATTTTCTTTACTATTTGTTTGCTTGTTTTCTCTTACAGGTAGAACCTAGGTCTGTCTCACATGCTTTTGAGGATCAAAGTTGGGTGGAGACTATGTAGGAGGAGGTGCAGCAATTCTTGTTTCATAATGTTTGGATCCTAGTTGATTTACCAGATGGAAAGACATCAATTGGTACCAAATGGATTTTCAAAAACAAGAAAGATGTAAGGGGTATTATGGTGAGGAATAAGGCTCGACTAGTAGCACAAGGTCACACTTAACTTGAAGGAATTGACTATACTGAAGTTTTTGCTCCTATTGCAAGAAATGAGGCCATTCGTCTGTCTTTGGCTTTTTCATCTTATATTGGCTTTACGGTTTTTCAGATGGATGTCAAGAGTGCTTTTCTTTATGGCAAGATTGATGAGGAAGTATATGTTACTCAACCTAAGGGCTTTGTGGATCCATTTCATCCTAATAAAGTCTACAAGGTGGTCAAAGCTCTTTATGGACTTCATTAAGCTCCTAGAGCTTGGTATGAGTGTCTATCTACGTTCTTGTTGAAGCATTGCTATAAAAGAGGCACTATTGACAAAACATTGTTCCTTAAGAGGAATGCCAAAGACATCATCCTGGTTAAAGTATATGTGGATGATATTATCTTTGGTTCTACTAAGAAGGAATGGTGTGATGAGTTTGAACAGCTAATGAAAGGCGAATTTCGGATGAGTGCCATGGGAGAATGATATGAGTGGATTTACTCATATCAATTTTATAATAAACGAACATAAAAATGCATCATTAACATGAATATATCCTTGTATGTGCATGTTTTATTGTTGCGTGTGTGTAGGTACCAAGATTGCGAAAACCGGCAAAACCGACACGGGATTTGAAGGTTTTGTCAAAAGCCAAAAGACGAGTCATTTTGTTCACAGATTTATCAAAGTATTTTGGGCCAAGTGGGTCCCACCTAATATTAATGGGCTTGAAGGCCCATTTATGAAGATATAAAGTGAAAACTTGTTTATACTTATAACAAATTCAGCCCAAAAGCCCATTTGCAAATATATGATGGAGGGAATAGAGTATTATTTAATTGATCCCAAATAAAGTCCACTCAAAATCCCAAAAGGAAGATAATGTACCGGAATGGAGTATCTATTTTGGGTCTCAAAGCTCAACATAAATAAATATAGGATGGGGAAAATACGAGTTATATACTTTTCATTCTTTTGGTCAAAAGAAAAGATAAAAACAAAGAAAGAAAAAAACGAGAAAGGGGAAGAATGGAGAACACACAGACACCAGTTTATCATCCCTAATCTTTAGGGGGTTTCTCAAATCAAAGGGCAAATGAAATTCACGCGCTTTTTCAGATAATTGAGGAGGATTAGGGCGTGTGTTTACACTCAGATCCTTAGTTCTATGCTTCCACGTGGCCATTTGAGACGTCACAGCTAGCTTATGATTGGTGGATATTCTGAAGACCAGTCAGAGGACCTATCACATCATGCCACATAATCACCAAAGAAGCACAAAATCGCCACCCTGGCAATCCGAGTGAATGAGGGATACTATCTACCCTTGGATGTTAAGAAACAAGAAAGAGAAATAAGAGAGAAGATCGAAGGAATGAGAATCACTTCATCATCAACAACCCACCCTCTCGGGTTCTCTATAAAAACCCCCATCTTCCCTATAATCTTTTATCCCTTTCTTTTGTACTGTTATAATGTAAAAATAGATTTAGGATTTATTTTCTTTTAAAAAAGTCTTGTAATGTTTTAAGTTTGAATAAATAAAGTTTATTTCCAGTTTTAATCAATCTTGTTTTATTTTACTTGAATTATCTAAATTGTTATCCTATAATTCTATTTTAATGATTATAATATGATGTGGTCTTTTAAGCTTTTACGATAGCTTATTAAGATTTTCATGAGCTAAGTTTAGGACCCGACTTATCTAATTGATAAGTTGAGAAAAACGTAAGGTAGTAATCTATGAATTTATTTAGAAGTTTTTGTTACTCATTTTATGATGATGATTGGTTATGTGTTTAGAGTGTGCTTTATATTAGTTTAAAATCTAATTGAAATCAAATTTAGGTTTGAAATTTGTCTTTTAGTTAAATCTATGAAACTCTATTCTTATAACCTGATTTGTTTAAGTCATATTATATTGAATCGGTTTAAAAAATAATAATAATAAACTGAGTTTAAGTTAAGCGTGTAATTAGATGTTATGAACTGAATTGAATGGATTTAAAAGTTTCTTTGTGGAGTTGATTATACTTTTCTATTGGGAATCTATGAAGTTTTGTGATTCTATATATCTATGGATCTTTGGAGGAAAATTATTAGATATAATAAGTAACTTGGTCTAAAACAATTTAATTAGTTAGTCTAGCATTGTTGGTTGTAAAACATTTAAATGAGACGGAATAAATGATGATAATCTGATTTACGAGTTGAGGTAATATTAGTTTGACTGTTAGTTCATAAGCTAATATCTTATGAACTATAACAAATTTCTATCAAGATCTTTCATAGTGCAGGTTACAAGTTGCAGCATGTCTGATAGTTCACCAATGAGTAGGTCAAGTGATATAATGTAGGTCTTGGAGGTGAATGAGTAGAACAGGTGTGAAATCATATTAGATGATTCGATTAAGGCAGTTCAACATTGTCCTACTTCAATGGAACATCTTAACTTTATGGGTCAAGCTCTAAATTCAATTTTCTTACACTCTTTTAGCTATTGCTAACTGTAGACTCTTGTTTTGATTTTGTTTAAACTGTTTAGATTTTCTATTGCTTGATTTATAATTGTTTAGTGGATCTTGTTATATTCGTGCTTATCTGTTTACTTTGTTTGAATGATGGTTGATGTTAGTTGAGAGTATCTAGTTGCCTTAACGTTACTTTGTTGTTTGCTGTTAATAACAGCTGAGTAGATCTGATCATTATCTGTAAATCAGGGATTTGGGTAATTTTTTTGAATCTGTAATTTAAACTGGTTTGTGTCTACATTTGGGTGTAAGACGCGTTTTCACTGAATTTGTATTAGTTGTGGCAGTTACTGTTGGGATAACTGTTGAATTCTCTTTGTCTGTGATTTCTTTTTACATAAGCTTGATTTTAGATTTTAGTTAAGTTTTTGTTTAGACCTGTTAGATTGTATATGTTGAATCATTGTGTTGCTAGCGTTTTATGTATGTTATTATACTGGCTTGTGATGTTTTGAAATTATAGATTATGTTTAAATTTTGTTGCTATAAATTTTAGTTTGATTGAGATTGTAATTTGTTTTCCAAAAAAATATATTATACCAAATTTTGTCACCTAAGGATCTCGAACTCGAGACCCTTCCTTCATTGTACCTGCGTGCTAGCCATCTGAGCTAGCTTTAATATTTGTTAAAGTAATAATAAATGTTATTCATAAATTGTTTCTTTTAAATGTTATATTAATTAAAAATATTACTTTTTTTTATAAAACATTTAATATATAAAAAAGGGGTTAATATTTTTCTTAATAAATAGAAATTTATTTATTTTGTCACAGTTTTATTAATTAAAAAAATAATTAAAAAAATAAATAAATATATAAATATATTTTATTACCTTTATAAAATTTAAATTGTTTTAGAATTTGATTTTTAAATAATATAGTTTTAGATAATATTTGTTTTATATAGAATTAGTTTAAATATAAATTTGTTTAGTTTAAAACAATAAAAAGTAAAAGTAAAGTTTTAATATTTTGTTTAATTTTGTGTTTTAGATTTAATTTTGGGATACGATTCATGCACTTTAGGTTTAAAATTAGTAGAATTAAATTAGAAAAAAAACGAAATCGAACTCAAATCAATTGTCCCATTCAAAACGAACGTCTCAAATTCACAAGTTCCTTGTGTACAACGAACCGAGATCACTCTCTTCTTTAATTAATTCGTCATTAGCTTATTTTCGGACAATTACCTTTTCCTAAAGGTAATTTCCTAAATTTGCTCTATAACGTATTTAATTAAAATACACCGACACTTCTCGACACATCAAAAATTTTGGCGCCGATGCCGGGGATCTTGTGTACGATTCGTTCGTGGAGATTTGTTGATCGTTGATTTGAAGACCCTTTCCGTCCTCGGAAAGTTTTGTTATTTTTCTATTATTATATATATCGTTTTTCGTGTTTTTTGTTATTACTATATTGTATTACGTAGAGCAATAAATTTACCTACTTCCAAATAAGACCTTATTTAGGATTCATCACCTAGCTATTGTATTCGAATCCAAAACAAAAATAAAAGGCAAAATAGATAAATACTAATAAAAAGTTTGAACTCGATTTATACAAACTATAAGGTGGGTATAAGGCGACGAGCTATAAAAGGCCGTCTAAGGAAAAAGGTTTTTAACTGCTTTGTGCCACCTCGTTTCCCCGCTTGCTTGTGCGTATATTGAGAGGGACGACCGATTATTTGTTTGCCGACTCAAGTAGTATTAAATCTTATTTTTGTTGTTTACTTATTGAACCTCGAGACGTTTAGGTTTTCACCTACGTTTCAAAGTCGACCGAGGGTAGATTACTTCCATAGTAATTATCCTTACTCCTTGTTTTTATCAATCTATGATTGAGCAATACCAAATAAAAATACGAAAAATAATCTTCTTAATCCTTTATCATGTTTAATTCTTTTCTCCTCGCCCTCCAATTTTTAATTCTTCTACGAACTTCTTCGTCCGTTGTGTAGGGTGTGGAGAACCGTTATATTGTCTTTTACCATGTCGGTGGTGCACGTGTTTGCGTTGTGGAAATGATTCACGTCACGATTTACGAATTGGACTTTGTCCTTTTTGTAATGATATTACATCATCTGGAAACCCAAAATTTTCAAATAACTCTCTCGATTTTTACCCACCTCCACACCCCACATACGAGACACCCTCATGTGAGTTATGTGGAAACGATTCTCATTTCGGAATTAATTGTTCGCATCGATTCTCGCTTAATTACGAGCAAGAACCGGGCTACAATCAAAACTAGAATGCTAATTGTTATCCACAAGATTCACCGAGTTTACCACAACTATATCTTTGTTGTGATTATTGTGGAGGTCCTCACGAGAGTTTTTGTTGTCAAGCGATGGATCAGAGTTTTTATGAGCCCATTCCTTGCTATAATTCGATTCCCTCCGGTTTTGACCAATCCCCACTATTTTCTCGTTTTGTCCAATCCCAACTATTTTCTCTCGAGAGTGAAAATTTTAAACGAATTGAAACATTGTTCCAACAAATAATGAATCAAAGAAGTGTTGAAATTGTTGAAAAAAGCATCGAAGATATGTTGCAAGAAAAGAGACAAATTGATCTAGAGATTTACGATATAACTAATGAATTGGGAATTCGAATATATCGAGGAGAGATAATTGATGAGGAATTTAAAAGAGAGTGTGAGATTAAGATTAGACAACTTTCGCAAGATTATAATGGATTAAGCATTGAGATTTGAAAGAAATAACAAGCTCAAGAGGAAGCAACATATCTTGCTACTCGTGAACTCGAGCGTTCTTGTCTTTATGACGATGATGATGATGAGGATATTTTTGATCTCACTCCATCTCATGAAATCACTACTCCTATTCTTGATTCTTCCACCGTGGAACCCGAAAATTCTCTAAGCATGGGGGACGAGCATATTAGCATTATTTCGGAAACGGAATCGGACGAAGTAATAAAGTCTAGTGTTGAGATCCTTTTCCAAAACCCAAGAGAATCCGATGGTATTTCCAATGGAACGTCTGATTTGCCACATTGTGATGACTCTCTTTCTTCCATTCACTTTGAGATTTTCTCCAATTCTAATGATGAAAATTGTGATGGAAATGAAGATTTTGAAACTTCTAGTGAATTTTCTAATGAGGAGTTCTCCGATGAACTTTCTTATAAAGATGACATTCGCGATTCGGATTATAAGGGGTTTCCCGATGAACCTACTCTTCTTCACCCATTTCCACCGGCAAATAAGGATAATAGTGATCCGGTTTTTGAGGTTCACCTTTGAACTTACTCCTTTAGACCCATTTCCACTAGGAAATGAGGTTAATTTGACTACTCCGATCCTTGAGAAGTTCACCGATGAGCTTACTCATTTAGATGTGGAAGACTTGATTCTTCGTGAAAAGTTATCAAACGTCTATCTTCTCATTTCTAAAATCGAAGCTTTGAATTCCAAACCTAATGCCAAGTCTTTCTCTCCATATCCTATCCCCGTTGAGGATAGTGATCCGCTTATGGAAGAAATTGACACTTTTCTTGCTTCGGGTGATTCAATACCACTGGGTATTGATGATCTCGACCCGGAGGGGGACGCTCTCTTTTTAGAGAATTTACTTGATGATGATTTCGTCCCAAGTCCTCTCACTCGCTTTGATCTTAATGTGCGGGTTTTTCATGTGATTCATATTGAGTACCATGACCCGATGGATGACATTCCTAAGGGTGAAATGGTCGTTAAAGATAAGAATGTTGATTCCACTATGGATGAGACCTTTATCCCACCATTACCATGTGCTTGATATGATTATGAATTAGCATGGGGGGAAGACACCATGTTGTCTATTCCTTTCTCTCCCGAGGACGAGGTATTCGACACCGGAATCGTTGATTTAGGGAAATCTCATCCTTTCACCGATGTAATAATTAAAAGATTTTTTGATCATCTTGGTGCGAGTTTATCTCGGGGAGCATACTTTATCCATTCTATGATTCGTAACATTGATCACTGACTGCTTTTATACATAGTCTCTTCGTCCAAAATGGGCTTAAAATGCATTAAATATCATGAAATATGCCAAATATATGCTTGTGTTTGTTAATGTGTATTTTAGGTACGGATATTCAGAAAATGACAAAAGATCACAAGAAACAAGCAAAAACGAACACGGGAAACGAAGCCGCACAATGAACCAAGCCCTAATGGTGATTTTCCAAGAATAACCCTTGAAGATTTGAAGATTATACAAGAAGGTTCCTCCAATATTGAAGAATTTACACTTTAAACCCTTGTTTATTCATAAATACAAGATTGGTCCCTAAAGTTTGTCAATTTACAAAAATGGCCCTCACTTTGAAGAATTAGCAAGAATGGTCCCTCAAAAATGAAGACTTGTCAATATTAGTCCTACAAGAAGTCAACAACACAAGTCAAGACCATAAAGTTTGAAGAAAATGCCAAAACAGCCCTTCAAGTATCAAGAATTGGCATGAAATACCCCTGAATTTACCTTTGCAAACTATTTGGGGCCAAAGTCTAAAACCCAAAACTTGGTCTATAAAGGAATTCGGATTGTATGCTAATTAAACTGAAATAACAAGAGAAAGAGAGAAGAAGGGTTAAATATGGGCGGCATCAAACCTTACCTAGACCAACCATATACTGACACGTGCCCCACTCACCCTCTCAACCAATCAAAACCCTCCCTTTTGGCAAGTCACACCCCACTCACACCAGATTTAACTAACCACTAATTAATGTTAATTTTTGGGCGGTTAACACTTTTTTAAACATTAATCTGGATTAAACACCATGTTCTTAGTGTTCTTATAAAAATTGGGTAATTCTTAATCCCATGTAATTAAGCCTTATAAACTTCCAGAACTATGATTAGGGTGACACTAAACATATCCCAAACCTTAAACACTTGCCACCTCACTGCCACAACTCACATGATAAACCCTTGTCTCACTTTTTGGAGAAGAAGCCAAAACAGTGACGGCCATCCAACGCCCCACATTCTTGCTTCAAACTTAAGCTCATTGTGAGCCCTTGATCAAATTCCAACAGCTCACAAGTCCACAAACTGCCAAAGAAACTTCACGTGATATCAAGATAAATTCAAACTCAAGGGGCATTTCAGGAACTTCAAGACATTAGGGTTTACATTTTTATGCTTTCTAGTTCATCCATGTAGCCTATATAAGGCATAGGACCTGCTTCATTTAGATTTTGCTCTTGGTTTTTTCTTGTTCAAAGTTCTGTAAATCCCTTTTCAATATTAATGAAATTGTGTTTGAATGTTTGAAGAAATCCAAGTGCCAACTTAATTCCTTGCTTACTATTGTTACATGTTTGTGTTGTTTGAATCTTAAAACCTGTTTTTAAACCTTGTGTAAGAAATTGCCAAGTTTTCTCAAAAACTTGATATTTTGCTAAGTCTTTGGTATATTCTTGGAATTTTTGTATTACAAGTGATCTAAAAACCCTAATAAGAAGATTATCAAGGTGTTGGGAGCTTGTGGTTTGGGCATAATCAAGAAGTGGGTACAAAGGTTGCATTAATCAAGATTTTTCATCTTTCTGTTATTATATGAATTATGCTCTAACCTTGTTGAATCTTAGCAGGGTTGTTATGGAAGCTTGTGCCTTTGCTAGGCACATAAGCTCAAAAATTCGTGAGTGTGGATGTACATTCATGAGGTTTAAGTCCTTTTCTCAAAAATCTTATAAAAGTCTTGATTTTTGGTGAATTTGTGTTCTGCTACTTGTTCTTGTGGCTTAAAATTGCTTGATACTGCATAATATTGTTGTTATTGTGTTAGATTGGGCTTGGGTAACACTAAATCATACATTTACTTTATTAAATCTTGGATTAAAAAAGTTAAGGGGTGTTTGGGTTAACCTGTTTAAGCTTGCGTGTTGTTTATTGTTGGAATCTGATAAATACTTGGTTGAGTGCTATTATCTGCAAGTTCTTGGCTTTTGAACATCAAATTCTTAATTGTGCTATAAAAAGTTGTAATCTGCTTGTTTTGACCTAAGATTTTGGAAACACATAGATTGTATGCATGCTTAGGGATAACAAGTGATTAAACAAAGCTTATATAACCTGTTAAGAATATTTGAGGGTTTGAAATTGGATTTGTGGTCAAGTATATCAGCAAAGTACCAAATCTGCTTGTTCTTTGTTCATCAGTAACATTTTTGGCTTGAATCTTTGTCTAAACTTTGAATTAGTGCATGAAACTAGTTTATTTATGTTCATTTGAATTACTTATAGCTTGTGTATGCATTAGGTGAAGTTTGGTTGGCTTATTCTTGCTTAAATTGCTTATTGGTTGAAAACTGCTTATTGTTCATGTCTGGTGCATGTCTGGTGATGTTTTGATTAATCTGTGCTAATTGGCTAGTTGTAATTGTGATATTATTGTTGTTATTGATTCCTTGTGATCCACTGATTACTTGGGTGCCTTTGCTTAACCTGAATCCAACAAAAAGTCACATAAGACAAAAAGTCAAGAAAGTCAATCAGTGGGAACTCCTTTCCCCTGAAACGAGCCACTGCTAGTGTTATTTGATCATTCAGCTTATTCATAAGCTATTCTAGCTTATTGGGACTTGCAACAACTTATTTTTGTGATAGATCTTCCTTATTTGACCCATTGAACTAATCTAGAGCATATTAGGGTTTGACTTTTAAGTTTGACTAGAAAACCAAACAGTTTGACTTTTATATAAGTGCATATTTGCTTATTCCAGCTTATTCAGTGTGCTTATTGGAAAACGTTTTGATTAATTTTCTTAATTAAGTCATTTAAAACCTTTTACAACTTGAATCAGCACTTGAGGTAGCCTAGAACTCAAAAACGACTATTTTTTCGTTTTTTATAGAGAGCTTTGGCTTATTTCAAGCTTATTTCTTATGCTTTTTCGAAATTTCTTTTCACATATCTCTTTGGTAACTCAAAAGAAGCTTGTGTGTCAAATTAGAGCTTATGGCATTAGCTTATGGCTTAATGGGCCCAAAAGCCCATTAAGAATAAGCTGTTGACTTATTAAGCTGTGATAAGCACATTTTCAACTTTTGGGCCTTCAGAGTTTTGTGCTTAAAATCAAATTTTAAGTCAGATAGGAAGTTTTGGGCTTAATTGGATCACTTTTGCTTATTGGGCCTAAATTAAGCCCATTAAGTGGACTGTTTGGGTTTTTGGCCCATTTTAAGGCCCAATAAGGGTACTTCGGTAATATCAAGTTCATTTATGTGTTATTTAGGTTAAAATAAACTAGTTTGCAACTTTTTAGAACTTTTTATAAATTTTGGATTTTTAATAATATTTTATTATTATTTTATTATTAAAAATTAAAATTTATATTTTTGCAAGTTTTTCATTTTTCCTAGTTCAAATACATTAATTTTTAGGAATTTTAAAATTTTTATATTAATTTTAGTGTGATTAGATTAATTTTTATAATTATTTTAAGTTTTTATAGTTTTTAATTGTTTTTAAATAGTTTAAATTAATTTTAAAACTTTCAAAAATAGTTTTTAATTCAGTTAAGTCATTTTAGAGGATTACAAGTTAAAAAACCTCATTTTGGGCTTTTTGTTAATTAAATTGATTTTTTGGCTTTAATTAGCATTAAAAAATTATTTAATTAAATAAAATGTTTGAGTGATTTTTGATTTTTTAAACACTAACTACATTTTTTTGGATTTATTGAAATTTTCTAGGAATTATTAGGTTAATTTTTAAATTTAGTCACTTTTTACGGTTTTACGTGCACGACTTCGTCTTAGTTTAATTCATACCCGTGACCGTCATTATTTTCTAATCTCTTTTCTTATTTCTTTTCTTCATAAATATAATCTCATACACTTATTCATTTCTTACACAACACACTAGCCTCCTTGAGAACGATCCCCACTTTGGGTCATTTACTTATGGTTTTCCTAAACTACTTGTTAATACTTACCCTAATTACCTCGTTTTCCTAAACGAGTGTGAATTTACAACCATCATTTTGGCGCCGCTGCCGGGGAGGCGTGTTGTATTTTGATTTGAACAATTGTTGTTTTTATATTAGCCATAATATCTATTTGTATTAGTAGCACTCTACTAATACGTATTATCGGTTTTCGTTTTTTGTGTGAATATTACTATATTGTATACGTAGAACAATAAATTCACAAGTACTCCAAAAGTGTGAAAACACAACCTTGATTCGGGATTTCATCACTAGATCATTGAACTCGAATCTCAAACAAGGAAAAAGGGCAAAATAGATAATTACTTTCGTGAAGCTTAATTTTGACAAACACAAACTATAAGGTGGGTATAAGGCGGGTATTATAAAATATACCCTAAGGAAAAAGGCTCTTAAGTGCTTCGCGCCACCTCGTTTCCCTGCTTGCTTGTGGGTGTTTAGATAAAAAGGGCTAATCGAGGGTTTGCCAACCAAAGTATTATCTAAGTATCATATATATTTTCTTGGTTTCATTTGATTAAACCCTCTTGAACGTTTTGGTGTTCCACCAACGTTCTAAATTCATCGAAGGCGTTCACTTCACGTGATCGTTTTCATTCCTTGAGGCTCCTTTAATCAAGAGATTTGATCAAAGGAGAGATTTGTAGATTTTTGTCTACATAATACATTCACCAAAATCCAAAAGGGTAAAAACAATCAAAAACCATAAAAAAATTGGAAAAATTAAAAACACCAAAAAGAATCTTCTTCGCTCATCCACACGTTGTATGTGACGTTTATGCTTACTCGTAATCAAGCAAGACGTGCATGTAAACGAAAAAACCGAAAGGAGACCACACCTAATCTTTATAGTGAGGAGTCTCCTATTGACGAAATTATCGTAGAAGAAGAACCAACCATGGCGAATCAAACTATGATGGAGTTACTTCAAGCACCCACCGAGGGTTATGGAGAGGCTATTGTGATTCCCGCCATCCTTGCGTAGAATTTTGAAGTAAAAACGTGTTTGTTGTCGATGATCCAAAACAACAAATTCCGTGGAGATGAAAAGGACAACCCGCACAACCATATCCGCCAATTCAATCGTCTTACCGCCACTTGCAAGTTTAAGGATGTTGCTAATTGTAAGACCCGTGAAAGTACCGTAAGATGCTAAGTTATTGTCTCAAGGGTTGTTCAGTATGAGCATCTCTCTTAAGTTGTGGCTCATTTGTGGAGGTGATATCCCGAGCCCAACGTTATTTATTTAATCCTATTTTACATATATTTTTGAAATTTTTAAGAAATTTCGTTTGTTATATATTTGACGGTTTAGGTTGAAACCAACGTTTACGGTCGTAATTTAACGTTTGACGATTTAAGAAGAACCGATAATGACTACGATATCGACGGATGCCCAAAACTTACATTTTATTATCGATTGATCGATATTTGAGTTTTTTGAGATTTATTTTTATTACGTTTTAAGTCGAGTCGGAACCATATGAATATTCGTTTTGTGTGCGTTTGAACCATTTAAAAGTATTTTCGAGTGTTCGGGACAACCCCCGACTTCCGTATAATTTTCAAATCGATTAATAGGTCGTTCCCGCTATTTAGAAGAGTCGTTTTCACTTAAGGCCAAAAGATTAGCCAAATTGCACCTTGGTCCCTCCATACTTTTACAAAACACCCAAACCAAAAACACACAAACAAACACTCTCCAAAAATTTCTCCTTTCTCTCCCTTTTCTTCTTTGGCCGTCGGCCACCACAAACACCACCACCACATCCATTTTTTTTGGGTTTTGCAAGAAACCAATCAAAGACCACCTTCTAACTAATCATGGTAAGTGTTTTGATATAGCTTTTAACAACATGCATCCATTGATTTTTTTCAAAATTTGTGATTTTTCAAAAACGGATTTTGGTCTAATTAAACCATACACATGTTTAATTCATGTGTATATAATGTTAATTCATCCATAAAACATAAAGGGGTTTATGAGTTTTGTGTTCCACAGCCCCTAAAGCCACGAAATGTGGGGGGGGGTTTTGGGTGTGTTCAAGGTGTTTGATGAAATGTCATGGGTTTGTGTCTATAATGATGTTTTGGGTGTGTTTGAATGGGTTAAACACATTGCATGTTTGTTTTAGGATTTGGGTTTTATGAGGTTGATGATCAATAGGGTTTTAGGACTGAAAATAATGTTTGGTTGTGATTAGGGATGCTTAGGATGATGTCTAGTGTTGATAAATGGGTTTGGAAACGAGCGTTGGTATGATTTTGGTATAGTTGATTTTAGGCAGAAAGTTTAAGGCATTTTCGTAAAAATTATTTTGAAAACAGGTCTTGTGGATAGGATAGAGTTGTAGAGCATCTTCTTAGCTTCGATTTGGTATAAGGTAGAGCTTACGACTCCTAACGAGTCAAAAGTTACGACGTTTTGAAATTCGTGTACCGGGAGATGAAAACCGTCATAATCCGAAATTATGCTTGGTTTTAGGTCAAATCCCGGGGACTATAAGTCTAGTTTGGTAAATGGTAAAGGGCTGAATTTTGGTGTCAAACCTGCACATTTGAGTCTATTATAGGACTTAGGTGTCAAATGGGTCAATGGAGTATTTTAAACGGGTCAAATGAGTCCGACTTGGTCAAAGTACAATTTCAGTCCGAAAAACGTAGTTTTTGGAAAAGTGTTGAGTAACGGGTCGTAGAAGTAAAAACTTTTGTTGGGATTAAATATGTGTTTTCTACAGGTCTTATAGTATTTTTGAGAATTTTCTCAAATTTTATAAAAGGGTATAAGTCTAGGTAAACAGCCCATACTTTTGGTAAGTATCGGCGAAACCGTAAAATGGATAGTAACTTTAATAACATTGATAAATGGTATAAGTCTAGTAACAACTACTTGTTTGACTTTGGCGTGAGTTTTCATAAGCATTGAGTGTGTTTGCAATTGCGTGTGTTTAGTACAATAATGTACGCGGAATATTGATTTGGTTTACGTACCTTGATTTTTAGGTCAAGTGTTCGATTTTCCCGGGCATCCACGTCGTCGGTGACATTTCTCGTTACGTCTTCGCTAGAACCACTACTACTACGCAAGGTGAGTCTATAGCCTCGCTTTTACTTATTTCAAATGATTTTACCCGCGAGGGGGATACATGCTATTTAAAGGAAAATGAACATAAGTCATGAATGACTGTTAGACCCGAATGTTGCCTTGAAATTGTGTTGAGTACCTAGTTGCAAAAGTCCCTAATTTCATGAACTATTAACTATTGTTTAGTCCTAGCGTGGATTAGAAGTAGCCGCTTATACAAAGTGATAGTAGTATGGGGTTGACTACCCTATCCGAGACGAGGGCTAGTACGTTGATACCCCCTGCGGACGGATAATTTGTGATAAGAGATAAGGTATAATTGCAACTGATGCCTTATTAGGGGCCTTTGTTTCATCTGAATTACGCCGGTAATTATTACGTGGGTGATTGAGTTAACGGTTTAGTGTCATGAGCTTAAACACAATTGTCATATCCTTGAATAATAGATTGTATGGCCACAATGCTATTGAATAATCATGATTGGTTTTTAACACTTATGTTCAACTGATGATTTGATAAACCTATAGATTCGCTCAACCATTGTGTTGACGATTTTAAGCATGTGTTTCAGGTAATCAAGGTTGATAGCAGTGGAGCATGCGAGGATGGAAGTTGTTGTGGCTTGGCGGTCTACTTTGTTTTTCCTCCGTTTTAGCACTTAAATACTTTACATTATGTCATGTGAACGAAAATTGTATTTTGGGTTGAGATTCAGTGGGGACCAAAACGCAAACTCTGTTTTATATTATTTTTGGGGTTTGGAAAACAGTAGACTTTGTTGTTTTAAACAATCTTTAATTTATGTTTAAATTTCTACGTCTCTTTGAGTCGTTCGAAATAGCTTGTGTGTGATGATAACTGTATAGCACCCAAATGTTGTAGTTCCGCTGCGCATACCATTTGTGGGGGTGTTATAGATTGGTATCAGAGCCATGAGTTATAGAGAACTAGGTCATTTTGAAAAATCCTAAACTATAACTTTTGGTGTCGTAAGAAATTGTCCAAGCACACAACTATCCTGCATGGCTCCGGTAAGCTTTCTTTAGTGTTGCTTTATATTTTAGATGTATCCCTCAAATTGATATGGATTCCCTAGTATTTAGTAAGTAAATACTATTATATATATTGAGATATATTGTTGTGTACGTGAGTACTTATCATCGTAATTTGCAAATTCTTGTAAGATTATCTTATATGTTGCATGTAATTGGCATAACGGGCTACATTGCATTACATGGCAACACCGCGTTGAAATCCTACGTGTATGCAGGAATGATTTTATGTATGAGTATGTATATACTATGGTATTTAAAGGCATTGCACGCGAAGCAATGGTCCTTGCGTGATTATTATACATTTAAAATGCGGTTTTGTTGAGAATTTGGCGTCACCGCAAATTATCAATCTTGATAATTAATTTATTGTTCGGATAACCGAATATGAACCTCGTTTGATACTCTAGATACGTAAATAACGCCTCGTAACATATTGTATATTGACTAGATTGATCTCGATTGTCGTTATCACACCGTTATGTGTCATTTTTGGGACATCTTCTTTTTGGAACGTAAATTACTCACGTATTACCGTATTTCCTCTATTCCTCATGGGTTTGATATATTGGTTGGCGTAACTATAATATAGACGAATTATAATCAACGATGCGTACATCGTAGCGACGAATCACATGTGTGTGTTATAAAACGTGGTTGAGGCGTGTTGCCATTTAATCGTTGTTTACTATTCTACTTGAATTTTAAAGATGTGTTTTAAAATAGACTAGCGTTGTGATCAATCGCGATAACTTGGAATTTGGTTGGTTTTTGTGTTAATTTTGTGGAGTACAATTTCGAGACTCATCCGAGGCCGATAACAACACTTAGTTGACATACGTATTCTCGCTTCGTTTATTTCATTTTGTTTTTGTTGTTTCATTATTTTGAATTCGATATTATACATGACGAGGTCCGGCATTTGTGTGAGTTAAATAAGAATTAAATTTTGTTTATCGAATGATTTAAACATAAAGTGTTTTGCATATTAAATAAATGGTGAATGAAACTTTTGGATAAAAATGACCTATGGTGTGTCTTATAACAAGTAGAAATTTTATAGAGAAGAAATGAACAAAGTGAAATTATTTTTTTTCCTTCAACCTTGGTTGGTACATCATAATAAGTGATTTATATTACTCGTAAAATCCTTGTTTTTATATATTAATGATTTGATACTAGAAGCTTGTGATGGACTTGTTAAGAATTTGTTTAATTTAATTTGAAAAAGGAGTTTATAATAAAATTTACGATATGACTGTCGAGTATATATAACTTGGATTTAGTATGAATTAATTTTCAGGTCAATGTAGCAAACCTTTTGCGTATCTTGTAATATAAAACATGAGTAGAAGAATTGGTCATCTATTTTGGAGCTAAAAACATTGTAAAATTATTTTTTTTTATTTTAAACATAAGGTTATGTTTATGTACGTATTGGTATAAACTAGAACATGTTACTTGTTGTAGAGAATAAACTGGGATAAAATCAGAATATACACCTTAAGTAAGAAATTCTAACGCTTGAAACAAATTATTAAATATTGATGGAACGTCATTGGGAATCATTTGTTTATTAAACTGTCGTTATAGAGAATCACTATGCATAATTCGATGATGCTTGTTTAAAATCGTTTGAAAAATCTTTTGTTTTATTCCGCTGCAAGGTGTGTTAATTTTAAAATCACTTGATAATGGGCTAATGATTAAAAGTTAAATTTTAAATATCTTTGAGTTATTGAAATAAGCATCTTAATTATTTATTATTTTATTATTATCAACGACATTCAAGTATCGACTAAAATCAGTAAATTATCTGAGATAAAACTACGTGAAACCTCTTTATCATTTGAGTCGAAGTGCACGAATGTGATTTAACAAACCAGTTTTAAGGAGACTTATGTATATAAAAAAAGGGTCAAAGTTGATTTTAAGAGTTAATGGGACTAGGATGAGTCGTGTTGGATACGTGTATGTATGTGATAAGGTAAGTCGTATAAATAATAACATAAAACTTTGAAAATTCTTACTATTTACGTTTTTGGTACTTAAGATATGAACATTAACGAGATTTTGACACAAGTATGGAGATTTTCAAACCTAATGATTTGTCAATTATGATAACCGAGTCACCGCATCTACTAATGTTAATAATTTCCGAAAGATTAAAATTTTTTTTCCTGAAATAAAAACTTTGTAAAGATTGGAAAATGAAAGGTCTGAAATCTTTAATGGGGTAACACAAATTAAAAATGTGTAAATGTTCGGTTTTACAATGTACAAAGTAACACTAATTATTATACGCAACTAGATTATACAACACACGCCTACTTGTATAATATTTTATAAAGATGTATATATAATGTTTTGAGTCACGATGGTTTGATCGTACGACATCTCTTCTTTGATTTTATGAGTCTGTATTTGAACTTGAGTCGTCATGTGACTGTTCATTTTAATATTTTCATGATATGAAACCATTATTATTATATTTATTTTAAAGCTACTATTTCGCTAGTACTTGATAATGAGGGTATGTCACCCGGTGTATTTTTGTCATGTTCATGGACGCCGTAACTTTTCTTCTTTCGGTTAATGGAACCTAAAAATTATGTATTTACTTGAATGATGCTATAAATCTTCATTAAATTGGTTATTTATTTATATTGAACAAAAGCGAGGAGGCGAAGCCGCTTTACCGAATTGTAGAGGTGAAAGAACTCGGTCTTCCTGGTGAAATTGTTTCTATTCGACCAAGTGATTATTCTCCTCTCTCCGTATACCCTTGGTGGAATGTGTGTGCAACTCGAGATGATGGGAATTATGATCGTTGTTTTATTTTTGACGCTTGCGTTGATATTCAAATTTTTACTCCATGTATTCGTAGATCGCTGTTGTTATCCTGAGACTTTTGTCATATATTTGAAGTATTTTCATTTCTGATGTAGTTAATTTTAGTTGGCAATTATATTGCTCGTTTACCTCGTTCGATCTCATTCATTTTTGATTTTATTACTTGTTGTGCTTGCAATGATCTTTAATCATGAACCACCTTACCGTTATTTTGTGAGTAGTCTATTTTGAAAATATGTATGAGTGTGTTAAATGGTTCGTTCAATCAAATGCAAATAGTGTCGAGTTATTTATTTAATTATCTTTTATTTTCCTTATAAAAAGGCAAAGCAAAAGTATGCTTCCAAAGTGGACGAAAAATGTTTGATGTGTTTCTTTAAACGATGGTAACAATATTTTCCCATTTCAAATTTCATTTCAAATGGTTTAATCATTTTGAAGATTAGGTCGAAAACTTTCGTAGTCATATTTGGTATGTAATTAATAATGTTTGTGTCGTCACTCGATCCTCAATTATGCACAGCTTAGCTAACTATGCATAATTCGGGAAGAGTCCTGTTTTGTTAATTGTCGTTGCTTGACCCTTAAGTATGCATGATCTAGCTAATTATGCATAGTTTAGGAAGGGCACTATCGTGTCAAACAAATTGGTCATCTTGAAACTTGTAGTGTTTTGATAAACGTTTGGATGAGAACGTTTCTTTTAAAATGGTGGATCATTTTTGCAAGTAGTCGTAATTCCTTTGATTCTTAAAGAATTTTTTTTGAATTTTCTTGTGTTCTTTGAAATCTTTTCTTTTTGTTTGGCGTTGACTTAGTAAGTCACTGTGACCGAGTAATTTTGGAAAATGTTTTTATGTGTTGTGTGTAATGTGTGAAGTTTATCGGAACCGTTAGGGTGTTGATGTTATACCAAAGGGGTTTATACCGACACTGAGAAGAAATTTAAACAAGAATAGAAGACTGCCAAAGTAGAGGAAATCAGAGTTCAAGGGACTCTGAGGGGAATGACGAAGACTTCTCCTACATCAAACGTATCGTACCTTATTTATTTTCTTTTCTCGTTCTTTTGACATGTTTAACGACACGCGATAAACTGTTGCAGTTTACCAACTGTGCATCGGTAGTTGGAAGACAATTCCATTGCCGTCTTCGTTTATTTAAGTAAGGAATCCTCTTTGCTTGACTCAACCATCCTTGATTATCGATGGTTAAACGATAGATAGCCATAGTTGATGTTTTTATGGTGAACCCTTGTCTTTTATGTGTTTATGTTGTATGTGATCTGGTCAAGTGATCGTAAGTTGTGAGAACTTGAGACGACATTGTCCAATGAAGTCCGATCATGAAGAACATGTGCCAGGTAATATACTTATAACTGTGAACGGTGATGTTATTGAGATTTTGACCACGGTTGGGACGAAAGTAAGATGGTGTTCTTGTAATATATATATATATATATATATATATATATATATATATATATATATATATATTTTGGGTATGGATCCGTGTGTGAGCACTCTGCGATGGCATATGTTGGTATTTTTCTTTCCTTATGGATACGCATCCATAGCTAGCAAGCTCGTGAACCTTCTTTAGCTTGTAATTTTCTTTTGACTGGACTCATCCGAGAAATATGTCAAATATCCTTATTTTATCATGACTTGGCTGATTAGCAAGCATGAGTTAACTTGGTTGAACTTATTTACTTGGCATGGTTTGGCTATTTTGCAAACATGTCGTGATACGGCTTTATGTGCTTCATAATGGCTTTTGTGTTTGATTGGTTTGTGATGTTTTCGAGAGAGTTATGTGTACGTCGGATGATTTCCGCATCGATGAATTCGTTTTTGACGAACTAGGGTTGTATGTACGTAATATTGCGATTAAGGTGATTTGGTATGACTAGTATTAATTACTTCGTCTTTTATATTTTGAACGTTTTTCGATGGGGTTAGGTGCGATCCGTGTGATTTTCTTTATGATTAATTGTTTTTATGAGACGATGAACCAAGTGAAAGGACGATTCGAAAGTTGGAAGACGTGCTCCGAGCGTATGTGTTTGATTTTGGTGGAAGTTGAGATCGTGGAAGGGCGTGATTCGTTTTGGAGAATAAGAAAGGTGGGTCCAAAGGTATGTTGGACCAGTTGCCTACTAGTTGGAACTGCTGGATGAACTCCGTGGAAATGACAATACTCTTCATGTGTCGAATTTGAAGAATTATGGGATGAAAAGGTAGATCACCAGTTGGATAGAATGAAGCAGGAAAAAGTCAGTTGAATGGACTTGAAATGATTCGAGAGGCTACGGAAGAGATGGTGTAGATTAAGAATCACTTGCTAACCGCGAGAAGCTTTGAAAAGAGACGTGTTGATAACCGTAGGAAGAATTTGGGAAATTGAAGTGGAGATCATGGATCGAGATGTTAAGAGATTGAAGCAAGGCATAATACTCATTGTGAAGGTGTAATGGAACCCGAGACGTGAACCGAAGTCCACATCGGAACGTGAAGACCTCTTTAGAAAGTAGTACCCTTATCTTCCTAGTAGTACAAAATGCGAGTATAAGAACCGGAGAGCGTCGGGACATCGCTCCCTTAAGGAGGGGAGGATGTAAGACCCGTGAAAGTGCCGTAAGATGCTAAGTTATTGTCTCAAGGGTTGTTCAGTATGAGCATCTCTCTTAAGTTGTGGCTCATTTGTGGAGGTGATATCCCGAGCCCAACGTTATTTATTTAATCCTATTTTACGGATATTTTTGAAATTTTTAAGAAATTTCGTTTGTTATATATTTGACGGTTTAGGTTGAAACCAACGTTTACGGTCGTAATTTAACGTTTGACGATTTAAGAAGAACCGATAACGACTACGATACCGACGGATGCCCAAAACTTACATTTTATTATCGATTGATCGATATTTGAGTTTTTCGAGATTTTATTTTTATTACGTGTTAAGTCGAGTCGGAACCATATGAATATTCGTTTTGTGTGCGTTTGAACCATTTAAAAGTATTTTCGAGTGTTCGAGACAACCCCCGACTTCCGTAAAATTTTCAAATCGATTAATAGGTCGTTCCCGCTATTTAGAAGAGTCGTTTTCACTTAAGGCCAAAAGATTAGCCAAATTGCACCTTGGTCCCTCCATACTTTTACAAAACACCCAAACCAAAAACACACAAACAAACACTTTCCAAAAATTTCTCCTTTCTCTCCCTTTTCTTCTTTGGCCGTCGGCCACCACAAACACCACCACCACATCCATTTTTTTTGGGGTTTTGCAAGAAACCAATCAAAGACCACCTTCTAACTAATCATGGTAAGTGTTTTGATATAGCTTTTAACAACATGCATCCATTGATTTTTTCCAAAAATTTGTGATTTTTCAAAAACGGATTTTGGTCTAATTAAACCATACACATGTTTAATTCATGTGTATATAATGTTAATTCATCCATAAAACATAAAGTGGTTTATAAGTTTTGTGTTCCACAGCCCCTAAAGCCACGAAATGTGGGGGGGTTTTGGGTGTGTTCAAGGTGTTTGATGAAATGTCATGGGTTTGTGTCTATAATGATGTTTTGGGTGTGTTTGAATGGGTTAAACACATTGCATGTTTGTTTTAGGATTTGGATTTTATGAGGTTGATGATCAATAGGGGTTTAGGACTGAAAATAATGTTTGGTTGTGATTAGGGATGCTTAGGATGATGTCTAGTGTTGATAAATGGGTTTGGAAACGGGCGTTGGTATGATTTTGGTATAGTTGATTTTAGGCAGAAAGTTTAAGGCATTTTCGTAAAAATTATTTTGAAAATAGGTCTTGTGGATAGGATAGAGTTGTAGAGCATCTTCTTAGCTTCGATTTGGTATAAGGTAGAGCTTACGACTCCTAACGAGTCAAAAGTTACGACGTTTTGAAATTCGTGTACCGGGAGATGAAAACCGTCATAATCCGAAATTATGCTTGGTTTTAGGTCAAATCCCGGGGACTATAAGTCTAGTTTGGTAAATGGTCAAGGGCTGAATTTTGGTGTCAAACCTGCACATTTGAGTCTATCATAGGACTTAGGTGTCAAATGGGTCAATGGAGTATTTTAAACGGGTCAAATGAGTCCGACTTGGTCAAAGTACAATTTCAGTCCGAAAAACGTAGTTTTTGGAAAAGTGTTGAGTAACGGGTCGTAGAAGTAAAAACTTTTGTTGGGATTAAATATGTGTTTTCTACAGGTCTTATTGTATTTTTGAGAATTTTCTCAAATTTTATAAAAGGGTATAAGTCTAGGTAAACAGCCCATACTTTTGGTAAGTATCGGCGAAACCGTAAAATGGATAGTAACTTTAATAACATTGATAAATGGTATAAGTCTAGTAACAACTACTTGTTTGACTTTGGCGTGAGTTTTCATAAGCATTGAGTGTGTTTTCAATTGCGTGTGTTTAGTACAATAATGTACGCGGAATATTGATTTGGTTTACGTACCTTGATTTTTAGGTCAAGTGTTCGATTTTCCCGGGCATCCACGTCGTCGGTGACATTTCTCGTTACGTCTTCGCTAGAACCACTACTACTACGCAAGGTGAGTCTATAGCCTCACTTTTTACTTATTTCAAATGATTTTACCCGCGAGGGGGATACAAGCTATTTAAAGGAAAATGAACATAAGTCATGAATGATTGTTGGACCCGAATGTTGCCTTGAAATTGTGTTGAGTGCCTAGTTGCAAAAGTCCCTAATTTCATGAACTATTAACTATTGTTTAGTCCTAGCGTGGATTAGAAATAGCCGCTTATACAAAGTGATAGTACTATGGGGTTGACTACCCTATCCGAGACGAGGGCTAGTACGTTGATACCCCCTGCAGACGGATAATTTGTGATAAGAGATAAGGTACAATTGCAACTGATGCCTTATTAGGGGCCTTGGTTTCATCTGAATCACGCCGGTAATTATTACGCGGGTGATTGAGTTAACGGTTTAGTGTCATGAGCTTAAACACAATTGTCATATCCTTGAATAATAGATTGTATGGCCACAATGCTATTGAATGATCATGATTGGTTTTTAACACTTATGTTCAACTGATGATTTGATAAACCTATAGATTCGCTCAACCTTTGTGTTGACGATTTTAAGCATGTGTTTCAGGTAATCAAGGTTGATAGCAGTGGAGCATGCGAGGATGGAAGTTGTTGTGGCTTGGCGGTCTACTTTGTTTTTCCTCCCTTTTAGCACTTAAATACTTTACATTATGTCATGTGAACGAAAATTGTATTTTGGGTTGAGATTCAGTGGGGACCAAAACGCAAACTCTGTTTTATATTATTTTTGGGGTTTGGAAAACAGTAGACTTTGTTGTTTTAAACAATCTTTAGTTTATGTTTAAATTTCTACGTCTCTTTGAGTCGTTCGAAATAGCTTGTGTGTGATGATAACTGTATAGCACCCAAATGTTGTAGTTCCGCTGCGCATACCATTTGTGGCGGTGTTATACTAATGACTCGATTAAGATGATGCTTTTTCTGTATTCCTTAGCGGCGCCCGCTAAAATTTGGTTAGAGAAAGAGCCACCCAATTCTATATTGACGTGGAAGGATCTCGTTTCTAAGTTTTTGAACCAATTTTTCCCGCCCTCCAAGACTACGCATTTGAAAAACGAGATTTCAAAATTTTCACAAGAATTTAATGAGAGTTTTTCTACGGCTTGGAATCGCTTTAAGGAAATGTTACATGAGTGTCCTCATCATGGTTTTTCCGACTTGCATCAAATTGACACGTTTTACAATGGATTGAATGATCATGAGAGAGATTATCTTAATTCCGCCGCAGGTGGTAATCTTTTGTGTAAAACGGTTGAGGAAGCATTGTTGATTATTGAGAATAGATCTAAGGTGTATAGTCCTCGTAACACATCGAGTGTTCGTAAGGCTTCGTCTTCGGCTTCACCTTCATTGTCCAATACCATCGATGCTTTCCAAATTGAGGCGAATTTGGAAAACAAAATCTTTGATAATCTTAAAGGTCTTTTAGTTGAATTCAAAGTTGGTGAACAAAGTGCTCCCGCTACGGCTAAAGCGGTTGAGGTTTCTTGCATGTATTGTGGTGGAGGTCATGATTTCTCCGAGTGCATTACCAACGGTGGTAACACTTCGAGTGCCTACGCAGCCACGGTAACTTACAACCAAAATGGTCAAGTTACCCGCTCTAATCAAATGACTCCACCGGGTTTTGCTCCCAATCAAAATGCTAACAACAACTATCGAAACAATCAATTTGGTTTCAAAAACAATTACAAAGGGAACAACTATGGGAATCAAGGGGCTAATAACAATCAAGTTTCAAAAAAAAATCAAAATAATGATTTTCAAAACAACAACAAGAGTTTGCAAACTTTGAAAGATATTCCAAAGGAATTTGTTGAATACGCAAATGGAAACGACACTAGGTTTGATAATATTCAAAGAGAGATCATTAGCCTAAGATCCGAGTTTAAGAATGACTTGAAAAAGGAGTTGAAAAATTAGTTAACAAATGAGCTTAAGATCCATACAAACAAAATGGAGGGAAATGTAACTAGGTTACTACAAAACCAACAAAAAATGGAACAAGGGCAACATGAAATAAAACAATAGATGCTTAAGGCCGATAAGAGGAAATCTATGTTTGAGGATAAAATTTCATCCACGTTTGAGGCTATAATGTGTAAACCGTCTTCGAGTAGTCTTCCTAGTAACACCATATGTAACCCTAAGGGAGAGATGAAAGTGATTACCACACGAACTGGTAAGAAACTTAAGGAACCGACTCCTCAACCAATTACTCCAATGGTGGAGGAAATTGAGGAAGAACCCGAGGTGGTGATAAAAAAGGAGCATGTCCCAATCCCACGAAGTACCGATCATACCACACCTACGGTTGACCCATTACCACAATTGGAACTTGAGATTCCAAAGGCTATGCCTATGCCTCAACCCACACCACCTTTGCCCTACTCATCGAGACTTAGAAAGGAGAAACGTCAAGAGCGCGATAATTACCAATTTGAGATTTTTATGAAAATGTTTCGTGACGTGCATTTCAATGTGAGTTTTGCCGATGCTTTGGTCATGCCTCGATTTGCCGCTAACTTTAAGAGTATGTTAAACAACAAGGAGAAATTGCAACAATTGTCTAGTTTTTCATCGGTTTATCTTAACCGCATACCTCAAAAAGTCGATGATCCTTGGCCGATCTTGGTGCTAGTATTAACTTGATGCCACTTGCAATCTTCAAGTCGCTCAATCTTCCTAATCTTACTCTTTCACTAATGTCTATCGAATTGGTCGATCATTCCACAATTCCCGCATGTGGATTGGCCGAAGACGTTTTTGTGAAAGTGGGAAAGTTCTATTATTTGGTAGACTTTATCGTTGTCGATATTCCCACGGATCATCAAGTTCCTCTTATTTTAGGTCGTTCGTTTTTAGATACGTCTATGGCATTGATTGATATGCATGCTAGAAAGATCACCTTACGTTTCAACGACGAGGAACTTGTTATAAACGCAACTCAAAATTCTCCAATTTCTCATGTTTATTCCGTCGCTACCATAAACCTCGTTGATATGATCGATTTTATTTGCGGGAAATTTTCACAAGAAGTTTTAGGTTTTGGTGACGATGAAAATAACGGCAATCCCACTATGCTTGATCCCATTCCTGATAATTCGACACCAACCTTCACTCCATTTGAAGGTGGTGGTTTTACGTTGGAAGAATTTGATGTTCCACGTACTTGTGACGAAGACCTCGACAACGATGAAGACTTCTCGATTATCAAGGATTTTCTTAACGATTTCCCATTTCCTCCACTCGAGGAGGTTATGAGTATTAATACTTCGCTTTTGGCTAGGTATAAAATCTTATCGTCCGAATCTTTTCGAATTGAAAACCGGTCTTAAGTGCGACTCAATTGTCTTTTGGTAGATCAAGACAGTGGTTTGGGTTGTTCGTTTTAAACTAATAGCAAGTAATTAAAGTGTCGTTGAGTAAAATGGAAGTTAAAAGATTAATACTAAATCGACAAGTAAAAATAAATTCTCAAAAACTTAAAGGTGAAAATGGAAAATATTTGCACTCTAAATAAAACTAACACTTGGAAATTTATTGAAATTAGGAACTTAATAGAAAGGTACTAAAAGAAAGTAAGTTCGGAGTATCAAACACTTGCAAACAATCGGAAAGGAGGGTAAAACCGGCCCAGATCGGAATGTATTCCGATCTGGTGGTCGGAATGTGGGATGGGGACACAATCGGAATATCACAACGGGGGTCAATCGGAATACTTAGCAAAACTACCAATCGGAATAACCAATAAATTGAGCCAATCGGAATACAGGACAAATCTACCAATCAGAATATGTGAAACACTCCAATCGGAATACTAGACAACAAATCCCAATCGGAAAGCGCAAAGGAGGTCCAGATCGGAAAAGCTAAACCCTTTTCCGATTGGACTCAATCGGAAAGGGTGATTGTGGCTGCTCGGAATATGTATCAATCGGAAAGGGGAGTTTGCACCCTTTCCGAAATTGGGGGAATTCGGTTAAAAGCTAGTAAATAAGCTATAAAATAAGCTGATTCCAAAACCAACCCGAATCAATGACAAAACCAAATCAAATAAGCACTTTGATCAACTTATTTGACTCGAAATTAATCAACTTTTTGGATCAAACAATAAAAACATAAACTTTTTAATAAAACTTTTAAATAAGAAAAATAAGCTAATCATCAAAATAAGCCAATAAGCACAAAAGTCTTAAAGCTTAATCAAATGAAAACTTATGAAATGATCAAAAGATTAACTTTTTAAGCAAGAAATCAATTAGAACAACACGGATCTTATGATATACGCACCAAAATCAATCTTAAATCAAAGAAAAGTAGAATGAGATTAAGAAATAAAAGCTTAAAATAGAACTTGATTAATAAAAATAAGCAATACAAAGTGTTTAATCTTGAAAGATTAAAAGAAAAAGATGAACTAGTGAGAGAAAGTTTAAGACTTTCTCTCTCTAAAACTAGAGAAAACTAAAAAGTGAAAAATTAACTAAAAACTCTACCCACCCTCCTAATGACTATTAGGAGGGTATTTATAGGGAAAGTGGAAGGAGTGCATGTGTTGCATCTTCTTTCTTGCTTTCTTCACGTTTTCTCGACTCGACTTTAATTCTTCGTCTTTGTCGTCTCGGGATTTGAACTTGTCTTTTAATTTTCTTCTTCTATTAGACTTAAGTTCTTCGACTTCGTTAAACTTCCGTCTTTTGACTTTTTCTTCGATAAATCTTCAGAATAGGTCTTGGACTTCTGTTCTTTTTGCACTCTTGATCTTTTGACTTCGTCTTTTCCTGTTTTCTTCAATAAAAGCCCGTGAAAGCCCGTGTTTTCTTCCTTTTTCATATTTTGGTCCTAAAACACAATAAAAACACAAACCACGCATAATTCCGACTTTTACGACATAAATCACACGTTTTGGTCTTGTTATTATTGGAAATAAGTGGTAAAAGGATAAGTGTTTTCACACTTATTAAATCCCCTACACTTGACCATTGCAATGCCCTCATGCAATGCATTAATTTTAAAGCATGGTTTACATTTTCCATCATAAATAACCCACCTTGGCCTTTATTAAATACTAAACATAACAGATAGAAATAAGTAAAGAAATTAAAATCTTACATTGGGTTTTGGCGGCCATGAACGTTTATCATCCTCAAGTTTCACGTTCCCCATACCAAGCTTAAAAAAAACGAGATCATTGTTATTATAAGTTAGCAGACTATCACGAACTCATGTGGGCCAATTATTCACTTAGACTCCCTTATTCCTAGGTGTATCTCTTATATTTTATTTTTGTCTTGAATGATCACGAGGATGCATTGTTTGACTTATTTCGATAGTTATTTAGTCCGAAAATAAGGTGAACGATTTAATCAATAGTTAGCTAAAGGACCAAATCTTTTAAAACTGCTTCTCGGGATATCAGAAAGTTCATATCTTGGCATAACTTGGTTCGCGATTTGAGACCTTTCTCGGGCCGATATTTGGCAGCGACTTCATACTTCGAATCTTCGAGAGACGTTCTTGAAATTATGGTCTTCTCTTCATAATAGGAATTTCTTCACTTGAAGTTTTTGAGAGATTCTTCATCTTTGGACCACGACTTCTTCATTTTTCTCCAATCTTTATTTTGGACTTTGATATACAACGATCCGCCTCCTTTTAGGACTTGGATCTATTTATCCTCATACCTTGTTAGGGTCTTTTCGGATAGACTTCTCCATGACTTTTGGGGAGTTCTTGCTTTTCGTCGTGTGTCTCGATCCTTCATATTGATTTTCGATAAATGATTCTTCACATCACTTTTGGATCTTTAGCAACAAAATGTAGCCCTCATGCCTTGTTAGGGCCTTTTCGGACTCGCCAATCTTCGCGCCCCGCTTCATAAGTTATGCCTTGGCTATGAACTCTCGTCATTACCGAGCAACTTTTAAACGATCTGGGGCTAGAAGCTAAGTAACCTTTTAAATCGTACAACCTCATTTATTAGCAGATTAATTTATTAACAAGCGGAGGGAGAATAGGCTCATAATTAACTCACATAAATTCACGAAAGAATACCGAACTTATAATTGACTCTATCATTTCTCGTTCTCCACAATTTAAAATCTCAAGGAATGAGATTTGTGGATGCTTAGCCTATTAAATCTAAGTTTTGGGTTTTCGAGTCGCCTATAGGATCTTGCAAATTCTTAAACTTTTTCAAGTTTAGAAATCGCATTGTAAAGTTCCCTTGATAAACAACTCTCTAGGATCAATTATAGGAACTTGTGAAAAGTTCTTGTTCTTAACCCGTGAGAGTTAAGACTTTCGCGTTTTATAGCTCCCTATATAAAAGCCTAGCAAAACATGACTTAAACACGTTAAGGATACTAGCTAGAGTAAACTTAGGTAAGTAAACTCGGGTTGAGTCAAAATGTTCACGACTTAAGAAAAATCTAAAACCACTTTATTAAAAATTTATTCTAGCAAAGGAAACATAACAACGGCAAAGACAACTATACAACTAGGCTAAAATAGATTAAAATTTTTGAAAAATGTCGAAAAATCAAATTTTCCGATTAAAATGAGGGCAAATTCATGGAAAAGACCACTTACTTCGATAGAAGTCCCCCCTACACTTGAGATAAACATTGTCCTCAATGTTTAAGCATGTGGGAGTAAACTCCCCTACACTTAGGACATTGTGCACTTTGTATAAATCTTGCTAAGGAAAGGACAACTAAAGTGAATTCAATGTGAACATATAGAATATGAAATATTGAATCACAAGAGTTTAGGATAGAACCGGGAAGATGGAAAACACGGTATCACGGTTCGTCAAAAGTCATCAAGATGCTTTCTGAAGCTTTAATCCCTGCACAGCACAAGAAACAAGACAACAAACATATGCGGGGCTCCCCCCTACACTTATTATAAAAGCAGTAAAGGATAGAACACGGGTTGCCTCCCGAGAAGCGCTTGTTTTTGTTCACCGAGTCATGAGCCTGACTCGACCCAATTTTAGTTCATGGGGAACGTGGTGAGGGAGTTAATCATCTCTTGGGAGATGTCCTCACCAAAGTACAGCTTCAGACGCTGGCCATTCACCTTGAAGTTGGGCCCATTTGGCTGAGAAAGCTCAATGGTCCCATAAGGAAAGACTTTGGCGACGGTGAATGGACCAGACCAGCGGCTCTTCTACTTGCCAGAGAAGATCTTCAACCGAGAGTTAAAGAGTAAGACGTGATCACCAACGTGGAACTCTCGGTTCTTGATTTTAGCATCATGGATAATCTTCGTCTTCTCCTTGTAGATCAGCGAGTTCTCATAAGCTTCATTCCTCAGTTCGTTTAGCTCGTTGAGTTGAACCTTTCGATGATCACCGGCTTTGATGATGTCGAAGTTAGCCCACTTCAAGGCCCAGTGCGCCTTATGTTCCAGCTCGATGGGTAGGTGGCAGGCTTTCCCGTACACAAGACGATAAGGTGTACAACCGATCGGGGTCTTGTAAGCAGTACGGAAAGCCCACAGAGCATCATCTAACTTATCGGCCCACGCGGCACGATGCTCTCCCACAGTACGCTCCAAAATTCTCTTCAAGCCACGATTGGAAATCTCAGCTTGCCCATTGGTTTGGGGATGATAGGAGGTGGAAAGACGGTGAGTGACACCATACTTTGCCATGACTCTTGCAAATTGATCGTTGCAAAAATGAGTCCCGCGGTCACTGATGATAGCACGAGGAACGCCAAATCGAGCGAAAAGCTTCTTCAAAAAGTTCACAACCACCCTCGCATCATTCGTAGGAAGAGCCTTAGCTTCAACCCATTTAGAGACGTAGTCGACAGCGACGAGGATGTACTTGTTCTCTTTGGATGATGGAAATGGCCCCATAAAGTCGATGCCCCATACATCAAAGATTTCACATTCCTGTATGAAATTTTGAGGCATCTCATCTTTATGTGTGATCTTTCTTTGACGCTGGCAAGCATCACAATGCTTAACCATTTCGTGAGCGTCACGATAAATGGTGGGCCAGTAGAATCCTGAATCAAACACTTTCTTAGCGGTGTAGTTGGGACCAAAGTGACCACCGGTGGGTCGTTTGTGGCAAGCTTGGAGGATGTCAAAAGCTGTCGGTCCGTCAACACATCTACGAATAATCAGATCAGCACACTGTTTGAATAGATAAGGGTCATCCCAAAAGTAAGTCTTAACATCATTCAAGAACTTCTTCTTTTGTTGGGATGTTAACCCTTGGATGAGAATGCCACCCGCTAAGTAGTTTGCAATGTCCGCAAACCACGGGGTGGCATCAAGATTAAGGTTTATAGACATTAGAGTCTCCAGGGGGAAAGAGTCATTGATCTCTTTGTTCGGATGACCCCCCTGATATGGATCCTCAAGTCTGCTCAGATGATCCGCGGCCAGGTTTTCGGCTCCCTTCTTGTCACGAATTTCAATGTTGAATTCTTGAAGGAGCAAAACCCAGCGAAGAAGTCTTGGCTTAGAATCGTTCTTTGTCATCAAGTACTTCAACGCGGAATGGTCCGTGTATACGATGGTGGTGGATAGAACAAGATAGGGGCGAAATTTCTCAAAAGCATAGACAACAGCTAAAAGCTCTTTTTCGGTTGTCGTATAATGCAATTGAGCCCCCGTCATTGTTTTGCTAGCATAGTGGATTGGTTGGAAGTGTTTATTCACTCTTTGGCCCAAAACCGCACCAATAGCAAAGTCGCTAGCATCGCACATCAATTCAAAAGGCAGCTCCCAATTAGGGGTAACCAAGACCGGTGCCTTAGTTAGCTTATCCTTGAGAAGATTGAAGGCTTCGAGACACTCTTTAGAAAAGATAAAAGGAGTATCTTTTTCCAAGAGGTGGGTCATCGGGCGAGCGATTTTAGAGAAATCCTGAATGAATCGACGATAGAAGCCCGCATGACCCAGAAAGCTTCGCACACCCTTCACGGTTGAAGGTGGAGGTAATTTGGCTATGACATCTACTTTAGCACGGTCGACTTCAAGACCGGCTTTAGAGATTTTGTGTCCTAGCACAATGCCTTCTTTTACCATAAAATGGCATTTTTCCCAATTCAGAACAAGGCGAGTGTCTTCGCACCGCTTAAGCATACGTTCTAAATTGGCAAGGCAAGCAGAGAAGGAATCCCAGAAGACCGAGAAATCATCCATGAAGACTTCCATGGTTTGCTCAACCATGTCATGGAAGATAGCCAACATGCACCTTTGGAAAGTCCCGGGGGCATTGCATAAGCCAAATGGCATTCTTTTATAAGCAAATGTGCCGTAGGGACAAGTGAATGTTGTCTTCTCTTGATCTTGGGGATCGATGGGTATTTGAAAATAACCCGATAAACCATCAAGAAAGCAGTAATATTCATTACCCGCTAGACGTTCAAGCATTTGGTCCATAAAAGGTAGAGGGAAATGATCCTTTCTCGTGGCATCATTGAGTTTGCGGTAGTCTATACAAACTCTCCACCCAGTAACGAGACGGGTAGGAATTAACTCGTTGTTTGCATTGGGCACAACGGTGATTCCGCCTTTCTTAGGCACACAATGGACTGGACTAACCCATGGTGAATCCGAAATAGGGTAAATCATACCCGCATCAAGAAGTTTGATAACCTCTTTTTTGATGACTTCATGGATTTTAGGATTCACCCTTCGTTGACTTTGAATTGTGGGCTTAAAGTCGTCCTCCATGAGAATTTTATGTGTGCAAAAGTGAGGATCAATTCCACGGATGTCGGAGATTTTCCAAGCGATAGCTCGTTTATGCTTCTTCAACACAGCGACAAGTCGGGCTTTTTCGTCTTCTTTCAGATCCTTTTGCGATGATGACCGGTAGCTTCTCGTCGTCTTCCAGAAAAACGTACTCAAGATGAGGAGGTAGGTCCTTAAGCTCAAGAGTAGGAGGATCCTCAATAGATGGTGAAACTAATGATGGATCATTATTAATCACCTCTTTGGGAGCATGAGGAGAGAATGGGTCCTCATTGAGAAGTCTCTCAATAGTACTAATATCTTCATCCCAATTGGTGGACAAATTATCATACTTAATATCGAGAGGACCCAAGCTAGCTTCGAAATCATCCAAGTCACTTTCTCCAAAAGGAGTCAATGCCAGAGCAATTGAGGCAACGGTCTCAACATTGGGTAGAGAAGAAGGAGTGCTTTTGCAAGCATCATGAAAATGTTCTTCACAAGCCTCATCGAGAACATCAATAGCATTAACACTCTCATACGAATAAGGTTGCTTAGAAATCTTACCCATGTTGAAGACAATTTGATCGTCACCAACTCGCATGATTAATTCGCCTGCGGCTACATCAATGAGAGTGCGACCGGTCCTCAGGAATGGACGTCCAACGATTAATGGAACACGAGGGTCCATCTCGTAATCAACGACAACAAAATCCGCCGGGAAGGTGAATTTGTCAACGCCAACAAAGACATCTTCGGCTATCCCCACTGGATAAGCAACCGTACGGTTGGCTAATTCCAAAGTCATTTTGGTGGGGACTAGCTCGGGGAGAGATAATTGCTTCCAAACACTTAAAGGCATTAAGTTTATACTGGCACCTAAATCAGCTAGGGCCATGCAATTCTCTACTCCCGGGAAGTTGCAAGGAATCAAGAAGCGACCCGGATCACCAAGTTTGGTGGGCAATTGCCTTAAGAGAACGGCGGAGCAATTCTCATTAAGGTGGGTCTGAGCAATGTCAAGAAGCTTTTCCTTATCACTTAAAAGATCTTTAAACATCTTAGCATATTTGGGCATGTGAGCGAGAGCCTCGGCAAAGGAGATGTTAAAATTCAATTGTTTAAACATTTTTAGAAAGTTTGAAACCTAAATATCATCCTTGCTCTTTTGCTTCTCTTTCCTCAACCTTGAGGGATAAGGTATATTGGATGAAGAAGAAGGCTTTAAGGGAATAGGATCACTCACAACCACGGGTGGTGGGGAAATGGGGATAGAAGGTGAAGGAGTTGGGGAAAGTTGCTCTTTTTCCTTGTTCACAATCACGGGTGGAGGTGTAGGAAGCTCGGGTTCCATATAACCTTTTCCACTACGAGTGGTGATTGCTTTCATCTCCCCTCTTGGATTCGCAACAGTATTACTCGGAAGAGTACCCGAAGAAGAGGGTTGATTACATTGGATGAGCGAACCAATCATATCACGAAGGTGAAGAGCTTGATTGTTAAAAGAGTTTTGCATGTTCGCATTAATATCATTGCTGTGTTTGGCCATGTCATTCCTTAGCTCGGCTCGAATATCGCTCCCTTGTTTCACCATGTCATTCTTCAAGTTGACAAATTGACTCTGAAGATTCGTCACCATCTCACGATTAGTCTGCATGAACGTCTCGACGTCTTGGTTTACGGCCATCGGTTGATTGAGAGGTGGAGCTTGAGAATAACCTGGAGTTGGGTATGGGTTTCTTTGGGATTGATATTGATTTTGAGCACGAGGTTGGGATTGGTTGTTTCGGTTGTAGCTTTGTTGTTGGTTTTGGTTTGCAGGAGGGAAACCAGGAGGAGCAAGATAATTGTTGGAACGATAACTAAGCAAGCCACGGTCTCCTTGAGGGCGAGCTTGATAGCCTCCCGTGGGATAAGTACCATATGCTGCGTTAACGTCTTCAGAATAATTGCCGTGAGTAGAAGGACACTCATTGTAGGAATGAGGACCACCACATGTGTCACAAGAAATAACAACGGCTTTAGCTTGTTGAGTTTGGTTAGAAGTCAAAATTTGGAGACTTTTGTTAATATCAAGAATAGCACGTTCCAAAACAGACGAGTTGGTGGTGGAAGAAGTAGACGAAACATTGACTCTCTGATTAGATCTTGAGGATGCGGAAGAATCCCAATTCTTGTGGTGAGTAGTCATGTTTTCAATCAACTCTCGACACTCCTCCGGTCTCCTTTTCATAAAAGTACCACCGGCGGCGGCATTGATCGTGTCACGATCACGAAAAGTGAGACCATTGTAAAAGGTGTCAATGAGAGTGACGGGGAGCATATTGTGATTAGGACAGCGGTCGATCAAATCATTGTAACGTTCCCAAGCATCGAAAAGCGATTCATCATTCTCCTGCATAAATCCATTGATTTGGTTACGAAGGCTAGTGACCATGGATGGGGGAAAGTAGCGCGATAAAAAGCGTTGAGTCATGTCATTCCACGTATGAATAGAATTCTTAGGAAGACGGTCAAACCATTTTTCGGCATGGTGAGAAAGCGAGTGTGGAAAGAGTTTAAGGCGAAGGTCATCCATAGAAACACCGGAGCACTTCATGCTTTGGGTCATGGTAACGAATTTGTCGAGGTGTTTGTTGGCATCATCATCCGGAATTCCACGAAACGGGTTCGTTTGCACTTGCTGTATCATGTGATGCTTCAACGAAAACTCCTGAGCCGTGACGTGCATTGGCGCAATCGGGCCTCCGCGTCCGTTCATGGTGGGTTGGCACAATTCCTCCATGGTTCGTAAATCATGTAGAAGGACATTGTTGTTGTTGTTGTTCAAATTGTGTTGAGGTGGGTGATTATTGTTGTTATTAACACCAGCCATATCTAAATCTTCAAGAGTCTCGGGCTCAAAATAGTTGGAAGATCTAGTATGCATACACCTGCAGAAGAAAAATATACACAAGGAATATCTATATAATCTTTTTGGTGCAAAACCTTTTGAAAAGAATTGCTTTTTATGATTTTTTAAATGTTTTTGTATTTTTGAAGAGTTTTATATTTTTTTTATGGGTTTTTGGAAATTTGTATAGTAATGAAAATAACGTTCAAAGAACGGATCCCAAAATTCAATGCGTCTCTCACTAGAAACCGTTTATCTTAACGAAAAGAGCCGGCAGCGGCGCCATTTAATACTTCGCTTTTGGCTAGGTATAAAATCTTATCGTCCGAATCTTTTCGAATTGAAAACCGGTCTTAAGTGCGACTCAATTGTCTTTTGGTAGATCAAGACAGTGGTTTGGTTTGTTCGTTTTAAACTAATAGCAAGTAATTAAAGTGTCGTTGAGTAAAATGGAAGTTAAAAGATTAATACTAAATCGACAAGTAAAAATAAATTCTCAAAAACTTAAAGGTGACAATGGAAAATATTTGCACTCTAAATAAAACTAACACTTGGAAATTTATTGAAATTAGGAACTTAATAGAAAGGTACTAAAAGAAAGTAAGTTCGGAGTATCAAACACTTGCAAACAATCGGAAAGGAGGGTAAAACCGGCCCAGATCGGAATGTATTCCGATCTGGTGGTCGGAATGTGGGATGGGGACACAATCGGAATATCACAACGGGGGTCAATCGGAATACTTAGCAAAACTACCAATCGGAATAACCAATAAATTGAGCCAATCGGAATACAGGACAAATCTACCAATCGGAATATGTGAAACACTCCAATCGGAATACTAGACAACAAATCCCAATCGAAAAGCGCAAAGGAGGTCCAGATCGGAAAAGCTAAACCCTTTTCCGATTGGACTCAATCAGAAAGGGTGATTGTGGCTGCTCGGAATATGTATCAATCGGAAAGGGGAGTTTTTACCCTTTCCGAAATTGGGGGAATTCGGTTAAAAGCTAGAAAATAGGCTATAAAATAAGCTTATTCCAAAACCAACCCGAATCAATGACAAAACCAAATCAAATAAGCACTTTGATCAACTTATTTGACTCGAAATTAATCAACTTTTTGGATCAAACAATAAAAACATAAACTTTTTAATAAAACTTTTAAATAAGAAAAATAAGCTAATCATCAAAATAAGCCAATAAGCACAAAAGTCTTAAAGCTTAATCAAATGAAAACTTATGAAATGATCAAAAGATTAACTTTTTAAGCACGAAATCAATTAGAACAACACGGATCTTATGATATACGCACCAAAATCAATCTTAAATCAAAGAAAAGTAGAATGAGATTAAGAAATAAAAGCTTAAAATAGAACTTGATTAATAAAAATAAGCAATACAAAGTGTTTAATCTTGAAAGATTAAAAGAAAAAGATGAACTAGTGAGAGAAAGTTTAAGACTTTCTCTCTCTAAAACTAGAGAAAACTAAAAAGTGAAAAATTAACTAAAAACTCTAACCACCCTCCTAATGACTATTAGGAGGGTATATATAGGGAAAGTGGAAGGAGTGCATGTGTTGCATCTTCTTTCTTGCTTTCTTCACGTTTTCTCGACTCGACTTTAATTCTTCGTCTTTGTCGTCTCGGGATTTGAACTTGTCTTTTAATTTTCTTCTTCTATTAGACTTAAGTTCTTCGACTTCGTTAAACTTCCGTCTTTTGACTTTTTCTTCGATAAATCTTCAGAATAGGTCTTGGACTTCCGTTCTTTTTGCACTCTTGATCTTTTGACTTCGTCTTTTCCCGTTTTCTTCAATAAAAGCCCGTGAAAGCCCGTGTTTTCTTCCTTTTCATATTTTGGTCCTAAAACACAATAAAAACACAAACCACGCATAATTCCGACTTTTACGACATAAATCACACATTTTGGTCTTGTTATTATTGGAAATAAGTGGTAAAAGGATAAGTGTTTTCACACTTATTAAGTATCGAGCCTAAATCTTCAATTGAGGAACCACCAATCCTCGAGTTGAAAGATTTACCTCCTCACCTTGAATATGTATTTTTGGAGGAGGACGACAAGTTGCCGGTTATTATTGCGAAAGATCTTTCGAATTGTGACAACCGCGGTTTTGAGGTTCGTCACTTAGTTTTATTTTGTGCTAGTTACGTGTCTTTACGTGTTTATGTGCTAATTGGTGTGTATAGATTGTGGTTTGGATATCGTTTCCGGTACGGGGTACCTTGTGAGTGAAACGATGTGTGATGATTTCATGTTCATGAGCTCACATGGTAGTGACTATGAAATGAGATGGTGTTATTTAGTGGTTTACGTATACGTATATGTATTATAGAAAATCGTATTTTTACGATTTACGGTTTAGCATTTTGAGGTCTCGGATGAGGTGTTTAGTAATGTGAGTATTTTCCGGGATGGTTTTAAGTCATTTAGGACTTAAATATAAAGTTTATTTCAAATTCCAAGAGTTTTTATAAAACTGTATATTTTAGTGTCTTTTACGGTATACGCGTAAAACTGACTAGTTCTAACGTTTTGAGATTTTAGAAACATTAGGGGATGAAATAAATTAAGTATATTTAAGGAAATATTAGTAAATTAGTATTAATAAATTAAAAAAATAAAAAATAAAAAAAAGGGGCGTGGGTCCGTTTGGTAGACGAATCAAAAGGAGGGGGAGAAAAAAAGGAAAATGGGCTTATACTTGGACTAGGATTTTATGTACACACTATATAAGGTTTTCTAATAAATCAAAAAAATATTTTATTTTCTCCTAGAAGCTTAAAACCGACGGCCATATACAGATAATTAGGGTTTCATAAAAAATTTGGGGGTTTTCATAAATCAAAGGTAAAATCTTTAAACCCTTTTTAATTAAACTATTTAAATTCTTTCTCAATCATCTTATGATGGATTTAGGTTAGGATTTAAATTAAAATCTGTATATTAATGATATTATAATGATTAGGTGAATTAGGGCTTGTAATTAGTGGGATTATGGGTAATTAATTAGGTTAATTTAATTAAACCCGTTTTTAATAACTGGGCAGAATTTAGGGTCAATTGTTTTGATCATATAGGGAGTTCTACAAACTCTTATTTTGCGATCCAAGTATCCCTGGAAAGGTAATTGAAGTGGCTTTCAAATGAAAGAAACGAAATCTAAATTGAAGGTTGGGAAGTGGGTCAAAAACAGGTTACAACAGTCGGAGGTCAAAACAGTTTTGAAATCAGCCTGTTTTCTTTTTATGTTTTGGGTTGTTTGGGGTACTTAGGGTTGCATTGGGACTTTCAAACGAACATGGGAGTTGGTTTATATATTATAGGAAGTATCTGCATTGGGGCTAAGATTTTTGGTTAGGGTAAGATCCCCTAAGCATAACAAACGTTTTGTATGTTCAAAACCAATAAAATCTGGATAGACAAAAGTATATATATATATATATATATATATATATATATATATATATATATATATATATATATATATATATATATATATATATATATATATATATATATATATATATATATATATATATATATATATATATATATATATATATATATATATATATATATATATATATATATATATATATATATATATATATATATATATATATATATATATATATCGGGGCCTTAACCGTAGCTTTAAGGTTGGGGAAAATGGGAGGTGTTAGATAACATATGTAAGGGAATAGGGTTTCCTTTACAGAGGTCATGGGTAGGCAAGGTGGGCTTTTTCCTTATAGTTTGGAGACCTAAAAACCGGGACTGTTCTGGGTAAAATGTTAATGGGACGGGTTATGAAGTGAACTAAGTTTAGGGCTTTATAGAGGGGTGTAATGAGATGATTAGAGCATATAAATGAGGTATATATATGGGAGAAGGTTAGATGTCCATCATAGGTTGATGAGCCATCTTAGTGTTTGTTTCATGTTTTGATTTTCTGTTTTTGTTAGTTAGCTTTTTGCTAGTGCACGGATTATTGGGAGAAGCTCAATCAGGTAAGTTTCATAGTCCCATGTCTACTAATGATTTTGACTTCCAGATGGGATGGAAGAGACACTGTCTTGTTTTTATAAATTATGCTGTGAATGTTTTGTGTTTGGTGATGGACTTGTGCATACTTATGTGATTAACTGCTAGTTGATTCATGATTGTTTTATGTTTTGACTTGGTACCAAGGGGATGTTGACAAGGCGGGGCCTTGGGGAGGTACATAGATGTGTGAGCATCTATGGGACCATTGGATAATGACAAGGCGGGGCCTTGGGATTGGTACATAGGTGTATGGGCGCCTATGGGACCATGGTGTTTGGTAAGGCTGGGAGCCTTGGATTTGGTTTGGTTTGTTAAATCTTGAATATTAGTTATTAATACATGTTTGTATCACATTGTCCATATGTTCATTTGTTAGTGGTTGTTATTCACAGCTTATGGTTTGATTTTGGCGTTGGAGTCTAAACCTATGACTCTCACCAACTTTATGTTGACGTGTTTTAGTGTCTCTTTTAGGTGAGAATGTGGTTAAGCTTGAAAATAGAAGTGGCTAGTTTTGGAGGCATTAGGATTGCATATAGAAGGAGATCCCCGTTCCTTCTTAGTTTCCTTTGTTTGTTTAATAGTGATACTGTTGACACCTATATGTTTGCTTTATTTATGTATTATTTCTCTTGGGTAAGAGGTAGGACTGTTACCTACTTGCCTAGACTCCTGCTTTGTTGAGATATTGTCATGACATTTGTGTCACCATTTTATGACATTTCTTATTTCATTTAGTTATCTCTATAGACACGCCATGTTGTGATGATATCCATACGTCACACCCCATATTCCGCCATGGTGGGGTGTGACCGAATGGTATCAGAGACAATGGTTACATAGAATTAGGTTGCCTAGTCGCGTAGCCTAGTCTATAGCTTAAAGGTCCCTACATATAGGCGTCATAGGAGTATGTTTGCATTTTATAATAATTGATGTGTTTGGATGTTATTTTTTTGATGTTTGTTAAGTTATTAACTACTATGGTTCATACTTAGCCACATGTTATTTTCTTTTCGGGTTGTGACTAGTGCGGGTTGAACCATAATCGTCCACGCTGGTCATTGTTGTATTTTGCTTAAATTGTACATTATAGTACACTAGACGAGTACCCGCGCATAGCGGCGGTAATTCGTAGCGGAAGATAATTAACGATATACGATATTCTAGTAAGTGTTTAACGCCATGTTCAACATAGAACATGAAAAGATCAAAATGTAACTGCAAACAATCGTAACATGTGATAAATTCTTAACGTTCTTTAACTAATGAAACAATAGTTAAAACTTGGAGTACTTGATAATGCACAGTACATCTAAAATTGTAGAAAACAAGTTATCAAACATTTTAGCCTCTTGTTTATCCTTGAGATAACCAGTAGTGTTTCAGCTCGTACATAGCTGCATATTTAACCCCAAAATATCAGTAAATGTTTCATATAACAATTCTAATCACTGCAAACTTACCCCTCCAAATGACAGCACTCAGCCAATCCTGAGTCAAAATTTCGGCTGTTAGAAATACGTTTTAACGTATATTAGAAGTATCGGTCACTCCACAATATGATTTATGTTGTAATAGCTCGTAGTTAGTAATTAGTTATTATTTGCTTATTAACTTAAGTAAGAACCGGTCCATGGGCTTGTCATGGACCGGCCCAAGTCCACTTATGACTTGGAACTATAAAAACCCCTTTCCACTAAGGAAAGGGGTTGGTTGTTATCATTTCTTAATTTCCACTTAATAAAATTCACATAGTTTCTCTCACTTTCTCTCTCTAACTTTCTCTCTCTAGAAATTAACAAACCCCTTCATAGATTCATTGATTATCAACATTCTACATTTGGTATCAAGAGCTATGGGGTGATTTAAGGTGGTGATTTGTGTGGTTTTTTAGTTTTTGATTGTATTAGTGTTCTTTAAGAAAAATCATCTTGATTCTTGGTGTTTTTGATGTTTTTGTGATTGGGATTAGTGGATAAGTATTAGTTGTTACTTATTTTAGTCGAAAGCACAAAACTTTTTGGGTTATTTGGTCAAAATCTGGGCTTAATCGTAAGTTTTACTGTTCTACTGTTCATCGGACAAAGTTTCTGTTCATTCAGCAAAAGTTCCGGATCAAGAAGTTCCGAGTCAAGGAGTTCCGAATCAAGAAACTTCTGAACCAAGAAGTTCCGAGTCAAGGAGTTCCGAATCAAGAAACTTCCGAACCAAGAAGTTCCGGATCAAGAAACTTCCGAACCAAGAACTTCCGAGTCAAGAAGTTCCGGATCAAGCCAAAGTTCCGAACCAAGAACTTCCGAGTCAAGAAGTTCCGGATCAAGCCAAAGTTCCGAACCAAGAACTTCCGAGTCAAGAAGTTCCGGATCAACCCAAAAGTTCCGAATCAAGGTAATCTTCCGAATCAACACAAAGTTCCGAATCAAGGTAATCTTCCGAATCAACACAAAGTTCCGAATCAAGGTAATCTTCCGAATCAAACTTCCGAATCAACAAAAAGTTCCGAATCAAGGGTGATTTTGCTTGTTTTTTCGACGATTTTTTAGAGGATTTAATCTTGGTTTCATACAACAAAAACACAACACAATTCACAAGCTTTACTTCACTGCTCGATCAACCGATAATCTCTGTTTCTTTGAAGAAAAACAAAATGAATCCAAATTCAGTAATGCCTCAGATGACATCTCTTACGGATATATCAATCATAACGGGAACTGATAGCCGTCCACCGATGCTCATTAAAGAGGTGTTTGAGGCATGGCAAGGTCGAATGATGCAATATCTAAAGGGGAAACCGACATACGGAAGACTTATGGTCAAATCGATTTTGAATGGTCCACTCGACTATGGTACCATAACGGTTGATAACGTGACTAGACCACGAGAATTTGAAGAACTCACTCCAGCTCAACAACTTGTTGCAGATGCAGATGAAAAAGCTCTTCAAACAATTCTCCAAGCTCTTCCCCATGACATCTATAGGATGGTGAGTCAGTATACGGTGGCAAAGGATCTATGGGAACGTCTTAAGGTGTTGCTACAAGGCACGTCTCTCACCAAACAAGAAAGGGAGTGTCAGCTGTATGATTTGTTTGATAGATTCACCTACAACCCAGGGGAAACGCTCCACGATTATTACTTCAGATTCACCACACTTATGAATGATCTGAATGTATACAATCTTGTGATCGCACCATTCCAGGTTAACACCAAATTCTTGAATACTCTACCTCAAGCTGAATGGGGTGAGTACATTACTGATGTGAAGTTAACCCGGGATTTGCATAAGTGCAACTTAGATCAAATCTATGCCTTCCTTCAGCAGCATGAGAAGCATGTGATTATGCACCGTTCTCCTCGTGGTATGCACCCAGATTCTTTAGCATTGATGGCGAATCAACCAAGCTTGTCTCACAACAACACACCCTATATCTTGGGACATCAAGCTTATCATCAATCACCTTACATGACACCAGCCTTTCCCCAATACTCGATTCTACCACAACCACCCACCTCACATCAGCAACAATATCGGTTCAATGCACCCTCACCACAGTATGCTTCACAACCTCATCCAGTAAATGTTGCACATTATGCTCAGCCATCATATTCTTCTTATCAAGAGAATGCAGCATATCCAACAAGCTACCCTGATCAAATGAGTCTTCCTTATACTGATTATGCAGCTCATCCAGATCAAGCACTATATTGTGATGATGAGGAAGTCCCAGTTCCTGTATTCCAACAAGGAGCTGACCCAGTTGAAGTGCTAACTACTATGTCTGCTTACCTCACAAGAACTTTAAGCAAACGAGGATTCAGAGGATCAGCTCCTACCAACAATCAGTTGAGGAATTCATCCAATTCTCGCCAACAAGCTACAATTGAGAATGGCAGAGTAATGGTTCAGCCAATTCAGCCATATCAGGGGAGAACTTCCACATCAACCAATGTTCGCACCGCCAATCCTGCTCCTGCACCAATGGTCAACAACCCTCCACGGGCTAATACAGGCAAGTTGAGAATGATTACATGCTACAACTGCAAGGAAGAGGGTCATATGTCCAGGGATTGTAAGAAACCCAAGAGGAGAAGGGATGGACAGTGGTTTGCAGAAAAGATCTATCTGGTAAATGCTCAGGCGCAAGGAAGGGAACTTGATGAAGAGGAGCTTGCATTTCTTGCTGACCCAGGGATTGCCGAACAAGACGTTGTCACTACGCAGAATGCAGCTTACCAAGCCGATGATCTTGATGCGTATGATTCCGACTGTGATGACTTTCAAACTGCAAAGGCTGCTTTCATGGCAACTTTTTCCAGCTTAGGGCCAGATAAGAAATCTGAGGTACTTATTAATAACACTGATAATGCCACTGATGCTAGTATTCAACCACATCAAGTTGGGCAAGAGAGTGCTGATTCGAATGAATCTTCGGTGGTGAGTCTTTCAAATGAGGAAACAAACAATGATAGCAATATCAATGTGAGTTCCCAGACTTTGAGTGAATCACAACCGGGACCCAGTTCGCATACGCCTACTCCTGCTCAACAAGATTTGGTCATGGTTCCTGCTACACTACTTAGCCAAATGAATGCTGCACTCTTAGAAACCTTAGCTAAGAATAAGAATTTGTCTGATGAGCTTGCTTTAAGCAATGAGAAAGTACAAACCTTGGAACTAGTGCCTTCATCTAGTGTTCTCACAAATCTCGAATATGATCACTTTAGAAACAAACAAATGGGTCACTTGCAAGAAATCGAAAACTTAAGAGCAAATTTGTCTAGTGAACTTAAAGAAAAGGAGTTAGTGGTCACTAATTTTCAAAAACTTCAAACTGATTTTGAATTACTCGAATCTAAGAAGACTGAAATGGAGATTAATGCTACTAATAAGATTAGAAGTCTAGACTACTTGCTGTTAAGACAATACGCTGCTTCACAACTAGTTCACTTATTTGATGCTTCGTTTAAAGAGTTTAACTTATCACGTCTAAAAGGCCTTCCCCCTAATCCACGATATGCAAAACAAGCTTTAAGACATAGTCCTAGACTTTATAATGCAACTCAATTAGGATTGGCTTTAGACCCGATTGTTTTTCCCAATGATCGAACAAGTAAGGTTCTAGTTGATGAGGATCGGTCATACAATTCAGCAAAATATCCCGATTGTGATTATTTTAAAATGAATAAGGAGCTTGCTAAAACTGATTTTAGAGTTCGCTTCCATATGGATAAAGATCTCATCACAGCACCGACCTACATGTTAGAGGAAGAACGCCCTAGTACATTTCCTACACTTGTCAACATGGAAGATCCTAAGGAAATTCCAAAGAATCTTCCACCGGTTAGCACTGTATGGTTAAACTTGAAAGAGATTAACCGATACTTTACTACCTTTGACAAGGTCATTTTGGAATGTACGACTTCAAATGGCTTAAACGCCGGAGAATGGGCTTTCGAACACATGAACGAGGTGTTTAAAACTAAGATCAATCCGTTTGTCGAAAGTCTAAAAGGAAGTTTTGCATCTCTTAAGGAAAATCTTCAGTTTGAAATTGGGGAAGTTCAAAAAGTGTTTTATGAAATGGACACCGCTTACGAACTGCAACTAATTGAAAAGGAAAAGATTTTAACCGAATATGACCGATTCTTGTCCGAAGTAATCTCGTGTGATGTGCTTACTATTGTAAATGTTAAATATTCGAATGAGCTTACATCCGCTATGATGAATTGTGATGCTGTGAATATTTGTGAGGATATTTGTGATGATGTTTGTGATATTTCTGTAAATGTTGCTGAAAATGTAAATGAGGTAGATAGTCATTCTTGTCACGAATCTAACGCTGAGTTTTTAAAGCTACAAGATTCTTATAATTTACTTTCTCAACGCTTTAATCAACTAGAACAACATTGTATATCTTTAGAATTAAAACAACAAGCTCAAAATGAAAATCTTTTGATATCAAATGTTTGTGAAAACGGTGTTGAGACAAGTGACAAGATGATTGCAATTGTTAAGACATTAGAGGAAGAAATCATGAGATTGAAGAGAGAGATATCATCAAAGGAAACATTAAGAATGGAACTAGAGGCCGCAGAGTCTAAAAACCAAGTCTTAGAAATTAGACTATCAACTGTTCTAGGGGAGATGGATCGGACAAGGCAGGGACTATCCGCTCTTTATGGTTCACTAGAAGATCGATTCGCTTTTAATGCGACACAGCAACAATATTATATTGAACAACTGAACCAAAAGTGCGAAGAAATCTCTGACTTGAACATCCTGCTCATAGACAAAAATATGGTTTTGGCTGAGTTAAAGGAGACACTTCTTCTCACCCGACAAGAAGTAGTTGATAACTTAGCTACCGACTCTGCACCGTCCACTAGTGCTCCAACAACCAAGAAAGTAGTGCTCTATAAGAATCCGCTTCATAAGAGAAACCCGGCTGTATACGATGATTATATGAGGAATGCCATTAAGCATGTCGATCTTCTTAGGGATATTTTAGACGATCTTTATGCCTTAGATCCCTCAAGTAGCGACTATTATTCGGCTAATGAATATGTTAAGCGAGTTCAATATTGCTTGGCCTATTTGCAATACATAGGTACACCAGGTTCTGCACTACTTAATAATAGGCCCATTGCTGTCACTCCATTTAATAAGACTCCAGGAGCGAAACCGTCATTGGCACAATCAAGTAAGACATCTTTAAAATCTGCTGCTAATGTTCCCAATTTGCCTTCTACAGGATTAAAAGCAACCACTAAGGCTAAAGGATTGTCACTCAAGAAAGATAAGATCAAGCCCGCCACTAGTGGTGCCACAAAGAAGAAAGTAGAAGTCCACACTAGGAATGCTAGTTCAGTTTTAAATAAAACGAATCATGTTAAGACTAAAAGCTCTGCGCCTGTGCAGCAGCCTAAACCATTCGTGAATTCTGATTTAAATTGCTGGAATTGTAATGAATGTATGTTTTCACAGCGTCATGATTTGTGTCTGATTGATCACGTTAATGAAATGAATGCAATTAAGAATGGTCTTGAATGGAAGCCAACGGGTAGAACTCGTGCCCAAGTTGGCTGGCAATGGCGTCCCACTGGTAGGACCTTTACTCTCGATGGTAAAATGTGCCCTTTAACTAGGAATGCATCCATTGAGGTTAGGTCTGAGCGTCCTTTAGTTAGGAACACTCGCACTCAAGTAAGGAAACAGCGCCCTTTAATTAGGTCAGCCCCCACTTTAGTGCCTATCAGTGTAGAAATACCTCAGGATTTGAGCCAATTAGAATCTACACCACTAATTAAGAAGAAAAAGGCTAGGAAATCTAAGAAACCTAGAGTTAGCAAATCTAAGATTACTAAATCTGTACCTGCTAATAACAAGGAACACTCAGATTCCGATACCTCTACATTGTCTTTGTGTGGTGATATTTTCAGGTGGTCCAAATCATCCTGTGGTATTTGGACTCCGGTTGTTCAAAACATATGACCGGAAATCGCTCGATGCTCCGAAATTTCGTCAGCAAGTTTCTTGGTACGGTTAAATTTGGGAATGATCATATAGCAAAGATTATGGGATATGGTGAATATCAGATTGGAAACGTGACGATTTCTAGGGTATACTATGTTGAAGGTCTTGGTCATAACTTATTCTCAGTAGGACAGTTTTGTGATTCCAACCTTGAGGTTGCTTTTCGACAACACACTTGTTTCATCCGCAACTTGGAAGGAAAAGATTTGTTGAAGGGATCTCGTGGTGCAAATCTTTACACTTTGTCCTTACAAGACATGATGGCCGCTTCTCCAGTATGTCTTCTCTCGAAAGCTTCGAAGACCAAGTCATGGTTATGGCATCGAAGATTGTCTCATCTTAATTTTGATGCTATTAATCATCTGGCTAAAAACGAGTTAGTTCGTGGTCTTCCCAAGCTTAAATTTCACAAGGATCATTTATGTTCCGCGTGTTCAAGGGGGAAAAGCACCAAGAAATCTTACAAACCCAAAGCTGAAGACACTAATCAAGAAAAACTTCATCTTTTGCATATGGATCTTTGTGGACCGATGAGAACTGAAAGTGTGAGCGGTAAGAAATTCATTCTCGTCATTGTGGATGATTTCTCAAGGTTTACATGGGTTAGATTTCTACGTACAAAGGATGAAGCTCCGAAGGCTATCATCACTTTTCTGAAGTTCATTCAGGTACGTTTGAATACCACTGTCCGCCGTATCCGTACAGACAATGGTACAGAGTTCGTCAACCAGACTCTTCGTGATTATTATGAAGGAGTTGGTATATCACATGAAACATCCGCTGCACGCACTCCACAACAAAACGGTGTCGTTGAAAGACGAAATCGCACACTTATGGAAGCTGCTAGGACCATGCTTATTTATGCGAACGCTCCATTGTTCTTGTGGGCAGAGGCTATTTCTACTGCATGTTTTACCCAAAACCGTTCTATCATTCGGAAACGCCATGGAAAAACACCTTATGAGCTTCTACATGACCGCAAACCCGATGTTTCATTTTTCCATGTGTTTGGTGCTCTGTGTTATCCAAACATCAATAGTGAGAACTTGGGTAAGCTTCAACCAAAAGCCGACATAGGTATTTTCATTGGTTACTCACCGTCCAAAAGAGCATACCGAATCTATAACCGTCGTCTTGGCAAGATTGTAGAAACTATGGACGCTGACTTCGACGAGCTGACAGCGATGGCTTCTGAGCAACACAGCTCTGAACCCGCGCTTCATGAGATGGGACCCGGTGCTATAAGTTCCGGATTAGTTCCCAACAATCCTACTTCTACATCATTTTTACCACCAACTAGGCCTGAGTGGGATAAACTGTTTCAACCATTGTTTGATGAATTCTTCGATCCCCCGACTGATGAAGTTCCAACACCTGTCGTAATTGCTCCAATACCTGAAGTGGTTGCTCAAGTTAATGAACCTTTATCTAATGCATCTACAATTCACATTGAACCGGATGCACCTTCACCAAGTGATTCTCAAACTTCACCTGAATCATCACCCCTACTTGTGCCTAATGATGTAGAAGAGGATTCCACTGATCACGACTTGGAATATGCTCACTTGCAAGAGCTTCCTTTCTTTGGTGTAGCGATCCCTGAAAACCCTTCAGCCGCCTCTACCTCAGAAGAAGCTCCATCTATTGTTCACTCCAGACCACCTAGGATTGAAAAACATAGTACTAAATGGACAAAAGATCACCCAATTAGGAATGTTATTGGAGATCTAGATCGACCAGTCTCTACACGCAATCAACTACAAGAGAGTGCACTATATTGTTACTTTGATGCATTTCTCTCTGAAGTTGAACCCAAAAATTGGCAGCAGGCTATGACCCAATCATCTTGGATTGAAGCTATGCAGGAGGAACTCAATGAATTCAAATGACTAGAAGTATGGGAATTGGTTCCTCGCCCTGACAAGGTTAACATCCTTACCTTGTTATGGGTTTATAAGGTTAAACTTGATGAGATGGGTTCGGTATTAAAAAACAAAGCAAGATTGGTCGCTAGAGGATATAAACAAGCCTTGGGTATAGACTTTGAGGAATCTTTTGCTCCTGTGGCTAGATTGGAGGCGATTAGACTATTCCTTGCGTTTGCTGCTCATATGAACATGATCGTCTATCAAATGGATGTGAAGACGGCATTTTTGAACGGTGAACTAAGGGAAGAGGTTTATGTTAGTCAACCGGATGGGTTCGTCAGCACGGAGTCCCCTAATCACGTGTACAAGCTTAAGAAGGCTCTCTATGGGTTGAAACAAGCTCCACGCGCGTGGTATGATCTCCTGTCAACATATCTCATGTCGGAAGGCTTCTCCAAAGGCAAAGTGGACCCCACTCTATTCACTCTCAAAGACGGCAACGACATGCTTCTGGTACAAATTTATGTTGATGATATAATTTTTGCTGCCACTAACATAGAATTGTCTAAACAATTTGAGAAGATAATGTCCACACGCTTTCAGATGTCGATGATGGGAAAAATATCATTTTTCTTAGGATTACAGATTTCTCAGAATCCCAGAGGCATCTTTATTAATCAATCCAAATATGCTCTAGAATCTCTTAAGAAATATAATTTTGAGAATTGTGACCCCGTAGACACTCCAATGGTTGAGAAAACCAAGTTAGATGAAGATAGGGATGGGATTATTGTCGATCCGAAACTTTACCGTGGAATGATTGGCACCCTTCTCTATCTGACTGCTAGCAGGCCTGATTTGCAATTTGCTGTATGCATGTGTGCCCGGTATCAGGCTCGGCCTACCGAAAAGCACTTACATGTTGTGAAAAGGATCTTTCGGTATCTAAAAGGAACACTTCATCGTGGTCTATGGTATCCGAAAGATTCCTCTATTGCTTTAATATCATACGCAGATGCCGATCATGCTGGATGTCAAGATACGAGGCGTAGCACTTCTGGATCTGTGCAACTCCTAGGAGATAGATTGATCAGTTGGTCTTCAAAAAGGCAGAAAAGCGCTGCAATTTCTAGCACGGAGGCTGAATACATCGCCATGTCCGGTTGTTGTGCTCAAGTCCTTTGGATGAGATCACAATTAACTGACTACGGTCTTGGATTTAACAAAATCCCGATGTATTGTGACAACAAGAGCGCCATTGCCCTTTGCTGCAACTATGTTCAACACTCCCGGGCCAAGCACATAGACATTCGCTACCATTTCATCAAGGAGCAGGTGGAGAACGGAGTGATCGAGCTGTATTTTGTCACTACTGAGTACCAGCTGGCGGATATGTTCACCAAAGCCTTAGATCGAGGACGAATCGAGTTTTTGATCGACAAGCTTGGCATGAAATCATTCACTCCAGCGACACTCAAAGAGTTGGCAGAAGAATCAGCTGAATAGTCGTGGTAAACTATTCAGAGTATCCTTTGGTTGTGATCATGTATATTATCGTAAATATATAAACCACAAAAAGAAAATACAAAAATATAAAACCAAGAAAAACCATAAAAAATATAAAACCAAGAAAAACCATAAAAAATATAAAACCTAGAAAAACCATAAAAATTATAAAATCAAGAAAAAACCAAAAATATTTTTCGTTTTAAAACGGGCATGTCTTTTAGTACGGTAATATTTACGGCCTTAGAAATGTTGTTTAATATTGACACGGTGCCATAAATAGAGTCCGTATAAAAGTTGTACATTTTTAAAACATGCCCATCATGGCTTGTAGTTATTTCAGACTGCAACCCGGTTTTCATATTAAAGTCACGTATTTCCTTGGAAAACGTTGGCTCAGAACGGGAATTAATTTTCTCGGGCGTGATTTACAAGCCAAATCATGCAAAGGGATCAAGTTTACTTTATAACTTGGTCTGACACGAATTTGTGTACGTCTCAGTGCATTAATTTGTTAAAATAAGAGAAATCTTATTGACACCACGAATCAAAATTTTTCAAGAGATAAATTGGAAATGCTTTCATCACTATTTGACTCTTTAAACAATGACTACAGCTCTTTAAATAGAAAACGGGTCATTGTTTAAGGGGGAGAAAATAGTAAAATCATCTTCGTCATTAAAATGGATTTTCCAAAGTGATTGTGAAAATTAAGGGCTTCATGGTAATTGAGTGGTTTTATCTTAGAAAACGACTTGTGTTCGTTCTAAGTGATAGGCATGGCTTTTAGATCTTGAGGATATGCTAATAGATGCGTTTGCTAAGTTGTGTAAGTTAAACAAGTGTTAAGTAAAATGAAAAAAAAAACTAAAAAGGAAAGGAAAGAGAAAATGGAGGGACTAAAGGTAGCATTTAATGAAACTTGGCAAAATTGACCTAAGTCAAAAATCAAACACCCCGCCCCTCACTATTATTTCTGAATCACTGTTTATCTAAAAACACTTTGCCGCCATTGTTGAACTTCACACACACGATCTAAACAATCATTCGCTTACTGATTCTTCCTGTTCTTTCGATTAACTAAGGTATATACATCAACATGATTAACTTCTAATCCATAGTTTTTATCATATTATTCTTATCATAGTTTAATCAGATTTAGGGTTTTGCCTTAATTAGGGTTAATTGATAAAGGATTTATGGTGGGTTTTGTTAAGAATAGATTAAATGATGTTTATATTGCCTTAGTTTGCCTTAGAAACTCACAAATGCGCTAGATTAATCATCTGAGTTTCGTGTGCAAAAGTTCCGGATGAACATGGGTTAAAAACTTCCGAATGAAGGATTTCTTCTGAAAAACTTCCGAATGAGGAAGTTCCGAATGAGGAAGTTCCGAATGAGGAAGTTCCGAATGAGGAAGTTCCGAATGAGGAACTTCCGAATGAAGAACTTCCGAATGAAGGAACTTCCGAATGAAGAACTTCCGAATGAAGGAAGTTCCGAATGAAGAACTTCCGAATGAAGGAAGTTCCGAATGAAGAACTTCCGAATGAAGGAAGTTCCGAATGAAGAACTTCCGAATGAAGGAAGTTCCGAATGAAGAACTTCCGAATGAAGGAAGTTCCGAATGAAGAACTTCCGAATGAAGGAAGTTCCGAATGAAGGAATGTTCCGAATGAAGGAAGTTCCGAATGAAGAACTTCCGGATGAAGGAAGTTCCGAATGAAGAACTTCCGGATGAAGAAGTTCCGAATGAGAAGAAGTTCCGAATGAAGAATGTTCCGGATGAAAATGTTCCGAATGAGGAAAAGTTCCGGATGAGTTGTTTGATTGTTATTGTTGGCATGCTATCTATGTACTTGTTGTTTTATCTTATGAAATGTGTTATGCCTAGAAATAAGAATGATATATATCTATCTGTTTTTTTGTGCATCAACCTTTCATGTCTTATCTTAAGCAGATAAAATGACTAATCCAACAGTACAAGCTATCCAAGAATCTAGGGAAGCCGATATTGCTAAAGCTCGAACCCTTAAGTTTATACCCAACAACTATAGGCTAAAGCAGGTTTCTAAATCCACTCACCATGGTTTTAAGGTCGCCATAGCTATTCTTGATAACTCCCATTTCAAGAACGCCCTTAGGAGTACAGCCTCGGTGCCTTATGAGTATATGTTTGAATTTTGGGCAACCAAGGATTTCACTTCGAACAAGATCACCTTCACCATCGACAACAAGCAGCAGACACTCACCGTTTCAGACTTCCGTAAGATGCTTGGTATACGGGATACACCCAAGGGCATGTCTTTCTCAAGGGATCCTACTAAAGATGAACTCGCGGAGTTATTTGATGCACTTGGATGTCCGGAAATACGAGTTGCATCTGAGTTTACAACTGCTAAGGTGGGACAACCCTGGAGAGCTTTGATGGGTATTCTCAGTAAATGCCTTACACCAAAAACGAGTGGACATGATGCTTTGCGAAGTCCGATAATGAACCTCTTCTATGGCATGTACAAAGCTGCGAATTCAGATTATGCTTTGTTGATATGGGAAGAATTCACCTTTCAACTCTTCCACAACAAGAAGCTGAAGACAAACTTCTTTCCTTATCCTCGGTTTATTAAGCTCATCATAAATTATTTTATGAAGCTTGATGCTACTATTGATAGGCGTGCAGGAGGTCGCTATCACACTGAAGAAGCTGATGATACTGTAGATCTGAGGCATGAAGGACCGTCTACTGGTGTGATTCCGGGTCCTGTTCCTGATTACCTTCTGTCAGACAAAATCAAAGGTTCTGCTGATTACAAGCTACTGCAGCTTGAAATCGAAAGGCTGAAAGCAAACCTTCAAACTGGAGAAGACTCATCCACAACTGTTAAGAGTAAAGGTAAACGCAAACAACCAGCTGCATTACCTGAACCCGAACCAAAGAAGAAGAAGTCAGAGGGTAAGAAGGGAAAGGGTAAGGATTTGATGCGTCTACGTGATGAAGCAGATATTGTTGATCCTACTCTTGGTAAAACCGAGCAACAACTGATGAAGATTGCTATTCAAAGGAGTAGGAAAGATACAGGCGGTAGTGGTTCAGGTGCGAGGGTAGATATCGAGGATGAGTACGAGGAACCGCATGATGTTGATGAGTTTGGGTCACCTGAAAACTATTCTACTTCGAAGGAGCCATCAATCCCTATTTCAACAAGTGTGGAAAAGGAACCTGTTGCTTCTACGATCATGGTGACAACTCAACCTTTGACAACTCTACCACCACCAATCCAACCCTTAACAACCAGACCAACCCGACCGGCTTCCACACCAGTTCTTCCACCACCCATAATCCCTACCCTTAGTACAGCAGTTACAACCGAGCCTATTCCATCAACATCTGCAACATCTGCAACTTCTGCAATGGCAGCAATAGTGTTGGGCGAGATGTTGGATAAACATACGGATGCTCACAAGAGAGAAATGAATGAACTTCGCCAAGAGTTAAATAGAAGAGCTCAAAGTGAAGAAGCATCAAGGAAAGCTCAAGAAGAGTTGATTGCCAAGTTCGCTGCAGACTTGGAAGCTACACGAAAGGCTCATGCAGAGGAAATTGCTCAGGTTAAGCAGGCTGAGGCTAATAAACATGCTGCACGCATTACCAGACTTCAAGCAATGAGGGATAAATATAAGGAACAAAAAGAAGCACTCGAAGTATCTGTGAAAGAAAGAGTGCAAGAATCCGTTGAATCCTTAATGCCTAAGCTTCGTGACGAGTTGAAGACACTTGCTGCTGACAACTTGATGGTCAAATCATCCAACCCTTCCGAAGCCGCCTATAAGATTGCTTATGACCTGACGGATTTTGAATTGAAGAAGATCCTTAAGGCTCGAATGGTGGAACTTGGGTCGCATGATAAATCGAGGATTCAACGGGCTCTATTTAAATCCCTGAATGATGCTATCATGGAGGATGATAGATTATTCAAAATGTTTGGAAGTGTGGTACCATATCACATCTTACCTGAGGAAGAAAGGGAAGAGAGTGAAGAAGAGGGTACGGGTGAAGAAGAAGAAGAAGAAGAAGAAGAAGGTGAAAAGGAGAAAGACGATGACGAAGGTGGTGATGATGATGAAGGTGGTGATGATGATGAGGATGATGACGATGATGAGGATGATGAGGATGATGATGGCGATGATGGTGGTGATGAGAATCAGGAGAGTGCAAGGGGTAGTAACGGGGATGATAATCAGGATGATGATGGGGGTGAACAACCGAAAAAGGGAGACAAGGTTACCAGCTCCAAGAAGACTGCTACTAAGACTGGAACCAAGTCCACCAAAGATGCAGCACCGAAGGATAAATCGACATCCTCGGAATCACGAAGAACTAAGTGGCGCCACGATGTGAATGCCACTACAGCGTCTTCGGCTCCCGGTATCTCTATTGCTGTGTCTGTACCTATTACCACTAACCCCATTAGTTCTGCTGTTGTTCCTCCTGTGATTGCAGAATCAGTGACGGAACCCGAAGCTGCACAACACTCTCCAGTTCAAGACACTGCTGAAATGCCTGAAACTGAACCAGTAGATGTTCGCACTTCCACTCCTCAACAACAGGTTCAACAATCTACGGTTCCTGAACCAAGCATTCGTGCCTGGGAAGACACGTTGGAAATAGACGAGTCTGCACCACCACAAGCTTGGATCACGGCAGCAGCTCAATATGATCCGATCACAGATGCTGACAAAGATGTGCTGTATCTGCGTATCCGAAGTCCAATTGACTTATGCGCATTTCTTGCTCATGAGTATAAGACTTCGGTTACTCCATCCTTGGTCAAGAAAGCGATGAAAGATAAGAGACTGCGTGCCAAAACCCGATTACCCCGAATGGAGTTCGAGTATTATGCCGATGAGATCATAAAGGCTTTGAAAACCGTTCAAAGGCCAGGACTTCATGCATCAGAAAGAGCTCCACCTCCAATGGATCCTGCTCAAGATAATCAGATTGCTCTTGACTTCTTCGTCACCAACGATCTTGAGTATCTACTGAAGGGATCATCAAAGTATGCAACATCCCTGACTTTGCTGAAAGCTGCCAACTGGGGGACAATACCCTTCATCGAGGAAAAGGTAAATCGACTCTGGGTCCCAAAAATGAATCGTAATTATGATATGTATGCTGTCATAGGTGCATCTCATTGGGACGAACGAGTCCGAAGGGCGTACAGGGGTTGCTGCATGGTCAAGTCTGGAAGCAATGTTAGATCCGACATCCGTATCTCCAGCATCTTAGGAATGAAAACTGAAGCCAAGAACGGCTACTATCATGTGACGGAGATTCGCTTGAAAAGGGAGGATGACAGGGAATATAAAATCCAGCAAGGAGATTTTTCCATCATTCGCCTTGAGGATATTGAAGATATGCTGCTTCTGATGACCCGAGATCAACTTACTCACATTCCTCGTGAAGATCTGATTGCTTTGAATACAGCACTTCGTATGTTCACACGAAGCGTTGTCATCAAGTCACGAGTTGAGGATCTTCAGTTGGGAGTCGAAAGCTATCAGAGGAGGCTCAACTTAACCCGTCCTGTGAATCAAGTGCTACCTCAACATGTAGAAAGATGTCCTTATACCGGCATTTCTGTCCCGAATTCCGGCATTTTCTACTTGAACAGTCGAGGTTTGATGAAGTTTATGAGGGTGGGTGAGCTTCACAAGTATAGTGATGGAACTCTTATACAAGTCAGAGATAAGTTGGAGCATCTGAACTCGGGTGGGACTTTGCCAGAGATGACGGAGGATTGGCATCCGGGTTACCGGCAGATGGCAAAGTATGTGATCAAAAAGATCGATCAAAAGCTCCGGGAACGTAGATTGATGAGGAGCTTGGAAAGATTCGTGGGTGGAAGACCGTATTTAGTGCACCACAAGTTACTGCAACGATCCATCTGATGGGTCGTACATCTCAGGTCACTTTATATTGGTTTTCAATTGTGAATATGTAAATTTGTGAATAATGTGCTTGAATGGCTTGGTGTAGTGTTAAGGTATGATAATTTTTCAAGAATTTCTCACGAGATTCTAAATCTTTCAAAATATGTCATACCAAAGCACTACAACTATCCCTTATTAACTTAAGGGGGAGCAATAACTTGTTCTATGGCCAAACATTGATTTCATTTTTACCCAAAGACCGGTTAATCCATTCAATATCCCAAATATTAATGGTTAACATTTTGGATAAGGGGAGAAAATGGGATTAAGGAGACATAAGTGTTACTTGGCTAAAATGAAAAAGACTTAATGATAATCCAACTTAATATGTGTTAAGCACGTGTTAAGGGGGAGCGTTTTTGATGATCAAAACACCTAAGGTACAAAACTTTTGATTTTAATATCACAAGTACCTTAGGTGATTTTCAATGATGTTTTCATGGTGGCAATTCCTTCCCAAAACACGCTTAATTCACGACGGATGTGGTGACAAAAGGGTGGTAGGAATAGGTTTAGTCCAATGATTCATCAGAGCCGATGGAATCTTCCCAAGGACAATTCCCTAGATAGAATTAGAAGTCCTAGGAAAGATGGAGAAGGAATGTGAACGTAGCTGAATGCCGACCAAGTACTTAAGCTAGCACTGGAACAATCACAACAAGGTGCTAGTGATGACGTATTGGTAAGCATTGAAGGGGTTGAAGAATGAAAAAGAAATGTAAAGATAAAGGGTGTAAAGAAAGAAGCCCTCCTTACAACTTTAGGCAGAAACCGGGTCAATACATATGCTATTGAGGTCATTTTTGTTAATGATTCTCGGTATTGAAGAAAGACATCATGGACCCAGTGATGCAATGCACAACCCTTCCCCAGCTAACTCAAATATCTCTCAAAAGGTATTTGTTTTAATCACACGGAGATAAACACGTTATCTATTGGTTTATTCACTCCGAATAAACTGGTATTGAAAAGGTGGCACTCCTCTCCAGCCATCGCTCACTAAATCAAAACGCACAATCGAGTCTAGAGCCAAGAGATCATCAAAAGTCTCATTAGGACACTTTCCATTTATTCCTTGCTTTCTCACACACTGTGAAAAGTAAGAGATTTTCATGAGTCCTACGCAGTATTCCTGTAATATTGCCAGAACATCCGAGTAATACGCAAGTATTACAATGAAGATGGAAATCCTGCTTGAGCCAACATCAAACAAGCTCATGGTAGGTTACACGTGCGGTTCTTTTAGAACTAATCTTGTGAAAAACTGGAAGGTAACAGTGGTTTAATTCTTAATTGAACTTAAACTCGTTCCAGGCCTCTTCGCATTATCATATGATCTTGCCAGAACACTCAGAGTGACTCTTTATTGACCACAGTGACGAGTGGAAATCCTTCTAGTGTCAACATCAAACAGCACTTGGTAGGTAACGTGCAAGATTCTTTATGAATCGAGCTCGTGACAACTGGAAAGCAACGATGGTGAAAATCTTAATTGAAATTCACTTGTTCCAGGTTTCATGAATTGACGGCTTTTAAATCACAAGGATAATTTATCCAAGTGATTCACTCTTTATGTTCGCAGTCAGCTTTGGACGGTCGAATAAAGAGAACGGGTTTACCCGCGAAATCCTGTCAGGAAGTTACTTAATTGAAACTATCCGTCACGGGTACGATATCTAATATCGTCCAACGGTCTTCACCGACCGGAGGTAAAATGCTACCGAATTAGAATAAAATGTTCAAAGCCATTTTATTCGTGTCGTTGCTGTGTACCTGCTAAAGACGGTGGCGTTTCTGTGTACCTGTTGAAGACGGTGGCGTTGCTGAGTACCAGTAAAGACGGTGGTGTTGCGGTGTACCTGGAAAAGTCGTTCCCACATGCTTATGTCTTTTGCAACAAAAATTCAAGAAAGTACAAGATGAAGTCTTCCGCTGTACCAAACTCTGAAGCTTTCAAGAATCCAACAAAAAGACGTAAGTGTGTGGAACATGAAGTCACGAGGAGGCAAAGTTCACAAGAAAGGCAAAGATCGCACGTGAAAGGCCAAAGAACAATGCTCTCAAGTCAAAGCCAAAAAGATCAAATCAACATATTCACAACAAAAGAAAGAAAAGAAGAAAAGACTACGAGCTAAAGAACGAAGACTTAGTATAGTATGCTAGGTTTAGAACTTTGTAACGTGGAGTGACCTCCCTTAGGGGGAGATTGTTAGAAATACGTTTTAACGTATATTAGAAGTATCGGTCACTCCACAATATGATTTATGTTGTAATAGCTCGTAGTTAGTAATTAGTTATTATTTGCTTATTAACTTAAGTAAGAACCGGTCCATGGGCTTGTCATGGACCGGCCCAAGTCCACTTATGACTTGGAACTATAAAAACCCCTTTCCACTAAGGAAAGGGGTTGGTTGTTATCATTTCTTAATTTCCACTTAATAAAATTCACATAGTTTCTCTCACTTTCTCTCTCTAACTTTCTCTCTCTAGAAATTAACAAACCCCTTCATAGATTCATTGATTATCAACATTCTACATCGGCAGAGCAAGTTGTACGAGTTCTACAATATTAAAAAAAACACATTGTAAATATTCTCACCGGTAGCACATCTTTGTTTGGAACCAAGATAAAATGATGCAACACCTGAACAGATACTATCCTTGGATAAGCAGGATTCTTTTCAGCAGCTTGTAGAAACTTCATGACCCCATACGCTGTTTCGTTACTAACTCCAATGAATCTGATCTACACAAAGTTTTGTTTGTTATTGTTCTGTGATGTTTGAGTCTTTACATAGATTAATATTAGTATAACTTAGTATGATTACCAACCTTACCGGCATCAACGGCTTTTCCTAAAGCATCAAGTTGTTCGTCAAAACTGACAGAACTATATTGTCTGGCAGGATCATAATCAGTTTCCCCAAACATTGGGACATAGCTGCATCAAATTCAGGAAATGTTTAGAGGCATGAATATTAGGTACCTGTTAAAGTGTTAAATTTAGGGGACAATATACAAACCGATCAGGCCAGTGCAGTTGATAAAGATCAATATAATCCGTCTGTGCTCGCAGCAAACTGCATCAGTTCTCCAATACACAAAATCATCCATCAATACGCTACAATTATGTTAGTAAAAAACTAAAAAGAGCAGTTCATATTAGATTGTATACTGATAAGAGCTCACCTACTGTCGATAGCCCCCTGTATGTTCCAACTATCCAAACTTGTAGGGCCGCCTCGAATCCAAGTCATTTGCCCAGAAGGGCCACTAACCTGCAAAACAAATTTGTAATTAACCATATATGATGTTTCATTATATGACACAGTCACTTAGCGAGTGTTTGGCATTGCTTTCACGTTCAGGTAATCATCAGTTGTTTGGTGCTTGGTTATCATGAAACTGCTTCTAATTATCATACTATCTGGGGGTCTAATAATCAGTTAATGTGTATTTATCTATAAAAGACCTAATAAGATGATCTACCAAGCACCAAAACAACTGATTATCTTCAAATTTTCCGTATCACGTAACCACTTGTAAACGCCAAACGCCCTTTATCAAAGATAAGACTCTAAGAGCAATATGTATACATAGATAGATCATACACGTTGCATATGACATTCCAACAATAACCAATCGGAACAAATAGAAAGCACAAACCTTGGTGGCAAATATAACACGATCACGAGGTATTTTTCGCTCTTTAACCCATCGGCCAAAGTATTCTTCGCTCCGCCCATGAGTTTCTGCACGCTGTGGCACCGGATACCTGAAAAATGGAAGTTCTTTAAACATATCTGTAACTCATACAAAATCAAATATAACTTTCCCCCATGATTCCAAAATTAAAAACCACATAACAATATAGTAATTCAAGATAATTCAATAACATTCATTGCAAAAGTAATAAATAAAAAAACAGAAAATTACATACATTTCAGCAGAATCAAGGAAGTTAATTCCAGAATGAAATGCTTTACCCAAAAGATTGAAAGATTGAGATAAAGAATTCTGTTCACCAAAAGTCATGGTACCTGATAATAATGAAATCAATAAAAACACACATAATAATAAATGGGCTTAGATTATTTGTTCCCCTAGGACTGGCCATATTCTATGCACGTTTTGATGCACATACAGGTGTATTCACATCAAAACCTACATTTCCAAGTAAAAATATGCTTTGAGACTTAGAAGTGGACATCGATCAAATGTCCCAATAAGTAGTAACACCAAACTATGACAAAAAGAATCAGATTACGATACCTCCACTATCTGCTATGACATCATGGAAGGATCTACTATAGTAGTATTGGGGGCTAATGCACACCCCCCCTCCCCCCAGCTAGCCAAAAAAGAAGCGATTCTGTTAAATATCGCAGCAAGTGTCATAGCTAAGGGGGTGTTTGGATTAGCATATTTTATGGGTTTATCGGCTTATTTAAACTTGGAAAAGTTAATCTTTCTCCATCAGAACCTTCGGAAGTAACGGGGACAGAAAAATGTCACCTTCATAAAATGAAGACAGAGAAAACACGTTGAAGTAATTAATTTCAAGGAGAACCAGATGCAAACCTTATGATCAGCTCCCAATGCTTATACCATATAATTTTTCCGCTATTATACACACTTATTACAGGTTCCTCCCGACCAATTTTCACCATTATGCTTCCTTCATCATATATCCCTGTTCAGTAGATAAATATATAATAAAATCAGTTGGTTCTTGATAAATAATAAAAGGTAAGGGTACATCTCCGAGCATGCAAACCTTCAACTTAGGACGTGGAATGTGAGGCAACCTCACGGTACCAGAAAAACGCTTGTCCTTTTGTAGGTCGTAGTTCTTGAGACCAATCTGGAGTTCAATGGTCTCAGTGAAGTTACGGACTTTCTTTTCCTTAGCATCAGTGGTGATGCTGGTAATCGCCTCTCTGACGGCTTCACTTGAAAGCTTACTGCCAAATTACAGAATACAATATCAGAGAACGTTTCAAACATCTACAAGGAAACGAAAAAATATGGAGGATGAAACAATACTACTGAGCTGATGTACTAATCCATGTTTACCTCATGATTGTAGAGTTTTCCTTTAGACTTCACTACTGCGGCCAGAACCAAAAAGATTAAATATCAGTTTCATCATCAAAAATAGATGATACAATAAACAGTCGATAATCATACAAACAGTGATATACATAGCTCCAACTAATACATCACTTAAGACATAAAAAAGCATGCAACATAATACACAAATCTAACTATCCAAGTGCAAGATAACAATTAAAGGATGAACACCAGAGTAATCAAACAAACAAACATAATACAGACGCAAAAAGCATACGCTGGGAACTTGCAAAACCAATACGCTCACATAAGAGTACCGCAAGCTCAAAATAATAAGCTTGCAGCAGAAAGATGTTAGCTTACCAGGTTTATAATGAGTTAACTAAGAAGCCCCTTGTATATATCATAATTATTAAAATGACATCAAACAAACTAAACTATAAAATTCAAGCATCAGTTAAACATATCAGTAGTAAACTAAACATAGACACATACGGAGTAATAAGCATACAGAAACCTAACTTTTTGTAAAAGCAAATCAAAACAAAAGAAAATCAAACTAAAAATTTTTTATCCAGTACGTCTGAACACCGGCATCATTAACTTACAATACATAGATTCAACTTCATCAACAGTAAAAAAACCATAAATTACTGTATCCACTTTATAAGAATTGACACATACAGTACAATCTAAAAATGAAATCAAAGTACACAAACACATGACTAAATAATAAGTAAATAGTGTTTCAATAAGCTTATTTTACGGCAAATTAGCTTATTGAGAATTATAAAAACAGATGAGCTACATTACAAGTAGCTAGAGCTTATTTCCTTGAACTTATAGCATTAAAAGGATAGATATAGTAGCATCACTAATGCTAAATGGCCATAGATAAAAAAAAATAACTCCCTCATTCCATTTATGTACCATAGATAAAAAAATAACTCCCTCATTCCATTTATGTAAACTAATGATAAGCCAAGACATTTTTTTCCAATTTGACTATTAAAACATTAAGTCGCTCACCTGAACTATGGTGAAAGGTACTCGTTGACGTTGCGGTGCTGCAGTCGTAGCCGCCACTATTGATATACGGGACAGAATGAAATCTTTCCTTGTTGCAATCATCTCGAAAAATCACCCCACATTAGGCTGCCCACTTCAATCTTTATTGCCTACTGAAAATCACTGTTTCACTAATATCATCAATCAATATCCCAACAAACGACTTTAGGCAGCCAACATCACCTGCCCACCAACGACGTCACCCACCACATACAGCGGCAACGAAGTGGTCGGGGCAATGAAGGCTTCAGATCTGAACAATTAAAGAAACCCATCACAAAGAGGGCAAAACGATTAGCACTGAAGCAATCATCAGGAACCCATGAACGGCGGCAACGAAGAAAACAACCACCTAATAAATAGATCACCCACAAAGCAACATCAAATCTCTAATTAATCATATCACCCGCGGCAATGAAGAAGCTGACGATAGAAATGGGTGTGTTGCTTGAATCACATGAGAAGGGATGGCAGATTTTGTGGCGGCTGTGACTTTTAGAGAGAGAGAGAGAGAGAGAGAGAGATGGAGGCTAGGTATTTTATTTTAGGGTTTAGAGGAGAAATGTAAAAACAGTTATTTTAGAAATGGGTTTTGGCCTGTGGGTCTTATGTATTTTGGGTATTTTCAACCATTCTATGTTTCAACATTTCAAAAAATAGTAATTTTCAACCATTTTGGTTTTTGCTTTATAATGTAGTAGAGATAATTTGGTACAAGGTAGTTTCTATCTTTTGTTGAGTTATTTTATGTACTTGAGGTATGTTATTTTTCTTTTGATGTTTAAGTCATGTTCCCTAAGAATCGTGTGGTGGTTCGAGTTACTAGGAGTACATGGGTAGGAAGGATTTTAAGGTGTTTCCATTCTGATGGGCGACATGACTTATAATTGATTATGTTTTCGTTTTGGATTTTGTCCATGCTGTTTTAGCTAGACTATGGATTTCTATATTCCAAGAGTTTGACTATGTAATTTTATTAGTTGGAGTTTTTGACCTTATTGTTTATGTGGTTATGTGCTTAGGTGAGTTGATGGATTTATGTGTTATGTGTTGTATTGATTCTTATAAGTGTCATCATAGGAGGGAGTGCATTGGGGAAAGGGTAATTGTATAAGTATGGTGGCCAACATAGTTATACAAGTACCACAACTTCAATGGGTTCCTAAGTATGATTGCATGAAAGAGGGTTAGTACATGCTTGTATATGATGAGATGTGGATTATTGGTATATGTATAGTATATGGGTTTATGTAACGGTTGCCTACGATATGGATATTTTTGAGTGTGTTATTTTTTGGGTTATAGTCATGTTGTGTGATTATAGGGTCACACGATATGGACTGGTTTTAGTGATGGGTTTATGCCTTGTGGTAAGATGGTGGTTACTCGTAGAAAAAAAAAACGAGTGTATGACGCGATTGGTTGATCTGACATGTATGGTAACGAGTATGTTTTGGGTGATTTAATAGGTATATATATGCGGATGTATATATACTACTATGTGTTAAGTTATGGTATATGGTCCTTCACTAGTTAATATAACTTGAACATACCTTTTGTTTATTCATGTTTTATGGTGCTGGAGTTTGATGGAGTTCCAACGACGTTTTGAGTCTTTTGGATGTGTGTCTACATTCGGGTATGTATTTTTATTAATGCGAACTACTATATTTTCTTGCAAATAAGTTTGGCTAATTATAGGAAACGGTTTTGAAAATAATTTGTAAGTGTATGGTATGATATCGTAACTTACATTTTTTTAGTTGTAGTAGTAAGTTATAAAAAAAAGTTGTCTTGAAAATAATTGGATTAGTCTTCTATGTAACATGTGATAATATATTTTAAAGGGGTAAAGAAATTTTACAATAATTTTCTTAAGTGGCGTTAAAATTTTAGAAGTATTTAACTAGACGGCAAGAGTAAAAAGGGAGATTTTATTATGGTAATGATAATAATAACACCACACCTTGTAAATGTGTAGTAGTTTAGTTATAACCAACCTAAATGAAAAAAAAATAGTGTATTTTATAAACATGTATTGGTTTCATAATAACAAGTGAAATAAGTTTAATATGGGTAAACAAGATAATGGTTAGAATAAGATTGTAGTATACTAACTAGTTGATATCTTGATAGAATGATGAAGATAAAGGATGAGTTTATGGTTAATAATGAGTATGATTAGTTTTAGTAGTATGGGGGTTTGGTTCTTATGAGAAGTAACTAATAGGGATGAAATTTTTAAATTTTCTAACGTATCGAAATTTGGTAATACTAATCGTGACGAGTCTAGTTTTTCGTTGTAGGAACACTCCATTGATCTTTCGGATTACATTGTTTTGTTTTTAGTTGATTTGGCTAGGGTTCGTTTTACCCTATATTTTATTTTGGGACACGATTGTTTGGAATTCTTTGGTTACACGTCATGGTTGATTTATTTATACGGTTATGGGAACGTAAGGATGAGAGGATAGAGTTGGGTAGTATTACTTATGGTTAGATATTAGAATGGAGAAATGTGTTTTTGTTTAAAGGTTGTGTTGAAGGAATGATTAAGATTTGTGGAGTTTGGAAACTTAGATTGGTTACAGGAATAAGAGAGTAAGTAAAGTTAGTTGACTGGTAGTGGGAACGAGAAGTCATGCTATGAGAAGTTGGTTGAAGTACCATTAGGAGATTGATGAAAGTACTAGCGGACGTGAGGGTAGAGTAGAAAGTTTATACTAATGGAAAGGTTAGGTAAATAACACGCAAGGGATTGGTATAGTTATGGAGGCAAGGTAGTAGTAGACACGTGAAGGAAAATAGGAATGTGAAATAATGATTGATAGGAGACTGATTAACGATGAAGTACAAGTAAGGAAGAGTGAGCCATTGACGGGTTGAAGTACTTTTAGAAATATTGTGGTAGATGAGTTGAAGTTAGAAGCTACTAGTAGTGTGAAGTTACTAGGTAACATCATGGAGACGAGAAGGAGTGCGTAAAGAGCTACATCGCGAAGCAAGGAGCTGAAAGGACTACGTGTCGGCTGCAAGAAGGATGCAAGAGATTTCGAAGGAGTCACAAAAGTTGCGAGGATTGGAAAGGTGACAAGCACTATGATGGGAAATTTACGTATGGTTCGTGACGAAGAAGGGCAGATCGAGTATCAGAGTGGAGCTACAAAAGAGCTAAACCGGTGGATCATGATGAAATGAATCCATGACATGGGAGATTAAGAACTCGTGGAAGTAACAAGGGGAGTCGAGTGACTACGCGGAAAGAATTTTTGTGGCAATCAATATTGAGGGATGAGAAGTGAAGCTGAGCTGAATAAGTTTCGTGAAGAAGTGATTAGAGAGTCGGTTTTGTGAAGGTGTTATGAAAGATCTTTGGAAGAGACAGTTATGCATTATCCAATGCACTAGTGATTTCCATAGATTTGATGAATGAAGTATGGATTTTTTTTGTTGGATGGGATAGTGTAGGAATAAGGAAGAACCATGGAAAGAGAGAACCAAGTATTCCTAGAAGATGATGATTGAAAATACCTCATGTTGGGTGCAAGATCAAAGTAGAAGTATGAGATTTGAATAAGAATTCAAAATATGGCTTAGTAGACAAATGGAAACTAATGTGGGTATAAGATGAGAGTGTGATCCGCATGGAATCACATGAAACTCTAGTTTGTCCCTATTAGGTGGGAGTAGGAGAACTGGTTGTGAGAAAAAGAAGAAAACAAGTGAAGCTACTTGGAAAATTTTGGCGTATAGATGACTAGATAGACTTAGTTAGTGGAGATGGATTGTTATATCTGCCTAGAATGATAGAGGCATTTAGGGTACGAGATGTAGAGAATGATTTATACAGATCATGAACGTCTCCAACACATATTTAATCATCTTGATTGAACATTTGGAAAAGGTGATGGGTGGAGTTAAGTGATGAAAGAAAATTGCAAGGCCAAGTACCATCTGGGAAAGGCAAGCATGGTTGATGAGATATGGAATAAGAAGAATGAAGTGAAGCTAAGACGAACTTGAACTATATGGATGACGTATTAGGGTGGTTTGGATGAAGGATGTAGGTTGCAGGAGTTGAGTTGTCTAAAGCAGAGAACACGTCAACATGTATGTTGCGTGGCTTGGACAATCATATGGAGAAAAGGGACGTAGACTATACTTCCTACATAGATAGGAGTAGCTTAGAAAGGGCAATGTAAGGACGAAATTGGTGAAAGGGACATATAATGGGGTGGAGGAATAAGTACGACGAGAGTTGGGTGATAGTCGATAGACTAACTAATTCATCTCATATTTCAAGAGGAATGAGAAGTCACGTAGTTGAGAAGTTGGAAGGATTGCGTACGGATGTGCTGGAATAGAGGGTTTTGCGTAAAAGTTTGCCTAATATGTATGGAATGCCTTATGAAGGAAATGGCACTGACCTATACTGATTGTTTGGGAGGCTTAGTATCGATAATCGAATGGATGAGGAGTTATAGGTGTGATGTGCCATAGGGACGAAGGGCTTGGTCTAACTGAGACAAGATGAGGAGCAATATGACTTTGAAGGTAGGACATTGTGTAGGTATAAAGGAAGTGTTGGGTATAAAAAATCATGAAGAAAAGTGAGAAAGAAGTGTATAGGTGCTACTAATGAACTATCCAAATTTAATGGAAGTAGTTATAGCATGAGTTTGGATGGCAGTTGATAGACTAATTGAGATAACCGTCCTTTTGATGATGTGTATAGATCATAAGTTGATTTGGATTGGAAGAACTAATGGATATGTGAAAGACCGTCATAGGTCACTTTGTAAGGAAATTGGAATTTTTAAGTAGTTTGGTGTACGGACTAAAGGGAGTTGATGAACATGATAGGATATGAGTATATCCAGCTAACTGGAAAAGGATGGGCAAGTGAGATATTTATACAACCTTAGGAGTTACATTGAGAGCATGAGTGATTGATTTAGAGGGAGTTAGGAAACTCTTTAGCGATGGCTGAGTTTTCATATAATGATAGTTATCATACTAGAAGTCGATAAATGCCATTTGAGGCACTATATGAAAGGATAGGGTGAGTTGTCCCCATTAAAAGAGGCTACTAATGTGGTAATGGTGTTTGTGGACAGGATGAGAGCAACAAGGGTTGCTATGTTGAAAAGGAGGAAACCACTAGATTTTAGTGACAAAGTTATGTAGGAAGTTTCACCCATAGTAACGGATGGTATGTTTTGGTAAAATGGAAGAGTTGATGTTTGTAGGTCCATTTATGATCTTTGGAAAGATCGGACTAGTAGCTTATGAGCATAGAATTACCTAGGGGGAAAGGAGTGGTATACATGTTATATTTCGTGTATTAAGATTGGTAAATGTTGTTTGAGAATGCATATTTGCATGTACGGTTATTCGGGATTTGTGTTAATAAGGGTTTGTGTTATCAAAGAGTCAATTGTGAGATTTATTGACTGTCAGGTCAAGAGTTTGGCAATGAATTTAAATATTGTTGATTAGTATATGTGGTAATTTGAGACTTGCACTAAAGTTCACGCGGAAATGAGAGGAGTTCATTTAGAACAAGTATCCTCAGTTGTTTGCTAATGGTATGTTTGATCCTAAGGAGTAAATATCAGGACGAGATTTCTATTAGGAGGTAGTGATGTGACAACCGCGGTTTTGAGGTTCGTCACTTAGTTTTATTTTTTGCTAGTTACGTGTCTTTACGTGTTTATGTGCTAATAGGTATGTATATATTGTGGTTTGGATATCGTTTCTGGTATGGGGTACCTTGTGAGTGAAACGATGTGTGATGATTTCATGTTCATGAGCTCACATGGTAGTTACTATGAAATGAGATGGTGTTATTTAGTGGTTTACATATACGTATATGTATAATAGAAAATCGTATTTTTACGGTTTATGGTTTAGCATTTTGATGTCTCGGATGAGGTGTTTAGTCATGTGAGTATTTTTCGGGATGGTTTTAAGTCATTTAGGACTTAAATATAAAGTTTATTTCAAATTCCAAGAGTTTTTATAAAACTGTATATTTTAGTGTCTTTTACGGTATACGCGTAAAACTGACTAGTTCTACAGTTTTGAGATTTTAGAAACTTTAGGGGCTGAAATAAATTAAGTAAATTTAAGGAAATATTATTAAAGTAGTATTAATAAATAAAAATAAAAATAAATAAAAAAAGGGGTGTGGGTCCGTTTGGAAGACGAATCAAAGGGAGGGGGAGAAAAAAAGGAAAGTGGGCTTATACTTGGACTAGGATTTTATGTACACACTATATAAGGTTTTCTAATAAATCAAAAAAATATTTTCTTTTCACCTAGAAGCTTAAAACCGACGGCCATATACAGAGAATTAGGGTTTCATCAAAAATTTGGGGGTTTTCATAAATCAAAGTTAAAATCTTAAAACCCTTTTTAATTAAACTGTTTTAATTCTTTCTCAATCATCTTATGATGGATTTAGGTTAGGGTTTAAATTAAAATCTGTATATTAATGATATTATAATGATTAGGTGAATTAGGGCTTGTAATTAGTGGGATTATGGGTAATTAATTAGGTTAATTTAATTAAACCCGTTTTTAAAAAATGGGCAGAATTTAGGGTCAATTGTTTTGATCATATAGGGAGTTCTACAAACTCTTATTTTGCGATCCAAGTATCCCTAGAAAGGTAATTGAAGTGGCTTTCAAATGCAAGAAACGAAAACTAAATTGGAGGTAGGGAAGTGGGTAAAAAACAGGTTACAACAGTCGGAGGTCAAAACAGTTTTGAAATCAGCCTGTTTTCTTTTTATGTTTTGGGTTGTTTGGGGTACTTAGGGTTGCATTGGGACTTTCAAACGAACATGGGAGTTGGTTTATATATTATAGGAAGTATCTGCATTGGGGCTAAGATTATCGGTTAGGGTAAGATCCCCAAAGCATAACAAACTTTTTGTATGTTCAAAATCAGTAAAATCTGGATAGACAAAAGTATATATATATATATATATATATATATATATATATATATATATATATATATATATATATATATATCGGGGCCTTAACAGTAGCTTTAAGGTTGGGGAAAATGGGAGGTGTTAGCTAACATTTGTAAGGGAATAGGGTTTACTTTACAGAGGTCATGGGTATGGCTAGGTGGGTGTTTGGCTTATAGTTTGGAGACCTAAAAACCGGGACTGTTCTGGGTAAAATGTTAACGGGACGAGTTATGAAGTGAACTAAGTTAAGGGCTTTATAGAGGGGTGTAATGAGATGCTTAGAGAATATAAATGAGGTATATATATGGGAGAAGGTTAGATGTCCATCATAGGTTGATGAGCCATCTTAGTGTTTGGTTCATGTTTTGATTTTGTGTTTTTGTTTGTTAGCTTTTTGCTAGTGCACGGATTATTGGGAGAAGCTCAATCAGGTGAGTTTCATAGTCCCATGTCTACTAATGATTTTGACTTCCAGATGGGATGGAAGAGACATTGTCTTGTTTTTATAAATTATGATGTGAATGTTTTGTGTTTGGTGATGGACTTGTGCATACTTATGTGATTAACTGCTAGTTGATTCATGATTGTTTTATGTTTTGACTTGGTACCAAGGGGATGTTGACAAGGCGGGGCCTTGGGTAGGTACATAGATGTGTGAGCATCTATGGGACCAATGGATAATGACAAGGCGGGGCCTTGGGATTGGTACATAGGTGTATGAACGCCTATGGGACCATGGTGTTTGGTAAGGCTGGGAGCCTTGGAATTGGTTTGGTTTGTTAAATCTTGAATATTAGTTGTTAATGCATGTTTGTATCACATTGTCCATATGTTCATTTGTTAGTGGTTGTTATTCACAGCTTATGGTTTGATTTTGGCGTTGGAGTCTAAACCTATGACTCTCACCAACTTTATGTTGACGTGTTTTAGTGTCTCTTTTAGGTGAGAATGTGGTTAAGCTTGAAAATAGAAGTGGCTAGTTTTGGAGGCATTAGGATTGCATATAGAAGGAGATCCCCGTTCCTTCTTAGTTTCCTTTGTTTGTTTTATAGTGATACTGTTGACACCTATATGTTTGCTTTGTTTATGTATTATTTCTCTTGGGTAAGAGGTAGGACTGTTACCTACTTACCTAGACTCCTGCTTTGTTGAGATATTGTCATGACATTTGTGTCACCATTTTATGACATTTCTTATTTCATTTAGTTATCTCTATAGACACGCTATGTTGTGATGATATCCATACGTCACGCCCCATATTCCGCCATGGTGGGGTGTGACACGAATGATGGAAAAACCGCACTTGTCGATGTTCTAAAGGATCACAAAGGGGAAATTGCGTGGAAATTATTCGACATTAAGGGGATCCATCCGAAATTTTATACCCACAAAATCTTAATGGAGGAGGACTACAAACCCGCAATCCAATGACAAAGGAGGGTGAACCCCAAAATTCACGACGTCATCAAAAAGGAAGTCCTAAAACTCCTTGACGCGGGAATGATTTACCCTATTTCCGATAGCTCTTGGGTGAGTCCTATTCATTGTGTCCCTAAGAACGGAGGAATGACCGTTGTGCCAAACGATGCCAACGAGTTAATTCCAACTCTACTTGTGACCGGTTGGAGGGTGTGTATCGACTATCATAAATTGAAAGACGCCACCCGAAAAGACCATTTTCCCTTGCCCTTCATGGACCAAATGTTGGAGCGTCTTGCGGGAAACGATTTCTATTGCTTTTTAGATGGTTTTTCCGGTTACTTGCAAATCCCCATCGATCCTCGTGATCAAGAAAAAACTACGTTTACGTGTCCATATGGAACGTTTTCCTATCGTAGGATGTCATTCGGACTTTGCAATACACCGGGAACCTTTCAAAGGTGCATGATGGCTATTTTTCATGATATGATCGAAAAGACGATGGAAGTCTTTATGGATGATTTTTCCGTGTTTGGTTGTTCGTTCACTTCGTGTTTGTCGAATCTTGAGAGAATGTTAAAACGTTATGAGGAAACCAACCTTGTGATTAATTGGGAAAAATGTCATTTTATGGTTAAGGAAGGAATCGTCTTAGGGCACAAGGTTTCGAAATCGTGGATTGAGGTAGATAAAGCTAAGGTAGACGTCATCGCCAAATTACCTCATCCCAAAACCGTCAAGCGAGTTAGGAGTTTCCTAGGCCACACGGGCTTTTATCGTCGATTCATCAAGGATTTTTCAAAGATTTCTCGACCTATTACACATCTCCTCGAAAAAGATGCTCCTTTTGTCTTTAACGAAGATTGTGTACGAGCCTTTGAAATCCTTAAGAGGAAACTTACCGAAGCTCCCATTCTTGTTGCTCCCAATTGTAACCTCCCCTTTGAGCTCATGTGTGATGCTAGTGACTACGCTATTGGGGTCGTATTGGGGCAACGTCATGAAAAACACTTCTTGCCTATCCACTACACTAGCAAGACGATGACCGAGGCTCAACTTAACTATACTACAACCGAAAAGCAATTCCTTGCCGTGGTGCATGCATTTGAGAAATTCCGACCTTACCTCGTCTTGACTCGATGCATAGTGTATACGGATCATTCGGCTATCAAGTATCTCATGGCTAAACAAGATGCAAAGCCAAGATTACTTTGTTGGATTCTCCTCCTACAAGAATTTGATGTCGAAATCCTTGACAAAAAAGGAGCCGAGAATCTAGCAGCCGATCATCTTTCTCGTTTGGAAGATCATCACCAAAGTGTTTATGAGCCAAAGGAAATCACCGAAACATTTCCTCTCGAGACACTTGGTGTAGTGATTTCTAAGCTTGATTCATCCACCCCATGGTTTACGGACATCACAAATTACCATGCGGGGAAATTCATCATCAAGGGTATGACGACTCAACAAAAATGAAAATTCTTTCGCGACGTCAATTTCTACTTTTGGAACGACCCTTACTTGTTTCGAACTTGTGCGGATCAAATTATTCGACGTTGTGTATTTGGCACAGAATCTTCTAATATCCTTAGAGCTTGCCATGAGGGACCCACGGGTGGTCACCATGGTGCTAATCTCACGGCTAAGAAGGTCTTTGATGCCGGTTTCTTTTGGCCTACTATTTACCGAGATCCACATGCACTTGTGAAGGCATGTGACTCATGCCAACGACAAGGAAAAGCCTAACAAAATGATGAAATGCCACAAAATATCATCAAAGTGTGTGAGATCTTTGACGTTTGGGGAATTGATTTTATGGGGTCGTTCCCATCATCTCGTGGTAATAAGGACATCCTTATCTCCGTTGACTACCTATCTAAGTGGGTGGAAGCTAAGGCTTTGCCCATGAACGATGGTAGTCAAGTTTTTGAAAAGCTTGTTTTCTCGGTTTGGAACCCCTCGTGCGATAATAAGCGATCGTGGAACCCATTTTTGTAACGACCAATTCGAAAGGGTCTTATGGAAATATGGGGTTACACATTGGCTTTCTACGGCTTTCTACGGCTTATCACCCACAAACGAGCGGGCAAGTCGAGGTTTCAAACCGAGCGTTGAAGAGGATCTTGGAGAGATCGATTGGAGAGAACTGACAATCTTGGTCGGATAAGTTGGACGATGCTTTATGGGCCTTTCGGACCGCTCATAAGACGCCTGAAAGTAGAGATTTTTACTCGTTAAAAAGTTCGTTTTTCTCGGTGTATAATCGAATTGATCTCCGGTTAAAAGTGTGACTCAGTCATTTTTGGTTAACAAAAAGAAGGTTTTGGTTATCTATTTCTATTTGAAAGGTAAAAGCGAAACGTAATAAAAATAAACCAAAAATAAATAACTAATAATAAAGGAGCAAAACAAATAATAAAACATAAATTAAAGCAAAACAGTTAATAAAAATAAAACTACAAGAAGAAATTAACTTTCGACTTGAAAATAAAGTTTACCTAATGAAAAATGAGGAAATAAAACTAAGTGGCTACTTTAAAACTAACGAGGTAAAAGCTAAATCGGGCACTAAATAAAAGATAAAACTTAAACTTTTCGAAAAAATACTAATACTAAAAATTGATGAAAATTTCAACTAAAAATAAGTGACTTTCAGAATTAAAATCGGAACAACTTTCAGATTAAACTAAACGATTATGGAACAATATTAATTAATAAACAAGCAGGCAAGCACACACCTCAAGATAGAAAGCTAGTAGCTCAAAATTGGCGGGAAAGTGGGAAGCTAGCACAAAGGCAGGCATGACAATATGTAATAGTTATACGGAATACTTTGCTATCTTATCTGGATTCCATGATTCTAGGAGCTATCCGGGTTTTGTTGTCTTAGCACTTATCCGGGAAACGTTGTCATAGCTCTTATCCGGGTTTTGTTATTTGGGCTCCTTATCCGGAATGAGTTTTTTAAACTCTTTATCCGGAATATTTTTGTAACAACTATCCGGAATATGTAAAAATAAGTTATCCGGAATCCGTAAATGCTAACTCTTATCCGGAATTGGTGTTAGATGACTATCCGGAATTTAAGGGTTTATGAAAAACCCGGATAACAATAATAATGCAAATAAGCTAAGAACCAAAATTAAGCTAAAACTAATAAGCACCTAAGCAAAACTTTAACCAAATTAATTTTAAGAAAAACTAAATAAACCAAAATTTAAAAAGTATGATACCCGGATCGAGTAGTCAAGGCAAGCCAAAGAAGAGTAGTCAAGGTTCCCTTAAGCATTTGTTGAGCACGATGGTAGAAAGTGTGATGAAGTACAAGCATATCTCCATTGTTTCCAAAAATCTTTCCTTTTATTTCATCAGATGGATATTGAGATGGCTTAAAAAGTATGATACCCAGATCGAACACCTTTTCCTTTAGGGGAAAATAAGACTTAGACTCAGTAGACCTTGAAGAAGATCCGCTCATAAATCGCACAATCCCATCCTCAGAAGGGGGATAGAGAGGTGTCAAAACATAAGTACTACGGATATCGGTGTCTTCCGGCTTCTTCTCCTTTGAAACGGGTTTCTTAATATCCGAAGGAGGATACAGAGCATCATCAAAGTCTAAAGGAGGAGAATCATTCTCATTGGGGAAGTAAGTATTGAAAAAAGTAGCAAAGTCTTCCTCGTAATGAGTAGTTATCCAAAGTAGGATCAAGCATTGGTGGTGGAGGATCTTCATCAAAAGTAGGAGTAAGGTCATCATGTGAAGAATCACTCGAAAGAGTATCAACATCATCAAAATCATCATATGTTGGCATGTCTTTATACTCTGAAGAAAAATCATCATAATCATCCCCATCGGAACTAGAATCATCATCTTAGTCATCATAGATTGGTGGAGACTCATATATTGGTGGAGGATCCAAATTGGAGAGAGAATCATCCATATCATTTTGGAAAAGTGGATTATCATAGCAAGAATTGAAAAGAGGATTGTTGTAGACGACAAAATTATCAAGCTTTGTACTTTCTAAAGGAGTTGTATCAAGCTCGTCTTGAAGCACATTGATCATATTCGCCTATTCTCTTCCATTGGATTTGTTTGTGATCTTCCCCATTTTAAACACTTGCAAAAATAAAAATAAAAAGATACCAAAGAAATAGAGAATATATATGTACTTGTAAAACTAAAATCTTTTTGGTGCAAAACTTTGAAAAGAAATGCTTTTTATACGTTTTTTAATGTTTTTGGATTTGAAATTTTTTAATTTTTATGGATTTTTGAATTTTTTTAATTTTTAACGGATTTTTGAAAATTTTTGACACGAAAAATAACGTTCACGAATGAAGGATCCCAAAATCCAACGCGTCTCTCACAGAAAACCGTTAATCTTCACGAAAAGACCCGGCAGCGGCGCCATTTGAAAGTAAATGTTGTCATAGCTCTTATCCGGGTTTTGTTATTTGGGCTCCTTATCCGGAATGAGTTTTTTAAACTCTTTATCCGGAATCTTTTTATAACAACTATCCGGAATATGTAAAAATAAGTTATCCAGAAACGTAAATGCTAACTCTTATCCGGAATTGGTGTTAGATGACTATCCGGAATTTAAGGGTTTATGAAAAACCCGGATAATAATAATAATGCAAATAAGCTAAGAACCAAAATTAAGCTAAAAACTAATAAGCACCTAACCAAAACTTTAACCAAATTAATTTTAAGAATAACTAAATAAACCAAAATTTAAAAACTTTTTAAAAAAAACTAAATAATAAAAATATTTAAAATCAACATTTTATAAAATAACTTATAAAAACACTAAATAAAATTAAGAAAAGCACACAATAGGCTATAAAATCAATAAGCTAACACAATCAAACACATAAAAACATAACAATTAATCAAATAAGCATGACAATAAGCAAATAAGCATAAAGATTAAATCAACAAGAAAGGTACAATGAGGGATTAATTAAAAACTTGATTAAAATTAAAGATTAAATAACAAAATTAAAACTTACTTGAAATTAAAGGCAAGAATTTAAATGACAATTAAGTAAATGACAATATGAAAGTGCAAGTAACTAAAATGGAAAGGCTGATTTTTCAAATTAGCTAACACCTCCTAATGACACATTAGGAGGATATTTATAGGAGGATTAACATGTGTTGATATTTTCTTCCTTTTCTCGTATTTACGTCTTTATAAATTCTTCGACTTTCTCGACTTTGTCTCGGAATTTTTCCATGGATAAATTGAACTTGTCTTATAATTTATTCATTAATTAGACTTGAGTTCTTCGACTTCATTAAGCTTCCGTCTTTAGATTTTTTCTTCGATAAATCTTCAGAGTAGGCCTTGGACTTCCGTTCTTTTTGCACTCTTGATCTTTTGACTTCGTCTTTTGTCTTTTTCTTCGATAAAAGCCCGTGAAAGCCCGTGTTTTCTTTCCTTTTCATATTTTGATCCTAAATCACAACAAAAACACAAACCACGCATAATTCTGACATTTACGATATAAAATACACGTTTTGGCTTGGTAATTATTATAATTAAGTGGTAAAAGGATAAGTGTTTTCACACTTATTAAATCCCCTACACTTGACCATTGCAATGCCCGCATGCAATGCATTAATTTCGAAGCACGGTTTACATTTTACATCCTAATTAACCTACCTTGGCCTTTATTCAACATAAGACCTTAGGGAAACAAAAAGAGATAGATAATTACAAAATATTTAAAGGAAGAAAAACAAGTAAAAGGATCAAAGATTTACCTTAGGGTTTTGGAATGTCATGAATGTTTATCACCCTCAAGTTTCACGTTCCCTATACCAAGCTTAAAAACGAGATCATTGTTATTATAAGTTAGCAAACTAACACAAACTCATGTGGCCCAATTATTCACTTAGACTCCCTTATTCCTAGGTGTATCTATTATATTTTATGATTGTCTTGAATGATCACGAGGATGCATTGTTTGACTTATTTTGATAGTTTATTTAGGCTGAAAATAAAGTGGGACGATTTAATCAATAGTTAGCTAAAGGACAAAATCTTTTAAAACTTCTTCTCGGGACCTCATAAAGTTCATATCTTGGCATAACTCGCTTCACGATTTGAGACCTTTCTCGGACCGATATTTGGCAGCGACTTCATACTTCGAATCTTGAGAGACGTTCTTGAAATTATGGTCTTCTCTTCATAATAGGAATATCTTCACTTGAAGTTTTTGAGAGATTCTTCAAACTTGGACCGCGACTTCTTCATTTTTCTCCAATCTTTATTATGGATTTTGATATACAACGATCCGCCTCCTTTTATGACTTGGATCTATTTATCCTCATACCTTGTTAGGGTATTTTCGGATAGTCTTCTCCATGATCTTTAGGGGAGTATTTGCTTTTCGTCGTGTGTCTCGATCCTTCATATTGATTTTTGATAAATGATTATTCACATCACTTGGGATCTTTAGCAACAAAATGTAGCCCTCATGCCTTGTTAGGGCCTTTTCGGACTCGCCAATCTTCGCATCCCGCTTCAATAAGTTATGCCTTGGCTATGAACTCTAATTAATACCGAGCAACTTTTAAACGATTTTGTGCTAGAAGCTAAGTAACTTTTCAAATCGTACAACCTTATTTACTGCAATTAAATTTATTAGCAAGCGATGGGAGAAAAAGCTCATAATTAACTCACTTAAATTCATGAAAGAATACCAAACTTATAATTGACTCTATCATCTCTTGTTCTTCACAGTTTAAAATCTCAAGGAATGAGACTCGTGGAAGCTTAGCCAATTAAATCAAAGTTTTGGGTTTTCAAGTCATTTATAGGATCTTGCAACTTCATAGACTTTTTCAAGTTTAGAATTCGCATTTTAAAGTTCCCTTGATAAACGACTTTCTAGGATCAATTATAGGAACTTGCGAAAAGTTCTTGTTCTTAACCCGTAAGAGTTAAGACTTCGCGTTTTAAAGTTCCCTATATAAAAGCCTAGCAAAACTTGATTTAAACACGTTAAGGATACTAGCTAGAGTAAACTTAGATAAGTAAACTCGGGTTGAGTCAAAATATTCACAACGTTTAAAAATTAAAACCACTTTATTAAAATTTAATCTAGCAAAGAAAGAAAATAACAATAACAAAGGTAAATACTACTAGGCCAAAATAGATCAAAAATTTTGAAAAATGTCGAAAAATTAATTTTTCGGTTAAAATGAGGACATATACAAGGAAAAGCCCACTTAACTTCGATAGAAGTCCCCCTACACTTGATATAAACATTGTCCTCAATGTGTAAGCATGTGGGAGTAAACTCCCCTACACTTAGGACATTGTGCACGTTGTTTAAATCTTGCTAAGGAAGAGACAACTAAAGTGATTCCTATTTTAATATTGAAGAATATAAAATAGTGAATCAAAAGAGTTTAGGATAGAACCGGGAAGACGGGTACACGGAATCACGGGTCGTCAAAAGTCATCAAGAATGGATCTTTGAAAGCTCGAATCCCTGCACATCATAAGAAAGAAAACAACAAACACATACGAGGGTCTCCCCCCTACACTTATTATAAAAACGGATAAAAAGGACAGATACTCGGGTTGCCTCCCGAGAAGCGCTTGTTTTTGTTCACCGAGACGTGAGCCTGACTCGACCTTGATTAGCATGGTAAGAACCTTGAAGAACATCCACCGGGGTCAAATACACGGTTCTCGTCCATCAAATAGCACAAGCTTAAGGTGAACAAGGGAAGCCAAAGAAGAGTAGGCATGGTTCCCTTAAGCATTTGTTGAGCACGATGGTAGAAAGTATGATGAAGTGCAAGCATCTCTCCATTGTTTCCAAAAATCTTTCCTTTTATTTCATCAGACGGATATTGAGATGGCATAAAAAGTGTGATACCCGGATCGAACACCTTTTCCTTTAGGGGAAAATAAGACTTAGACTCAGACCTTGAAGAAGATCCGCTCATAAATCACACAATCCCATCCTCAGAAGGGGGATAGAGAGGTGTCAAAACATAAGTACTACGGATATTGGTGTCTTCCGGCTTCTTCTCCTTTGAAACGGGTTTCTTAATATCCGAAGGAGGATAAAGAGCATCATCAAAGTCTAAAGGAGGAGAATCATTCTCATTGGGGAAGTAAGTATTGAGAAACGTAGCAAATTCTTCCTCAAATGAGTAGTTATCCAAAGTAGGATCAAGCATTGGTGGTGGAGGATCTTCATCAAAAGTAGGAGTAAGGTCATCATGTGAAGAATCACTCGAAAGAGTATCAACATCACCAAAATCATCATATGTTGGCATGTCTTTATACTCTGAAGAAAAATCATCATAATAATCCCCATTAGAACTAGAATCATCATCATAGTCATCATAGATTGGTGGAGACTCATATATTGGTGGAGGATCCAAATTGGAGAGAGAATCATCCATATCATTTTGGAAAAGTGGATTATCATAGCAAGAATCGAAAAAAGGATTGTTGTAGATGACAAAATTATCAAGCTTTGTACTTTCCAAAGGAGTTGTATCAAGCTCGTCTTGAAGCACATTGATCATATTCCCCGATTCTCTTCCATTGGATTTGTTTGTGATCTTCCCCATTTTAAACACCTGCAAAAATAAAAATAAAAAGATACCAAAGAAATAGAGAATATATATGTACTTGTAAAAATAAAATCTTTTTGGTGCAAAACATTGAAAAGAAATGCTTTTTATAAGTTTTTTAATGTTTTTGGATTTGAAAATCTTTATTTTTTATGGATTTTTGAAAATTTTTAATTTTTAATGGATTTTTGAAACTTTTTTACACGAAAAATAACGTTCACGAATGAACAGATCTCAAAATCCAACGCGTCTCTCAGAGAAAACCGTTAATCTTCACGAAAAGACCCGGTAGAGGCGCCATTTGAAAGTAAATGTTGTCATAGCTCTTATCCGGGTTTTGTTATTTGGGCTCCTTATCCGGAATGATTTTTTTAAACTCTTTATCCGGAATCTTTTTGTAACAACTATCCGAAATATGTAAAAATAAGTTATCCGGAATCCATAAATGCTAACTCTTATCCGGAATTGGTGTTAGATGACTATCCGGAATTTAAGGGTTTATAAAAAACCTAGATAAGAATAATAATGCAAATAAGCTAAGAACCAAAATTAAGCTAAAAACTAATAAGCACCTAACCAAAACTTTAACCAAATTAATTTTAAGAAAAACTAAATAAACCAAAATTTAAAAACTTTAAAAAAACACTAAATAATAAAAATATTTAAAATCAACTTTTTATAAAATAACTTTAAAAACACTAAATAAAAATTAAGAAAAGCACACAATAAGCTATAAAATCAATAAGCTAACACAATCAAACACATAAAAACATAACAATTAATCAAATAAGCATGACAATAAGCAAATAAGCATAAAGATTAAATCAAAAAGAAAGGTAGAATGAGAGATTAATTAAAAACTTGATTAAAATTAAAGATTCAATAACAAAATTAAAACTTACTTGAAATTAAAGGCAAGAATTTAAATGACAATTAAGTAAATGACAATATGAAAGTGCAAGTAAGTAAAATGGAAAGACTAATTTGTCAAATTAGCTAACTGAAAAAAGAGATTTTGTATACCCTTTTTATATTTCTATTATCGTTCCTCGACTCACCCGAATTGATTACCGATTAAAACGTAAAACTTAATTTGTTTTTGGTGAAAAGTATTTTTGAAATTTTAAACTAAAATCTATTTGAACTAAATACAATTTAATAAAACACTACTTAATCTATCTAAAAATTAAACTAATTTAAATAAATTTTTTTTAAATAAAAACTATTTTAAAATAAAAGTAAATTTGAAACAAAATTAAAAAAACTCAATTTAAAACTAATGTAAAAGCTATTTTAAAAATGAAACTAAAAACTTTTAAATTACTTTAAAAAAAAAAAAAAACCTTTAAATGAAAACTTAATAAAACTAATTTTAAAACTAATAAAATTTAAACTAATTTTAAAAGTAATTAAAAATTAAAATACATTTTTTTTATCTTTTTATTATTTTATGAAAACTGAATTAAAGAAATAATAAAATTTATAACTAAAAATGAAAAACATGTAATTAAACTAAATAAACAAAATAACTGCCAAATAATTAAGACTCTACATTAATTAGACATTGCATTAAGAAACACAAAAAGAGATACAGACTAGTTGGTTGGGGTGTTGGGCTTGTACGCGAGAGGTCCATGGTTCGAATCCCTGGACAGCCGAAAGTTGTTAATTATATTTTTTTTAGCTTTGTTTGTTTTTGGATATTGAAAAATTGATGCCCAACAACTACAGTAGACGAAATTAAACAGACTAAAATTAAACAGACTAAAAAAAACAAATAAGCTAGGACTACAAATAAGCTGAGGAGCAAATAAGAAAAGCTGAAAAGGAAATAAGCTGAAATCCTAATAAGCAAGATAAACTAAACATAAGCTGATTATATAAAAACAGTATGTTGATGCAGTAATCAAAATAATCAGTTGAGTAAATAAAAAAAATGAGAAGCAATAAGCTAGAAAAGAAATTAAACAAAATAAGCTGAACCAAAACCCAAAATAGCAGATAAAACAAATAAGCCAAAAGCAGTTAAAATCAAATAAGCTAAAAGACCTATTAAATAGAATGCTTCTTATCTAATATCCAAAATGAATTAACAGTAATTTAAAAACTGAATAAACAAAAATCAAATCAAAGAGCAGATATTATGCTACCAAGAGTAAGCATATTCAAAAATAACAAAAAAACAGTTAAATCAAATTAAACTAAAACAAGGAAATTAAAAAGGGAAAAGAACCTTTTGATGAATCCTTTGAGCCGAAGATTGGCGCTGAGCCATCTTATTGATCTATTTCGAAACCCCAACACCATCTTCAAATCATCAATTATCATCATCAGCTTCTCGAACCAAGCAATTCCAAAATACTCGAACAAATCACTCTCGAATAACAGTAACTTATATTTATTTATTTATTTTTATTTTTTTTATTATTTGTTTTTATTTTATTATCCTCGAATAAACAAAAACATGAACAGTAATTATGATAATAACTCAAATCAGTAAAAAAAAATACACACGAACAATAATGAGATGAATTTAATTTAAACTAAAATTTTTCATTAATCTTCAAAAAAAATTACATAAACTGGAAATACAATAAACCTAATCTATTTTTCTGAAAATTAAAGCTAATTTACCCTACTCCTAATTTAATTAAAAAAAAAACTAAAAATAAATAAAAAGCTTGATGGATCCTTTCAATTACATGATGTGGGGGTTTTTATAGGCAAACCCTCAAAACCATCTTCATAGCTTAAGAATTAAGCAATCAATCTTGACCGTTCTTCATCTTCTCTTTCTTCTTATTTTGATCAAACGGTTGTAAATACTCTTGCCCACGGATTGCCACGTTGGAATGATGTGAGGACCACTGATGGTGGATCTTGCGATTTTTTTGGGGGATTTAATATCCTTTGATGTGAATTAAACATATATGCAAAAAGCCCCAATTATTAATGGGTGATTTTTGGTGATGGAAAAAAGGGTTTCTGGGTGGCTGCGAATTTGGTGGGAGAGAGATGAAAAAGTGGGTGTAGGTTTTGTGTTTTTCTTGTGTGTATCGAAAACATTTAATAGGAGGGGGTGGGTAACATCTGTTATTCGTTTGGGGTAAAAACAAAACGTTTTATTTGTTTTGTGTGTTGGGTGGGTAAAAGGTAAGGAAATAAATGAGTGAAATGAAAACACGTGTGTGTGTGTGTGGGGGGGGTAGTAGCGTGTGGGGGTGCTGGAGTGTGATTGAGTGTGGTGAGGGTGCACCATAGGAGGGTGAGAGTAAATGGGAAAAATCGAGTGTGGTGAAGTGCATGGTAATAAGGTTAAATCAAAGTGAGGTGAGTGATTGGTATTAATAAACGTGAGGTAAATGAGGGTTGAATGGGATTTGTGTTTGACCGATTGCCAAATAAATTGAGTAAAAACTTTCCGTCCAACAAAATTGCCATTTGGGCTTTTAATTTGAGGTAATTGGGCTTAGGAAACATTTCCATCCATTCCAAAATTCTTAAGTTTTGTAAATGATTGGGCTTGGGCCCAAATGAGTTTCTAACCGATTCTTTTCATTTGCTAATGGGCTCTTGTTGGGCAATTTATCCAAAAGATGGTATAATATCCACATAAATGGGCTTTTGGGCCCATTAATCATAAGTGGGACCCACAAGGCTCGAAATCTTTGTAAATGATTAAATCTGCTAAAAACGAACTTGATTTCGGCTTCTTTGATAATTTCTTCAAAACCGTGTCGGTTTAGCCGGTTTTCGTGAACTTCGCACACTTTTGGTCTTTTCTTAATCATTTGACCGTGAAATCCCGTGTTTTCTTTCCTTTTGATCATTTATACCTATTTAAACACAAAAACACAAAACCACGCGTAATTCCGACATTTACGATATAAAACACATGATTAGGTCTTAATTTTCCTTGATTTTAGTGGCAAAAGGATAAGTGTTTACACACTTATTAAATCCCCTACACTTGACCATTGCAATGACCCCATGCAATGCATTATTTTAAAGCATAAGTTACATTTTTCTCATAATCAATCAATCTCGGCCTTTATTACTATTTCTACTACTACGATAAAAAGATAAAAACTTAAAAGGAGACAAAAGTTATGACCATTTATTAACTTGGAAATTATTAGATGGAAGAAACTTGTAAAGAAATCTAATACTAAGATTAGGGCTTTGGTGTCATGAATATTAATCACCCTCAAGTTTCACGTTCCCCATACCAAGCATAAAAACGAGATCATTGTTATTACAAGTTAGCACAACAAACATTTACTCATGTGGTTTAGTTAATCACTTAGACCCCCTTATTCCTACGGTGTATCTCTTGTATTTTATTTTTGTCTTGAATGATCACGAGGATGCATTTTTGACTTATTTTGATAATTTATTAAGGCCGAAAATAAAGTGGGACGATTTAATCAATAGTTAGCTAAAGGACAAAATCTTTTAAAACTGCTTCTCGAAACCTCATAAAGTTCATATCTTGGCATAACTCGTTTCGCGATTTGAGACCTTTCTCGGACCGATATTTGGCTTGTACTTCAAACTTCAAATCTTGAGAGACGATCTTGAAATTATGGTATTTTCTTCATTTTGGTATACATCTTCATTAGGAGTGAAAGATGCTTCAAACGTTGACCACGACTTCTTCATTTATCCTCTTCTTAATTTAGGATTTTGATATACAACGATCCGCCTCCTTTTCGGACTTGGATCTATTTATCCTCATACCTTGTTAGGGTCTTTTTGGATAGACTTCTCCATGATCTTTAGGGGAGTAATTGCTTCTCGTCGTGTGTCTTGATCCTTCATATTGATTTGGATTAATGATCTTCACATCATCTTAGGATCTTTAGCAAAAAGTGAATCCTCATGCCTTGTGAGGGCCTTTTTAGACTCGGGTATCCTCATGCCTTGTTAGGGCCTTTTGGATAAGCCAATCTTCGCATCCCGTTTCAATAAGTTATGCCTTGGCTATGAACTCTAATTAATACCGAGCAACTTTTAAACGATCTTGTGCTAGAAGGTAAGTAACCTTTTAAATCGTACAACCTTATTTATTGCAAATATATTTATTAACAAGTGATGGGAGAAAAAGCTCATAACTAACTCACATAAGTTAATGAAAGAATACCAAACTTATAATTAACTCTATCATCTCTCGTTCTCCACAATTTTAAATCTCAAGGAATGAGACTCGTGGATGCATAGCCTAATAAACCAATTAAGGTCCATATGGTTAAGGATACTAGCTAGAGTAAACTTTAGATAAGTAAGCTCGGGTTGAGTCAAAATATTCACGACGGGCCTAATGTATCAAAGATATCTAAACTTATTAAAACCATTTTATTTATTTTTTTTTTTTTTACTTTATTCTTGAAATGGAAATTATTATGATGCGATAATAAAAGGAAAAATAAAAATACTACTAGGCCAAAAATAGATCAAAAATTTGAAAAACGTTAAAAATTTTAAAAATTTTCCGGTTAAATGGGGTCAAACTCATGGAAAAGGCCACTAAAATTCGATAGAAGTCCCCCTACACTTAATATAAATATTGTCCTCAATGTTTAAGCATGTGGGAGAATAAACTCCCCTACACTTAGGACATTGAGTACGTTGTTTAAAATCGAGCTAAGGAAGGGACAACTAAAGCGATTACATTTATTCGTTTTATTTATATACAAGTGTGAATCACAATAGCAAAAACTTATCGAAGGAACCAGGTACACGGGTAACACGGGAACACGGGTCTCGTCAAAAGTACCAAAAGTGGATCATCAAAGCACATGTACCTACACAATCACAACACACAAAACAAACAACCTACACGGCTCCCCCTACACTTATTGTAAAAAATAAATAAAAGATAGATAATCGGGTTGCCTCCCGAGAAGCGCTTGTTTTTGTTAACCGAGTCACGAGCCTGACTCGACCCCGAATTAAATGGTTCATGGGGAAGCCTCGAATGTTATACCGGGATCAAAAATCTTGTCCTCGGTCCCGGAGGAACATAATAAATGAGAGGCAGGAGGATAAGTCATGAAAGGTAGAAAAGTCCTCTCGACATAAGAAAAGTAAGTGAAGTCTTGATCCACGGGAGGTGGGATGGGTAAAGGAGACAAATTGTCATCCCCCAAAGACTTAGGATGGTCACTATTTGGCAAAGCCGTAAAGGTATCAATCATAGAATGGTCATTGTCACCTCCTGGGTCAAAGCACTCATCCTCATTTCCCGGTATGAAATGAGGAGAGTAAAAGCGATACATCACCTGCTTTGGTGTGTACGAGGTAGGACGGGGTGGCAACATAATATGAGAAATATCAGAAGACATATCTACCACCCGCGTCACCTCACCAGACCGAATCAAACGGAAGGTAGGGTCAAATCTCTCCACCTCCTCTACGATGGGAGGTGGCATGGCTAACAACGAATGCTCATCAATAGCAAGAGAGTCGGAGCTATCAATGTCCTCAATCCCCTCTTCAAAGAGAGGATTCATCTCACTAGAGATGTAGGCGTCATCAAAATCAAATAAAGGGTTCGAATAAATCTTGAAATTTTCCTTCGGAACGTCTTCATCGGATAGTGACTCGTCATCACTAGAAGTAAAATCATCATCGAGATCAAAAAGGGAATTAGAGAAAGCCAAAGAATCGTCTCCCAAGATGTCGGTGGGAGGTAATGAATTATTACTAGAAAGAGATTCACACTCATCGTCACTATCGAAAGCAACCGTAGGCTCACTTTGGATTGGAATAAGAATCTCATCACAAGGAATAGTGATAAGACCCTCATCCCCCATGATGAGAGAGGCATCGGTCTCCGTAGTGGAAGAATCTAGAATAGGAGTGGTAGAATCCTTAGGCTCGAGAGCCGGCAAGTCGAGAGAAGGAATTACAATTGCACTAGGACATTGAGCACAAAGGTCATTCCAAGAAATAGTATTCTCATCGTCATCATCATCATAATAGAAAGAACGCACAAGAGGCGGAGTATAATCACTAAGATTAGATACTTGCTCTTGTTGTTGTCGTTGTTGCTCCTCCAAAGTCTCGGTCAGTCGAATTAAGCCGTCATGAAGTTCCCAAAGAAGGGCTTTTCTTTCGTCATTCAAAGCATTGATTTGTTGAATTCTCTGAGAGGATTGATGATTGATGGTGGGATGTGGGGGTTCAAAATTTTGAAAACCGGAATTATAGCACGGATGTGGCTCATAATTCATCGGTTGACAATAAAAAGTATCGTGAGGGCCCCCACAATGGTTGCAACATGGGTATTGAGAAAAACCCGGTTCATGTTGCGGATAGGGATTGTCATAGACGGGAGGGGGGGGAGAAAGTATTGTAAGAGGAGAAGTACGAATTCGTTGAATTGCAAAATGGACAAAATCCAAATTGTGTATTGTCGATATCAAAACCACACCGCTCACAAATACACCATTGACATGTTTGAAAACCATGCCATGGTCTTCCACACCGAACGCAAGACGAATCCATGAAGAATTAAAAATAAGAGGGGTTGAGAAAAAGAATTAAACACAATAGAGGATAAAGAAGAATATTTTTGTATTATTTAGAAAAATATATATTCACAAAAAACAAAAGAAATCGAATAAGAAAAATAACAATAATACGTAATATTTTTGGTGTAATACGTTTAGGAAAACGTATTACTTTTGGATTTTTTTAATTTTTTTTGGTGCAATTCTTAGGAAAGAAATTGCTTTTGTGATTTTTTAATTTTTTTTGTATTTTTATGTTTTTGATTTTTTGTGTTTTTGATTTTTTGTGCAAGAAACGTAACGTTCAAAGCGAAAGGATCCCAAAATCCAAACGTCTTCACGAAAAATCGTCAATCGTACGAGCGAAGCGGCAGCGGCGCCATTTTGAAAAAAGAGATTTTGTATACCCTTTTTATATTTCTATTATCGTTCCTCGACTCACCCGAATTGATTACCGATTAAAACGTAAAACTTAATTTGTTTTTGGTGAAAAGTATTTTTGAAATTTTAAACTAAAATCTATTTGAACTAAATACAATTTAATAAAACACTACTTAATCTATCTAAAAATTAAACTAATTTAAATAAATTTTTTTTAAATAAAAACTATTTTAAAATAAAAGTAAATTTGAAACAAAATTAAAAAAACTCAATTTAAAACTAATGTAAAAGCTATTTTAAAAATGAAACTAAAAACTTTTAAATTACTTTAAAAAAAAAAAAAAAAAACCTTTAAATGAAAACTTAATAAAACTAATTTTAAAACTAATAAAATTTAAACTAATTTTAAAAGTAATTAAAAATTAAAATACATTTTTTTTTGTCTTCGTTTATTATTTTGTATTGTTGGCTATATTCTCGCCTGATTATATGTTAGTTTTCAAAAGCTGTTTAAGTAAAAAAATAATTAGCAAAAATTTTGTCTGTCAGGGGGTTCGAACCCCTGACCCCTCGCATAGCTACCCAGCGCCCCGGCCAACTCCTCTCTTGCTTCTTTTGTGTTTATCTTTGCACAACTTAATTAATATAGGACAGTTTAATTATTGGCAGTTTTAAAAGAATTAGTTTAATACATGTTTAGTTTAGTTTGATTTAAATTTTAATTAAAAGTTTTTTTTTTATTTATTTATTTTATTCAGTTTCAAAAATATAAAACGAAAAATATTTTATTAATTTCTTTAATAGTTTAAATTAGTTTACGTTTTAGTTTGATTTAAAAATAGTTTTTTTATATAGTCTTAAATTTAGTTTTAAAATAGATTTCTTTTATAGTTTTTAAAAAGTATTTAGTTTAAAATTAGTTGGTTTTCAATCTAGAATTAAAGTTTTATTTTTAATAGTCTTTTTACATTAGTTTGATTTTAAATTGTTTTCTAATAGTTTAAAAAAATTCAAAAAGATATCGTCACCAAAAACAATCAAGTCTAACGTTAATTGAAAATCAATTCGAGTGAGTCGAGGAACGATAAACGAATATAAAAAGGGTATTCAAAATCTCTTTTTCAAAATGTTTAAAAAAAAGCAGTAAACAAAATCTAAATAATAATAAATCTAAACTTATCAGTAAAATTAAAAGGAAAAGATGAGAACCTTTTGTCGAATCCATTAGGAAGAAGACTGAGGCGCTGAGCCATCTTATTGATCTATTTCGAAACCCCAACACCATCTTCAAATCATCAATTATCATCATCAGCTTCTCGAACCAAGCAATTCCAAAATACTCGAACAAATCACTCTCGAATAACAGTAACTTATATTTATTTATTTATTTTTATTTTTTTTATTATTTGTTTTTATTTTATTATCCTCGAATAAACAAAAACATGAACAGTAATTATGATAATAACTCAAATCAGTAAAAAAAAATACACACGAACAATAATGAGATGAATTTAATTTAAACTAAAATTTTTCATTAATCTTCAAAAAAAATTACATAAACTGGAAATACAATAAACCTAATCTATTTTTCTGAAAATTAAAGCTAATTTACCCTACTCCTAATTTAATTAAAAAAAAAACTAAAAATAAATAAAAAGCTTGATGGATCCTTTCAATTACATGATGTGGGGGTTTTTATAGGCAAACCCTCAAAACCATCTTCATAGCTTAAGAATTAAGCAATCAATCTTGACCGTTCTTCATCTTCTCTTTCTTCTTATTTTGATCAAACGGTTGTAAATACTCTTGCCCACGGATTGCCACGTTGGAATGATGTGAGGACCACTGATGGTGGATCTTGCGATTTTTTTGGGGGATTTAATATCCTTTGATGTGAATTAAACATATATGCAAAAAGCCCCAATTATTAATGGGTGATTTTTGGTGATGGAAAAAAGGGTTTCTGGGTGGCTGCGAATTTGGTGGGAGAGAGATGAAAAAGTGGGTGTAGGTTTTGTGTTTTTCTTGTGTGTATCGAAAACATTTAATAGGAGGGGGTGGGTAACATCTGTTATTCGTTTGGGGTAAAAACAAAACGTTTTATTTGTTTTGTGTGTTGGGTGGGTAAAAGGTAAGGAAATAAATGAGTGAAATGAAAACACGTGTGTGTGTGTGTGGGGGGGGTAGTAGCGTGTGGGGGTGCTGGAGTGTGATTGAGTGTGGTGAGGGTGCACCATAGGAGGGTGAGAGTAAATGGGAAAAATCGAGTGTGGTGAAATGCATGGTAATAAGGTTAAATCAAAGTGAGGTGAGTGATTGGTATTAATAAACGTGAGGTAAATGAGGGTTGAATGGGATTTGTGTTTGACCGATTGCCAAATAAATTGAGTAAAAACTTTCCGTCCAACAAAATTGCCATTTGGGCTTTTAATTTGAGGTAATTGGGCTTAGGAAACATTTCCATCCATTCCAAAATTCTTAAGTTTTGTAAATGATTGGGCTTGGGCCCAAATGAGTTTCTAACCGATTCTTTTCATTTGCTAATGGGCTCTTGTTGGGCAATTTATCCAAAAGATGGTATAATATCCACATAAATGGGCTTTTGGGCCCATTAATCATAAGTGGGACCCACAAGGCTCGAAATCTTTGTAAATGATTAAATCTGCTAAAAACGAACTTGATTTCGGCTTCTTTGATAATTTCTTCAAAACCGTGTCGGTTTAGCCGGTTTTCGTGAACTTCGCACACTTTTGGTCTTTTCTTAATCATTTGACCGTGAAATCCCGTGTTTTCTTTCCTTTTGATCATTTATACCTATTTAAACACAAAAACACAAAACCACGCGTAATTCCGACATTTACGATATAAAACACATGATTAGGTCTTAATTTTCCTTGATTTTAGTGGCAAAAGGATAAGTGTTTACACACTTATTACTAACACCTCCTAATGACACATTAGGAAGGTATTTATAGGAGGATTAACATGTGTTGATATTTTCTTCCTTTTCTCGTCTTTACGTCTTTATAAATTCTTCGACTTTCTCGACTTTGTCTCGGAATTTGTCGATGGATAAATTGAACTTGTCTTATATTTTATTCATTAATTAGACTTGAGTTCTTCGACTTCATTAAACTTCCGTCTTTAGACTTTTTCTTCGACAAATCTTCAGAATAGGCCTTGGACTTCCGTTCTTTTTGCACTCTTGATCTTTTGACTTTGTCTTTTGTCTTTTTCTTTGATAAAAGCCCGTAAAAGCCCGTGTTTTCTTCCCTTTTCACATTTTGATCCTAAATCACAACAAAAACACAAACCACGCATAATTCCGACATTTATGACATAAAATACACGTTTTGTCTTGGTTATTATTATAATTAAGTGGTAAAAGGATAAGTGTTTTCACAATTATTAACGCCCATCAGGTGCACTCCTTATAAGCTTGTGTATGGGAAGAATTCCCATCTACCTATTGAACTCGAACACAAAGCTTATTGGGCCTTTAAGCATTGTAATGATGATATCGAGACCGCGGGAAAACACCGGTAAACGCAATTTAATAAATTGGATGAATTGAGGGACTTTGCTTACGAAAATTCATTGATTTACAAAGAAAAAACTAAAAAAATTCATGATTCTAAAATTAAAAACCGGGTTTTTAACATTCGAGATCAAGTTTTGCTTTTTAACTCACGTTTGAAAATATTTTCCGGCAAGTTGAAATCCCGTTGGTCCGGTCCATTCACCGTTACCTAAGTTTTTCCTTATGGGACCATCAAGCTATCTCAAAATGATGGCCCCAATTTCAAGGTGAATGGACATAGGTTGAAGCACTACTTTGGTGGGGAAGTTCCATCCTTGAACTACATCGACCAAATCACCTTCCCCAATGATAACTAGTATTGAGGGGATAGTGTTAAGCTCATGACTCGGTAATCAAAAATGAGGTGCCTCGTGGGGGAGTCCCATGCTTATCCCATGTACATATTATCGCTTTCTAATGTAGTAACGTGAGGGGATTTGTGCCCTTCCAACCTTTGTTCCGTGGTTGTTTGTGATATGTGGTTTTTAGATGATCATGATCTTCACGATTGGAGCCTCTAGTGTTCGTTTTATGGGAGCACTCAATCGTTTGCTTTGAATACTTTCTCATTATACATGATATATCCTTATATGTTCTAACCTTAGGTTTATAGCACACTTAATAAATGGCTATTGATTTAACGGTTACACCCTGTCCATGCTAGATTAGGTATTCGACTACGTCTCTAGTATGGGGGTTTCCAACCCTTAGACTCAAAACATTGAGGACAATGTTTAACTTTAGTATGGGGGGGTGAATAGATACTTTCCTTGCCAAACCTTAACGCTTTCCAAAGTTTTTCTTTTTGATTATCGTTTTGTTGCAAAATAAGGCTAAAAATGGCCAAATTTTAAATTTTTTCTCATGTTTTATAAGTGTTTGAAGACACGAATGTAGATTTTCCGATGGCAAGAATAAGAGTAATTTTTTACTCGACCGTACGTGTTGAGCACTTAGCTTTGATTCCTTAACTTTTTATTAGGCTAAGTCTCTTAAATGAGGACGAGAAATGATAGAGTTAATTATAAGTTACTATGCTAAACGTAGAGTAATCGTATTTTTTCAAAAACTCATGTGTTCTCGTTGTTTGCTTATTCTCCCTTCGCTTGTAAATATATTTTGCTTAATAAGTATTGAATTAGCGGTTTAGTCTTGATTGTTGGTTTCCAGGTCTTTCTAGTAGCTTCCATGTAATTAAATTGGGAAGACATTAAGTTATCGCCAGTGTCACAGTTTTGAAGTATTGGCAACCCGAATAATCGAAAGCTTCACCTAATAATAAGATTTCAAGTGCTCACCTAAATCAAGCAAACAATTTGAAGCTCACAAGGCCGAAAAATCTATGCGAAAATTGAAAGTGAATTATGCCTTAATCTTTGAAGCTTTAAAGATTCAAAATTCGCTTTTAGCGTGAGGATATACGTCTTTGGCCATAATAAACACCTCATGGCGAGGTTAAATAAAAGGCAAGGCAAGACCGAAGTCATAATAAAAGCTTCATGGCGAAGTTGAATAAAAGATGGAGGTAAACCTATGATAATAAGGCCCATCCGTTAGGGCGCGTATAAAAGTCTTGGTAATAAGTCTCATGTTCAAAACCGTTATAAAACTGTGTTTATCGATCCTTCTTGTTGACTTAATATTTTGACATCGTTGTCTATTAGGGGGGGGGGGGGTTATTAATTCGATGGTCTTGGTTACACCGTTATGACTCTATTTTTAGACCTAAATCTCTATTATTGCATAAGTCAAAAATGTATTATCGTGAACATTCAAGACAAAAATAAAATATAAGAGATACAACTTAGGAAAATAGGAGGATAAGTACGTGATTAGGGCATATGAGTAGTGTTAGCATTACTAACTTATAATGACAATGATCTCGTTGCACGCTTGGCATGGAATTGGGGTGAAAATCGACGACGACGAAATTATTTCTAACGAAGCATTCACGTGTTCTTGTTCTATGAACCTAAATGTCCCATTTTGTGATGAAAATCATACATTATGTCTAAAACGCAAGTAGTAGTAATAGTAGTAGTGTAGCTAGTTTATCATTCAATAAAGGTGCATAAAAATGAATTTTGGAGATGCTACGATACTTTATTCTAGCATTGCGTGAGGGCACGACAACAGTTTAGTATGGGGGTGTGATGAGACTACTTTTATACATAGTCTCATCGACTAAAATAGGCTTAAAATGCATTAAATATCATGAAATATGCCAAATATATGCTTGTGTTTGTTACATGTGTATTTTAGGTACGGATATTGAGAAAATTACAAAAGATCACAAGAAACAAGCAAAAACGAACACGGGAAACGAAGCCGCACAATGAACCACGCCCTAATGGTGATTTTCCAAGAATATGAAGATTTGAAGATTATACAAGAAGGGTCCTCCAATAGTGAAGATTGACACTTAAACCCTTGTTTATTCATAATTAAAAATTGGTCCCTAAAGTTTGTCAATTTACAAAAAGGGCCCTCCTATTTGAAGAATTGGCAAGAATGGTCCCTAAAAAATGAAGACTTCTCAATATTAGTCCTCCAAGAAGTCAACAACACGAATCAAGACCATAAAGTTTGAAGAAAATGCCAAAACAGCCCTTCAAGTATCAAGAAATGGCAAGAAATACCGCTAAATTTACCTTTGCAAACTATTTGGGGCCAAAGTCTAAAAACCAAAACTTAGTCTAGAAAGGAATTTGGATTGTGTGCTAATTAAACTGAAATGACAAGAAAAAGAGAGAAGAAGGGTTAAATATGGGCGACATCAAACCTTACCTAGACCAACCATATACTGACACGTTCCCCACTCACCCTCTCAACCAATCAAAACCCTCCCTTTTGCCAAGCCACTCCCCACTCACACCAGATTTAACTAACCACTAATTAATATTAAATTTTGGGCGGTTGATAGGTGTGAAAACACCCATCCTTTTTACCACTTAATTACAATAATAACCGAGCCAAAACGTGTATTTTATGTCATTTATGTCGGAATTATGCGTGGTTTGTGTTTTTGCTGTGATTTAGGACGAAAAGGTGAAAAGTGGAGAAAACACGGCATTCATGGGCTTTTATCAAAGAAAAAGACGAAAGATGAAGTCGAAAGATCAAGAGTGGAAAAAGAACGGAAGTCCAAGACCAATTCTGAAGATTTATCGAAGAAAAAGTCAAAAGACGGAAGTTCACCAAAAGCTGAAGAACTCAAGTCTAATTTATTGAAGAATTACAAGACGATTTCAAAGAAATCCCGAGCAAAAAGTCATTAAAGTCCAAGATTTGAGAAGATTAAAAGGCTTAAGGACTAATGGTACAATTAAGAGAAATAAGAAAGAGGGAGGAAGCTTCCTAAGCTCCTCCCTAATCTCCCTATATATAGATTAGGTAGTTGTATTTTCATGTGTTGTTGGTGGCTTGACAACCCATCCTTCCCCCATTTTCATCTCATGTACTTTAATTTTGATGCACCTTAATTTCATGTTATGCACCTTTAAATTCCTTTTAATTCCAAGTAAGTTTACATTTAATTATTGTTGAATCTTTACTTTTCTTGTTCAATCTCTCATCTACCTTTCTTGTTTGATTTGTTCTTAATCTTTGTGTTCATGTTCTTTAGTTTTTATGGTTTTGATCAAGTGGGTTTTGATTGATTTGGCTTTGTTTGTTTATTTTGTTGATTTGTTTTGGTTGATTATTGTTAGTTGATGCTTTATGGTTGTTTTGGTTTAATCTTTTGGTTTGTTTTGGTTAGATTTGATCAAATTCGTGCTTTGTTCTTCATCCCCTGTTTCTTGTTCATGTTTACTGTATCTTGCCCAGTTATTCCGGATAGTCTGCTTTCTTATTCTTCTATTCAGAATATCTCTATTATTCCGTATAGAGTCTCCTATTCAGAATATTAGGTTATTCCGTATAGAGTCTCCTATTCGGAATATTAGGTTATTCCGTATAGAGTCTCCTATTCGGAATATCTGATTATTCCGTATAGAGTCTCCTATCCGGAATATTTGATTATTCCGGATAGAGTCTTCTATTCGGAATATTAGGTTATTCTGGATAGGGTGTTCCATTCGGAATGTTCAAGTATTCCGGATAGAACCTTTTGCCGAATAGCAATTTATTCCGAATAGCCTTTTATTCCGGATAGCTTAATTATTCCGAGTAGAACCTTTATTCCGAATGAGTTTTTCAGTTTTTAGTTTTAAACTTTATTTTTCCCGCCTTTTTCTTTATTTGAACTTTTACTTGCTTTCCTTTTAGTTTAAGTTTCAGCTAGAGTTATTTACCTTTATTGCCTTTATTTCTCGCCATTTCCTCTTCGTCAAGTTTTTATCTTTCAGCATTTCTTTTTACCGTCTTTACTTTATTCTTATCCGTTTCAAGTCTTTATTTTCAATTAGTTTTAGGCAACGACAACTATTTTATTTGATTCACCTAGAACAACTGAGTCGCACAATTAACCAGAGATCAATTCGAAGAGATTCTGAGAAACGAACTTTTTAACCCATACAAAATCTCTTTATTAAAATGGCGCCCCTGCCGGCTCTTTTCGTGAGGATTTACGGTTTTTGTGAGAGACGCGTTGGCTTTTGGGACCCGTTCACTTGTGAACATTATTTTTCGTGTCTTAAATTTTCAAAAAAAATCCAAAAACATTTAAAAAACATAAAAAAGCATTTCTTTTTTAAAGATTTGCACCAAAAATATTCTTCTTGCTTATCTATCTTTCTTTATGGATTTTTATGTCCATTGTGTCGGGTGTGGGAGACGATTGTACGGGAACGACTCATGTCAATGGTGTACATGTGAGCGGTGCGGAAACGATATCAACAATACACAATTCATATGCGGATTTTGTCCTTTGTGAAACTCGACTAATTCGTCCTTTTTGAACCCACCTACTCTTTCCCCGTGCATCTATTGTGGAAGCGATTCTCATTGGCATGTTTCGTGCCCGGTTCAATACCCGTATGGTCACGGGCAAGAACCGGGGTACAATTATGACAATGATAATAGCTATCCACAAGACACACCCAGTCTTTCTCCTTACCCGTTTTGCAACAACTGTGGGGGTCCTCACGATACCTCTTATTGTAAACCAATGAATTATTATGAGCCAGATCCGTGTCTTCAATTTTCTTCACCGATGGATTATTATGAACCAAATCCGTGTTATAATTTTTCTCAACCGATGACTGACTATGAGCCACATCCGTGCTATAATTCTGGTTTTCATAACTATGAACCCCCACATCACACCCTCAACCATCAATCCTCTCAGGGAATTCATATTGATCAACAACTCACTACTCAGATTGAAGAAAGGCACGCCATTATTTTGGAAATTCAAGAAGCCTTTGTTCAGTTTAAAGAAGCATGGGCGGAGGAAAAGCGACTGCAACAAGAGCAAGTATCTAATCTTAGTGATTATACCCCTCCTCTTGTGCATCAATACTATTATGATGATGATGACGACGATGCTTTATGCACTTTCAACACATCTTCTGAAGTTGCTGCTCCTACTCTCGATGTTCCTACTGCGTCTACGGATCTTGATTCGTTGAATGAGCTTAGTGATGTTGGTCTCGACAAAGTATTGGATGATGAGGTTTGTGACTTACCTGCTATGGAGCTTCAGGACGACATTGCTCTTACGGAAGAGGTCGATCCTAGTGATGACGATTCTTCTCTCCGCTATGAGAATTTCACTTTTGAAATTTCTCAATCTCCACCAGGAGATGCGGGCGATGACGATTTATTCTCTCCGGCTTACGAGAAGTTCACCGATGAACATGATCTTGTTGATAAGGTGGAAGACGTGCTTCTTCGCGATAGATTACGGAAAGTTCGTCTTCTTATTGCTCAAATAGAAGAGTTGACTTCTCCTCCTCTCTCCGAGTCTTTGCTGGAAGAAATCGACATTCACTCCATACCCCCAGGTATTGATGACGATGACATGGAGGGGGATATTATTTATGATAATTTGCTGCAGGAAGGTATTGTCCCAAGTCCCCCTCCCGAGCACCTTACATCCTCTCCTTTAACCACTATTATGGAGGATGAGTGCTTTGACCCGGGAGGTGACATTGATTATGCTATCATTGATACCATTCCGGCTTTGCCGCTTGCTACTCAGCCTCCATTGTCTTTGGGGGATGACAATGTTCTTACTCTACCCACCCCACCTCCCGTGGATCTTGATTTCACATATTTACGTATGTTGAAAGGACCTTCCTCCCATTCAAGACTTATCCCCCCGCCGCTCCTTTGTTGATGTCAACCGGGAACGAGGACAAGGTCTTTGATCCCGGTATTACATTCGAGGCTTCCCCATGGACTATTTAATTCGGGGACGAGTCAGGCTCGTGACTCGGTTAATATAAACAAGCACTTTTTGGGAGGCAACCCAATTATCTATCTATTTTTTCCATAAGTGTAGGGGGAGCCCCGTGGTATTTCTTGCTTTCTTTCTTATCATGTGCAGGGATTAGAGCTTCAAAGACACACTCTTGATGACTTTTGACGAACCGTGATTTCGTGTTCCCTTCTTCCCGGTTCTATCCTAAACTCTTTTCGATTCACTATTTTACATTTCTCAATATTAAAATAGGAATCTCTTTAGTTTTCTCTTTCTTAGCGAGATTTAAACAAAGTGCACAATGTCCTAAGTGTAGGGGAGTTTACTCCCACATGCTTAAACATTGAGGACAATGTTTATCATAAGTGTAGGGGGGACTTCTATCGAAGTTAAGTGGCCTTTTCCTTGTATTTGTCCTCATTTTAACCGGAAAATTTGATTTTTCGACATTTTTCAAAATTTTTAATCTATTTTGGCCTAGTTTTATTGTTGTTTTTACCTTTGTATAGTTATTTTCTTTCCTTATTAGAATAAAATTTTAATAAAGTGGTTTTAATTTTCAGACGTTGTGAATCTTTTGACTCAATCCGAGTTTACTTATCTAAGTTTACTCTAGCTAGTATCCTTAACGTGTTTAAGTCAAGTTTTGCTAGGCTTTTATATAGGGAGCTATAAAACGCGAAAGTCTTAACTCTCACGGGTTAAGAACAAGAACTTTTCGCAAGTTCCTATAATTGATCCTAGAGAGTCGTTTATCAAAGGAACTTTAAAATGCGAATTCTAAACTTAAAAGAGTCTAAGAATTTGCAAGATCCTATAGGCGACTCGAAAACCCAAAACTTTGATTTAATAGGCTAAGCATCCACAAGTCTTATTCCTTGAGATTTTAAACTGTGGAGAACGAGAGATGATAGAGTCAATTATAAGTTTGGTATTCTTTCGGGAATTTATGTGAGTTAAATATAAGCCTATTCTCCCATCGCTTGCTAATAAATTTATCTGCAATAAATAAGGTTGTACGATTTGAAAAGTTACTTAGCTTCTAGCCCATGATCGTTTAAAAGTTGCTCGGTATGGATTAGAGTTCATAGCCAAGGCATAACTTATTGAAGCGGGATGCGAAGATTGGAGAGTCCAAAAAGGTCCTAACAAGGCATGAGGGCTACAATTTGGTTGCTAAAGATCCAAAGTGATGTGAAGAATCATTTATCAAAAATCAATATGAAGGATCAAGACACACGACGAAAAGCAAAAACTCCCCAAAAGTCATGGAGAAGTCTATCCGAAAAGGCCCTAACAAGGTATGAGGATAAATAGATCCAAGTCCAAAAAGGAGGTGGATCGTTGTATATCAAAGTCCAAAATAAAGAGTGGAGAAAAACTAAGAAGTCGTGGTCCAAATATGAAGAATCTCTCAAAACTTCAAGTGAAGAAATTCCTATTATGAAGAGAACACCATTATTTCATGAACGTCTCTCAAGATTTGAAGTATGAAGTCGCTGCCAAATATCGGTCCGAGAAAGGTCTCAAATCGCGAAGCGAGTTATGCCAAGATATGAACTTTATGAGGTCCCGAGATGCAGTTTTATAAGATTTTGTCCTTTAGCTAACTATTGATTACGTTCACTTTATTTGCAGACTAAATAACTATCAAAATAAGTCAAAAATGCATCCTTGTGATCATTCAAGACAACAATAAAATATAAGAGATACACCTAGGAATAAAGGAGTCTAAGTAAATAATTGGCCCACATGAGTTCGTGTTAGTTTACTAACTTATAATAACAATGATCTCGTTTTTAAGCTTGGTTTGGAGAAAGTGAAAACTTGAGGATGATGATCATTCACGACATTTCCAAAACCCAAAGGTACGTTTTTGATTTCTTTACTTTGTATGTTTATAATTTTCTTTCTCGTTAATAAAGGCCAACGTGGATTAATTATGATGAAAAATGTAAACTTGCTTTGTGACTAATGCATTGCATAAGGACATTGCAATGGTTAAGTGTAGGAGATTTGATAGGTGTGAAAACACCCATCCTTTTTACCACTTAATTACAATAATAACCGAGCCAAAACGTGTATTTTATGTCATTTATGTCGGAATTATGCGTGGTTTGTGTTTTTGTTGTGATTTAGGACGAAAAGGTGAAAAGTGGAGAAAACACGACATTCACGGGATTTTATCGAAGAAAAAGACGAAAGATGAAGTCGAAAGATCAAGAGTGGAAAAAGAACGGAAGTCCAAGACCAATTCTGAAGATTTATCGAAGAAAAAGTCAAAAGATGGAAGTTCAACAAAAGCCGAAGAACTCAAGTCTAATTTATTGAAGAATTACAAGACGAGTTCAAGGAAACCCCGAGCAAAAAGTAATTAAAGTCCAAGATTTGAGAAGATTAAAAGGCTTAACGACTAATGGTGCAATTAAGGGAAAGAAGAAAGAGGGAGGAAGCTTCCTAAGCTCCTCCCTAATATCCCTATATATAGATTAGGTAGTTGTATTTTCATGTGTTGTTGGTGGCTTGACAACCCATCCTTCCCCCATTTTCATCTCCTTTACTTTAATTTTGATGCACCTTAATTTCATGTTATGCACCTTTAAATTCCTTTTAATTCCAAGTAAGTTTACATTTAATTATTGTTGAATCTTTACTTTTCTTGTTCAATCTCTCATCTACCTTTCTTGTTTGATTTGTTCTTAATCTTTGTGTTCATGTTCTTCAGTTTTTATGGTTTTGATCAAGTAGGTTTTGATTGATTTGGCTTTGTTTGTTTATTTTGTTGATTTGTTTTGGTTGATTATTGTTAGTTGATGCTTTATGGTTGTTTTGGTTTAATCTTTTGGTTTGTTTTGGTTAGATTTGATCAAATTCGTGCTTTGTTCTTCATCCCCTGTTTCTTGTTCATGTTTACTGTATCTTGCCCAGTTATTCCGGATAGTCTGCTTTCTTATTCTTCTATTCGGAATATCTCTATTATTCCGATAGAGTCTCCTATTCGGAATATTAGGTTATTCCGTATAGAGTCTCCTATTCGGAATATTAGGTTATTCCGTATAGAGTCTCCTATTCGGAATATCTGATTATTCCGTATAGAGTCTCCTATACGGAATATTTGATTATTCCGGATAGAGTCTTCTATTCGGAATATTAGGTTATTCCGGATAGGGTGTTCCATTCGGAATGTTCAAGTATTCCGGATAGAACCTTTTTCTGAATAGCAATTTATTCCGGATAGCTTAATTATTCCGAGTAGAACCTTTATTCCGAATGAGTTTTTCAGTTTTTTGTTTTAAACTTTATTTTTCCCGCCTTTTTCTTTATTTTCACTTTTAGTTGCTTTCCTTTTAGTTTAAGTTTCAGTTTGAGTTATTTACCTTTATTGCTTTTAATTTCTCGCCATTTCCTCTTCGTCAAGTTTTTATCTTTCAGCATTTCTTTTTACCGTCTTTACTTTATTCTTATTCGTTTCAAGTCTTTATTTTTAATTAGTTTTAGGCAACGACAACTATTTTATTTGATTCACCAAGAACAACTGAGTCGCACAATTAACCAGAGATCAATTCGAAGAGATTCCGAGAAACGAACTTTTTAACCCATACAAAATCTCTTTATTAGCGGTTAACACTTTTTTAAACATTAATCCGGATCAAACACCATGTTCTTAATGTTCTTATCAAAATTGGGTATTTCTTAATCCCATGTAATTAAGCCCTATAAACTTCCAGAACTATGATTAGGGTGACACTAAACATATCCCAAACCTTAAACACTTGCCACCTCACTCCCACAACTCACATGATAAACCCTTGTCTCACTTTTTGGAGAAGAAGCCAAAACAGTGACAGCCATCCAACGCCCCATATTCTTGCTTCAAACTTAAGCTCATTGAGAGCCCTTGATCAAATTATAATAGCTCACAAGTCTACAAACTGCCAAAGAAACTTCACATGATATCAAGATAAACTCAAACTCGAGGGGCATTTCAGGAACTTCAAGACATTAGGGTTTACATTTTTATGCTTTCTAGTTCATCCATGTAGCCTATATAAGGCATAGGACCTGCTTCATTTAGCTTTTGCTCTTGGTTTTTCCTTGTTCAAAGTTCTGTAAATCCCTTTTCAATATTAATGAAAATGTGTTTGAATGTTTGAAGAAATCCAAGTGCCAACTTAATTCCTTGCTTATTATTGTTACATGTTTGTGTTGTTTGAATCTTAAAACCTGTTTTTAAACATTGTGCAAGAAATTGCCAAGTTTTCTCAAAAACTTGATATTTTGCTAAGTCTTTGGTACATTCTTGGAATTTTTGGATTACAAGTGATCTAAACACCCTGATAAGAAGATTATCAAGGTGTTGGGAGCTTGTGGTTTGGGGATAATCAAGAAGTGGGTACAAAGGTTGCATTAATCAAGATTTTTCATCTTTCTGTTATTATATGAATTATGCTCTAACCTTGTTGAATCTTAGCAGCGTTGTTATGGAAGCTTGTGCCTTGTTTTGCTAGGCACATAAGCTCAAAAATTCGTGAGTGTGGATGTACATTCATGAGGTTTGAGTCCTTTTCTCAAAAATCTGATAAAAGTCTTGATTTTTGGTGAATTTGTGTTCTGTTGTTATACTTGTTCTTGTGGCTTAAAATTGCTTGATACTGCATAATATTGTTGTTATTGTGTTAGATTGGGCATGGGTAACAATAAATCACACATTTACTTTATTAAATCTTGGATTAAAAAGTTAAGGGGTGTTTGGATTAAAAAAATCTTGGAAAGTGTTGTTTATTGTTGGAATCTGATAAATACTTGGTTGAGTGCTATTATCTGCAAGTTCTTGGCTTTTGAACATCAAATTCTTAATTGTGCTATAAAAAGTTGTAATCTGCTTATTTTGACCTAAGATTTTGAAAACACATAGATTGTATGCATGCTTAGGGATAACAAGTGATTAAACAAAGCTTATATAACCTGTTAAGAAGATTTGAGGGTTTGAAATTGGATTTGTGGTCAAGTATATCAGCAAAGTACCAAATCTGCTTGTTCTTTGTTCACCAGTAACATTTTTGGCTTGAATCTTTGTCTAAACTTTGAGTCAGTTCATGAAACTAGTTTATTTGTGTTCATTTGAATTATTTATAGCTTGTGTATGCATTTGGTGAAGTTTGGTTGGCTTATTCTTGCTTAAATTGCTTATTGGTTGAAAACTACTTATTGTTCATGTTTGGTGCATGTCTCATGATCTTTTGATTAATCTGTGCTAATTGGCTTGTTGTAATTGTGATATTATTGTTGTTATTGACTCCTTGTGATCCACTGATTACTTGGGTGCCTTTGCTTAACCTGAATCCAATAAAAAGTCACATAAGACAAAAAGTCAAGAAAGTCAATCAGTGGGAACTCCTTTCCCCTGAAACTAGCCACTGCTAGTGTTATTTGATCATCATCTTATTCATAAGCTATTCTAGCTTATTGGGACTTGCAACAACTTATTTTTTGTGATAGATCTTCCTTATTTGACCCATTGAACTAATCTGGAGCATGTTAGGGTTTAACTTTTAAGTTTGACTAGAAGACCAAACAATTTGACTTTTACATAAGTGCTTATTTACGTATTCCAGCTTATTCGGTGTGCTTATTGGAAAACTTTTTGATTAATTTGCTTAATTAAGTCATTTAAAACCTTTTGCAACTTGAATCAGCACTTGAGGTAGCCTAGAACTCAAAAACGACTATTTTGTCGTTTTCTATAGAGAGCTTTAGCTTATTTCAGGCTTATTTCTTGTGCTTTTTTAAAATTTCTTTTCACAGATCTCTTTGGTAACTCAAAAGAAGCTTGTGTGTCAAATTAGAGCTTATGGCATTAGCTTATGGCTTAATGGGCCCAAAAGCCCATTAAGAATAAGCTGTTGACTTATTAAGCTGTGATAAGCACATTTTCAGCTTTTGGGCCTTCAGAGTTTTGTGCTTGAAATCAAATTTTAAGTCAGATAGGAAGTTTTAGGCTTAATTGGATCACTTTTGCTTATTGGGCCTAAATTAAGCCCATTAAGTGGACTGTTTGGGGTTTTGGCCCATTTTAAGGCCCAATAAGGTTACTTAGGTAATTTCAAGTTCATTTCTGTGTTATTTAGGTTAAAATAAACTAGTTTGCAACTTTTTAGAATTTTTTTATAAATTTGGATTTTTATTATTATTTTATTATTATTTTATTATTTAAAAATAAAATTAATATTTTTGCAAGTTTTTCATCTTTCCTAATTCAAAGACATTAATTTAGGAGTTTTAAAATTTTTAGATTAATTTTAGTGTCATTAGATTAATTTTTAGAATTATTTTAAGTTTTTATAGTTTTTAATTTTTTTTAAATAGTTTTAATTAATTTTAAAATTTTCAAAAATAGTTTTTAATTTAGTTAAGTCATTTTAGAGGTTTACAAGTTAAAAATCTCATTTTGGGCTTTTTGTTAATTAAACTAATTTTTGGGATTTAATTAGCATTAAAAAATTAATATTTAATTAAATAAAAGGTTTGAGTGATTTTTGATTTTTTGTAAACTCTAACTACATTTTTTTGGATTTATTGCAATTTTCTAGGAATTTTTAGGTTAGTTTTTAAATTTAGTCACTTTTTACGATTTTACGTGCACGACTTCGTCTTAGTTTAATTCATAATCGTAACCGTCATTCTTTTCTAATCTCTTTTCTTATTTCTTTTCTTCATAAATATAATCTCAAACACTTAATCATTTCTTACACAACACACTAGCCTCCTTGAGAACGATCCCCAGTTTGGGTCATTTACTTATGGTTTTCCTAAACTACTTGTTAATACTTACCCTAATTACCTCGTTTTCCTAAACGAGTGTGAATTTACAACATCTCTTTTTAGAGATTTATGTAAGAGTTTTATCCTTTAGTTTGTCATCTGACAACGAGGATGTGATCTTTGACCCCAACATCGTGCTTCATAATGGATTTTATTCCAATATGCCTGTTTTCACCACTTTCCCTGAGGACCAATGAATGTTGGGATCGAGTTGAGCTCATGACTCGGTTAACAAAAACGAGGTGTCTTGTGGGGGAGTCCCATACATTCTATCTTCTTTCTATTTTCTAACACTAATAAGGCTTGATCTTTTCAACCTCGTACTCGTTTTTTGTTGTGTTGTGAATCTTAGGTATAACCCTAATAATTGAAGACTCTCGTGTTCTGTTTTTGCCGGTCCACTCGAGCTTCCATACTTAGATTGTCAAAAGGGGCACTCATTATCTTTTGATTTTTATCGACTAACGTTTTATCTTGAAGCATAATTAATAAACGGCTTATACATTTGCGTGCTCTTACCATGTTAGGACTTTTGCATTAGACTCTTCGTGTTTTAGCAAGGGGGTGTTACTCTTGAGCTAGGAAACATTGAGGAAAATGTTTGGTTTTAGCATGGGGGAGTCAATCGATATAATCGCTTGCAATTGCTTTTTCCGAGTCTAAACGTAATCGTTTTTCTCGTTTATCATAAAAAAATTTAATTTTTAGTGTTATTTTGTCTTTATTAATAAAGAAAATAAGTGATTTTGACACAAATGTAGGCTTTCCGTTGGTGAAAATTAAAATAGTTTTTGACTCGACTCGGTTTTTACCTTAACTTTTTCCTTAACGTGTTTAAATCAAATTTTGCTAGACTTTTATATAGGGAACTTTAAAACACGAAAGTCTTAACTCATACGGGTTTAAGAACGAGAACTTTTCGCAAGTTCCTATAATTGAACCTAGTAAGTCGTTTATCAAGGGAACTTTAAAATGCAAATTCTAAAACTTGAAAAAGTCTAAGAAGATGCAAGATTCTATAGATGACTTGAAAACCCAAAACTTTGATTTAATAGGCTAAGTATCCATTAGTCTCGCATTTTTTAGATTTTGCAATATGGAGAACAAGAGATGATAAAGTTTAATCATAAGTTTTTAAGGTTAATTCTTCCTTGTGTAAGTATTTTGGTGTATGATTCTATCTCCTCGTATTTAATTCACGCTTGAATAATTAATTGCTTAATAAATGAAGTTTTTAGCGGTTTAGGCTTAATATCTTAACTCGTAACTCCTTCTTTTTCTTCCATTGTAATTAAAGTAAGAACACATTAAGGGTGTCAACGTCATGGACTTTTGATCATGGAATTGCGGAAATTTGGCTTACTATATATATCATAATAATAAGAAGAATAAATAAAAACATGTTCTCTATGAGCCTTCGGGTGGGACTCATGTAGCACTAACCTTGTCATTAGAGCCTTAGGGTGTATGGCATGGTGACGTGTTTAATAAATATTGCTTCATCATCATGAGCCTTAAGGTGGGATGGTGAATGCCAATTCCCTTGTTTATGTCCAAGGAGCCTTCAGGTGTGGATTATAGAAAAGGAGCACTTTTACATCTTAAAGAGCCTCAAGGTGTGTGATGTAAATGTTGCTAACTCCATTAATAAGGTCAAAATTGACTTTGGAGGATTTATTTTTGCTTTAAGTAGTCCTATTAGCCAAATTTCTGATCCGAGGATTTATCCCTCAAATCGTGTTAAGTTATCCTTTATGTGGGATTTCTTTAGTGACAACGGTTTTTGAAGTCAAGGTTAGGTTTTGAGTGTTGAGTTTACACCGTTTTGCCTTCATTTTTGGACTAATAAATATCAAATAAGTCAAATGAGCCTTTGGGTGAATGACAATTTTTAAAATTTAGAGATACAATTAGGAGGCATAAAATGTTTTTCTTTTCAGTTTAAAAAGTGGATGGTTTGAAAATCTTAGTTCCAAGAATTTATGTTTGTGTTTCTGATTCTTAATCAGTTGGCCCCAAGTTTTTAGTCTCAAGTGTTGTCTGGTGTTGTGTTTCTTAAAAAATCTCACAAGTTTTCTTTAGTGTATTTGTTAGAGATTTGTACCTTGAACATTATATTTTGATCATGTGTATTTTTTTTTCTTGTTGAAAACCAAATACAAGTGAAAAATATAAGGTTTGTTAGGTTTTTGAAATCGTCTCAAAAAGTTTGTGCAAGAATAGTACATTTTCTTATATACTGCTTTGTCTGTTATCACTTTCTTGGACCTTTCTTCTTAGCAGGGATGTTAAGGAATCTAGTGCAGGCCGTGCACTTAAGCTCATACACTCCAAGGTGTGGATGTGCACCTTGGAGGTAAGTCCACTTACCCTATAATCTTTCTGCCTATGTATTTTGAGGCCTGTGAAGTCTTGTTATTGCTTAAGTGTTTTTCTTTCTTTGTTAAGTCTTGTTTGATTGCTGCTTGTTTAAAATTAAGTGACTGATGAGTATGATTTAGATAGATAAAGAAGTTTTCATGAGTAATTGTTCTTGAAACTCTTGGTGATAAATTGTGCTTTTTATTCCTAAGGGGTGTTTGGATCTGCAATATAGCTAACCTGTTGATAACTTTTTGGCTTAAAATCAGTTAAACATTCTCAACAAGGTAGAGCTAGGAATATCAGTAAGTTACTTTCAGTTTGGTAGCAAAGGAATAGAGTTTGCATGTTAATATTTTTGGTAAAACAAAGCTTAGACATTCAGTAGGGTTCATCTGATTGGTTTTGGCCAGATTTACACTTAAAACTTGTAATCTGATTAGAAGTTATGATAACCTAGGATTGTGTGTTGACCAATAGAGATTAGGTGTGCTATGTGTGAAGTTGTGGTGGATTGAATCTCTTCTTTTGACATAATAGTTCAGTAACCAACTCCAGCAGAACCCCTAGGTACATCAGTGACCTATTTTTGTATATTTTATATGAATTTTTTTCTTTATCTTGCTGTTTTTGTGCTCTTTCGGACTCCCGACACTCCACTGAGTGTAGGGGTGCCCCTTGATTCCAAGAAAATCCCATCAGCAAGGCTTCCCTAAGCCAAAAGGTCACCAGACCTTTATTTTTGACTAAGCAGTGGGAAAGAACTTCCCAGTGTTAGCACAAGTGTAGCCACTGCTACACTACCAGACAAAGAAACCTACATGTCACTATATGAATTTGAGATTTTTTGTCTTTAGTGGGTAAAAGTAAGAATTTTTAGATATTTTTATTTTTCTCAGGTTTTTGATTTATTTTAACATTTTTAGTGAAGTAAAATTTTAATTTACTATTCATTTGGTATTTTTTAGAATTAAATCAATTTAAACTAGTTTTTATTATATCTGTTTTTGTCATTTAGTGATAAAAGTTATTGAAATTGTGATTTTTCAATTTTCTTTTTTAAGATAAGTATTTTAAGATTTTTACAAAAGAAATTTCCTTTTGAATGTTATTTCATCATTTTCTAGAATTATTTTAAGTTTAATTAGTTTTAATTAATCTGAGTTTTGTCTTGTAGTGCAAAAAATATCATTTTTTAGTTTTTTCAATTTTCCTAGGTTCATAATATCAATTTAAGATTTTTAGTTAAAAAATTTCACTGTTCACTATTTTTACTTATTTTTAAAATTAATTTGAATTTAATTAGATTTTTAATTAAGCTGTTTTGTCTTTTAGTGATAAAAATAAATTTTTTCAAACTTTTTCTACTGTTTAGTATCATAAAATAGGATTTTTAGAAAAGTTAAATTAATTTTAGCATTATTTTATTATTTTTTATCATTATTTTAATTTAAAAAGTGTTTTTAGCCATTAAAAATAGGAAAATAGTCTTTAAAATTTAGGAAAAATACTTTTTAGTCTTTAAATAATATAAGTGATTTGTTTGTTCAATAAAATAATATTTTGAGCTTTTTCTTAATTATATTTAGTTTTAGGGCTTTAATTAGCATTTAAAATTGAATATTTAATTAATAAAAGGTTTTAAAATTTATTTATTGAATTTTTATTCTTATTTATATTATTTTAGACTTAGTTTTAATTTTTAAATTGTTTTTAGCTTTAATTTTAAATTTTGTCACGTTTTACGTTTTCTTTACGTTTACGTCATTCGTCGTAGTTTAATTTAGAATCGTAACCGCCATTCTTTCTCTTTTCTTTTCTCATCAATATAATCACAAAATTAATCATGTCTTAACACACACACCAAGCCTCCTTGAGAACGATCCCACACAAAGGGTCATAAGTGCTTTCGTTTTCCTAAACGAACACTTAATACTTGCCACTTTTACGCTCTTTTCCTAAAGGGTAGTAAAATCACTACATCATTTTGGCGCCGCTGCCGGGGAGGCGTGTTGTGTTTTGATTTGAACAATTGTTGTTTTTATATTAGCCATATTATCTATTTTTATTAGTAGCACTCTACTAATACGTATTATCGGTTTTCGTTTTTTGTGTGAATACTATTACTATATTGTATACGTAGAACAATAAATTCACAAGTACTCCAAAAGTGTGAAAACACAACCTTGATTCGGGATTTGATCACTCGATCATTGTATTCGAATCTCAAACAAGAAAGAAAAGGCAAAATAGATAAATACTTTTGTGAAGCTTAATTTTGAAAAACACAAACTATAAGGTGGGTATAAGGCGGGTATTATAAAACATACCTTAAGGAAAAGGCTCTTAAGTGCTTCGCGCTGCCTCGTTTCCCCGCTTGCTTGTGAGTGTTTAGATAAAAAGGGCTAATCGAGGGTTTTCCAACCAATGTATTATTTAAGTATCATATATATTTTCTTGGTTTCATTTGATTAAACCCTCTTGAACGTTTTGGTGTTCCACCAACGTTCTAAATTCATCGAAGGCGTTCACTTCACGTGATCGTTTTCATTCCTTGAGGCTTCTTTAATCAAGAGATTTGATTAAGGAGGAGATTTGTAGATTTTTGTCCACGTAATACACAAAAAAATCCAAAAAAGTAAAAACAATCAAAAACCACAAAAAAATTGAAAAAGTTAAAAACACTAAAAAGAATCTTCGTTGCTCATCCCCACGTTGTACGTGACGTTTATGCAAACTCGCAACCAAGCAAGACGTGCACGTAAACGTAGAAACCGAAAGGAAGGAACGCCTTCTAGTGAGGAGTCTCCTATTGACTAACCTATCGTAGAAGAAGAACCAACCATGGTGAATCCTACTATGATGGAGTTACTTCAAGCACCCACCGAGGGTTATGGAGAGGCTATCGTGATTCCCGCCATCCTTGCAGAGAATTTTGAAGTTAAGACGGGTTTGTTGTCGATGATCCAAAACAACAAATTCCGTGGTGATGAAAAGGACAACCCGCACAACCATATTCGCCAATTCAATCGTCTTACCGCCACTTGCAAGTTTAAGGACGTTGCTAATGATTCAATTAAGATGATGCTTTTTCCGTATTCCTTAGCGGTGCCCGATAAAATTTGTTAGGGAATGAGCCACCCAAGGAAGGATCTCGTTTCGAAGTTCGTGAACCAATTTTTTCCGCCCTCTAAGACTACGCATTTGAAAAACGAGATTTCAAAGTTTTCACAAGAGTATAATGAGATTTTTTCAATGGCTTGGAACAGGTTTAAGGAAATGTTGAACGAATGTCCTCATCATGGTTTTTCCGACTTGCATCAAATTGACACGTTTTACAATGGCTTGAACGACCATGAGCGTGATTATCTTAATTCCGCCGCGGGTGGTAATGTTTTGTGTAAAACGGTCGAGGAAGCGTTGTTGATCATTGAGAATAGGTCTAAGGTATATAGTCCTTGTAGCACGACGGGTGTTCATAAGACATCGTCTTCGACTTCGCCTTCATTGTCTCATACCATCGATGCTTGCCAAATCGAGGCTAATTTGGAAAACAAGATTTTGGATAAGCTTAATTGAGTTTAAAGTTGATGAACAACCCTCTCCCGCTACGGCTAAAGCGGTTGAGGTTTCTTGTATGTATTGTGGTGGAGCTCACGATTACTCCGAGTCATTACCAACGGTGGTAACACTTCCAGTGCCTTCGCGGCCGCGGGAACTTATAACCAAAAAGGTCAAGTTACCCGCACTAATCAATTGACTCCACCGGATTTTCAACCAAATCAAAATGCTAACAATTATCGAAACAATCAAGGTGGTTACAAGAACAATTATAAGGGTAACAATTACAACAATGGGAATCAAGGGACTAGTGGTCAATTGCAAAATCAAAATAAAAATCATGATTTCCAAAATGTTAATCAAGGGCTTTCAAATGCATTACCAAAAGACATTCCACCAGAAATTTGGAACTATTTTAAGGCTAATGATGATAGGTACACAAACATGGAAAATGATGTTAGTAACCTAAGGGCTGAGTTTGAACCTCAAAGTAACAAATTGGAAGGGAATGTGGTTAGGCTCCAACAAAACCAACAAAAAATGGAACAAGGTGAACATAAGATTGAACAAGCCTTACTTAGGTTGGAGCAAAATGCAAAAGTCGAGAAAGAGCAAGATAGGGAGGAACGTAAAAAGACGGAAAATAGGATTTTAGATGCTATCATGATGAGTAGAGCCTCTACTTCGGGTGGTCTTCCTAGTAACACCGTGTCAAACCCGAAGGGAGAGATGAAAGTGATTACCACACGAAGTGGTAAGACCTTTAAGGAACCGACTCCTCAACCAATTACTCCAACGGTGGAGGAAATTGAGGAAGAACCCGAGGTTGTGGTCGAAAAGGAGCATGTCCCAATCCCACGAAGTACCGCTCATGCCACACCTACGGATGACCCATTACCACATTTGGAACCCGAGATTCCAAAGGCTATGCCTATGCCTCAACCCACACCACCTTTGCCCTATCCATCGAGAGTTAGAAAGGAGAAACGTCTAGAGCGCGAAAATTACCAATTTGAACTTTTTATGAAAATGTTTTGTGATTTGCATTTTAATATAAGTTTTGCCGACGCTTTGGTCATGATGCCTCGATTTGCCGCTAACTTTAAGAGTATGTTGAACAACAAGGAGAAATTGCAACAATCGTCTAGTTGTTCATCGGTTTATCTTAACCGCATACCTCAAAAAGTCGGTGATCCCGGTAAATTCTTGATTCCTTGTGCAATCCAAGATATGGAAGAATGTTATGCCTTATCCGATCTTGGTGCTAGTATTAACTTGATGCCACTTGCAATATTCAAGTCGCTCAATCTTCCTAATCTTACTCCTTCACTAATATCTATCGAGTTGGCCGATCATTCCACTATTCTCGCATTTGGATTGGCAGAAGACGTTTTTGTGAAAGTGGGAAAGTTCTATTATCCGGTAGACTTTATCGTTGTCGATATTCCCACGGATCCTCAAGTTCCTCTCACTTTAGGTCGTTCGTTTTTAGATACGTCTATGGCTTTAATTGATGTGCATGCTAGAAAGATCACCTTACGTTTCAACGACGAGGAACTTGTTATAAACGCAACTCAAAATTCTCCAATATCTCATGTTTATTCCATTGCTACTATAAACCTCGTTGATATGATCGACGTTGTTTGCGAGGAATTTTCACAAGAAGTTTTAGGTTTTGGTGATGATGAAAATAGTGGCAAAACCACTATGTTAGATCCCATTCTTGATAATTCGACACCAACCTTCACTCCATTTTAAGGTGGTGGTTTTACGTTCGAATAATTCGATGTTCCACGTACTTGTGACGATGACCTCGACCATGATGAGGACTTCTCGATTATCAGGGATTTTCTTAACGATTTCCCATTTCCTCCACCCGAGAAGGTTATGAGTATCGAGCCTAAATCTTCAATTGAGGAACCACCAATCCTCGAGTTGAAAGATTTACCTCCTCACCTTGAATATGTATTTTTGGAGGAGGACGACAAGTTGCCGGTTATTATTGCGAAAGATCTTTCGAATGATAAAAAAACCGCACTTGTCGATGTTCTAAAGGATCACATAGGAGCAATTGCGTGGAAGTTATCCGACATTAAGGGGATCAATCCCAAATTTTGTACCCACAAAATCTTAATGGAAGAAGATTACAAACCCGCAATCCAATGTCAAAGGAGGGTAAACCCCAAAATTCACGATGTCATTAAAAAGGAAGTCCTAAAACTCCTTGACGCGGGAATGATTTACCCTATTTCCGATAGCCCTTGGGTGAGTCCTATTCATTGTTTCTCTAAGAAGGGAGTAATGACCGTTGTGTCAAACGATGCCAACGAGTTAGTTCCAACTAGACTCGTGACCAGTTGGAGGCTGTGTATCAACTATTGTAAGTTGAATGACGCCACTCGTGAAGACCATTTTCCCTTGCCCTTCATGGACCAAATGTTGGAGCGTCTTACGGGAAACGATTTCTATTGATTTTTAGATGGTTTTCCGGTTACTTCCAAATCCCCATCGATCCTCGTGATAAAAAAACTACGTTTACGTGTCCATATGGAATGTTTGCCTATCGTAGAATGCTATTCGGACTTTGCAATGCACCGGGAACCTTTCAAAGGTGCATGATGGCTATTTTTCATAATATGATCGAGAAGACGATGGAAGTCTTCATGGATGACTTTTCCGTGTTTGGTAGTTCGTTCACTTCATGTTTGTCGAATCTTAAGAGAATGTTGAAACGTTGTGAGGAAACCAACCTTGTGCTTAATTGGGAAAATTTTCATTTTATAGTTAAAAGTGGAATCGTCTTAGGGCACAAGGTTTCGAAAGCGCGGATTGAGGTAGACAAAGCTAAGGTAGACGTCATCGCCAAATTACCTCATCCCAAAACCGTTAAGGGAGTTAGGAGTTTCCTAGGCCACGAGGGCTTTTATCGTCGATTCATCAAGGATTTTTCAAAGATTTCTCGACCTATTACACATCTCCTCGTAAAAGATGCACCTTTTGTCTTAAACGAAGATTGTGTACGAGCCTTTGAAATCCTTAAGAGGAAACTTACCGAAGCTCCCATTCTTGTTGCTCCCAATTGGAACCTCCCCTTTGAGCTCATGTGTGATGCTAGTGACTACGCTATTGGGGCCGTTTTGGGGCAACGTCATGAAAAACACTTCTTGCCTATTCACTATGTTAGCAAGACGATGACCGAGGCTCAACTAAAATACACTACAACAGAGCAATAATTCCTTACCGTGGTGTATGCATTTGAGAAATTTCGACCTTATCTCGTCTTGACTAAATGCATAGTGTATACGGATCATTCGGCTAACAAGTATCTTATGGCTAAACAAGATGTAAAGCCGAGATTACTTCGTTGGATTCACTCCTACAAAAATTTGATCACAAAATCATTGACAAAAAAGGAGCCGAGAATCTAGCGACCGATCATCTTTCTCGTTTGGAAGATCCTCACCAAAGTGTTTACGAGCCAAAGGAAATTACCGAAACATTTACTCTCGAAACACTTGGTGTAGTGAATTCTAAGCTTGATTCATCCACCCCATGGTTTGCAGACATCCCAGATTACCATGCGGGGAACTTCATCATCAAGGGTATGACGACTCAACAAAAACGAAAATTCTTTCGTGACGTCAAGTTCTATTTTTGGAACGACCCTTGTTTCGGACTTGTGCGGATCAAATTATTCGACGGTGTGTATTTGGCACCGAATTCTAAAATCCTTAGAGCTTGTCACGAGGGACCCACGGGTGGTCACCACGGTGCTAATATCACGGCTAAGAAGGTTTTTGATGCCGGTTTCTTTTGGCCTACTATTTACCGACATGCACGTGCACTTGTGAAGTCGTGTGACTCATGCCAACGACAAGGAAAAGCCTCACAAAACGATGAAATGCCACAAAATATCATCCAAGTGTGTGAGATCTTTGAAGTTTGGGGCATTGACATTATGGGGTCGTTCCCACCATCTCGTGGTAATAAGTACATCCTTGTCGCCGTTGACTACCTATCTAAGTGGGAGGAAGCTAAGGCTTTGCCCACGAACGATGCTCGTGTGGTAGTCAAGTTTTTGAAAAGCTTGTTTTCTCGGTTTAGAACCCCTCGTGCGATCATAAGCGATCGTGGAACCCATTTTTGTAACGACCAATTCAAAAGGGTCTTAAGGAAATATGGAGTTACACATCGGCTTTCTACGGTTTATCACCCACAAACGAGTGGGCAAGTCGAGGTTTCAAACCGAGCTTTGAAGTGGATCTTGGAGAGATCGATTGGGGAAAACCGACAATCTTGGTCGGATAAGTTGGACGATGCTTTATGGGCCTTTCGGACCGCTCATAAGACACCCATCGGGTGCACTCCTTATAAGCTTGTTTATGGGAAGAATTGTCACTTGCCAATTGGACTCGAACACAAAGATTATTGGGCCCTTAAGCATTGTAATGATGATATTGAGACCCTGGGAAAACATCGGAAATGCAATTAAATGAATTGGATGAATTAAGAGATATTGTTTATGAAAATTCATTGACTTACAAAGAAAAAACTAAAAAGTTTCGTGACTCAAAAATTAAAAATCGGGTTTTTAACATTGGAGATCAAGTGTTGCTTTTTAACTCACGTTTGAAAATCTTTTTCGGCAAGTTGAAATCCTGTTGGTCCAGTCCATTCATCGTGACCCAAGTTTTTCCTTATGGGACCATCGAGCTAGCTCAAAACGATGGCCCCAATTTCAAGGTGAATGGAGATAAGTTGAAGCACTACTTTGGCGGGGAAGTTCCATCCTTGAACTACCTCGACCAAATCACCTTCCCCAATGATAATTAGTATTGAAGGGATCGAGTCGAGCCCATGACTCGTTAATAAAAAACGAGGTTCCTCGTGGGGGAGTCCCATGCTTATCCTATGTACATATTATCGCTTTCTAATGTAGTAACGTGTGGGGATTTGTGCCCTTCCAACCTTTGTTCCGTGGTTGTTTGTGCATTGTGGTTTTTAGATGATCATTATCTTCACGATTGGAGCCTCTCGTGTTCGTTTTATGGGAGCACTCGATCGTTTGCTTTGAAGAATTTCTCAATATCCATGATATATCCTTTTATGTTCTAACCTTAGGTTTTTAGCACACTTCATAAACGTTTTTAAATTTAACGGTTACACCCTTTCCATGCAGGATTAAGCATTCGACTTCGTCTCTAGTATGGGGTATCCTACCCTTAGACTCGAAACATTGAGGACAATGTTTAACTTTAGTATGGGGGGTGAATAGATACTTGCCTTGTCAAACCTTCACGCTTTCCAAATTTTATCTTTTTGTTTATCGTTTTTAATAACTAGGTTTTCACTTAGTTATAAAAGAGTTATCGTCCGATCTTTTCAAATTGATTACTAGTTAAGAGTGCGACTCAGACGTTATTGGTGGAAAAGAAACTGGTTTGGTTATCTAATTTAAGCTAAAAGTAAATATGAAAATATCGTTGAGTAAAATAAAAGCTTTAAAAAAAACAAAAAATTACTAGGAAAACACTTGAAAATATCGTGCAATTTTTGGAAATTAAAACGTAATGAATTTAAAACTTGAAAACTTTGTAATAACAAGAAATTAATCCCATCGGAATGTCTGGTCGGAATGCCTTGTCGGAATATAATCGGAAAGCACTCAATCGGAATGATTGAATCGGAATACACCTAATCGGAAAGTGATCGGAATGAGACAAAATAAATGCAGTCGGAATAATGGCAAGGATATTGGAATATCACAAAAAGCACTCAATCGGAATGTCTTAATCGGAATAAAGGAAAATGAGTCCTATCGGAATATGATAAAATAAAGCTATCGTAATCCAAATAGGAATCCTAATCGGAATACACAAAACCCTTTGGTCGGAATGTTGGAAACCCTTTTCCGATCAGAGATCGGAATACAAGGAAGGGGGCAAATCGGAATGACAAATCGGAAAGGGGTTTACCCTATTTCGATTACCAACAAATTCGTAATAAGCTAAGTTTAAAAGCTACTTTTTACTAAGCTCAAACCAAAACATAACCAAATTAATAATAAGCCGAACTAATAAGCATAAAATAAGAACTTTCAAAACTTAAAATAAGAAAAACTTTTTAAATCAAACCATAAAAAGATTAAAATATTTAAGAAAACTAAAAAGTAAATAAGCTAACACAAACTAAGCCAGCAAGCATGATAAGCTCAAAGCTTAATCCGTATAAAAACTTAAAGATGAATAGAAAGATAAGCTTTTTAATCACCTAAACATCAAGATGAAACTAAATCAAAGATGGTAACGAATCAAAAGTAAATAAAATCAAGAAAGTTAGAAGAAGATTAAAGATAAAAAGCTTAACTTGAACTTGTAGATTAAAGATTCAAAAATACAAGATTGAATTAAAGCTTAAACATGAAAGAAAGAAAAGATGAAGTTTTAGTCAGAGAAAGTTAAACACTTTCTCTCTCTAAAAATAAAACTATAGAAAGAAAAATAAACTAGCTAACTTAACTAACACCCTCCTAATGTGTCATTAGGAGGGTATATATAGGAGGTGGGGAGTGCATGTGTTGCTTCCTTCTTTCTTTCTTCTCGACTAGATTTAAATTCTTTGTCTTTCTCGACGTCGTCTCGGGATTTGTCGATATAAATTGAACTTGTCTTATAGTTTTCTTCTTCTATTAGACTTGAGTTCTTCGACTTCATTAAACTTCCGTCTTTAGACTTTTTCTTCGATAAATCTTCAGAATAGGCCTTAGACTTCCGTTCTTTTTACACTCTTGATATTTTAACTTCGTCTTTTGTCTTTTTCTTCGATAAAAGCCCGTGATAGCCCGTGTTTTCTTCCTTTTTCACATTTTTATCCTGAAACATAATAAAAACACAAACCACGCATAATTCCGACTTTTACGACATAAAATACACGTTTTGGTCTTGTTATTATTGGAAATAAGTGGTAAAAGGATTAGTGTTTTCACACTTATTAGTTTTGTTGCAAAATAAGGCTAAAAATGGCCAAATTTTAAAAGTTTTCTCATGTTTTATAAGTGTTTCAAGACACGAATGTAGATTTTCCAATGGCGAGAATAAGAGTAATTTTTTACTCGACCGTGCGTGTTGAGCACTTAGCTTCGATTCCTTAACTGTATATTAGGCTAAGTCTCTTAAATGAGGACGAGAAATGATAGAGTTAATTATAAGTTACTATGCTAAACGTAGAGTACTCGTATTCTTTCAAAAACTCATGTGTTCTCGTTGTTTGCTTATTATCCTTTCGCTTGTAAATATTTTTTGCTTAATAACTATTGACTTAGCGGTTTAGTCTTGAATGTTGGTTTCTAGTCTTTTCTAGTAGCTTCCATGTAATTAAATTGGGAAGACATTAATGTATCGCCAGCGTCACGGTTTTGAAGTATTGGCAACCCGAATAATCTAAAGCTTCACCTAATAATAAGATTTCAAGTGCTCACCTAAATCAAGCAAATAATTTGAAGCTCACAAGGCCGAAAAATCTATGCGAAATTGAGAGTGAATCAAGCCTTAATCTTTGAAGCTTTAAAGATCCAAAATTCGCTTTTAGCATGAGGATATACGTCTTTGGCCATAATAAACACCTCATGGCGAGATTAAATAAAAGGTAAGGCAAGACCGAAGTCATAATAAAAGCTTTATGGCGAAGTTGAATAAAAGATGGAGGTAAACCAATGATAATAAGGCCCATCCTGTAAGGGGCGTATAAAAGTCTTGGTAATAAGTCTCATGTTCAAAACCGTTATAAAACCGTGTTTATCGATCCTTTTTGTTGACTTAATTTTTTGACATCATTGTCTATTAGGAGGGGTTATTAATTCAATGGTCTTGGTTACACCGTTATAACTATATTTTTAGACCTAAATCTCTATCATCGCATAAGTCTAAAATGTATCCTCGTGTAACATTCAAGACAAAAATAAAATATAAGAGATACAACTTAGGAAAATGGGAGGATAAGTACATGATTAGGGCATATGAGTAGTGTTAGCATTAATAACTTATAATGACAATGATCTCGTTGTATGCTTAGCATGGAATTGGGGTGAAAATCGAGGACGACGAAATTATTTCTAACGAAGCATTCATGTGTTCTTGTTCTATGAACCTAAACGTCCCATTTTGCGATGAAAATCATACATTATGTCTAAAACACAAGTAGTAGTAATAGTAGTAGTATAGCTAGTTTATGATTCAATAAAAGTGAATAAAAATGAATTTTGGAGGTGCTACGATACTTTATTCTAGCATTGCGTGAGGGCACGACAATGGTTTAGTATGGGGGAGTGATGAGACTGCTTTTATACATAGTCTCATCGTCCAAAATGGGCTTAAAATATATTAAATATCATGAAATATGCCAAATATATGCTTGTGTTTGTTACATGTGTATTTTAGGTACGGATATTGAGATAATGACAAAAGATCACAAGAAAAGCAAAAACGAACACGGGAAACGAAGCCGCACCATGAACCAAGCCCTAATGTGGATTTTCCAAGAACAACCCTTGAAGAATTGAAGATTGTACAAGAAGGGTCCTCCAATATTGAAGAATTGACACTTTAACCCCTTGTATATTCATAATTAAAAGTTTGGTCTTTAAAGTTTGTCAAAATTACAAAAAGGACCCTCCACTTTGAAGAATTGGCAAGAATGGTCCCTCAAATATGAAGACTTGTCAATATTAGTCCTCCACAAAGTCAGTCATACAAACGAAGACCTTGAAGAAAGAAGACATGTCATGAATGGTCCTTGATGATTCAAGAAATAGCATAATCCACCCTTGAAAACACTTTGCAAAGTAATTGTGGCCAAAATGGGAAGTTTGAAACTTATTAAAAAAAGGGTTTGCTATATGGCTGTTTTGAAACTACAAATAAACAAAACTTAGGATTATAAGGGCCAAATTGACCAGACAGACATTCTCAAACCTCCACTCACATAACGACACCTCATTGCTCTCAACCAATCACAAACTACTACCTCCACGTCACGATTCCATCAATTATTTACGGATTAATTAAGTTTTAAACTTTGATTAACCCGGTAAACACTTTCTTTTTTTTCCAAACGAATCAAACACCCAAATACACTCCATAAACCCTAAATCTCTAAAATCTTAATTATTCGGGATTAAGGATCATGGTGTTCCAGAAACATGATTAACCTCCTTTGTAACCAAACCCCATCCCAAAACTGGTCCCCTCTTCACACATACGACCTCTCCACGTGTCCCCTGTCCCACAAGTCACAAGAAACCAAATTATGGCAGGCTTTCGAAAGATGAGGATCTCTTGGCGTGTTGACCACATATTTTTTATGGATAGGATGCGTTTGTACAACTGGCACACCTCAGAAATCACATGGCACCATAGAAATCAACATGGACCAAGTTTGAAATTCAAAAGGATGCGAATCTTCAAAAGGAATCAAAGGGCTTATTGGGAAGTTCAGTATTAGGGTTATTGTTTTTCTAGAACCATCGTTGTAAGCCTATAAAAGGCATTAGGGTTTTAGCCTAGCTTTTTCCCTTTGTATCCGTTTTTTTTTAAATCTCTTGTAATATCTTTGGGAGATATATGAAAGTTTTGTTGAAATAAATTACTGAGTACCACTGTCTTGTTTAGTTACTGTTTTAATTAGTTGTTGAAAGATCAATGATATGTCTGTGGGTTCAAAGTTTGGCATAAAATGTTTTTCTTTTCAGTTAAAAAGTGGATGGTTTGAAAATCTTAGTTCCAAGAATTTATGTTTGTGTTTCTGATTCTTAATCAGTTGACCCCAAGTTTTTAGTCTCAAGTGTTGTCTGGTGTTGTGTTTCTAAAAAAATCTCACAAGTTTTCTTTAGTGTATTTGTTAGGAATTTCTACCTTGAACAATATATTTTGATCATGTGTATTTGTTTTTCTTGTTGAAAACCAAATACAAGTGAAAAATATAAGGTTTGTTAGGTTTTTGAAATCGTCTCAAAAAGTTTGTGCAAGAACAGTACATTTTCTTATATACTGCTTTGTTTGTTATCACTTTCTTGGACCTTTCTTCTTAGCAGGGATATTAAGGAAGCTAGTGCAGGCCGTGCACTTAAGCTCATACACTCCAAGGTGTGGATGTGCACCTTGGAGGTAAGTCCACTTACCCTATAATCTTTCTACCTATGTATTTTGAGGCCTGTGAAGTCTTGTTATTGCTTAAGTGTTTTTCTTTCTTTGTTAAGTCTTGTTTGATTGATGCTTGTTTAAAATTAGGTGATTGATGAGTATGATTTATATAGATAAAGAAGTTTTCATGAGTAATTGTTCTTGAAACTCTTGGTGATAAATTGTGCTTTTTATTCATAAGGGGTGTTTGGATCTGCAATATAGCTAACCTGTTGATAGCTTTTTGGCTTAAAATCAGTTAAACATTATCAAAAAGGTAGAGCTAGGAATATCAGTAAGTAACTTTCAGTTTGGTAGCAAAAGAATGGAGTTTGCATGTTAATATTTTTGGTAAAACAAACCTAAGACATTCAATAGGGTTCATCTGATTGGTTTTGGCCAGATTTAGACTTAAAACTTGTAATCTGATTAGAAGTTATGATAACCTAGGATTGTGTGTTGACCAATAGATACTAGGTGTGCTATGTGTGAAGTTGTGGTGGATTGAATCTCTTCTTTTGACCAAATAGTTCAGTAACCAACTCCAGCAGAACCCCTAGGTACATCAGTGACCTATTTTTGCATATTTTGTGTGAATTTTTGGCTTGATCTAGCAGTTTTTGTGCTCTTTCTGACTCCCTACACTCCACTGAGTGTAGGGGTGCCCCTTGATTCCAAGAAAATCCCATCAGCAAGGCTTCCCTAAGACAAAAAGTCATCAGACCTTTATTTTTGACTAAGAAGTGGGAAAGAACTTCCCATTGTTAGCACCAGTGTAGCCACTGTTACACTACCAGACAAAGAAACCTACATGTCTCTATCTGAATTTGAGATTTTTTATCTTTAGTGGGTAAAAGTAAGGATTTTTAGAATTTTTTATTTTTCTCAGGTTTGTTGATTTATTTTAACATTTTTAGTGAAGTAAAATTTTAATTTACTGTTCATTTGGTATTTTTTAGAATTAAATCAATTTAAATTAGTTTTTATTATATATGTTTTTGTCATTTAGTGATAAAAGTTATTGAAACTATGATTTTTCAATTTTCTTTTTTTAAGATAAGTATTTTAAGATTTTTACAAAAGAAATTTCCTTTTGAATGTTATTTCATCATTTTCTAGAATTATTTTAAGTTTAAATAGTTTTAATTAATCTGAGTTTTGTCTTGTAGTGCAAGAAATTATCATTTTTCAGTTTTTTCAATTTTCCTAGGTTCATAATATTAATTTAAGATTTTTAGTTAAAAAAGTTCACTGTTCACTGTTTTTACTTATTTTTTAGAATTAATTTGAATTTAATTAGATTTTTAATTAAGCAGTTTTGTCTTTTAGTGATAAAAATAAATTTTTACAAACTTTTTCATTTTTTACTGTTTAGTATCATAAAATAGGATTTTTAGAAAAGTTAAATTAATTTGAGCATTATTTTATTATTTTTATCATTATTTTAATTTAAAAAGTATTTTTAGTCATTAAAAAAATAGGAAAATAGTCTTTAAAATTTAGGAAAAATACTTTTTAGTCTTTAAATAATATAAGTGAGTTGTTTGTTCAATAAAATAATATTTTGAGCTTTTTCTTATTTATATTTAATTTTAAGGCTTTAATTAGCATTTAAAATTGAATCTTTAATAAATAAAAGGTTTTAAAATTTATTTATTGAATTTTTATTCTTATTTATATTAATGTAGAGTTTTAATTTTTAAATTGTTTTTAGCTTTAATTTTAATTTTTGTCACGTTTTACGTTTACGTCATTTGTCGTAGTTTAATTTAGAATCATAACCGCCATTCTTTCTCTTTTCTTTTCTCATCAATATAATCACGAAACTAATCATCTCTTAACACACACACCAAGCCTCCTTGAGAACGATCCCACACAAAGGGTCATAAGTGCTTTCGTTTTCCTAAACGAACACTTAATACTTGCCAATTTTACGCTCTTTTCCTAAAGGGTAGTAAAATCACTACATCAACACCTCCTCCTAATGGCGTCCTATGGGAGGCAACTATGCTCCACTAAGCTTGACCAACAACTAGGTTAAGCTAGGGGTGTCTTGGGTGAAATGAAGTGGCAACCAAGACTACAGCAGTCAATGGTTGGACCACTTGGTGGTGATGGCTATTTTGAAACAAAAGAAAACAAACAAACCTCAATTCTTAATGAACCCACACCAAAAGCCTGCTTAAGGTATGAATTAACCAAAAATTTAGGGGTTAGTAGGAAATAGCAGCTTAAACAAATAAGTAAGAAAAGTAAACAGATTTTTCCAACACTTTTCAATCCCCACAACTTGAATCTTCCCAAACCAGAGGTCTCACATCACCTTGATAAACTCTCATCAGGGTGATATGATCAACCTAGAGTTCAATAATTATCAAATGCTTGAACTCGAAATTTGGAAAAACCATAGATTTTGAAACCTTTTTGAAACAAAAATGCAGTAAGCTTAAAAACAACTTTTGAGACGAATTAAAAGCAAGTAACTGAGAACAATAACACGAAACAATAAAGGGAACTTCGAATTTTCTTTGTCAAAAACAATACTCACTTTCTCACTCATAGAAAAGTAGATTTACAATGTTGTGACCAAAATCAGAAAAAACAAGAACAACCTAATAGCTAATACTAAGGCCCTTTATATAGAGGGTTACAATGATTCTAGAAGCAATAAAAAGTGCTAAAAACCCTAAGCATGATCTTCCAAAAGTTCCCTTGGCGTTTGAATTTTGAAAATTAGTCCAAGTATCCCATGTGACGATTTTGGACGTTTGCTGAGATGCGAGAGTGTAAAGATGTATCTGAGACGTCCAATGAAGCTTAGAAAGAAAGCTAGGCCTTGAGTCGTTGATTCTCTGGCAAATTTTTTGTTTGGGAGTGAAAGGTGGGGCAGGGGAGGTACAAGGATACATGTGAGGTGATGGTGATTGGTGTTTAAGAGTGTGTTTAGGTTTAGGTTAGTGGTAATTAGCAATCCGGAGATAATTGGTAATTTCCCCTTTGATTTTAGTTGATTATAGAATTAGGGTTTATGTTGTGAAGAATGAATAGTAGTTAGTGTTAATCTGGTTTGGGTTTTTTTTTTTAGTGTTAGGCACGTGTTTTATTAATATAATCAAATTCAAAATCTGATATATTAATAGGGTGAGTGGAATGGTGAGGTGGAAGAATGGTGGGATGTGACTGGTAGATAGGTGTGAGTGGGTGAGGCGGCGTCTTGTGATTGGTCTAGGTATGTATGCTTGTCTCCTAGATTTAGACCCACATTTTCCATCTTGTTTTCATATAAGTTTTGGCCAGCCACAATCTCATTTCCCTTTGTAAATAAGTTTCAAACTTAACACTTTTGCCACAAAAACTTTCCAAAAATATAATCAAGGGTATTTCTTGCCATTTCTTGGTTCTTGAAGGGCCATTTATGACATGTCTTCAACTTTGAAGGTCTTTTCTTGTATACTTGACTTTGAGAAGGACCAAAAGTGACAAGTCTTCATTTTGTAGGGACCATTCTTGCCAATTCTTCAAAGTTGAGGGTCCTTTTTGTAATTTTGATAAACTTTAGGGACCAAACTTGTAATTATGAATTTATAATGGTATAAAGTGTCATTTCTTCAATGATGAAGAACCTTTCTTGTATATCTTCAATTCTTCAAGGACTTTTCTTGGAAATTCAACACTTGGGTCGGGTTCATTGTGCGGCTTTGTTTCCCGTGTTCGGTTTTGATTGGTTCTTGTGATCTTTTGTCATTTTCTCGATATCAGTACCTAAAATACACATTGAACAAACACAAGCATATATATGGCACTTTTTATGATATTTTCATCGTTTTAAGCCCGTTTTGGACGATGAGACTATGTATAAAAGCAGTCTCATCAGTGCACCTCCATTATGTTACGAATTTGAAGCTCAACAATCTAAGCTATAAGTACTGTGTTGATAAGGTAACTATGGAGGTATTTGGATTTCATGTTTGGAACTGAGAATATAATATTGTGACTTAAATATGTGACTAAAGAGTCAAACCACAACGAATTGATCAAACAAACTCTTAAAGTACGCTAGAAAATGACTTTAATTAAGGATCAAATTGACGTCTACAACTAAGCATTCAAAATTTTGAATCTTTTTGTTTTTACCTTACTTTTATTTTTTGGTGCAAAAATAAAAGTAAGGTAAGACCAAAGATTCAAAAAGATTTAAATTTGGTCTTACCTTACTTTTATGAATAGTAAAATATCACTTCATCCGTGTTTTAAGTTGAAACCAGTGATCTTATAGCTTATGGAGTTATACCCGTGTTCATTGGACGATTTCCAGTTTCGTTAACTTCATGAAAATACTGATATGTTATAACACAATAATTTGTAAGAAGAAAAAACATGTGTGGTTCTTTATATGGAAGGGATTTTGCATGGCTTTGAGTGTATCTGGCCTTCTAGTTTCTTTGAGCATCTCTTTCTTTCTCTTGTAAGTTTAGCCACACGTTAACAGGAATATACAAACTCTGATGCCATGTTTTCCATAAAAAACTCATTTATCAAACACTTTGAGGATGTAAAACATTCGCATTTTCAGCTCTGTTTTGGATGTGCAATTGATGAGCCCAGAAGATCGAGTAAAGAATATTTGTACAACCTGATCATGGAGTCCAAAGACTATATCATCATTATCTGCCAAGATACATATTGGGTCGAGAAAGCGCAAGCGATATGCCAGGTATGATCTTAATCTTAGATCACAACTCAATCAAGAAGCCAAGAGCCCAATATGATGCTTTGTTAGTGCTTAACTTGTTGCTTTTAACTCAAAATAATAACTGAAACTATTCTTGGTTCATGTGAAATGATTACATGTTACAACAATACACAACTGGTGGTTAGGTTGTAGTTACCTATGATGGACCCTCAAACTAAATTGCACACGTGTCCAATCAAGCAAGAATACACTAGAATTGGCTAGAACTGAGTGGGTCGAATGACCCTTAATTCCAAAGAACCATTTGTGTTGTAGGTACATTAAGTGGAATAGAGTGAAACATATGGACACAGGCCACTATTATATCACCAACAGTAGAATGCTGGTATGATTATTTTATTTTTGTAACTAGTTTTGTATCCTAGCTCAAGTTTCACCGTCTTTTAAAGCATAAAGTTTTTCTCGGAGGAAGAAATAAAGACATACCCAAAGCTAATCCTAAAGAACAGAAAATAAAAAAAAGAATTTCTTTTTTATTGCTTATCTTATGCTCATGTGGTTAATCTATTTATTTATGTAAAGGACGATAGCTCTGTTAAGGTGCTTGATGACATATAATAAAGAACTTGGATGGTATACTCTAAGATGGTTATCTGGTCTGAGCGAGGTTGTTGCTTTTGATCCGTCGAAGAAGAATGTAACTATAACACCCCACTTTGAAAAGTAGACCATTACATGATAATTATGGCGTGTCATCAAAGCATGCAAGATAATATGTTCTAAAACATACATGACCAAAAGGATAACAAGAATCAAACATCAGCTCCCAAACATAATCTCAAAACATGCATGAAGTAAATGAAGTAGAAGGACTAAAATGAGTGTCCAAGCAAGCATAAATATATGAAGTGCAAAAGGAAGAGAAGTCTAAGGTAGCTCCCATCCTATGCACGTACTCTCAATGCTTATGTCTGTCCTTGGGTACCTATCGTATGGGACATTGAAAGAAATATGGTTGAGCAATACGCTTAGTGAAAGGATATATTGACATGATATGAATAACTAAAACATAAGTAAAAGACATGAAATGTAGTGGAATAAGTGTATGTCCTGGAAAACCTGGAACATGTTTTATGTACTGGTTTATATCTGAAAAGTCTTATGTTTATTAATGAAAATGAAATTTAAATGCCAAGAGCCCATATAGGTCATGAAAGGTATCGACGCGCATAAATACATAGAGGCGTGACCTCGTCGTGCAGTTAGAGGGGTTGCCTCTAATTATATAAGTCTGGGTGGAGGGATCAGCTCCATGTGACGGATGTAGGGCACACACCACAGTCACCGTGTAAATCTACACAACATGTACTAGGATGCACCCATACGCCCCACATGATAATAACAATAATGGCAAAATAACTAAAAGGGACGCCACAAGAAATCACTCTCGTCGTGGAAGAGTCATAACACCGGTGCCTCAAGTATTATGGTACCTCCATAACTAGGTGGACATGGTCATGCATGTATATAACTCAGGCAGTTTAAAATGATAACATAATAATTAGTGAAAAGTTTAATGACATGTAAACTACTAGGGAAAACAGATGGTAACAAACAGGGAATCCTAATCATAGAAGGAGAATGTTCTTACTAAAGGACGGAATATCTGTACCTTATGTTCAGTAACGAAATGAAGATGATAACAGAAAGTAATCTACTCCGACTTCACGAGTGCTACATAATAAAGGACGTGAATGAATTGTGTGATCATGTATAACTGATTGGTTCTTAGTTTACTTAACTTGTTCTTGACTTTTTTTACTTGTTCTTGACTTGTTTTAGTTGTTCTTGACTTGTTTTAGTTGTTCTTGACTTGTTTTAGTTGTTCTTGACTTGTTTTACCATTTCATGTTTTATCATGTGGTTTCTTAGTGGTTTCATGTATTCTTGATTAACGTATTTCATGTTTCATGTGTTATTATACTTGATGTTTCATAATAAGTAACTTTCTAAAAATAGTAGGTTTCTATATATATATAGTAACTTTCCAAAAATAGCAGGTTTCCATATATAGAAACTTTTCAAAAATAGTAAGTTTCCATAAATAGTATGTTTCCAAAAATAGAAGGTTTTCTTAATTAGTATGTTTCCAAAAATAGAAAGTTTCCATAAATATTATGTTTCCATAAATAGCATGTTTTCCATAAATAGTATGTTTCCATAAATAGCATGTTTCCATATATAATATGTTTTCGTAAATAGCATGTTTCCATAATTAGTGTGTTTCCATAAATAGTAATAAGCTTATTTAATAAGCATATGATATAAGCTAAGGCTTAATGAAAATATTTATAAGTCATGATTTATTAAATGTCATATAGTAAAGTTTATTTAAAACATAATATAACATGTCATAAACTTATAGTAAATTATTAATTAATAATATAACATGGTTTAAGTGATTATTAATTAATAAAACATGATATTAAACATTACCCTAAACTTGATAAACAAGGTTGGCTCACCCGCGCTTCGTAGCGGGGGTGAGCAACATATGCATATGTACTCACAGTTGCGTGAAGGTCACGTTATACTAAGCTTTTACGCTCTAAACTCTTACTGCTACTGAGAGAGAAGTTTTTAGGCATCAGTAGCTATCTAATTTCAAAGCTAAGTTGATCCTCTTCCTCTTTAGCCTTATCTTGTGCAACCGTTGACTTCATTTTCATGATCCCCGCAACCAATTCAAAGAGTTAAGTTGATCCTCTTACTTTTTAGCCTTATGTTGTACAACCGTTGACTGCATTTTCATGATTTCCACAACCAACTCCGGAGGTCCGAAATTCAAAAACCAATATAGTTATAAACTACAGAAAAAAAGACTAATCAAATTTCATGTGAATAACATAAAGATGGAAAATTATAGATTAAAACAATTGAATACATTTTGATAAACGCGCACTTAGCTCTTAAAAATCAACACCTTCTGACACTCACTATTGGTGAAATCACTGTTCGCAGCTAGTATGTTTTCATTTACATATCATATTGCAAATAATGAACAACATCTACTGAAAATTACATCATCGATAGCTATTCCATCTACCATAACTTTATAAAGAAAGGACATAAGATGCAAGTGTACCCCACAGATTTTGCTCCTGTAAACACATTAATTTTGAATAGTTTGTACATCGTCATCCTTTTTACCCGCAATTCAGCACCAAAATCCCATCCTTTTAGCTCTCGTTACAGCACACAACCACACTAATTACATCCTAATTTGATCGCCAAAACACACCGCTGAAGCACCCATTTTAGCAATCAAATGAACACATTTCATCCAATATTTTAGGCTAGGCCCATAAGTTTCAAAATAAGCCAAGAAAATGGTACTTAGAAACAAAACCGAAATAATATAAGTTCATGAGCCCAGATATAAGTCCAAACAACACACCCTATGGTCAGTTCTGAACATCATAATCCAATAGTCTCTTTTTATAACTAATTATGCGTGTACTACAAAAAAGTGTGACGTATTGTGACGACTCGTATAATCATTTATAACAGGTGTCTGACAATATAAGAGATTCTTTCTCGAACCCTAAATTTTCCTAGAAGCTTTGGCATTTAATTTATGAGAAAAAAGTCTAATATCTTTATAAAACTTAGTTCAATTTATGTCTGAATTATTCTACCTCATAGGCATAGTTTATACAGTAAAGTGTGACTCTAAAGTCTTGTAATACTATAGGCAAGTCGGGACAGTGGCATGATAAAAGTGTGTACCTTTCTATTTAACTTTTGAAAATAGAGTGCGGACTTTTCACTGTGATTCAGGTGTCTCGCTCGATTCGATATATGAAGATGAGAGATGTCTGCAATCAAAAAATCATTTTTAAACACGAAATTAACCCAACTAAAAACCCTAAATTGTTTTTAAAAATGATTTTAATAACCATCAAATGAAATAGCACACTGAAACTCATTGCTGACTTTTCAGACCATAAAAAATTCAACGTGGTTCAAGTCTTAACATTAGCTTTACAAATCTCAAACCCACATCATTTTGTTAGTAATAACCCAAAACATAGGATGGTTGCTACTACTTCAAGAGATAGATAACATAATATAATGCCTATACATAAGACCTACTACTTAACTAAAATAAAAAATTATTGTATGTTATCAATGTGCACATTGATCCGATTGATCAATACGGTTCAAAATGAAGGAATAAGAACCGAGTATGAAACTTCATAAACATACCCACTCAGTTACCCCATGCTCATGGGTTATATAAGAATCTGCGAATTAATTCCAGATATCAGTCCGTAGCGGGCGTCATTGAGCACTATAATAGTAACGTAAATCGCCTACAATATAATAAACCTAAAGAGGTAACTGATATGCAAACTTTGCGAGCGCAATATGAAACACCCCTTTAATAAAACAACTAAGCTACTTAGAAATTTTTGGTAGTGCAACGTTTTTAGGATGATATGTCTTTTTAGAGTCAAGTAAGCAACCGTAAATGGATGTGGTTCATTACGGAAAAAGCAAACAAAATCACCTTTCAGTTGTGCAAGCAACCTAAAAATCCTAAGGAACTATTTCCGAGCATGAAAAATGCATTCTCAAATTTAACAAAGCGAGTATACCTCAAGCTAATAAAATGTAGGAAACTTACCCAAAAATGCTTCATCAAGCCCGTTAGAAGGCGTCAGGCTTCCATAGAGAAGCATTGGGCTGGTTTCAAAATGCAAGATACCATTGTTTCAATGACGTATTGCTTCCTAGCCTGGTTTATCAGCATTGAAAGAATGGTGGCTTCTACTTTTACCTGATATATGTAACTTAAGTATGTCCAAAACACACCTACTTTTTCTAGCAATCTGATACACACGAACCTGAACATTCATAGATTCTGCAGCGGCGTGATCCAAACGAACATACACGTTGGCTAAAAATATGTTTCTGGTCAACCGCATGTCTAAAATACCTATGTAACATAGTTTGTACATGTATGGTAGTTTTGGGAGTAACACATTTTTCGTGTCTTAAGACCATTCATTATCGGTCGTGCCAAAGAAAATGGTAGGCACGAAATAAGAGTACCACATCCACCACCACGGAAACATAGGATACACTTGCCATGGCTGCATCCCTATTGGGTTGCGCCGCCAAGATACGGGTGATCTCAACTTTATTCGGGGCCGTTCTAGCTCATGACAGCCACAAAAATCTTTCAGTTGCGGTTTCAGTAACATATATATGCCACATTCGACTTTTAGCGCAACACATGGCAACAATGTAACAATCTGCCACCCCAAGCCTCATTAACAGCCATAAAAACCCATAACCAATTGTCAATCATCATCAGTTTGAGGAAGTAACTCACATAAATCTCTCATTTCCTTCATTAACCTACTCTAATTTACACAAACATATTTTAAAAATGTTACCATTAATCCTCTATCCAGGGGTGGAGCTAGGGGGTTCCCGGGATGCATGGGAACCCGATGAAATTTTGTCGCGTAGTATATTTTTATGCTGAAAATCTCGATTTTTTTTAAATGAACCCGGTCCCAAATAAGTGTCATATAAATATTAGTAGTAAAATTTTTTTGCACCTGATGATTTATCCTCTGGCTCCGCCCCTGCCTCTATCTTTGGAATTCACAGTTAGACCGACTATCTCGCACAAATATCGCATTTACTTAATGACCTACTCTAGTTTACCAGCTCTGGTATTATAAAATGTTGATATGAATGTGATTAATGGTAAATATAACAGACACAATATATTCTCGGATTGTGATATCATTGACGTAAAGGGTAATAACAATTGCGTCTTATGAAGGGAGCATAACATATTGGATAATCAAAATCAAGTTTCAAATGGTACAAAACATGCGATACATGATAGTTGTTCCACTCTCTTATGGAACACCTACCTAAGCTTATTACCTACTTTTCTAGCAATATAAACTGATAAGAAAATGGGAAGATAAACATTTCAAAAGTGTTAGATTCTCTTAAAAATACACGATAAGAGAACTGATAATAAGCACATCACCTTCAATGGTTGTTTTGGTGGGTCAACGAACGACTCACAACGTATTATGTTTCTTAGGATGAATCTTTAACGCGTCATCCACTTGCATCCTGTAATATCCAATCTTTAAGTTAGTCTAAAAAACCCTAAAACAATTCCTATTTCTAATTCCAAAACATCTTATGATAATTCAAAACCCATAATAGTATTCAACTATTAATTTACAAAACATAATCGACATAGAATAGAAATCCCTAATTCATTATGTAAAGAGATAAACTTAATACACATAAATACAGATTAAACCCACCTGACAACTCGTACCACCACCGCCGCCATAGAAGCATAGGGTTCTCAAACCTACAAAAAGGAGTTACATCAAAATTAGATGTGCGCAGTTGAAAGATAAACATCCAAAAAATAAGCAGTAAACCTTTTAAGTTGTGAAAGAAACCAATCCGATCAATTAACTTTTTCTGGTTATTTAGCATAATCGTCATCACAGATCTGCATGTGTAGAGAGGGTGAATAATTTTTTTGGGTTAAACTCTATGACTCATATGGATGATCTCTATGTTTTTAGAGATAGAGAAAGAGATGCTGAGATATGTTAGGCGTAAAACACGTATGTGGGATACGTGGCATATGTGAAAGAGTTTCCCGCCATTGAATTATAATAATAATTGTTTTACTATAGCAAATCGTTTCGTAAAACAGTTATAAGTATTAATAAATAATTAAACTAAAGGTTATAATTAATTTAATTATATCACAAATCCTTATAAAAAATCATAATATAGGCTTTTGCCTTCAAAATCATTATACGAACCATTGTCGTAAAAACATCATACAATATGTTTTATAACGTTATATAGAGTTAAATAAAAACCGTTATATGAATATGGCTATGTAAAACCAAAACACGAACATAATATCAATAATAAGATCCCGTATTGCTAGTCAGGCAATATATCATAATTCAGTGCGTATAGCAGTATTTCGTTATTTGGATTATTATAAGCCGCATGACATTGTTACCTTACTACAACAAACAACGGGTAGCTAACCCGAAACTCAATTTGCCCATCTAAATTAGCGTGTCGTCACAAATATCACGCTATGGAAATCTTCTCATACATAAATTCGCTTACCAATCAATGTGGCACGACGGGGATCAACCGTCAAGGCGCGAACTGGGGTGATCGTCCCCAAATAGTACTATTATATTCATAAGCGTGTACCAAATCCTAGTAGTTCACAATTCATGCTAATGGGACTTTTAGTGACATAACCTAACTTTAATAATCCATTTTATTTCACACATCGGGTCATATAATCATTCATCGGGTCATACAATCATTCGGGTCCAAATCAATAAACAAATAATCGGGAAAAATGGTGTCCTATTTCATCAAAACTAACATGTTATCTCCCTCACGGGTTTATAAAACATTTCATAAAAACATTTAAAAGAGTGCGAGGCTATGAACTCACGTTGATTGGGAAAGGCGGTTAACGACGATTTGGATGTACGGTACGTGCTTCAATCACGAAAACCTAGACAAATAATACTCGTCTTAGACTTTTGTCCAATGACTTTATCAAAATAAAAATTATGTATAAATATGATGATTTTATATATATGATGATGATCAAGTGGGTTTATACATTCTCATTTACTCATTTTAGTGTTATGTATTGGTAACTTTTATACTAGTTTACTAGTTTTACTTATTTACATGTTTTAGGCCTAATAAGCCTATTATAAGCCCAATATCTTATATTAGTCCATTTTACACTTTTATTATCAGTATTATATACTTTACATGTTGGGCCCAAGTGGGTTAAGCCCAATAAGTAAGTTTATAAGTGTTTTACCAAACTAGTCGGGTTAATAGTCCAATAGGCTACTTTGGCCCGTTAGTGTCTATATGTTGTAAAGCTCGGGTTTTATCGGTTTTTACTTGTTATATAAGTTTATACATCAGTATGTGAGTTTATAAAAGTTTACATTAGACGGGTCCGACCGTCTAAGTTTTATTTGACAAAAACGTTAATCTTTCGGTTTTAGCCGAAAAGACGTAAAACTTAGGTATATAGTTTTATAACTTGGAAAAACATTTATACTTGTAATTTATATAACATGTCCCATTTCAATATCAATATATATATATATATATATATATATATATATATATATATATATATATATATATATATATATATATATATATATATATATATATATATATATATATATATATATATATATATATATATATATATATCAGAAACCCTTATATAGGAAGGATGGTAAAACAATATCATAAATATAAAATTCTAAAATAATGACACGTGTAATTCATTACCTACTTTCCATTCCTGCCTCAATTTCCCGTCCAATGCATAACTACCATGTTTCTATAATTGTAATCGGGTAAAAACTATACAATACCATCGTACTTATCAAAATGTACCGACTTTAAACACTTACAATTTAATCGCTTGACATTACCAATGAACTTTCAAATTGATTATTGACTTTATCAATATGACCCTAAAATGACGATATTACCCTTTTTCTTTTTTACATAATTACTAGATGTGGCAATTTCAACCCATTCCACCAAAAGGTTAGTTTCTTTTTTTACATAATTACGTAAATTTTCGTCAGTAAATTTACGTTTTCGTCAGAAAATTTACGTTTTCGTCAGTAAATTTACATTTTCGTCAGTAAATTTACGTTTTCGTCAGAAAATTTATGTTTTCGCCAGTAAATTTACGTATTCGTCAGAAAATTTACGTTTTCGTCAAAAAATTTACGTTTTCGTCAAAAAAATTACGTTTTCGTAAGTAAATTTACGTTTTCGTCAGTATATTTACGTTTTAGTCAGTAAATTTACGTTTTTGTCAGTAAATTTACGTTTTCGTCAGTAAATTTACGTTTTCGTCAGAAAATTTACGTTTTCGTCAGTAAATTTACGTATTCGTCAGAAAATTTACGTTTTCGTCAAAAAATTTACGTTTTCGTCAAAAAATTTACGTTTTCGTCAGTAAATTTACGTTTTCGTCAGTATATTTACGTTTTCGTCAGTAAATTTACGTTTTCGTCAGTAAATTTACGTTTTCGTCAGAAAATTTCCGTTTTGGTCAGTAAATTTACGTTTTCGTCAGTAAATTTACGTTTTCATCAGAAAATTTACGTTTTCGTTAGTAAATTTACGTTTTCGTCAGAAAATTTACGTTTTTGTCACTAAATTTACGTTTTCCTCAGTAAATTTACGTTTTCGTTAGTAAATTTACTTTTTCGTCAGAAAATTTACGTTTTCGTCAGTAAATTTACGTTTTCCTCAGTAAATTTTCTGACGAAAACGTAAATTTTCTGACGAAAACGTAAATTTTCTGACGAATACGTAAATTTACTGACGAAAACGTAAATTTACCGACGAAGACGAAAATTTTCTGACGAAAACGTGAATTTTCTGACGAAAACGTGAATTTTCTGACGAAAACGTGAATTTACTGACGAAAACGTAAATTTACTGACGAAAACGTAAATTTTCTGACGAAAACGTAAATTTTCTGACGAAAACGTAAATTCTCTGGCGAAAACGTAAATTTACTGATGAAAACGTAAATGTACTGACGAAAAACGTACATTTTCTGACTAAAACGTATGTTTACAGACGAAAACGTAAATTTTCTGTCGAAAAGGTAAATTTACTGACGAAAACATAAAAATACTGATGAAAACGTAAAAAAATCGATGAAAACGTAAAACAAAAGTAATAAATTTACGTTTTCGTCAGTAAATTTTCATCGATTTTTTTACGATTGTGGGTTTGGCTACTCATCCTTTAGCTACTACGTTTAATGATTATGGTGTGAGAAAGAGTGAATGTGGCATTATTTGTAATTATGTAAAAGAAGACAAGGGTAATATTGTCATTTTAGGGTCATATTGGTAAAGTGTATAATCAATTTGAAAGTTTATTGGTAATGTCTAACGATTAAATTGTAAGTATTTAAAGTCGATACATTTTGCTAAGTAAGATGGTATTGTATAGCTTTTACCCAATTCTAATCCCTATAACAAAAAAAAACCGAGTTCCCCTCAACAGATTCCTAAATCCTATCCCTAAAATAGATAACCCCCGGTTTCTCTCATTAGGTCCCTAAAAATCAAACGAATTATCACTCTCAAATTCAGGAAAACAAATGGCAAACCATTTTGATTAATTATTGTTTATGGATTAAGCCACAAAATTGAATTAATTAGGATTCCTAACAAAAAAAATACCCAAAATCACATATTCAATTCTTCACCAAAAATCAATTTTCATTATAAGACAAATCACACATTTTCTATAGCGTCTTTGTATAGAGCCATCTCTGGTTAGATTTATGAATGAACAATACAGAAAGAGACGGATTCATCTGGTACGACTTAATTTTTTATTTTTTTCCTTTTTTTATTTATAAAATTAGGCTTTTGGGGTTTATAATTTCATTAGGTTTGTGGTTTTTCATTAACTTAAATTTGTTTACATTGTAAGTTGATTGGGTTAGGTATTCAAATTGTCTAAAAGAATCGAGATTGGATCAATGAAGATATTTGTTTTGTTTTTTCATGATTGTGTATGTGCGGATTCATTGTCATTTTTATTGTTTCACTGATGTTAAATATTTTATATATGGGTTTGTACATATTAGTGTTTCCCAATGCTTATAAGCACATAACCAAGCATTCTTCGGCACCCTATGATATAAAACTGCAATTTTAAAACTATGAATGCTTATTAACATAAATTTACCTACTAGGAGTGAAGGGCCCAGTAAGTGACTCATGTCTCCGTAATTACATTTTTGATGTGTCCATTTTAATGTAGTTTACGCGGAAAAAATAAAAAAGTCACAAAAATGAAAACTAGCTTTGTATTAGTATGTGTTTGCCGATGAACTCATCTAGGCTAATTAATATCTTCTACTCTTATGTATTATAACTTTTGTGTACAACATCTATTATAAATTTTTGAAGGAGATGATTAAAAAAAGTTACTATAACGAGACAGAACCAAGATGATTTTAGTGTACTTTTTTGGGAGATATAAGGTTTTTGTTGTTACACATCATCAGAGTAACAAACTGAAGTCATAATGCCATGTTTTAATGTTATAAATAAGGTAGTTTCTAACTAAGTTTGTATGCGTATGACAACTTTTGGTGGCAAAGATGCTTTATATGAACATATTTCTTTTTAAGTGTCAGCTTTTTTATTTGTTATTACAGATTATGCAGTCTTATTGCCATTTGGGTTATGATGAAAAAAGTTGGCGGTTCAAGAGGCCACTCATCTAAGGTAACTAATTACCAAACTATAGTGACATATGAAAAAGTCTCTCGTTTTCTAAATATATGTTAAAAGATGTGTTCAGATCGAGTAGTTCCATGGGAACATTACAAAGCTTATTTGATCAAATTCATGTGAAGAATTTTGTTCAAGTATGAAATTAGTCATGGAAAATGGACGAACCATGAGCTTAAGGGTAGGATCAGAAGCCTCTTCTCTTTGGCGAAAAAACCCATCAATGTTTTTGGCATCATGTAACATCTAAAGTAATCAAAATGTACATGTTATACTTATAAAATTAATAAGGTTCTGAAAGAAAAAGAACAAGATGACAATAGTAGCGTTTTACGCATAATGCTCATGATCATGATTGTCAAGTAACTTTTACATCTTTCCTTTCTAAATTTGAACTGGTTTCACGTATCAGGTAACATGAGCATGTTTCACATAGATAAGTTTGTTTAAACTAATGAGGAGTTTGGATTTAAGTTAATTAGTGCCGTCTTTGTATTTTAAGAAGTCTAAAGTTAGGACGAAAGAGAATAAGAGAGTAGATAGAGATATAGAGGTTTGCTTTAGCTAAATAAATGTTTAGAGTATTGGTTTGTTATTGATGAAATGAGTGTTTTAATATATATCTAATGAAGTTTTGGGGGTAGAAAACGAATATAGGTATGGTTCACATATGGGAGTACCAAGTTCTACTTCTTATTAGCTACTGTCTAAGATTATATTCATGTGTGTGTGTGTGTGTGTGTGTGTGTATGTGCTAGAATGAGTTTTCTTAATGCACGCACACGCGTGTGTGTGAATTTTCAAGTGATCACGTTGTAAAGAAAAGAAAGGTGTGACTTTTGGCACATATTTGAAAATGTTAAGGTATACCTTTCTTGTGTGTCTCGGTGTCTTAATGTCAGTACTAACAAAGTTGACACCTTTTGTGTTTTTCAATAAGAAATACAATGATAATTTTTAATTACATTTTGGGTAAACCTTAATGTCTTAAATTATTTCTCCCAAATATGTTACTTAACGATGATTTCAACGTTCGTCTCAAACAAAATCGAGCAAGAGAGCAGGTTTGTAGTTTGTTCTTATTGGATTGTTGGAGTGTATTCTTTTTCCTTCAATGACCCGTCATATTTTTGTCATAAAATGGTCTTACGAACATAAAAACTGTTAACTTTTATGATACAGAAAACTGAAGCGAAAACAACATCCTTGGGTCAGGAAAACTGAATTGACGAGCTGGATGCCAACTCAAAAGAAACAAATTTACGACATTTATCCATCATAACTTCATAAGTTTGCTCCTATTATTTCAGGTTTCGTAATATTTTAGTCAAAATTACGACCAGTAGGGAGTTTTCATCTTAAACTTTCAGCGTCTTCGGACACTCCTCTATCCCATGATATGTTGTATGCTTCAGGAAACTTGCGAATTCAAAACTGATATGGCTTCTTTTTAAAAAAACTTTAACATCAGATGGTGGTACTTGGTGTGCCATATCAGACCACAAGTTTATGATCTAATACAACCTGTTTCTTTAGCAATGCTAACAAATTATTAGGTTTTCTAGGAATGTAAATTTCCAAACCATGACCTAACCATTCTATTTAATATCAAAGTTCAGCTAGAGAGGTAAAATCCCTGATGAATGCGTTGATGGATTTTAAGTTGTGAAATTCGTATCTCTTGTGAGCTTTGTATGTTTATCTTTTACGTTTTTTACACATAGGGCTTTTGGACACATGTTTAGAGGTTCGTTTTGACAGAAATTATATAAGCTATTTTACAACATATATGAGCTGTTTTGATAGAAAATATAAGGTTTTTGCAACCATGTATAAGCCATTTTAATTTCAATTCATATAAATTAAGTATGGTTATTTCCTAATAGATTGGAACCAAGGAACGGTAAACTACCCAACTTATATTCGACGTGTTGTGTATTCAACTATTCATTAATGACCATAGTTTGTAACATAGATATGATAATTTAGCACTGAGATTCTATTGCCTGTATAGAGTTAACTTTAGAAGAGCTCATGAATACTACAATTTGACATCAAACTCATTAAAAACCAACACCATACAACTATCAAATAAATACACAATGGGGTACCATGTAATAAATGAGTACGAGAACTAATAAAACACTATTATGAGGTTTAATGCTTATTTTTTATATTAATGAAATTTGTAAATATCGATCATAGCGGTTGATATACCGATAATATATGATAGTATATGGGTTGGCGGTGGTTCATCGCCACGCCATGCAGCATATCTGTCAAAAGATGGTCAAAATCGATAAAAAATATAAACGTTAATAAAACTATTAAAAATATATAAATATCACATATTTATATAAAATAAATATCTAAAATATTAAAAATAATAAAAAAAATTTAAAATTAATAATATAAATATAACTTAGGGTAGTCGCCAAGAAACCGTTATATTGTCGCCAAGAATGATACTACCTCCGTCCCAAAATTATAGTTCAAATACAAAAATTACACATTTTAAGAAAAATGCATTAATTATTGCTTTTATTTTTACGAAAGTACAAAAAAGAAAATTTTACCTTTTGCTAATTAATAAGTGTTTCTTTTATTTTTGTAAATACCAATTTAGAACAAAGATAATATACTAAACTTAAATAAACCCAACTATTAGTTTTAAAAGTGGACAATAATTTTGACACATACCGAAAAGGAAATATGGACAATAATTTTGAGACGGAGGTAGTATGTCGCTTCGCGGTAACATGTTCTTTAGTGTATTTTAATGAAACATAGGTCTAATTTATTGTACTTATTTTGTATTTTTTATAGATTATTGAAGTCGACATTGATCATGTAAATTTTATTAAGTGTACATCATCTTTAAAATTTATCAAAAAAACTTTTATGTTTTATCCCAAATTATGACATCATTTTATACATATATCAATTATCTATTTTATAACGTGAATTTATCTACATTTTAACTCTATTTTGTTATCCGAAAAGAATTCTTTAAAGCTAGCCCGTCCATCGGACGGGCCTTAAGGCTAGTATATATATATGTGTATATATATATATATATATATATATATATATATATATATATATATATATATATATATATATATATATATATATATATATATATATATATATATATATATATATATATATATATATATATATCTTTATTTATGATTATTATCAACTAGTGGGTTTTATATATGTATATATTTTATATAAATTTTTGAGTGCTTATATTATATACTATTTATTTACAAAATCAGTCCTAAATTTTAAGTCCACTAAAATGTCCATATCTAGAGTTCTATAATGAGATAGGACCTCAAATTTTTATGACAGAAACTACATGATATTTGCTCCATTATTCCTTTATAGCTACTGATGAATCAACCTCTAAATATTTTAATAAATTCGTCCAAAACAGTATAGGCTGTGATACCCGTGAATGTGCCATATGATGCTAAGCTATTGTCTCAAGAGCTGTTCAGTATGAGCATCCCTCTTAAGTTGCGACTCACTTGAGGATGTGATATCCCGAGCCCAACGTCATTTATTTAATCCTATTTTACGAATATTTTTGAAATTTTTAAGAAATTTCCTTTGTTATATATTTGACGGTTTAAGTTGAAACCAACATTTAAGGTCGTAATTTTAACGTTTGACGATTTAAGAAGAACCGATGACGACTACGATACCGACGGATGCCCAAAATTTACCTTTTATTATCGATTGATCGATATTTGAGTTTTTCGAGATTTTATTTTTATTACGTGTTAAGTCGATTCGGAACCATGTGTATATTCGTTTTGTGTGCGTTTGAACCATTTAAAAGTATTTTCGAGTGTTCGGGGCGACCCCCGACTCCCGCAAATTTTCAAAATCAACTAGTAAGTCATTTTACGCTATTAAGTAGTGTCGTTTAAAAATGAGGCCAAAAGAAAACCAAAATGACCAAACAAGCCCCTCCCACTTTTTTTTATACACAAACACATAAACACACACACAAACACACACTCAAAAATCAAACCCCCTCCCCCCTCTCTCTTTGAAACCCACGGCCAAAACCCAAAACCACCACCACCACAATTTTCTTGGGTTTTTGGAAAAAGTAAGCAAAGACCACCTCCTATTTCATCATTGTAAGTCATTCTATCCATTAAAATCAAACATGCAACAACTTGATTTTTCCAAGAATCAAAGATTTTTCAAAAATGTGTTTTGATGTAATTAAATCATTAATTCGTTTAATTGGTGATTGGGTAATGTTAAATAATCTATAAAACAATATGGGGTTTATGATTTTTGTGTTCTACAGCCCCTAAACCCACAAATTTATGGGGGTTTTGTGGGTTCATGGTGTTTTATGATTTTGCTTGTGGGTTTGTGTTTAGATTGATGTTTTAGGTGTGTTTGAATTAGTTAAACATGTTGCATGCTTGATTTGGTAAATGGGTTTTTGAGTGGATTTGATATCCTAGGTGTTAGGGACTGATTAAGGTGTTTAGGAATGGTCATGAGTGGTTAAGTTAGGGCTATGTGTCGTTAGAATGGATTTGAAACAAGTTTTGGAATGATTTTGGAAGGGTGATTTTAGACCAGATTGTTCAAGCATGTTTTTCGTGGGTTTAACTTGGTAAGCAGGCCATAAACATAGGATAGAGTTGTAGAGCTTTGTCTTAGCTTCGTTTTGGTATAAGGTAGAGCTTACGACTCTAAACGAGTCAAAAGTTATGATATTTTGAAAGTTCGTGTACCGGGAGATGAGAATCAACACAATCCGAAATTGTGTTTGGTTTTGGGTCAAATCCCGGGGACCATAGATAGAGTTTGGTAAATAATTGAAAGTTGATTTTTGGTCTCAAACCTGCAATTGTGAGTCTATTTTTAGACTTAGGTGTGGATTGGTCAATGGTTTATTTTAAATGGGTCAAACAAGTCCAACATGGTCAACGTGCAAAATCAGTCCTAAAAGTGTATGTTTAGAAATGTGATGTGTAACGAGTCATAGAAGTGAAAACTTTTCATGGGAATAAATATGGGTTTTAAACAGGTCATGAGGTATTTTTGTGAATTTTCTTGAATTTTATACAAGTGCTTAAGTCGTAGAAAACAGACCGTACTTTTGGTAAGTATCGGCAAATTTATAAAATGAGAATCACTTTAAATACGTAGGTAAATGGTATAAGTCTAGTAACAACTACTTGTTCGGTTTTGGCGTGAGTTTTCATAAGCATTAAGTGTTTAGATTTGCGTGTGTTTAGTACAATTATGTACGCGGTGTATTGATTTGGTTTTCGTACTTTGACTTTTAGGTCAAGTGTTTGATTTTCCCGGGCATCCACGTCGTCGGTGACATTTCTCGTTACGTCTTCACTAGAACTACTACTACTACGCCAGGTGAGTCTATAGCCTCGATCTTTAACTTATTTCAAACGTTTTTACCCGCGAGGGGGATGCATGCTATTTAAATGAAAAGAACATAAGTCATGAATGATTGTTGGACCCGAATGTTGCCTTGAATTGTGTTGAGTACCTAGTTGTAAAAGTCCCTAAATTCGTGAACTGTTAACTATTGGCTTGCCCTTGTGTGGGTTGGAGATAGCCGCTTATACAATTGATAGTACTATGGGGTTGACGACCATATCCGAGACGAGAGCTAGTACGTTGAGTACCCTCTGCGGACGGATAACTTGTGATAAGAAATAAGGTATAATTACAACTAATGCCTTTAGAAGGGACACTGGTTTCACTTAAATCATGCTGGTCTTTGTACGCGGGTGATTGAGTTAACGGATTAGTGTCACGAGCTTAAACACAATTATTAGCTGTTGCTAAAGATAATATCCTTGAATAATAGATTGTGTATACGACAATGCTATTGAATGATCATGATTGGTTTTAATACTTATGTTCAACCTATGATTTGATAAACCTATAGATTCGCTCAACCTTTGTGTTGATAGTTTTAAGCATGTGTTTCAGGTAACCAAGATTGATAGCAGCGGAGCATGCGAGGATGGAAGTTGTTGTGGCTTGGCGGTCTACTTTGTTTTTCTTCCCTTTTTGCACTTAAATATTTTATATTATGTTATGTGAACGAAAATGAACTTTTGGGTTGAGATTCAATGGGGACCAAAACGCAAACTCTGTTTTGTATTATCTTGGGATTTGGAAAACTGTAGACTTGTATTTTTTAATAATGTTAAATTTATGTTTAAACTTTTACGTCTCTTTGAGTCGTTTAATATAGCTTATGTGTGATGATAACTACGTAACACCCAAATGTTGTAGTTCCGCTGCGCATAGCATTTGTTGGGGGTGTTATAGATTGGTAATCAGAGCCATGAGTTATACAGAACTAGGTCATTTTGAAAAATACTAAACTATAACTTTTGGTGTCGTAAAAAATTGTCCAAGCACACAACTATCCTGCATGGCTCCGGTAAGATTTCTTTAGCATTGCTTTATATTTTAGATGTATCCCAAAAAATTGACATGAATTCCCTAGTATTTAGTAAGTAAATACTTTGATATATATTGAGATATATTGTTGTGTACGTTGAGTACTTATCATCGTAATTTGCAAATTCTTGTAAGATTATCTTATATGTTGCATGTAATTGACATACGGTCTACATTGCATTACATGGCAACACCGCGTTGTAATCCTACGTGTATGTAGGAATGATTTTATGTATAAATATGTATATACTATGGTATTTAAAGGCATTGCACGTGAAGCAATGGTCCTTGAGTGATTATCGTACATGTTATAATGCGGTTTTGTTGAGAATTCGGCCTCACCGCAAATTATCAATCTTGATAATTAATTTATTGTTCGGATAACAGAATATGAACCTCGTTTGATACTCTAGATACGTAAATAACGCTTCGTAACATATTGTATATTGACTAGATTGATCTTGATTGTCGTTATCGCACCGTGATGTGTCATTTTGGACATTTTCTTTTGAAACGTAATTTACTTACGTATTACTTTATTTCCTTTATTCCTTATGGGTTTGATATGTTAGTTGGCATAACTATAATATAGACGAAGTACAATCAACGATGCGTACATCGTAGCGACGAATCACATATGCATGTTATAAAACGTGGTTGAGGCGTGTTGCCATTTAATCGTTGTTTACTATTCTACTTGAATTTAAAGATGTGTTTTAAAATAGTCTAGTGTTGTGATCAATCGCGATAATTTGGAATTTGGTTGGTTTTTGTGTTAATTTTGTGGAGTACGATTTTGAGACTCATCCGAGGCCGATAACAACATTTAGTTGACATACGTATTCTCGCTTCGTTTATTTCATTTTTGTTCTCGTTGTCTTATTATTTTAAATTTGATAGTATATATGACGAGGTCCGACATTTGTTTGAGTTAAGTAAGCACTAAACTTTGTTGATTGAATGGTTTAAACATAAAGTGTTTTACATATTTAATATTTGGGAATGAAACTTTTGGCTAAAAATGACGTATGAGGCATCTTGTAACAAGTAAAATTCGTGTAGAGAGTAAACTGAAAAGGTGAAATCATTTCTCTTTCAACCTTGGTTGGTAAATAGTAATAAGTAATTTATATAACTCGTAAAATCTTTGTTTTCATATATTAATAATTTGATACTAGAAGCTTGTGATGGAACTGTCAAGAATTTGTTTAATATAATTTGAAAAAGGAGTTATTGGTAAAATTTACGATATGACTATCGAGTATGTGTAGCTTTGGGCTTGGTATGAATTAATTTTCGGGTCAATATAGCAAACTTTTGGCGTATCTTTTAATACAGAAAATGAGTAGAAAAATTGGTCATGTGTTTTGGAGTTAGAGATTTTGTAAAACTGGTTTTATTTTAAACATAAGGTCAAATTATATTTATGAATGCGTTGGTATAAACTAGAACTCGTCACTTGTTGTAGTGAATAAATTGGGACAAAATCAGAATGTACACTTTAAGTGAGAAATTATAATGCTTGAAAGGAATTATTGAACGTTGATGGAACGTCATTTTACTCTACTGCGGGATGTGTTAATTTTAAAATCGTTTGATAATGGGCTAATGATTGAAAGTTGAATTTTATATATCTTTGAATTATTGAAATAAGCATCTTAATTATTTATTATTTTATTATTATCATCGAGATTCAAGTGTCAACTAAAATCAGTAATTTATCCGAAATAATACTACGTGAAACTTCTTTAGCATTTGAGTCAAATCGCGTGAATATGATTTAATAAATCAGTTTTAAGGAAGACTTACGTATAATAAAAAGTCAAAGGTTGATTTTAAGAGCTAATTGGACTAGTTTGAGTCATGATGGATATTTGTATATACGTAATAAGATAAGTTGTAATAATAATAATGTAAAACATTGAAAATTCTTACTATGTACGTTTTTGGTACTTAAGATATGAACATTATTGAGATTTTGACACAAGTATGGATATTTTCAAAACTAATGATTTTATCAATTACAATGACCGAGTCACCGCATCTACAAATGCTAATAATTACCTAGAGATTGTAATTTTTCCAGAAATAAAAACTTCGTAAAGATTGAGAAATGAAAGGTATAAATTCCTTAATGGTGTAACCCAAATTAAAAATATGCAAATGATCGCTTTACAATATACAAGGTAACACAAATTATAATACGCAACTGGATTATACAACACACGCCTACTTGTATATTATTTTATAAAGTTGTATATCTAAATATCGAGTCACGATGGTCCGATCGTACGACATCACTTCCTTAATTTTGCGAGTCTATATCTGAACTTGGATAGTCACGTGATTTTTCGTTTTAATATTGTCAATGGTATGAGACCATTATTTATTTTTAAAATTGCTACTTCGCTAGTACATGTTAATAAGGGTATGTTACCCGGTGCATTTTGTCCTCTTCATGGACGCTGTAACTTTTCTTCGTTTGATTAAGGGTACGTAAATTTGGTGGAACGTGTGTGTAACTCGACACGATGGGAATTATGATCGTTGCCCTATTTTGACGCGTATGTTGATGTTCGATGCTTACTCCATGTATTTATAGATCGATGTTGTTATCCCGAAACTCTTGTCATATATTTGAAGTATTTTCAGTTCTAATATAGTTAATTTTAGTTGGTAATTATATTGCTCGTTTACCTCGTTCGATCTCATTGATTTTTGATTTTATTACTTGTTGTGCTTGCAATGATCTTTAATCTTCAACCACCTTACCGTTATTTTGTGAATAGTAAATATGTATGAGTGTCAAATGGTTGGTTCAACCAAATGCGAATGGTGTCGATTTATTTATTTATTTATCTTCTCATAAAAAGGGCAAAGCAAAAGTTTGTTTCCAAAGTGGACGAAAAATGTTTGATGTGTTTCTTAAAACGATGGTAGCAATATTTCTCCCATTTCAAATTTCATTTCAAACGATTTAATTATTTTGAAGACTAGGTCGAAAACGTTCATAGTCGTGTTTGGTGTGTAATAGTAATGTTTGTGTCGTCACTCGATCCTCAATTATGCACAGCTTAGCTAACTATGCATAATTAGGGAAGAGTCCTATTTTGTTGGTTGTCGTTGCTTGATCCTTAAGTATGCATGATCTAGCTAATTAGGCATAGTTAGGAAGGGCGATGTAGTTTCAAATCATTTGGTCATCTTTAAAACCGGTAGTGTTTTTGATAAAGGTTTGGATGAGAACGTTTTAAAAATGATGGATCCTTAAGCAAGTAATCGTATTCTCCTTGATTCCTAGAGAAAATTTTTAAATTTTCTTGTGTTTCCTTGAAATTAAATTATTTTTTTTTCATTTTGTGTTGACTTAGTAAGCCACCGTGACCGAGTAAGTTTGGAAAATGTTTTATGGGTTGTGTGTAATGTGTGAATTTTATCAGAATCGCTAGGGTGTTGATGAAATACAAAAGGGACTCGTACCGACACTGAGAAGGAATTTTAACAAAAATAGAAGACTGTCGAAGTAGAGGAAATCCGAGTTTGAGTAACTCTGAGGGAAATGACGAAGACTTCTCCTACATCGAACGTATCGTACCTTATTCATTTTCTTTTCTCGTTCTTTTGATATGTTTAACGACACGCGATAAACTGTTGAAGTTTACCAACTGTGCATCGGTAGTTGGAAGACAATTCCATTGCCGTCTTCGTTTATTTAAGTGAGGAATCCTCCTTGCTTGACTCAACCATCCTTGATTATCGATGGTTAAACGATAGATAGACATAGTCGATGTTTTTATGGTGAGGCCTTGCCTTTTATGTGTTTATGTTGTATGTGATCTAGTCAAGTGATCGAAAGTTGTGAGAACTTAAGACGACATTGTCCAATGACGTCCGGTCATGGAGAACACGTGCCATATAATGTATTTCTAACTGTGAACGGAGATGCTTATTGAGATTTTAACCACGTTTGGGTTGGAAGGTGAGATGGTGTTCTTGTATTATTATTATATATATATATTTTTGGGTATGGATCCATGTGTGAGCACCCTGCGATGACATATGTATGTACTTTTCTTTCTTTTTGGATATGCATCCATAGCTAGTAAGCCGTTAACCTGCTTTAACTTTTAATTTGTTTTTTGACTGGACTCGTCCGAGAATCATGTCAAATATTCTTATTTTATCATGGCTTAGCTGATTAGCAAACATGAGTTAACTTGATTGAACCTATTTACTTGGCATGGTTTGGGTATGTTGCAAACATGTCGTAATATGATTGTATGTGTTTTATAGTGGCTCTTGTGTTTGATTGGATTGCGATGTTTTCGAGAGAGTTATGTATACGTCGAATGATTTTTGTGTCGATGAATTCGTTTTTGACGAACTAGGTTTGTATGTACGTAATATTGCGATAAGGTGATTTTGTATGATTAGTATTCATTACTTCATCCTGTATATTCTGAACGTTTTCGATGGGGTTATGTGCGACCCGTGCGATTTTACTTTGTGAATAATTATTTTTACGAGAGGATGAACCAAGTGAAAGGACGATTCGAACGTTGGAAGAAATGCTCCGAGCGTGTGTGATTGATTTTGATAGTTGTTGAGATCGACACTAGCCGTGGTAGTATCTTTGTACAACGACATTTACCGTGTTAGCATTAAAGCTTTAGCATTTGAGGAATTATGTTGATGAAAATGTAGATCGCCAGTTGGATAGAATGAAGTAGGAAAAAGTCAGTTGAATGGACTTGGAATGATTTGAGAGGCTACGGAAGAGATGGTGTAGATTAATAATCACTTGCTAACCGCGAGAAGCTGTGGAAAGAGATGTGTTGATACCGTAGGAAGAATTTTGGGAAATTGAAGTGGAGATCAGGGATCAAGATGTTAAGAGATTGAAGCAAGGTATAATACTCATTGTGAAGATGTAATGAAACCCGAGACGTGAACCGAAGTCCACATTGGAACGTGAAGACCTATTTAGTAAGAAGTACCCTCATCTTTCTAGTAGTACAAAATGCGAGTATAAGAACCGTAGAGCGCCGGGACGTCGCTCCCTTAAGGAGGGGAGGATGTGATACCCGTGAATGTGCCATATGATGCTAAGCTATTGTCTCAAGAGCTGTTCAGTATGAGCATCCCTCTTAAGTTGCGACTCACTTGAGGATGTGATATCCTGAGCCCAACGTCATTTATTTAATCCTATTTTACGAATATTTTTGAAATTTTTAAGAAATTTCGTTTGTTATATATTTGACGTTTTAAGTTGAAACCAACGTTTACGGTCGTAATTTTAACGTTTGACGATTTAAGAAGAACCGATGACGACTACGATACCGGCGGATGCCCAAAATTTACCTTTTATTATCAATTGATCGATATTTGGGTTTTTCGAGATTTTATTTTTATTACGTGTTAAGTCGAGTCGGAACCATGTGTATATTCGTTTTGTGTGCGTTTGAACCATTTAAAAGTATTTTCGAGTGTTCGGGGCGACCCCCGACTCCCGCAAATTTTCAAAATCAACTAGTAAGTCATTTTACGCTATTAAGTAGTGTCGTTTAAAAATGAGGCCAAAAGAAAACCAAAATGACCAAACAAGCCCCTCCCACTTTTTTTTAATACACAAACACATAAACACACACACAAACACACACTCAAAAATCAAACCCCCTCCCCCCTCTCTCTTTGAAACCCACGACCAAAACCCAAAATCACCACCACCACCATTTTCTTGGGTTTTTGGAAAAAGTAAGCAAAGACCACCTCCTATTTCATCGTTGTAAGTCATTCTATCCATTAAAATAAAACATGCAACAACTTGATTTTTTCAAGAATAAAAGATTTTTCAAAAATGTGTTTTGATGTAATTAAATCATTAATTCGTTTAATTGGTGATTGGGTAATGTTAAATAATCTATAAAACAAGATGGGGTTTATGATTTTTGTGTTCTACAGCCCCTAAACCCACGAATTTATGGGGGTTTTGTGGGTTCATGGTGTTTTATGATTTTGCTTGTGGGTTTGTGTTTAGATTGATGTTTTAGGTGTGTTTGAATTAGTTAAACATGTTGCATGCTTGATTTGGTAAATGGGTTTTTGAGTGGATTTGATATCCTAGGTGTTAGGGACTGATTAAGGTGTTTAGGAATGGTCATGAGTGGTTAAGTTAGGGCTAGGTGTCGTTAGAATGGATTTGAAACAAGTTTTGGAATGATTTTGGAAGGGTGATTTTAGACCAGATTGTTCAAGCATGTTTTTCGTGGATTTAACTTGGTAAGCAGGCCATAAAACATAGGATAGAGTTGTAGAGCTTTGTCTTAGCTTCGTTTTGGTATAAGGTAGAGCTTACGACTCCAAACGAGTCAAAAGTTATGATATTTTGAAAGTTCGTGTACCGGGAGATGAGAATCAACACAATCCGAAATTGTGTTTGGTTTTGGGTCAAATCCCGGGGACCATAAATAGAGTTTGGTAAATGATTGAAAGTTTATTTTTGGTCTCAAACCTGTACTTGTGAGTCTATTTTTAGACTTAGGTGTCGGATTGGTCAATGGTGTATTTTAAATGGGTCAAACAAGTCCAACATGGTCAACGTGCAAAATCAGTCCTAAAAGTGTATGTTTAGAAATGTGATGTGTAACGAGTCATAGAAGTGAAAACTTTTCATGGGAATAAATATGGGTTTTATACAGGCCATGAGGTATTTTTGTGAATTTTCTTGAATTTTATACAAGTGCTTAAGTCGTAGAAAACAGCCCGTACTTTTGGTAAGTATCGGCAAATTTATAAAATGAGAATCACTTTAAATACGTAGGTAAATGGTATAAGTCTATTAACAACTACTTGTTTGGTTTTGGCGTGAGTTTTCATAAGCATTAAGCGTTTCGATTTGTGTGTGTTTAGTACAATTATGTACGCGGTGTATTGATTTGGTTTTCGTACTTTGACTTTTAGGTCAAGTGTTTGATTTTCCCGGGCATCCACGTCGTCGGTGACATTTCTCGTTACGTCTTCACTAGAACCACTACTACTATGCCAGGTGAGTCTATAGCCTCGCTCTTTAACTTATTTCAAAAGTTTTTACCCGCGAGGGGGATGCATGCTATTTAAATGAAAAGAACATAAGTCATGAATGATTGTTGGACCCGAATGTTGCCTTGAATTGTGTTGAGTACCTACTTTTAAAAGTCCCTAAATTCGTGAACTATTAACTATTATCTTGCCCTTGTGTGGGTTGGAGATAGCCGCTTATACAATTGATAGTACTATGGGGTTGACGACCCTATCCGAGACGAGAGCTAGTACGTTGAGTACCCTCTGCGGACGGATAACTTGTGATAAGAAATAAGGTATAATTACAACTAATGCCTTTAGAAGGGGCACTGGTTTCACTTAAATCATGCCGGTCTTTGTACGCGGGTGATTGAGTTAACGGATTAGTGTCACGAGCTTAAACACAATTATTAGCTGTTGCTAAAGATAATATCCTTGAATAATAGATTGTGTATACGACAATGCTATTGAATGATCATGATTGGTTTTAATACTTATGTTCAACCTATGATTTGATAAACCTATAGATTCGCTCAACCTTTATGTTCACAGTTTTAAGCATGTGTTTCAGGTAACCAAGATTGATAGCAGCGGAGCATGCGAGGATGGAAGTTGTTGTGGCTTGGCGGTCTACTTTGTTTTTCTTCCCTTTTTGCACTTAAATATTTTACATTATGTCATGTGAACGAAAATGAACTTTTGGGTTGAGATTCAATGGGGACCAAAATGTAAACTCTGTTTTGTATTATCATGGGATTTGGAAAACTGTAGACTTGTATGTTTTTAATGTTAAATTTATGTTTAAACTTTTACGTCTCTTTGAGTCGTTTAATATTATGTGTGATGATAACTACGTAGCACCCAAATGTTGTAGTTCTGCTGCGCATAGCATTTGTTGGGGTGTTATATAGGCAGATTTGCACTATAAACTTGTTTTTATGATACCATTGTATGGCCAACTCTCACATGTGTATAACACCTAATGCTTACTGTAAATTGATTCCACTATGCCATTTTACCAGTTTATCATTTGGTTAGTTATTCTTTTTATACAGCCATCATATTAAGCAAGATTTTAACCATTTGACATGTGATTTTCCATCTTTTTAACCATATTTATCAATACCAAATCCCCACATAATATTTTTATCATCATTCATCATCATATACATATACATAAGTAAAGAAACTACAAGATTACATAATCAAAATAACAAGAGGATAGGAAGAACAATATTTATACCACCAAGATTAAGTAGTTTATGATCAAAGCTTGGATTTTTGATGGCAAAACTTGTGATAGATCAACACCAATCTTCAAGGCCACCAATACTTGTAAACTTCATGTAGAAATCAGCCTTTAGACATCACTAAATCACCTCCTTGGATGTTAGAATCACCTCCAATCTTCAAGGCTTCAAAGGAGCATCATCATGTGTATGATTAACACATGATTTTATGTTTAAATTGATCAAGAGTGGTGTTTGATGGTAGTTTTTGGACGGCACAAGGAGAGAGGAAGGAGAGAGTTGTGTGTGGTATTGCATGTGTGTTTTGGAGAAATGGTTTTGGCTTGAATGGTTTTGGTGGTGTGATAGCTAACTTGTTAAGCATTAGCTAACAAGTGTTAGCTTAATAGTTACAAATTGACACATCATGAGATGTGTTGGATCCCATTTGGCCGTCCCTTGTAGTGGGGTGGGGCAAAACTTGTTTTGTCTCATCCCACTAATTTACGGGTATTCCTCGATTCTAGTTTCCTCGATTTGCGTGCCCTCGGGTCGTTTTACGAAAAACGTTTTTATAAATTATGAATCAACGACACAAAACGAATCTAATAAAAATTGTCTCATCAAAAACGGAGTTCAAAAACGTAAATACGTAATCCTAAGGTTTCCGGTTTAGTCGTAAAGGACGTTAAATTATTCATGTAAGTCCTAATCTCTTCTCGTAAATTTGTGAGTTTATGAACTAACTCAAATTTAAAATCCCAAAATAATATTCACGGATAAATTTATTTCCTGAAATGTCAGACTGTCACCAAAACGGTGTATGTAAACGTAAGCACGTAACGTAGAATCCTACGGTTTAGACGTAGTCGATGCTACTTCAAGACGTAAACCCAAATTTCTTCCCAAAAATAAGTGAGTTCATATTATAACATTAAAATAATGTTTTCAAATAAATATTGAGAATAAAATATCGACCATAAATTGACGGATTGTCACACTTCATTTCCCTGAGATAAACATGCTTAGAAGGTCAACATAATGTTGGTGAATTTATATGTTTAACAATAATTAGTTTGGACACACATTAATCATAGAAGTAACAATGCAAAATGATTCTTACTAAAAAGTAGATTACATTTGTTATTACTCAAAACTGAAGCTTAACCTTCCATACTCCTTAACAGATGAGGACGTAGTGTCTTACAAAAAGACACCCAAACCCAGTTCCAACATGGTATACATCTGTTGTCCCGGCCAAGGCACAGTGAGCATGACTCACCCAGATGGGGATGGTCAATCCCTAATAGATCTATTTATAACATTCGGGCGATTTACAACAATTTAACAGTTTCTATAATAGTCAATCATAGTCAAGTTTATACAATTCAGTTATGTCCATTTAAAATAGTTGCATGTTTTCTCCCCCGTAGAGGAAAAGTTTATCCATAGTTTATATGGGGCTATAAACTCACCTGGGATTTGGCAATAGCTGTATAACACGAATATCCAAATAATGCTCACGCCAAAAGTTATGCCCAATCAAATAGTACAGTCTTAATAGATAGTACAAAGAACATATGTGTATGCTTATACAGATTTTTAATCAGTTTATTAATGCTACAGTATTTATCTAAATAACTGTAGTACAAGTATTAACGATATCCATTTAAACTTATATATATAAGTTTCATTTCTAAGTAAACATAAAATGTCTTACTTATTATACTAGTTTGCATTCGTAGACATGTACTAATAATAACCATTCAAACTTACAATTAAGTTTCCTATTTAAGTAGACATATAATGTCTTACTTATAGTATCAGTTACGTTCGCAGTTCATGTATTATTAACATTCATTTAAACTTACCATTAAGTTTCATATTTAAGTAAACACAAAAATGTTCTACTTAAAATATTAATTTACGTTCGTAGTACATGTATTAATAATAACCATTTAAACTTATAATTAAGTTTCCTATTTAAGTAGACATAAAATACTGTTAATCATAAGATTCAAGCTAACAAGAGGTGATCCGGAGGTCGGGGAGGATAAAAGAATTATTTAGACATTTTTAGAGAGAGAAAGATAAAGCTTGAAATGAGTGTGTGTATTTAGAGAGAGAAGTGAAATACACAATAAGAAGAATCCTCACCCCTCCATGGAAGTATGGAGGGGTATATATAGGCTAGACAAGAGGTCACTTTGACAACATGTCAATAGTAGTCCCTCCACGTTTTGCCTATCTGAATAAAATGTAATTCCTTAAATGGCGCTCAAATTTTAGGGCTAACACCTACTTATAATATTAATTTACGTTTGCAGTTCATGTATTATTAACATCCATTTAAACTTACCATTAAGTTTTATATTTAAGTAAACACACAAAGGTTCTACTTAAAAATATTAATATTCAATTTATTTATCGTTCATATAACTTTATATCCTAAAAGTATATGAGTTCATGCATTAATAATACATATCCATATTGTTTATATAATTTATTTCATAAAGCAAGATATAAATATTTTATTTTTGAAAAATAAAATATGATACTTTATTCAAGTTTAAAGTTCCCATAAAATATTTAACATTTATAAAATAATTTTTACTAAGTATAAAAATAGAATTAGGGTTAGGGCTTGTTAAAGTTTCGGTACAAGGCAAAACTAGTCCCTCCATATTTTAAACAATGTATAACTTTTGGATTTTACACATTTGGTACCTAGGGCTTGTTAAAGTTTCGGCTTATGGCAGATTTAGTCCTCCTAACTATATCTAGGTTTTATAATTTCCCTAAAATGACAAAACAGCCCCTAGGTCTTCATTAAGTTTCAGATTAATACAAAAATGGTCCTTAGGGTTATAAAATGACAAAACGTTTAGAAACTTTCCAAAATGGTCCCTAGGGTTTAATATGCCACAAATGATATTAATTAGACCCTAGACTTTCGGATAATTACATTTTTAGTCCTTGTGTCTACTAATTTATCAAAACAAGTTTCATAAGTCACGGTTTTAGTCCTTAAGTTTCATAAATTGTCATTTTAGTCTAAAAGTTTTTATAAGTTATATTTTATTATAAAAACTTTTATTTAAACATTCAAAACATTATATGGGCTCATTAAATGGGCTAAAATATCTAATGGGCCATTTAGTGGGCCTAAATATATTTTAAGTCCACTAACTTGTTTAAATGGGCCTTTAAAACATTTATTGGACTTAAATACATTTTTTAAGTCCATTAATTAACTAAATGGGCCTAAGTATAATTTTAAGTCCATTAAGATACTAAGATTTATTAAATGGGCTTATTGGGTCCATTAACTCTTGAACTAATGTTGCATGGGCTAAAATAGTCCATCAATACTACTTTTCATTTCATGTAAGTATTAATCTAAGATTTTCTTATAAGCTTATTATTAACTTATCCATATTTAGTTTTAAACCTTAGTAAAAGAATAGAACTTATATTTTATTTTATTTGATGTACCAAATGAGATCAAGATGTGTTACAAGGTTGCATGCAAGTCATAAGCTCTAATATGAGCTTATAACTCATGGCTATAATTAATTATAGCTTATTAAGATGAGTCAAAACTTGTTTTAAGGTTGCATGTACTTATAAGTGTCCCCATAATAAGATCTAGCTATGTACAAATCAAGAAACCAAGTCATTAGTCCATACATACATACATATAGCCCACGAATATAATTTTTATCTTGGTGTTTCCAAGATGAACTTTTTAGCTAGTTTTATGTCTTGTAAATATTTATAAAAATACAACATGATTATCTAGGCTTCTTGCATGTTTCCAAGATTACCATAATTCCAAGAAAACAACATATATCTCGCGGCTATATTGTTTTCTCCCAATGTTCCCATAAGATCTATAAACTTGTTTTATGTTTATCATGTTAAGTTAACGCTTATCACTAGATTTAGGTTTTATATAAGCATGCATGTACATCTAAAACCCTGTTAAGGTTATATATAACCCACGGCCATATATATATATATATATAAAGTGTTTTAGATATTTTTAGAAGTCCATTTCACATGTAATAACACATATTCCATTACTTAAAACTTAGTACACATATCATAGATACATCATTCATTTATGCCGTGACCTTTAAGGTCATGGTCTTTCATGATTTTTGAGTTACACAAGTTTACTTATGAGATCCATGATTATTAGTTAATCAAAATCCCAAAAAGTAAGATTTGTAACCCATGCTACATTTAAATTCATAAAATGGTTCATATGATTTTTAATCAAGTTAAAACATAGAGTACTAGTCATAGGTTTCTTTATTAAAAAGATTTTTAACCATGACTAATGGCATTCAAATATATGCCGTGACCTTTAAGGTCATGGTTCTTATCAAATCTTGATTTTAACAATTTAATTACATGTGTTTATAGATAGATGATGATGCATGCAAGTAAAAATGAAGAAACATAAGGATTATACCTTTCTTCATTAAAAGTTACCAAGGGAGATATAGATGAACAAGGAGATTAGAGATTTAATCTAAATGATGAAGAAAACGCTAAATATAAACCAAGCCGTGGCCCTTAAGGATTTGGCTAGGGCTTGTTATAATGCTTCCAAAGATGATGATGCTACTAAATGATTAGTAGTTAAGATGGGACAAGGATCTAGTAGATTTAATGTTCAATCTTGGATGTTTGTGGCTTAAAGCCGAATCATTTGAGAGAGAAAGATGAAGAGAGAATGAGATTTAAGTTACATGAGAGAATGAGAATGTATGTGTGTGTTTTTCGGCTAAAAGGGGAAAGAGAAAGCCAAGGCAAAAGGCATCATTGCCTTGGTAAGAACACTTGTGCCAAGTGTAGGCTTTTATGTTTCCAAAGCATCCCTTCTCCTTCCACATATGTGTGCATGCTGTGTATAGGTAGCCAAAGGGTTAGTGGGCTTTGGCTTGGGCTTATGTTGGGCTAGCACACAAAGAGTATATGGTCTTGGGCTAGTCCAAGAAGGTTTAAAACATGTTCATGGTATGCATACACACATACATACACGGCTATATATAGTATGTGTAGCATGTTTTTCAAATTTTTGTTAAGTGTTGTATACTTCAAATATTGATTATACGTTTTATTACTTGCTTCCCCTAATTTTAAATACAAGGTTTAAGTTATGAAATTTATTATAACAAGTATGAATGTAAAAGTATAAGTACATAATGGACAAGTTCAAACACAACTTATAGAAATATAACACATGAGTAAGTGTTCTAGGATTATTGGGTGAAACTTCATTACATTAAATCATGGTAAAATCATGGATTTTACAGCACCACCCCGTTATTTTAGCTTTGTCCTCAAAGCTACTAAAAGCATAGTTATCTTTTAAGTGAAAGATGTTCTAAGTATATGGTAGGAACGGATGGTGACGTTAACGCGAAGTGGTCTACACCTAGGTTACCCTTATATGTCCGGTTGAGCAGTAATGAAGGCTTCTGCTACTACGGGTGGACAGAAAGCGATACAAAGAGATCTTTATCCGGGTTACATTATACATCCGATTGAGCAGTAACGAACACTGCTGCTACTATGGATGGATAGAAAGCAATGCGAAGAGATCTTTATCTGGGTCGCACTATTCAACCGATTGAGCAGTAATGGAGACTGCTGCTATGGATGGATGGAAAGCAATGCAAAGAGATCTTTATCCGGGTCTCACTATTCATCCGATTGAGCTGTAAAGGAGGCTGCTGCTATGGATGGATAGAAAGCAATGCAAAGAGATCTTTATCCGGGTCGCACTATTCATCCGATTGAGCAGTAATGGACACTGCTCCTATGGATGGATAGAAGGCAATGCAAAGAGATCTTTATCTGGGTCGCACTATTCATCCGATTGAGCAGTAACGGAGGCTGCTACTATGGATGGATAGAAAGCAATGCAAAAAGATCTTTATCCGGGTCGCACTATTTATCCGATTGAGTAGTAGAGGAGTCTGCTGTTATGGATGGATAGGAAGCAATGCAAAGGGATCTTTATCCGGGCCGCACTATTCATCCGATTGAGCAGTAACGGAGACTGCTGCTATGGATGGATTGAAAGAAATGCAAAGAGATCTTTATCCGGGTCGCACTATTCATCCGATTGAGCAGTAATGGAGACTGCTGCTATGGATGGATAGAAAGCCATGCCAAGGGATCTTTATCCGGGTCGCACTATTCATCCGATTGAGCAGCAACGAAGACTGCTGCTATGGATGGATAGAAAGCAATGTAAAGAGATCTTTATCCGGGTCGAACTATTCATCCGATTGAGCAGTAACGAAGGCTGCTGCTATGGATGGATAGAAAGCAATGCAAAGAGATCTTTATCCGGGTCGCACTATTCATCTGATTGAGCAGTAATGGAGACTGCTGCTATGGATGGATAGAAGGCAATGCAAAGAGATCTTTATTCGGGTTGCACTATTCATTCGATTAAGCAGTAACGGAGATTGCTGCTATGGATGGATAGATGCGGGCTTCTTAACGGGGGTCGTAGTTACATCCTTCCAAGAGCTGGGAGAGGACCAATGGTGTTTTGGATTTGGTTAGGAGGGCAAATCCACTGCAGATGGTCTCTGGTATGAGGAGGAGACGCCAACATGTTTATATGCTGGGAAAGTTGAGGATGCACTACTTCTGCATCCTTTTCACGGGTGAGATATAGGTTATATCTCCACACCCGATGGTGAAAATTGGGTGTTGGAGGTAAAATAAAATAAAAGAATATTTTAACTAGAACCCCTCCTATGTCAACAGCTTTACGCGAAAGACTTGCAGTTATACCTCAAGCTTCTGGGATACAGACATTAGTTACTAGTACTAAAGCTTCTACCCAGCAGAGAGGTTAAGATTATTGTTGATGGCGATTGGGTAGGAAGTTGCAACGAATCTGCTTCATTTGCTGCGGGGCTGAGCGAAAGGGGCGCAGAAAAGAAGTACTTCAAATGGTGGAAATAAAAGAAGATACTAAGAATAAAGAAGTGTGCGCCTTGCGGGGTGCTGCAAAAAGGACCATGCATCCACTATCACTGGTTCAAAATTCGCACGAATTTTGACTTCTAAAGGGAGGAAGTTACACCTCCCAGGGTCTGGTGGATGATGGTATTGTCGAACTAATTGGACCCGAAGAGGGAAAAAGGTATGTCCAAAAACATGGGGCATTCAACATCTCTTTACGAGGGATGTCGAACCCAACCCTACAAAATACACCCATTGTGAGTTGTACATGTCTTCCAGGTTTAGGGTTGCCTAAGGTGGCGGATATAACCCTACAAAATACATCCATTGTGAGTTGGACATGTCGTCCAGGTTTAGGGTTGCCTACCTCGTCGCGTAGGGAGAAACAAGTTAGAAAAATGGGGCATCCTTTGGCCAAGTATTTCTTGGCTTTGGTGCTAGAAATGACACTAAGTCTAGTGTTTATTATATCGGGGTTACCGTTCCCTCGTATGATCAAGGTTTCATCTCCCTAAGGTATATGAACCAGTTTTTGATCACATAAGATATCTACATGATACTTTGCTAGCCAATCCATGCCAATGATGACATCAAAGCTACAAAGATTTACTGGAATCAGATTGATGTTAAACGGGTGACTGGAAAGGTTTAAGGTACAACCTCGAATGATGGTGGTAACTGTCACCACTTTTCCGTCGGCTAGTTCTATAGTATAGTAGGGGTTTAAAATTGATGGAGTGATTTCCAATATTTTACTAAATTCAGTAGATATAAAGCTTCGGTCTGCCCCAGTATCAAACAAGACAGATGCATATCGTTGGTTTAGCAAAAATGTACCAGTGACGATGTTGGAGTCTGGATTGGCTTGGGCATTGCCAGATATGTACACTTGCGAAGAAGTTCCCTTGTTGTCCTTCTTCTGGTTGGCTAACTTGGGACAGTCGGGTCTCACGTGTCCAGGGGTTCCACATTCGTAACATACTAGAGCTTTCTTTGGTCCACTGTTGCCTCCACCTGTGGGGTTTCGGTTTCCTTGTTGCCCACTTCCGCTCCCACGAGCATTGGACTTGCCTTTGTTGCTGTTTCCGTGATTGTTATTGGGTCGAACTGGGGTAGCAACATTCGCTTGACATTCACGAGCAAAATGGCCTTGTTGGCCGCACTTGTAGCATCCTTGGCATTGTCTTCCAGCAACATGATGATAGTTGCACTTTGAACACTTAGGCTTGGATCCTGAGTAGTTCTTGGTGCGGGTTGTGGGTGTAGTGTCATTAGCTTGCCCAACGTTTTGCCTTTTGGAAGGCTGCTGGTGCTGGCTACGAGAGCTTTCATCTGACTTTCTCTTGTTATCCTTTTGTCTTTCAGACAGATTGCAGGCTCGCTTGTTGATCAGCTCAGTCGCAAATTCCATAGCACCTTCAACGATAGTGGGTCGTGAAGCTAGCACACTGTCATGGATGTTGTCAATGAGTCCACTGACATACTTCTCAATCTTGTCACTCCTTTGAGGGAACATTCTGGTGCACATCAAGCTTAACTCTTGAAATCTTTGGTTGTACCAAAGGATGTCATTGTTCTTACACTTTAGATCCCACAGCTCTATTTCCAACTTCTTCATTTCTTCTCTAGGACAGTACTTCTCAGTCATCCTCTCTTTGAGGTTGGCCCAAGTGAGAATATAAGCAGTGTCATGTCCAAGAGTAGCAACCACAGAGTTCCACCAGGTAAGGTCGCTCTCGAGTAGTGTGCATGTGGCAAACTTAACTCTTTTCTCGTCAGCACAACCGCTTATGCGGAAGACTGTCTTTAGTCTTTCATACCATTGCATCAATTCAACAACTCCTTCTTTTCCTCGGTAGTATGAGGGTTTGTACTTTAAGAAGGCGGGGTAAGAGCAACCCCTGTTAGTGTTGTTTCTGCGCATATTGAGGTTTGGATCATTGTTTGCATTTGGATCAGCTCCTCTGGCTGCCATAGCTGTTGTAATGCCCTCACTTATCATTTCCTGGAGTTGTGCGGCCGTGACATTTTGAGTAGCTTCTGGAAATTCAGTATTGGCATCGTTTGAAGTGGTTGCATTATTGGGATTTGATCGGTAATCACCATTTGTCTATAATCATACACAAATTGATATTATTAGTTCAAATGTTAGTACAGTTTTTATATTATTTGCACGGGGAAAATTCATGCAATGATTTCATAACAAATTTGGATAACCTGTCAAGATCTCATAATATAATACATTGCACAGCAAATATAATAAAGAAAGTGATTATATGCTATTTCCATAAGAAATTTAACATCCATCGAGCATAACAAAAACCAAGTCATAGGCCTGTCAAGCCTTGTCCAAGGTAATGATACACACAGTCTTTAATACACTACATCCCAAAATACATGTCCAGAAAGAAAAGATACAGTACATGATTACATCACCAAAAGCTAAAAAGAAATAAAAGTACAAAAGTCCTATACCATGACAGCTAGGGTACAACCCATAGGCTAATCATGATGTACAAGAAATCTAGTAGATCTATCCTACTCCTACCTAGATGGTCTGCTAGATGAGGCTGGGGTTGGTGGGGTTGATGAAGCTGCAGATGCTCTCCTGGTATTCCATAGAGTCCGAACTCTCGCTCGTGCCTCCTTGAGCATGCGGAATGTTGTCAGCAGCTGAGTCCTGAGTCTGTCGACGGCCCCACGAAGATAGGTAATATAGCTATTTTTTTTGTCAATTAAGTTCGTTTTTCCTCGACTCGACTCGAATTTGATTTCCAATTAACGAAAGACTTAATTTGTTTTTGGTAACTATATTTTTTTCGTCTTTTAAACTAAAAGACTATTTAATATTAAAAACTATTAAAACAATATAAATAAAACTAATTTTAAAATAAAACTTAAATCTAAATTGAAATCTAATTAATTTTAAACTAAAGATTTTTTAAAAAACTTTAAATGAATCTATTTTAAAATAAAACTAAATTAATTGAATAAACTAATTTAAAACTATTGAAAACTAAATTAAAATTATAAAAGCAAATAAAATATTTTTTTTAACTTTTTATATTTTTATAACTGAATTAAAGGAAAACTATTTAAATACTTTTTAATTAAATTGAAATAAAACTTTTTATTAAATAAATCTAATAAAACTAAACTTGTATTAAAGATAATTAAACTAAATCTGGCAGTGTAAATAAACCTATATTAATTAAAAGCTATGTAAATAAACACAAAAAATGGTCTAGATGAGACGGTTATGCTGTATGGCAACTGGACAGGAGGTCCAGGGTTCGAGTCCCAAATTGGACGTTTTTGATAATAATATTTTTGTAACTTCTTTTATTGGACTTACAGATTAACAGATCAATTGGATCTGTTAAGTATCAACAATATAAGCATAGATTAAAAACCAAAATAAGCCATTTAGCCATAACAAATAAGAAACTAAAAGTGAATAAGCCAATTAAGCAATTTAAATTAATAAGTTAAAATGAAAAAAGACAGAATAAGCTGATATGAACTATCTAAAACAATAAGCAACCAAACGATCCTATATGCTAAACGAGCAGATTAACATGACATAAGCAGATCCAAACGAGCAAATCTAAACATCAAACTAATTTCACAATAATCAGATCCAAAAATATTCGATTATCAAGAAGATACAAACAGATAAGCTATATAAGAAAATCAAATACAACTTAAACAGTAATCAAGAACTATGCAAGCAGATTTAAATAGACTTCTAAACAAATACACACATAAATCTTAATAAAATCAACAGATCCGAATAACTATGTAACTAAAACAGTTTAACCAAACAATAGCAGATTCATATAACTAAAAACAAACATAAGCAATAAAACTAAACAAGCAGATCTTACACAATTCCAAAATAAACTCAAAACAAAACAATACTATAAGCAGATCCTAATAACTCGAAAACTTTAGCAGTTATATAAAAACTTAACACAAACAGCAGATTAAACAAATATAATTAACAATTAAATAAAAAGAAACACAAACCTAGTGACGATAACCGTTGGGCAGTAGGGTGGGCGCTGAACCCCCTATTACTCGAAACCTAGACCAAACGAACCAACACCACCTCCTTTTTACCCAAAATTCATCATCATCATCATAACAGTAACCAATATATTTTTAATATAATTTCCCAGTAGGGGAAATTATCCCTTATCTTTTTAATTCAACTATTACTTAATCAAAAATAAATTCAAGATAATAAAGCAATAATATTAAACGAGACACCAAATTTAAACCGAAACTCTAATTTTCATTAACGAAATTCAGAGTACAATACTTTTAAAAAAAAGAAATTACATTAAATCCTAAATCTATTTTTCATAAAATAAAAATTAAACTAAAAGAAAAGGCACTCTAAAATTACAGATAGGAGGGGTTTGTATAGGCAAACCCCAATAAACCCTCTTGTTAGCTTCAATATTAAGCATCCAATCCGAACCGTTGAATCCATCTTTTCTTCTTCTCTCTCTTTATTTCTTCAATCTACGGTGGAGGATCACTCTTGCATCACTTGGATTGCCAGCATGGCAGAAGTTGTGTTTGTTGTGTTAGTTTGAGGGTGAGGTGGATCACTCTGATTCGCGGGAGGGTTTGTGATGATGTGGATCACTTGGATTGCCAACATGGCCACGTCGGATTTGATAAGAGGACCACAAGTGAGTGGATCATCCGAAAACTATGGGGATTTAATTCCCATATGTGTGAATTAACTTTTTAGGGTAAAACCCCCAATTTTAATTGAGTAATTTGTGATGGTAATTTTTAGGGTTTGGGTAACTGGCTGCGTTTTTTGGGGAAGAAAGGAATGGGGAGGATAAACAGTAAATGGTTGCATAGTTTGTAACACAAAATGGGGTGAGTGGGGTAAATAAACATTTATTTATTTTGAGTGAGGGTGAGTAAAGATAAACTCGTGGGAGTGAGTTGGGGTGCGTGTGTGTTTGTGTTGACTTGGGGTTGACCATCTTTTTGAGAAGTAAATTGTTTCATCCGTCCCATGTGTTTGTGTAAATAGGCTTAAGCATAATTTCTTCCAATCCGTGCATAGCAAATGGCTTATTGGACTTTGTAACTCTTATTAAGAAACTTTTAACTTCCAAATGGGCTTTTGAGCCCATTAACCCGAATGTGGGACCCACTTGGCTTGAAATCTTCGTAACAATAAATCCACTAGAAATCGAGCTCAAATTTAGCTTTGTTGATCATTTATTCAAAACCGTGTCGGTTTCGCCGGTTTTCGTGAACTTGGGCACACTTTTGGTCTTTGACATTGTCTTTGTCTCTTTCTTGGACTTTTCTTCGACATTTGACCGTGAAATCTCTTGTTTTCTCTTCTTTTGATCATTTGTACCTATTTAACACAAAAACACAAAACCACGCGTAATTCCGACTTTTACGATATTAAACACATGATTAGGTCTCGTTTTTTCCCATGATTTTAGTGGCAAAAGGATATGTGTTTTCACAATTATTAAATCCCCTACACTTGACCATTGCAATGACCCATGCAATGCATTATTCAAAGCATATAGTTACATTTTTCTCATATTAACCCATCTCGGCCTTTATTACTGTTACTACTACTTCTATGATGAAAAGATAAAAACTTTAAAGGAAACAAAAGTCATAACAATTTATTAACTTGGAAATTATTTGATGGAAGAAACTCGTAAAGAAATCTAAGACTTAGATTAGGGTTTTGGTGTCATGAATATTAATCACCCTCATGTTTCACGTTCCCCATACCAAGCTTAAAAACGAGATCATTGTTTACCATAAGTCCTCAAGTTAAAATCACTTATATAAGACAATTGTGTAATACTCTTTCTCCAATTCCTACTTTGTATCTCTAGATTTTATTAATTATCATTCTCCCGTAGGCTCATTTGACTTATTTGATAATTATTATTCCAAAAATGAAAGCCAAACGATGCAAACCAGACACTCCAAACCTAACCTCGTCCTCAAAAACGTTGTCACTAAAGTAAGCCCACATCAAGGATGATTTAATACGATTTGGGGAATAAATTCCCGGACCCAAAATTTGGCCAAATAGTACTACTTATTAATTATTCCTCCAAAGTCATGTAGACTTTATGTGGAGTTTAGCAAATTCACATCATATACCCTTAGGCTCTTTAAGATGTAAAAATGCTCCCCGTCTATTGTCCACACCCTAAGGCTCCTTGAACGATAAACGAGGAAATTGATTTTTTGATCAATTTTTATTCAACACCTACCATGCCATACACCCTAAGGCTCTAATGACAAGGTTCGTGCTACATGCCCCACACCCTAAGGATCCTTGAGGTCATGTTTTAATCTTATTCTTTCTTTATTTATGATATATATAGTAGGCCAAATTCCGCGGTCCCATGGTCTGAATACCTCCTACTTAGTGGTTATGAGCCACCTTAGTCGGAAGTCCACAACGCTGGCACCCTCAATGTGTTCATGCTTTAATTACAAGGAGAATAAAGATTTGGCTAAGAGTTAAGATATCGAATCTACACCGCAAGAATCCTCATTTATTAAGCAATTAAATATACAAGCGGGAAGAAAGAGCCACAAAAACCATATAAGCAAAAATTAACCTTTAAACTTATTATCAACTCTATCATCTCTCGTTCTCCATAATTTAAAATCTCAAAGAATGAGACTCGTGGATGCTTAGCCTAATAAACCAATTAAGGTCCATATGGTTAAGGATACTAACTAGATTAAACTTGGATAAGGAAACTCGGGTTGAGTCAAAATATTCACGACGGGCCTAATATATCAAAGATATCTAAACTTGTTAAAACCATTTAATTCATTTATTTTATTTTTGACTTTATTCTTGAAATGGAAAATATAAATATGATGCGATGATAAAAGAAAAAACATAAATGAAAAATACTACTAGGCCAAAATAGATCAAAAATTTGAAAAACGTTGAATTTTTTTTTTTAATTTTCCGGTTAAATGGGGTCAAATTCATGGAAAAGCCCACTAAAATTCGATAGATGTCCCCCCTACACTTAATATAAACATTGTCCTCAATGTTTAAGCATGTGGGAGAATAAACTCCCCTACACTTAGGACATTGAGTACGTTGTTTAAAATCGAGCTAAGGAAGGGACAACAAAAGTGATTACATTTATTTGTTTTATTTATATACAAGTATGAATCATAATAGTTTTGATAGAACCGGGTACACGGGAACACAGGATCACGGGTCGCGTCAAAAGTACCAAAAGTGGATCATTAAAGCACATGTCCATGCACAACATCACAACACACAAACAACCTACTTGGCTCCCCCTACACTTATTGATGGAAATGGATGAAGGTGAAAAAGGGTGGAAAGGATGGTAAAGGTAAAAATCTAACCTAGTTATACGATGCTTGATTTATTTATCACGAGTCTCTAGCTCGACTCGATTTCCCGAATAAATTCAAGGGAAATGTGGAGAGGGATGGAATCATCTCATGAGAGATGTCCTCTCCATATTAAAACTTAACCCGTTGGCCATTCACCTTAAAATTTGGCCCATTTGGTTGGGATAACTCAATGGTGCCATAAGGGAAGACTTGGGCCACGGTGAATGGACCGGACCAACGGCTCTTAAGTTTACCCGAAAAGATTTTCAACCAAGAGTTAAAGAGTAAAACTTGATCACCAATATGGAACTCTCGGTTTTTAATCTTGGAATCATGAATGAGCTTAGTTTTCTCCTTGTAGATTAATGAATTTTCATAAGCCTCATTCCTAAGTTCATTGAGTTCTTTGAGTTGGATTTTCCTATGATCACCGGCTTTGTTTATGTCAAAATTATCCCATTTCAAGGCCCATTAAGCCTTATGATCCAATTCAATGGGGAGGTGGCACGCCTTTCCGTACACAAGGCGATAAGGGGTACAACCTATAGGTGTCTTATAAGCGGTACGGAAAGCCCACAAAGCATCATCTAATTTATCGGCCCATGAGGCACGATGCTCTCTCACGGTTCGCTCTAAGATTCTCTTAAGACCACGGTTGGAAACCTCGGCTTGACCATTAGTTTGTGGATGATATGCGGTGGAAAGTCGGTGATTGACACCATACTTAGCCATGACTCGTGCAAATTGAGCATTGCAAAAATGAGTCCCGCGATCACTAATAATAGCACGAGGCACACCAAATCGAGCAAACAATTGTTTCAAGAAGTTAACAAACACCCTCGCATCGTTAGTAGGTAAAGCCTTTGCTTCAACCCATTTTGATACGTAGTCAACGGCTACGAGGATGTACTTGTTTCCTTTGGATGATGGAAATGGCCCCATAAAGTCGATACCCCAAACGTCAAAGATTTCACCCTCTTGGATGAAATTTTGAGGCATATCATCTTTATGTGTGATCTTGCCTTGTCTTTGGCAAGAATCACAATGCTTAACCATTTCATGTGCATCATGATAAATGGAGGACCAATAGAATCCGGAGTCGAAAACTTTTTTAGCGGTGTAACTAGGACCAAAGTGACCACCGGTGGGTCCTTTATGGCAAGCTTCAAGGATTTGTAAAGCCGCCGGCCCATCAACACATCTACGAATGATTAAATCCGCACATTGCTTGAAAAGATAAGGGTCGTCCCAATAGTACGCTTTAACGTCCTTGAAGAATTTTTTCTTTTGTTGGGACGATAACCCTTCGATAAGAACACCGCCCGCCAAATAGTTTGCAATGTCCGCAAACCATGGGGTATCATCAAGATTGGAAATAATAGACATTAAGGTCTGAAATTGTGTATAATGCAGTTCGTTTTTCTCAGTTCTTGCTAATTGAAAGTCCAACCAATATCGGGTTTTTAACTGTTTTTGGTTGTTAATCTTTTTTGGATATTCTATTTGCTAATTCAACAAAGTCTTGCAAAACTGAAAAATATTACCTACTTATATGTAAAACATAGTGCACTTACCAAATTTTTATTCAAGTAATATTGAAAATGTAAAATTTGAAACTAAAAGGACTGAAATTGTAAATTCTATAAAAGTAAAATGCTTAAAATGAAAATTCTAACAAGTATAGGGACTGAAAATGCAAATCAGTAAACTAAAAGGATCAAAGATGTAAAACTTGTAACAAACTAACCAAATAGTAACAAAATAACAAACTTGCTAACTGATTTTAAACAAACTCAAAACTGAAAGGACTAAAATGTGCAAACCCTAAAAAGAATGAAGATTAGCCATGTTTATAAACTGTTTGAAACAAGAAGGACCAAATGGCAATTTTTGAAACTTGTTAAGCCAAAAACGGGTATTGAAGACAAATAAGCTCGTGTGAGCTTATTACTGAACCAAATTCAATGAAACCAATTGCAAAAGACTCTAAATTCAAAATAAGCTACGTCTGTAAAAGGAATTTGGCTGAAAGTTCAAATTAAGTTAATAAGCACTTCAAGATAAGCCCAAAATAAGCTCTAGAACAATCTAAACAAGCACAACTTGATTTTCTTGCCAAAACTGATTAAGCAACTCAAATGATGAACGGGAAATCAAGTTAGAACAAAATTCATCTAGTAATAAGCTGGGAATTCGAATTAAGCTATATTTGGCTTATCGTTGACCAAGCGTTGACCAATTATTTTGACAAAAAGCTGAAACACTCAAAAATCATGTAATACCATATTCTAAGTGGATTTATAAAAAAAAATGGCTTTGTTAATGAATGGAATCAAAAGATCTCAAAATTCAGTTTCAAGTTACAGAAACTTGGCTTAACTCAACTTTTCAGAACTTTGCTTATTTCTCAATGCTTATTGAAAACTGTATAGAATGCTTTTGGAACTTGAAATTTTATGATATGAACTACAATTGAGAACTGGTTTGACCAGATTTCGTCAACTAACAAGCAAATGCCAGGCAAAAGAAAATGACAACTTTTAACAAGCAAAAATGACTGAAAATGACCCAAACCATTATATGGCCAATTGCCTGTTTGACCAGTTATTTGACTTGAAATTGACTTAAAACACTTTATTATGACCTATTGACTAGAAATGAACATCAACTTGCCAATTCTCAATACTTGAAAATCAATAACCAACTAATGCCAAACACTCCTTATCTGAGATTTATGAGAATTTCCAAAGACTTTTTAAAGAACTGATTTAGCTGAATGAAATCCTTTAGCTATCCAAACTTGAGACTCAAAATAAGATGTTTTAAGACTACAAACAAGCACTAAGAACAACTTTTACTCAATTAAGATGCAAAGATTGAAAATGACTGAAATAAGCTATGACTAGAAAATAATCCAAAGTAAAAGCAGTAAAACAAGAATAAGCTACAAGTAAGTACTCAATCAAACAATCAGCCAAATTAAACAACTTTGATCATGCATTCATCAAATTTACACTAGGAAAAGTAGCATGCAATTGACTTATTTAGTGGAACCAAAATCAGAAACTTCAAGACCTTTTGTAGTAACCATTAGGAAGAAGAGGAGTGCTGAACTCTCTTATCCTAGTGATAACCACCACCTTATCACTAGCTCAATCAATCAACTATCATCATCAGCTACAAATCACTAGAAATCATCATCAAGGCATGGAATCTTCATAAATGCTAAGCTTGAACTGAAATTACTCAAACAACTAGAATTCTTCTTCAAAGTCAGTTATGATCATTCAATGATCATAACAAACTCAATGCAGTAACTCAATGATCAAGTAGTAGCAGGGAATGAACAGTAGAGTGAATATAAAATTTGGCGGGAAAAGGAGAATTCAATTTTCATTCATGGAAAGTTGTTACAAAGTTTTTGGAATGAAGCTAACTAACTAACTAACTCAAGAGTTTGTAAGACTCTTGAGTAGTTAAGCTAAAAAGGAAGAAGGATGAAATAAAAATGTAAAGTGTGTGTTTTTACAATTTTTAACTACTTATTACAAATGAGGACCTAGCAGCTATTTATAGGCTTGAAGAAGGAGTTTGTTGGGGATGATGACGTGTTGAGACCAATCCCAGGTCTCCACGTGGCATGATTCTGCAAAATTGATCTTCAAAGTATGAACACGAATTGGGGCTTTCTTCTTGAGTTGATTTCATGTTAATTGGTGTTTACCATTGTGTTCGTCTCTCCAAAATAGGCACTTTTGATGTTTACAACTTTTCATGATATTCAGTCTAGCTCAAAAACGATCCTGGGAAAATTAAGTTGCTTGAAGATGACACGTGGCACGTTCTGAATGGCTGAAATAGAGTCACACGGATTGCACTGTTAGGATTTTGTTATTTAATGTGTGGCGGCTGAGTGGGTATTAAATGCACATATTTGGCAATCCGTGTGATCTTAATACTTGCTTCTCATTGGCCCACAACTCAATCACATGGATTAAACTTGTGAAACTTTCCAATATTGGCAGATTTAACCCATGAACTTTGGCAGATTGCACTAAAGGCTTGTAACTTCATTTCTTTGGCACTTTTAGTCCTCCAAACTTCATTTTTGAGCAGAATTGGTTCTTTGACTTTGTTGACTTGATAGTTGACCATGTTTGACTTTGATCTTGACTTTGTTCAATATTTGCACTTTAGTCCTTCAACTTTGGCAATTTGTCAAGATAGGTCCTTGTACTTCAAAGTATTGTCACTTTTGATCCTTCTTTGTCTTTTTCATCAATTTAAGCTTGATTTTTCCTTGTTTGCTTGAAAATGTATCTTTTTACCTACACAAGTGAACACAAACACAAACATACCACATAACACTGTTTTTGCAAGATAAATTGGTATTTTGCTTCATGTTTTAGGGTTATTTGTTGATAAAAGGATATGAGTTTAAGCTCATATCAAATCCCCTACACTTGAACATTGTCATGTCCTCATGCAATTATATATTTTAAAGCACAAATTTACATTCTCCTCATAATTAACCCACCTTGGCCATAAGAGATGCATCTACACTACCCTAAACTACATGATGCATGATTTTGACTTTTAATAATGCAATAAACAAATTACAATTCTATCTATATCTTTTTGATTTTTCTTGAAATGGTTTTGATGGAAATAACTCATAAAGAATTCAATGGCTTAGATTAGGGCTTGGGTACCATGGACATTTATCACCCTCAAGTTTCACTTTCCCCATACCAAGCTTAAAAATGGGATCATTGCATTCACAAGTAAAAAGTGCATCAACTTATTCATGACAATTAAATGTGGAACCGGTTATTATTTGAGCAAATTGCTTGTGGGCAAATTTGTCATTTATTCAAGTGTGAAGTATAAGAAATGTAAAATCCAAAAATAAGGAAGCACTGTTTTAATCCTAAGTAATCCTCTTATCCATTACTTGAAAAACCGCTCACAATTTATACAAGTCCGTTTCAAGAATAATAAGTCATTCGCCTTATGTGTAAAATCCTCATGTCATGCTTTCATAAGTAGCTACACACTCGCTAAGGAAAGAAAAATAAAACTCACGCAATAATTTACATCCTCCATCTTTTTGAGACTTTGGATCTTCAACCCCGCAACCCGTCAAGGTTATATTGGATTGGAGCAATCTATTGAATCCCCGCAACCCGTCAAGGTAATATTGGAACTCAATAGTCACTATAATTACCACCACACTGCCCCTCTTTGGAGTCTTGTATAATTATTATTTTTCCTTTTTCTTTTTCTTTTTTTTTCTAGCCACTCATTTTTTTTCATAAGCCGCTCTTATTTTTCTTTATTCCTCACAAAGAAAGTTGAAAAGAATAAAAGGAAAAACACCCGCTAAATATTGAGCATGACATAAGTCTAGTACACATAAAACGTTCTAACTTAGAATCTTAAGACGTACTTATATCAACCATAAATGATTAGACAAAAATGCATAAGAGATTACAAACCAATTAAAACCGTTCTTGATTATTTATTAACATTTATATACATGCGAAGAAAATAGAGGTAAAGAAGAGAAGGGTTTAGCCACAAGTAATTATCATGAAGTTTATCTAGCCCTTTTATACTTGCTTCAACTCTATCATTTCCCATTCTCCACAAATTTAAAATCTCAAATAATGAGATTGGTGGATGCTTAGCCTAATAGACCAATGAAGGACTACATGGTTAAGGATACTAGCTAGAGAGTGCTAAGATAAGCAAACTCGGGTTGAGTCAAAATATCCATGGCGGGCCTAATATGTCAAAGAAATCTAAACTTGTTAAACCATGTTTTTATTATATTTTTTTCTTTTTATATTTTTGATGAAAAATAAAAGAAAAAATATATACAATGCAAATGTGTTATGCAAAATGATTGATGCAAAAATTATGAATGCATATTTTTGTTGGCCAAAGTAGATCAAAAATTTGAAAAATGTTGAAAAATCAATTTTCCATGTTATCATGCAAGACAATGACAAGTTCTAGGTAAGGTCACTTCGATAGAAGACCCCCCTACACTTAAGCTAAACATTGTCCTCAATGTTTAAGAGCATGGAAGTATAAAAACTTCCCCTACACTTATGACAATGAATAGACTTTGCTTAACCCAAGTTAAGGAAAGGACAACTATTAGTGAAATCATGTTTAAGCACAAGGTGTCAATGAAAAATCACTATAGTAACGAAGTGAACCGGATACAAGGGCCTCCTCCATAAGCTCCAAAGCATGAGTTGAGTGAGCAACCCTACAAACAATCATGAAGACAAAAGAAGGTCTCCCCTACACTTAACTCCAAGTCTATACCTTTATTTCTATCCTACAACACTCTAAACCTAGTTATACGATGCTTGAATTAATGAGTCTCTAGCTCGACTCGTCCCACACTTAAAAGTGTCTAAAACCTATCATGGAGAAGAAAATTTTTGCCCTTTTTAAGAAAAATCTCCATGATGAGGTAAAACAATTATTCATTTATCAAAACTCCATAAATATCCCCCAGGATCAAATACATAATTACCCTCCCACTTATAACACAATTCAACAACTAGCTTCCCAAGCAATGGTGAAAAGAGTGAGGTGTTGTTCTCCAAAATGGTTTCCCATATGTTCTTCACAAGGTAATAGTGTAAAGCTCTCAAATCTTTCACAAGGTTTCCTTTTGTTGCATCAGGCGGATACTGAGATGGTTTAGCAAGCTCTATGCCAGGATTAAAAATCCGTTCCTTGATGGGAAAACAACAAGTGTTGGTTGCCTTAGAAGATTCTCCTTTGTAAATCACATTGTGAGAGAAAGGTAGTGAAGGCATGGGTAACAACAAGCTCTTGGAAGGAATCATCATGACTTGTTTTCCTTTATCACTTTGAAAGGTTGAGGTGGGCAAGGAAAAAGGTAAAGGATCTTCATTCAATAGAGATTCTAAATAGAGTATGTCCCCCTCCTCATCAAGATAACCAAGAGTGTACTCAAAAGATATATCCTCCGCTAAAAACTCATCACTCTCATCCATTATAGAATCCGCCTCATCACCATAAACATCATAGATTGGTCTATCAAAAACTGGTGATCCCTCAAAACCAAAGGAAGTATGATCATTAACAAATGGAGAGTCATAAGTAGAAAGCTCATCATCACTATAATCATCATATGTTGGTGAATCACAAAGAGAAGATTCTCCATCACTAAGGTTCTCATAAACATGGTTATCATTGTGGAAAAGTGGAGTGTCATATGGGATTTCACTAAGGTTTAGCTCTTGATGTGCATGACAATCCAAACATGAAGTGATGGAAGCAATAGTCTCAATATGAGGTAAATCATAATCTCCACTTGAGCAAGCTTCATAAAAGTACTCATCACAAACTTCATCAAGAAGATCATCTTGTGTTTCCTCCTCATGCACAACATCAATATGTTTTACCGCTTCGGGCTCATTAGACTTTTTAGACCACTTCCCCATGTTAAACACAACTCTCTCATCTCCTACCCGCATTGTAAGTTCTCCTTCCGCCACATCGATTATAGTACGACCCGTTCTCAAAAATGGCCTACCAACAATCAAAGGCACTCTAGGATCCATATCATAATCAACCACCACAAAATCCGCGGGAAATGTAAATCTAACAACCCCAACAAAAACATCCTCCGTAATTCCCACCGGATAAGCTATAGTACGGTTGGCCAACTCAAGAGTCATCTTAGTAGGAGTGAGCTCGGGAAGTGAAAGTCTCTTCCAAACCGATAATGGCATAAGATTTATGCTTGCTCCTAAATCCGCTAAAGCCATACAATTTTCCACCCCCGGGAAATTGCAAGGAATCAAAAACCTCCCCGGATCTCCAAGCTTAGTAGGCAACTTCTTAAGCAAAACCGCGGAGCAATTTTCATTCAAAGAAGCATTAGGCAAATCCACCAATCTTTCCTTGTTAGAAAGCAAGTCCTTAATCATCTTAGCAAACTTAGGCATATTGGCTAAGGCTTCCGCAAAGGAGATATTGATGTTAAGTTGCTTGAACATCCTCAAAAAGTTAGAAACTTGGATATCATCCTTGTTCTTAAGCTTTTCTTTTCTCAATCTTGAGGGATAAGGAAGACTTGGTTTTGGTTGTGGTTGAGTCGTTGATGAAGGAGTTTACTTATTGAGTGCTTCATGAGTAGGCTTTGAAATTGGAGAAATGGGAGCATTTTGAGGTGGTGAAGTAGAGGTAGAGGGCTTGTCACAAGTAGGAGTACAAGTGGGTTGAACAATTGTAGGTTTAGGAGGTGAAGGATCCTTTGTTGTAATGGCATTGACATTGGCCCTTGGATTTGTTTGTGTGTTGGAAGGTAAAGCCCCTTGTGGTCTTTGATTTAATGCCATTAAAACCCTATTGGTTTGTTCCTCCATATTACGTTTCATTTGATCATTCATTCTCTTCTCAATTTCACGCATTTTCTTGTCAACATACTCTTGAGTCTCTTGCATCCCATATCCTTGATTTTGAAGTTGAGGGTAAGCTTGATTTGGTATTGGAGCATATGCTTGATTGGGGAAAAGTGGAAGTGGTTGATGAAGTCCTTGTTGTGGTGGATAAAAGGTATTTCCTTGATGTTGAAAATTGTTGGGTGCCTTGTAGTTAGTTCCTTGGTAAGGTGGTCTTTGCCCTTGATTCCTTGGTAAAATTTGAGGTGGATTTTGTTGAATTTGGGTGGGTGGGTGGGGTGGGAATCCGGGTGGAGTAAGGTAGTTTTGGGACTTGTAAGAAAGGTTATTTGGATTGATATTTGGCTTGAAGTATTCACGATGTTCTTCTTGGTAAGCATAACATTCCCCTTAATAACCATGCACCTTATCACATTGTTCATAAGAATGGGGACCTCCACAAGTAACACAAGAAAGGGCAATGGCATTCACATTATTTGAAGAATTGTTCAAGGACATGTTCTTAAAACCTTGAAGTAGTTCTTGTTGTACTTTCAAATTCCTCTCACTATCTCTATCCATCCTTTGAAACATCTCTTGTTGAAACTTGAGGAGTTGGTTGTCACAAGGAGTTTGAGAATTGTTTTGGATAACATGAACCTTTTCCTCAAATTGATTGTTTGTTTGAACCATTGCTTTAGTCTCAATGATGTCCAAGGCCTCTTGGTAGGATTTAAGAAGAATATTCCCTCCCGCGGAAGCATTGAGTGAATCTTGGTGGTGAGATTTAAGGCCATTATAGAAGATATTGATTTGGTGAACATCATCCAATCCATGATTAGGGCATCTCCTCAATAACTCACTATACTCTTCCCAAGCATCACTAAAGGATTGACTAGGTTTTTGTTGAAAGCCTATAATTAAGGTCCTCAAGGCCATAGTCTTATGTGGAGGAAAGAACTTGTTCAAAAACTTAGTGGTGAAACCATCCCATGTGGTGATACTATCGGGTGGTTGGGTGTCTAACCAATGCTTAGCGGGTCCCTCTAGTGAAAATGACACTAACATCAACCTAATGACCTCATGTGGAACTCCATTGTGCTTAATGGTATTGCAAAGAGAAAGGAATCTCTTAAGGTAATCATGAGGATCCTCATTCTTCTTCCCATAGAAAGGTGATTGTGAAACCATAGTAATCATAGATGTGTGTAGCTCAAATGTGTTTGCGGGAAAGTCGGGAATCTTAATAGCACTAGCATATCCATGAATATTGGTTTGCATACGTTCCAACAAAGAGCGATTATCAATAGCCATGGCTTCTTGTGGTGGAGGAGTCAAAGCACGATTCTCGTGATCGGCTTGGTGGACGGTGGTGGTCTTACTCTTTCTCTTTTTCTTCCTTTTCGGAGGAAGAGGTTGTACACCAATCGGTATTTGTGCACGCCCGCGAGTGAGCATGCAACTCAATACGAGGAATGAGAGAAAAGCTCTCGTGTGACTTTGAAGAGAAATGGATTATCCTCTTCGAGTTTCAATATTAAATATCCACAAGAAAATAACAATATACGTATGTACTACTTGGGTGCAAGACCCCCAATGAAGCCTTCCTTCTTAGAATACTTACAAGTGAACGGGGGGTTAGGTGGCGCGAAGCACTTAAGTACCTATTGACCCTTAGATGGCATTTTATAGCACATCGCCTTTCTATTCACTTAAATGTTCGTATTCTTCGAATTGTTGCTTATTGAGAGTATTTATCTATTCTTGCTTTATTTTGTTTGATCGATACACGTGTCAAGGACCGGAATGCCCCTCAACACGGTGTATTGCCTCGGCAATACTTATGGAAAATATGTATGTTGGTTGTTCTTATACGTATACGTATTTACTTATAATAATATATGGAAAATATTTTTGTATTTATGAGTTTTTTAAGAGAAAATACTATATGTACATAAAAACCGAGAGAATCCAATAATATATATTTTTGGGTGCAATCTCTCAGGAAAAAGATTGCTTTTTGGATTTTTTAATTTTTTTTTGGTCAATTCTTTAGGAAAAGAATTGTTTTGTTAAGTTTTAGTTTTTATATATTTTTATATTTTTGATTTTTTTTATTTGTTTTTTATTTATGATACGTAAAAATAACGTTCACAAGGTGAACGGATCCCAAAAGCCAATGAAAACCGTCAATCGATAGTCTCTTGTAAAGTCAAAGAACCGGCAGCGGCGCCATTTGAAATTGTGTATAATGCAGTTCGTTTTTCTCAGTTCTTGCTAATTGAAAGTCCAACCAATATCGGGTTTTTAACTGTTTTTGGTTGTTAATCTTTTTTGGATATTCTATTTGCTAATTCAACAAAGTCTTGCAAAACTGAAAAATATTACCTACTTATATGTAAAACATAGTGCACTTACCAAATTTTTATTCAAGTAATATTGAAAATGTAAAATTTGAAACTAAAAGGGCTGAAATTGTAAATTCTATAAAAGTAAAATGCTTAAAATGAAAATTCTAACAAGTATAGGGACTGAAAATGCAAATCAGTAAACTAAAAGGATCAAAGATGTAAAACTTGTAACAAACTAACCAAATAGTAACAAAATAACAAACTTGCTAACTGATTTTAAACAAACTCAAAACTGAAAGGACTAAAATGTGCAAACCCTAAAAAGAATGAAGATTAGCCATGTTTATAAACTGTTTGAAACAAGAAGGATCAAATGGCAATTTTTGAAACTTGTTAAGCCAAAAACGGGTATTGAAGACAAATAAGCTCGTGTGAGCTTATTACTGAACCAAATTCAATGAAACCAATTGCAAAACACTCTAAATTCAAAATAAGCAACACCTCTAACAGGATTTTGACTGAAAGTTCAAAATAAGCTAATAAGCACTTCAAGATAAGCCCAAAATAAGCTCTAGAACAAACTGAATAAGCACAACTTGATTTTCTTGCCAAAACTGATTAAAGAACTCAAATGATGAACGGGAAGTCAAGTTAGAACAAATTTCATCAAGTAATAAGCTGGAAATTTGAATTAAGCTAAATTCGGCTTATTGTTGACCAAGCGTTGACCAAAAATTTTTGACAAAAAGCTGAAACACTCAAAAATCATGTAATACCATATTCTAAGTGGATTTATGCAATAAAATGACTTGGTTAATGAATAGAATCAAGAGATCTCAAAAATCAGTTTCAAGTTACAGAAACTTAGCTTATCTCAACCTTTCTGATTTTTGCTTATTTCTCTTTGCTGAATGAAAACTGTATAGAATGCTTTTGGAATCTGAAACTTTATGATATGAACTACAATTGAGAACTGGTTTGACAAGATTTCATTAAGAATTCATTAAATGCCAAGCAAATCAAATTGAGAACTTTTTAAAGCAAAACTGCATGAAAATGAGACCCAAACTTTTTATGGCCAATTGCCTTTTTGACCTTCAATTTGACTTAAGACTTACTCAAAACACTTTGTTATGACATATTGACTAGATATGAACATTAATTTGCCAATACTCAATACTTGAAAATCAATAACCAACTAATGCCAAACACTCCTTATCTGAGATTTATGAGAATTTCCAAAGACTTTTTAAAGAACTGATTTAGCTGAATGAAATCCTTTAGCTATCCAAACTTGAGACTCAAAATAAGATGTTTTAAGACTACAAACAAGCACTAAGAACAACTTTTACTCAATTAAGATGCAAAGATTGAAAATGACTGAAATAAGCTATGACTAGAAAATAATCCAAAGTAAAAGCAGTAAAACAAGAATAAGCTACAAGTAAGTACTCAATCAAACAATCAGCCAAATTAAACAACTTTGATCATGCATTCATCAAATTTACACTAGGAAAAGTAGCATGCAATTGACTTATTTAGTGGAACCAAAATCAGAAACTTCAAGACCTTTTGTAGTAACCATTGGGAAGAAGAGGAGTGCTGAACTCTCTTATCCTAGTGATAACCACCACCTTATCACTAGCTCAATCAATCAACTATCATCATCAGCTACAAATCACTAGAAATCATCATCAAGGCATGGAATCTTCATAAATGCTAAGCTTGAACTGAAATTACTCAAACAGCTAGAATTCTTCTTCAAATTCAGTTATGATCATTCAATGATCATAACAAACTCAATGCAGTAACTCAATGATCAAGTGGTAGCAGGGAATGAACAGTAGAGTGAATATAAAATTTGGCGGGAAAAGGAGAATTCAAATTTCATTCATGGAAAGTTGTTACAAAGTTGTTGGAATGAAGCTAACTAACTAACTAACTCAAGAGTTTGTCAGACTCTTGAGTAGTTAAGCTAAAAAGGAAGAAGGATGAAAGAAAAATGTAAAGTGTGTGTTTTTACAATTTTTAACTACTTATTACAAATGAGGACCTAGCAGCTATTTATAGGCTTGAAGAAGGAGTTTGTTGGGGATGATGACGTGTTGAGACCAATCCCAGGTCTCCACGTGGCATGATTTTGCAAAATTGATCTTCAAAGTATGAACACGAATTGGGGCTTTCTTCTTGAGTTGATTTCATGTTAATTGGTGTTTACCATTGTGTTCGTCTCTCCAAAATAGGCACTTCTGATGTTTACAACTTTTCATGATATTCAGTCTAGCTCAAAAACGATCCTGGGAAAATTAAGTTGCTTGAAGATGACACGTGGCACGTTCTGAATGGCTGAAATAGAGTCACACGGATTGCACTGTTAGGATTTTGTTATTTAATGTGTGGCGGCTGAGTGGGTATTAAATGCACATATTTGGCAATCCGTGTGCTCTTAATACTTTCTTCTCATTGGCCCACAACTCAATCACATGGATTAAACTTGTGAAACTTTCCAATATTGGCAGATTTAACCCATGAACTTTGGCAGATTGCACTAAAGGCTTGTAACTTCATTTCTTTGGCACTTTTAGTCCTCCAAACTTCATTTTTGAGCAGAATTGGTCCTTTGACTTTGTTGACTTGATAGTTGACCATGTTTGACTTTGATCTTGGATTTGTTCTATATTTGCACTTTAGTCCTTCAACTTTGATAATTTGTCAAGCTAGGTCCTTGTACTTCAAAGTCTTGTCACTTTTGATCCTTCTTTGTCTTTTTCATCAATTTAAGCTTGATTTTCCCTTGTTTGCTTGAAAATGTATCTTTTTACCTACACAAGTGAACACAAACACAAACATACCACATAACACTGTTTTTGCAAGATAAATTGGTATTTTGCTTCATGTTTTAGGGTTATTTGTTGATAAAAGGATATGAGTTTAAGCTCATATCAAGGTCTCAAGGGGAAAGGATTCATTAATCTCTTGATTTGGAGATTCCCCTTGATAAGGATCCTCAAGTCTACTAACATGATCCGCGGCTAGGTTTTCCGCTCCCTTTTTATCACGAATTTCGATTTTAAATTCTTGTAGGAGAAAAACCCAACGAAGGAGTCTCGGTTTAGTATCTTGCTTGGTCAACAAGTATTTCAAGGTGGAATGGTCGGTGTAAACGATGGTGGTGGAAAGCACAAGATAGGGGCAGAATTTCTCAAAAGCATACACTACAGCTAAAAGCTCTTTTTCGATAGTGGTATAATGCAATTGAGCCCCCGTCATTGTCTTACTAGCATAATGAATGGGTTGGAAATGTTTGTTAACTCGTTGACCTAAAACCGCTCCTACCGCGAAATCACTAGCATAGCACATTAGCTCGAAAGGTAACTCCCAATTTGGAGAGACTAAGACCGGTGCCTTAGTTAATTTACCTTTAAGTAATTCGAAAGAGTCGAGACATTCTTGTGAGAAGATGAAAGGAGCATCCTTTTCTAAGAGATGAGTCATTGGACGAGCTATTTTCGAGAAATCTTGGATGAAACGTCGATAAAATCCCGCATGGCCTAAAAAACTTCTAACTCCTTTGACGGTGGTAGTTGGAGGTAACTTAGCAATGACGTCAAATTTAGCACGGTCAACTTCGATACCGGCTTTGGAAATTTTATGACCGAGGACGATGCCTTCTTTTACCAAATGGCATTTTTCCCAATTAAGAACGAGACGAGTGTCTTCACACCGTTTAAGCATACGTTCTAAATTAGCAAGGCAAGAAGAGAAAGAATCACCATAGACCGAGAAATCGTCCATAAAGACTTCCATAGTTTCTTCTACCATGTCATGAAATATCGCCATCATACACCTTTGGAAAGTCCCGAGAGCATTGCATAAGCCTAAAGGCATTTGTTTGTAAGCAAATGTTCCATAGGGACAAGTGAATGTGGTTTTCTCTTGGTCTTTTGGATCGATAGGGATTTGAAAATATCCAGAAAAGCCATCTAAGAAGCAATAGAAATCATTACCCGCTAAACGCTCGAGCATTTGATCCATGAAAGGAAGAGGGAAATGATCCTTACGAGTGGCATCATTGAGCTTACGATAATCGATGCAAACTCTCCAACCCGTTACGAGTCGAGTAGGAATTAACTCGTTGTTTTCATTGGAAACAACGGTGATTCCGCCTTTCTTAGGCACACAATGGACGGGACTAACCCATGGCGAATCCGAGATAGGGTAAATCATTCCGGCATCGAGAAGTTTGATAACTTCTTTCTTAATGACTTCATGAAATTTTGGATTAACCCTTCTTTGATTTTGGATTGCGGGTTTAAAGTCATCTTCCATGAGAATTTTATGAGTACAAAAATTAGGATCAATTCTGCGAATGTCGGAGATTTTCCAAGCAATTGCTTTCTTATGATTCTTAAGCACATCAATAAGTCGGGATTTTTCATCTTCTTTTAAGTCCTTAGCAATAATGACGGGTAACTTATTATCCTCCTCTAAGAAAACATACTCTAAATGAGACGGTAAATCCTTAAGCTCTAAATCCGGTGGATTGTCAATGGAAGGTTTAGTCAAATTAGGATCATCGTTTGTAACTTCCTTAGGAGTAGGTGGAGAAATATGGTCCTCATTGAGAAGTCTCTCAATGGTACGAATGTCTTCTTCCCAATCGGTGGGAGAATCGTCATATTTTAGATCCACATCCCCTAAACTCGCTTCAAATTCTTGTAAAAGAAAGTTACTTTCTCCAAATGGAGTCAATGAAGGAGCAATAGAAGCTACGGTCTCAACATGAGGTAAAAGAGAAATCCCGCTCTTACAAGCCTCGTGAAAATGTTCTTTGCATGCTTCGTCGAGCACTACGATGTAATTCACGGATTCGGGCTCATCGGGAAGTTTGGAAAGTTTACCCATGTTAAAGACGATTTTATCATCCCCGACCCTCATGATAAGTTCACCCGCGGCTACATCAATTAATGTACGCCCGGTTCTCAAGAAGGGTCGTCCCACAATTAAGGGAACACGGGGATCCATCTCATAGTCGACTACAACGAAGTCGGCGGGAAAAGTGAATTTGTCAACTCCTACAAAAACATCCTCGGCTATCCCCATCGGATAAGCAACCATACAGTTAGCTAATTCCAATGTTATACGAGTGGGGACTAGCTCGGGTAAAGATAATTGTTTCCACACGGACAATGGCATAAGATTGATACTCGCTCTGAGATCCGCCAAAGTCATACAATTCTCAACACCCGGAAAATTACAAGGAATAAGGAATCGACCGCGATCTCCTAACTTAACCGGTAATTTTCTTAAAAGAATCGCGGAACAATTCTCATTCAACTGGGTATTGGCAATATCAAGCAACTTTTCCTTATCACTTAAAAGGTCCTTAAACATCTTAGTGTACTTAGGCATGTGAGCGAGCGCCTCGGCAACGGTGATATTAAAATTCAATTGTTTGAACATTTTAAGGAAGTTTAAAACTTGAATATCATCCTTATTCTTCAATTTCTCTTTCCGCAACCTTGAGGGATAAGGTATATTGGGTTGAGATGAAGGCTTTGGAGTGGATTGATCACTCAAATCCTTTGGTGGAGGAGGAGGAATAGAAATGGAAGGTGAAGGAACCGGTTTAGGAACCGAAGGTGTGGTAGAAAATTTGGGTATCGGTGGAACATAAGGTGTAGACGAATGCATAACGGGTGGTATGTCACAAGTGGAAGAAGCAGGAGGTTGTGTAGAAGAAGAAGGTATCTCGGGTCCTTGGTTAGGTGGGGGATAGTAAGGTTCTACGGTGGTCTTACCGCTCCTAGTAGTAATAGCATTAACATTGGCCCTAGGATTGGTCACGGTGTTCGAAGGGAGGGCACCTTGGGGACGAAGGTTTTGAATCATTGTCAACAATTTCTTATCGATCGATTATTGCATCTCTCTCATAATTCGTTCATGGTCGGTCAATTTTTGTAGAACCAAGTCCATTTGAGGGTTATGCATGTTCATTTGATTATACCCTTGATTGTTAAAACCTTGATTAGGAAAACCTTGGTTTTGATATTGATTATAACCTTGATTAAATCCTTGATTTTGAAAACCTTGGTTATTAAATCCTTGATTTTGGTTATTGAACCCTTGGGTTTGCCCTTGAAAATTCCCTTGATTTTGATTAAAACCCCGTTGATTAGAAATTCCTTGAAAATTACCCCGTTGAGGACCTTGGTTCCTATTTTGGGCGGGTGGGGGTGGTCTTTGTGGTGCTACAAAACCCGGGGGAGCCAAATAGTTATTAGACTTGTAAGACAAATGGTTAACATCCACATTTCGTTTGAAATGAATCCGCTCATTTTCATCGTTATTATAAACATAAACTTCTTGTTGATTATTGTAAACCTTGTCACATTTAAAGTATGAATGCGGTCCACCACAAGTCTCACACGTTTCACAATTTTCTTTCACGGCATTCACATGTGTAGTGAGGGCGTCGGTTTTTAGAGCAAGTGTTTCAACAAGCGAAGTGAGTTTATCGATTCTCTTGTCACTCTCACTAGAACTAGCACTTGCCATAGTGGCCCTAACACTCTTGGTTTGCACTTTACCCTTGTTTTCAATTATGGCCCAAGCCTCGTTCATTGATTTCACAAGAATATTGCCCCCCGCGGCACTATTAAGTGAGTCTTGGTCATTTTGAGTTAAACCATTGTAAAACGTATTAATTTGATGCACTTTAGTGAAACCGTGTTGTGGACATTTTCTTAAAAGATCTTTAAATAGATCCCAAGACTCACTAAACGTTTCCCCATATTGTTGTTCAAAGGTGATGATCTCATTCCTTAAAGAAGTAGTCCGTGATGGTGGGAAAAAGTAGTTTATGAACTTGGTCTCTAAGTCGATCCATGTGGTAATACTTTGAGGTGGTTCCTTATCAAGCCAAATCCGGGCTTGTCCCTCGAGGGAAAAAGGAAAGAGTTGCAAACGAATAGCCTCTTGTGGCACCCCATTGTATTTGACGGTGTTGGCTAATTGTATGAAACGTTTGATATGAGCGTGTGGGTCATCATTAGTAAGGCCTAAAATGGTGTAGCGGAAACCATTTGAATAAAACCCGTTTTAAGTTCAAAATTATTAGCTCCAATATCCGGCACCACAATCGTTTCCTTCCACGTGAGATTGTAGAACTCAATCATTGGTCGATTATCCGTTGCCATCGTATTGTCGAAAGCTCGATTCTCGGGATCGGCTTTAATGATGGTCTTTTTGTTTTTCTTCTTCTTCTTCTTTTTGGAAGACTTAGAAGAGTTTGGTACACCAATCGGTACGTATGTATGCGCGTGAGTGCGCATACAATTAAAACTTTGGAATGAGGTAGGTGACCTCGGTCGACTTTGAGAGGAAAACGATTTTCCCTCTCGAGGAGCAATATGAAAAATCTACAAAAATATATACTTAATTACTAATTGAGTTGGCAAACCAATAATCGGTCGTCCCTCTCAATATACGCACAAGCAAGCGGGGAAACGAGGTGGCACAAAGCACTTAAAAACCTTTTTCCTTAGACGACCTTTTATAGCGCGTCGCCTTATACCCACCTTATAGATTGTATATATCGAGTTCAAACGTCTTACTAGTATTTATCTATTTTGCCCTTTTTTCTCGTTACGGATGCGACTACAATAGTTAGGTGATGAAATCCCAACTAAGGCTTATTTGAAAAGTAGGTAAATTATTGTGCTACGTAATATACTATAGTAAAAGAAAAATCTTTTTGTATTTTTTAGAAAAATATATATTCACAATAAAAACGAAAGAAATCGAACTAAGAAAAATAACACTAATACGTAATATTTTTGGTGTAATACTTTTAGGAAAAAGTATTACTTTTTGGTTTTTTAAAATTTTTTTGGTGCAAATCTTAGGAAAGAAATTGCTTTTTGTGATTTTTTTATTTTTTTATAGTTTTAAGTTTTTTATTTTCTTTTGTATTTTTGATTTTTGTGCAAGAAAATTAACGTTCAAAGAGAACGGATCCCAAAATCCAAACGTCTTCACGAAAAATCGTCAATCGTGCGAGCGAAGCGGCAGCGGCGCCATTTTAATATAGCCATTTTTTGTTTTTGTCAATTAGGTTCGTTTTTCCTCGACTCGACTCGAATTTGATTTCCAATTAACGAAAGACTTAATTTGTTTTTGGTAACTATATTTTTTTGGTTTTTTAAACTAAAAGACTATTTAATATTAAAAACTATTAAAACAATTTAAAAAAAACTAATTTTAAAACAAAACTTAAATCTAAATTGAAATCTAATTAATTTTAGACTAAAGATTTTTTTAAAAACCTTAAATGAATCTATTTTAAAATAAAACTAAATTAATTGAATTAAACTAATTTAAAATCTACTGAAAACTAAATTAAAATTATAAAAGCAAATAAAATATTTTTTTAACTTTTTATATTTTTATAACTGAATTAAAGGAAAACTATTTAAATAGTTTTTAATTAAATTGAAATAAAACTTTTTATTAAATAAATCTAATAAAACTAAACTTGTATTAAAGATAATTAAACTAAATCTGGCAATGTAAATAAACCTATATTAATTAAAAGCTATGTAAATAAACACAAAAAGTGGTCTAGATGAGATGGTTATGCTGTATGGCAACTGGACAGGAGGTCCAGGGTTCGAGTCCCAAATTGGACGTTTTTGATAATAATATTTTTGTAACTTCTTTTATTGGACTTACAGATTAACAGATAAATTGGATTTGTTAAGTATCAACAATATAAGCACAGATTAAAAACCAAAATAAGCCATTTAGCCATAACAAATAAGCAACTAAAAGTGAATAAGCCAATTAAGCAATTTAAACTAAAAAGCTAAAATGAAAAAAGACAGAATAAGCTGATATGAACTATCTATAACAATAAGCAACCAAACGATCCTATAAGCTAAACGAGCAGATTAACATGACATAAGCAGATCCAAACGAGCAAATCTAAACATCAAACTAATTTCACAATAAGCAGATCCAAAAATATTCGATTATCAAGCAGATACAAATAGATAAGCTATATAAGAAAATCAAATACAACTTAAATAGTAATTAAGAACTATGCAAGCAGATTTAAATAGACTCCTAAACAAATACCCACATAAATCTTAATAAAATCAACCAATCCGAATAACTATGTAACTAAAACAGTTTAACCAAACAATAGCATATTCATATAACTGAAAATAAACATAAGCAATAAAACTAAACAAGCAGATCTTAAACAATTCCAAAATAAACTCAAAACAAAACAATACTATAAGCAGATCCTAATAACTCGAAAACTTTAGCAGTTATATAAAAACTTAACACAAACAGCAGATTAAACAAATATAATTAACAACTAAATAAAGAGAAACACAAACCTAGTGACGATAACCGTTGGGCAGTAGGGTGGGCGCTGAACCCCCAATTACTCGAAACCGAGACCAAACGAACCAACACCACCTCCTTTCTACCCAAAATTCATCATCATCATCATAAACAGTAACCAATATATTTTTAATATAATTTCCCATTAGGGGAAATTATCCCTTATCTTTTTAATTCAACTATTATTTAATCAAAAATAAATTCAAGATAATAAAGCAATAATATTAAACGAGACACCAAATTTAAACCGAAACTTTAATTTTCATTAACGAAATTCAGAGTACAATACTTTTAAAAAAAAAAGAAATTACATCAAATCCTAAATCTATTTTTCATAAAATAAAAATTAAACTAAAAGAAAAGGCACTCTAAAATTACAGATAGGAGGGGGTTTTATAGGCAAACCCCTAGAAACCCTCTTGTTAGCTTCAATATTAAGCATCCAATCCGAACCGTTGAATCTATCTTTTCTTCTTCTCTCTCTTCATTTTCTTCAATCTACGGTGGATGATCACTCTTGCATCACTTGGATTGCCAGCATGGTAGAAGTTTTGTTTGTTGTGTTAGTTTGAGGGTGAGGTGGATCACTCTGATTGGTGGGAGGGTTTGTAGTGATGTGGTATAGCCAATCAAATGAAAGGATTTGGCCACGTCGGATTTGAAAAGAGGACCACAAGTGAGTGGATCATCCAAAAACTATGGGATTTAATTCCCATAGGTGTGAATTAACTTTTTAGGGTAAAACCCCTAATTTTAATTGAGTAATTTGTGATGGTAATTTTTAGGGTTTGGGCAACTGGCTGCATTTTTGGGGAAGAAAGAAATGGGGAGGATAAACAGTAAATGGTTGCATAGTTTGTAACGCAAAATGGGGTGAGTGGGGTAAATAAACATTTATTTATTTTGAGTGAGGGTGAGTAAAGATAAACATGTGGGAGTGAACTAGGGTGCGTGTGTGTTTGTGTTGACCTGGGGTTGACCATCTTTTTGAGAAGTAAATTGTTTCATCCGTCCCATGTGTTTGTGTAAATGGGCTTAAGGCCCAATTTCTTCCAATCCGTGCATAGCAAATGGCTTATTGGACTTTGTAACTCTTATTAAGAAACTTTTAACTTCCAAATGGGCTTTTGAGCCCATTAACCTGAATGTGGGACCCACTTGGCTTGAAATCTTCGTAACATTAAATCACTAGAAATCGAGCTCAAATTTGGCTTTGTTGATCATTTCTTCAAAACCGTGTCGGTTTCGCTGGTTTTCGTGAACTTGGGCACACTTTTGGTCTTTGACATTGTCTTTGTCTCTTTCTTGGACTTTTCTTCGACATTTGACCGTGAAATCCCGTGTTTTATCTTCTTTTGATCATTTGTACCTATTTAACACAAAAACACAAAACCACGCGTAATTCCGACTATTACGATATTAAACACATGATTATGTCTCGTTTTTCCATGATTTTAGTGGCAAAAGGATACGTGTTTTCACACTTATTAATAGGTCATCTCTACAGTAACTCCATCGTGTCGGACGGTGGCAAGGTCGAAGAAAATGGACAAGGACTGCTCCTAAGCAGATAGAGCAACATGGGTCTGGTCCTGGAGACTCTCCATGGTATGGATACTCTGGTGGAGACGATAGTTCTCCTCCCAAAGCCACTACAATGCCTCGTCAGTCTTGGCCTGGACGCCTCGGGCTTCCTGTGCCTCTCCCCTCACAGTATGAGTGAGAGAGTCGATGCTAAACTACATCTTAAAAAAATCAATTCCCTCGTTTATCGTTCAAGGAGCCTTAGGGTGTGGACAATAGATGGGGAGCATTTTTACATCTTAAAAAGCCTAAGGGTATATGATGTGAACTTGCTAAACTCCACATAAAGTCTACATGACTTTGGAGGAATAATTAATAAGTAGTACAACACTTGATTGAAAAGGAAATTACAATAACCCTAATTCTATTTTTTCAGAAAATAAAAAAATTAAACTAAAAAGAAAAGGCACCCTAAATTACAGATGTGAGGGGGGTTTTTATAGGCAAACCCCTTGGAAACACTCTTCTTAGCTTCAATAGTAAGCATCAAATCCAGGCCGTCAAACACGTTATTTTCTTCTTTCTCTCTCTTCTTTCTTTGATCAACGGATGGAAATGCATCTTTGAGCCACGGATTGCCAGGCTGGCAGAAGTTGTGTTACTTGTGCTAGTTTGAGGGTGATGTGGATTGATCTTACTGGTGGGAGGGTTTGTGGTGATGTGGTATAGCCAATCACAAAAAGGAATGAAGCCACGTCGGAAGGAGAGATGAGGACCACCTTTAGTGCTGCTTCCGAAAACTATGGGGATTTAATCCCAATTGGTGTGAATTAACCAATAAGGGTAAAACCCCCAATTATGGGTGAGTAAATTGTGTGATGGTAAAAATAAGGGTTTGAGATTGGCTGCGTTTATTTGGGGAAGATGGAAGTGGGTGAAAGTTTTACTTTGTTTGTAACGTAATGAAAAGTGGGGATGGTAAATACGTTTTATTTATTTTGTGGGGTGAGTAGTGGGTGTTTACACGTGTGTGGGGAGGTGTAGTAGACACGTTTGTGGTTGTGTTGACTGAGTTTGACTTAGCAAAAGTGAAAAGTTTATTCACTTCTTTCGTTTCATCCGTCCCATGTTTATTATGTAATGGGCTTGAGGCCCAATTACTTCCAGTCCGTCCACAAAGCTCCAATGTCTTGCAAAATAATCTTTTCACTTAGTATTTGATTTTGGGCCATATTGGGCTTTTCAAAATAACTTAAGCATCTTAATAACTCCAAATGGGCTTTTGAGCCCATTAACCCAAATATGGGACCCACAAAGCTCCAATGTCTTCAAAAAGATTAAATTTGATAAAATCGAGCTCGATTTTGGCTTTCTCGATCTTTTCTTCAATTCCGTGTTGATTTTGACGGTTTTCGTGATCTTTGGCACACTTTTGGTCTTTTGACTTTGTCTTCGTCTCTTTTTGGACTTTTCTTCAACATTTGACCGTGAAATCCCGTGCTTTCTCTTCTTTTGATCATTTGTACCTATTTAACACAAAAACACAAAACCACGCGTAATTCTGACTTTTACGACATTAAACACATGATTAGGTCTTGTTTTTCCTTGATTTTAGTGGCAAAAGGATAAGTGTTTACACACTTATTAAATCCCCTACACTTGACCATTGCAATGACCCCATACAATGCATAGTTTTAAAGCATAAAGTTACATTTTTCTTGTTATCAACCCATCTTGGCCTTTATTAAGATATACTATTACTACTACGACGGAAAAAAAACTTTAAAGGAAACAAAAGTTATAACAATTTATTAACTTGGAAATTATTTGATGGAAGAAACTCGTAAAGAAATCTAAGACTTAGATTAGGGCTTTAGTGTTATGAATATTAATCACCCTCAAGTTTCACGTTCCACATACCAAGCTTAAAAACGAGATCATTGTTTACCATAAGTCCTTAAGTTAAATCCCACTCATATAAGATAATTGTGTAATACTCTTTCTCCAATTCCTACTTTGTATCTCTAGATTTTATTGATTGTCATTCACCCGTAGGCTCATTTGACTTATTTGATAATTATTATTCCAAAAATGAAGGCCAAACGGTGCAAACCCGACACTCAAAACCTAACCTCGTCCTCAAAAACGTTGTCACTAAAGTAAGCCCACATCAAGGATGCTTTACCACGATTTGGGGAATAAATTCCCGGACCCAAAATTTGGCCAAATAGTACTACTTATTAATTATTCCTCCAAAGTCATGTAGACTTTATGTGGAGTTTAGCAAGTTCACATCATATACCCTTAGGCTTTTTAAGATGTAAAAATGCTCCCCATCTATTGTCCACACCCTAAGGCTCCTTGAACGATAAACGAGGGAAATGATTTTTTTGATCAATTTTTATTCAACACTTACCATGCCATACACCCTAAGGCTCAAATGACAAGGTTCGTGCTACATGCCCCACACCATAAGGCTCCTTGAGGTCATGTTTTAATCTTATTCTTTCTTTATTTATGATATATATAGTAGGGAAAATTCCGCGGTCCCATGGTCTGAATACCTCCTACTTAGTGGTTATGAGCCACCTTAGTCGGAAGTCCACAACGCTGGCACCCTCAATGTGTTTATGCTTTAATTACAAGGAGAATAAAGATTTGGCTAAGAGTTAAGATATCGAATCTACACCGCAAGAATCCTCGTTTATTAAGCAATTAAATATACAAGCGGGAATAAAGAGCCACAAAACTCATATAAGCAAAAATTAACCCTTAAACTTATTATCAACTCTATCATCTCTCGTTCTCCACAATTTAAAATCTCAAGGAATGAGACTCGTGGATGCTTAGCCTAATAAACCAATTAAGGTCCATATGGTTAAGGATACTAGCTAGAGTAAACTTGGATAAGTAAACTCGGGTTGAGTCAAAATATTCATGACGGGCCTAATATATCAAAGATATCTAAACTTGTTAAAACCATTTTATTCATTTATTTATTTTTGACTTTATTCTTGAAATGGAAAATATAAATATGATGCAATGACAAAAAGAAAGAAAATAAATGGAAATACTACTAGGCCAAAATAGATCAAAAATTTGAAAAACGTTGAAATTTTTTAAAATTTTCCGGTTAAATAGGGTCAAACTCATGGAAAAGCCCACTAAAATTCGATAGGAGTCCCCCTACACTTAATATAAACATTGTCCTCAATGTTTAGGCATGTGGGAGAATAAACTCCCCTACACTTAGGACATTGAGTACGTTGTTTAAAATCAAGCTAAGGAAGGGACAACTAAAGTGATTACATTTATTTGTTTTATTTATATACATGTATGAATCATAATAGTTTTGATAGAACCGGGTACACGGGATCACGGGTCGCGTCAAAAGTACCAAAAGTGGATCATCAAAGCACATGTCCCTGCAAAACATCATAACACACAAACAACCTACTTGGCTCCCCCTACACTTATTGGTGGAAATGGATGAAGGTGAAAAAGGGTGGAAAGGATGGTAAAAGGTAAAAATCTAACCTAGTTAAATGATGCTTGATTTATTTATCATGAGTCTCTAGCTCGACTCGATTTCCCGAATTAATTCAAGGGAAATGTGGAGAGGGAAGGAATCATCTCATGAGAGATGTCCTCTCCATAGTACAACTTAACCCATTGGCCATTCACCTTAAAGTTGGGCCCATTTGGTTGGGATAACTCAATGGTGCCAACTTTAAGGTGAATGGCCAACGGGTTAAGTTGTACTATAGAGAGGACATCTCTCATCATATGATTCCTTCCCTCTCTACATTTCCCTTGAATTAATTCGGTAAATCAAGTCGAGCTAGAGACTCGTGATAAATAAATCAAGCATCGTTTAACTAGGTTAGATTTTTACCTTTACCATCCTTTCCACCCTTTTTCACCTTCATCCATTCCACCAATAAGTGTAGGGGGAGCCAAGTAGGTTGTTTGTGTGTTGTGATGTTGTGCAGGGACATGTGTTTTGATGATCCACTTTTGGTACTTTTGACGCGACCCGTGATCCCGTGTACCCGGTTCTATCAAAACTATTGTGATTCATACATGTATATAAAAAAACAAATAAATGTAATCACTTTAGTTGTCCCTTCCTTAGCTCGATTTTAAACAACGTACTCAATGTCCTAAGTGTAGGGGAGTTTATTCTCTCACATGCCTAAACATTAAGGACAATGTTTATATTAAGTGTAGGGGGGACTCCTATCGAATTTTAGTGGGCTTATCCATGAGTTTGACCCCATTTAACCGGAAAATTTAAAATTTTTTCAACGCTTTTTCAAATTTTTGATCTATTTTGGCCTAGTAGTATTTCCATTTATTTTCTTTCCTTTTGTCATCGCATCATATTTATATTTTCCATTTCAAAAATAAAATCAAAATAAATTCCAACAATAATAAAACGAGACCAAGATTTAAGAAACTTTAAATTTCATTAATATTAAAAAAAGAGTACAATACTTGATTGAAAAGGAAATTACAATAACCCTAATTCTATTTTTTCAGAAAATAAAAAAATTAAACTAAAAAGAAAAGGCACCCTAAATTACAGATGTGAGGGGGTTTTTATAGGCAAACCCCTTGGAAACCCTCTTCTTAGCTTCAATAGTAAGCATCAAATCCAGGCCGTCAAACACGTTATTTTCTTCTTTCTCTCTCTTCTTTCTTTGATCAACGGATGGAAGTGCATCTTTGAGCCACGGATTGTCAGGCTGGCAGAAGTTGTGTTACTTGTGCTAGTTTGAGGGTGATGTGGATTGATCTTATTGGTGGGAGGGTTTGTGGTGATGTGGTATAGCCAATCACAAAAAGGAATGAAGCCACGTCGGAAATAGAGATGAGGACCACCTTTAGTGCTGCTTCCGAAAATATGGGGATTTAATCCCAATTGGTGTGAATTAACCAATAAGGGTAAAACCCCCAATTATGGGTGAGTAAATTGTGTGATGGTAAAAATTAGGGTTTGAGATTGGCTGCGTTTATTTGGGGAAGATGGAAGTGGGTGAAAGTTTTACTTTGTTTGTAACGTAATGAAAAATGGGGATGGTAAATACGTTTTATTTATTTTGTGGGGGTGAGTAGTGGGTGTTTACACGTGTGTGGGTAGGTGTAGTAGACACGTTTGTGGTTGTGTTGACTGAGTTTGACTTAGCAAAAGTGAAAAGTTTATTCACTTCTTTCGTTTCATCCGTCCCATGTTTGTTATGTAATGGGCTTGAGGCCCAATTGCTTCCAGTCCGTCCGCAAAGCTCCAATGTCTTGCAAAATAATCTCTTCACTTAGTATTTGATTTTGGGGCATATTGGGCTTTTCAAAATAACTTAAGCATCTTAATAAATCCAAATGGGCTTTTGAGCCCATTAAACCAAATGTGGGACCCACAAAGCTCCAATGTCTTCAAAAGATTAAATCCGATAAAATCGAGCTCGATTTTGGCTTTCTCGATCTTTTCTTCAATTCCGTGTTGATTTTGACGGTTTTCGTGATCTTCGGCACACTTTTGGTCTTTTGACTTTGTCTTCGTCTCTTTTTGGACTTTTCTTCAACATTTGACCGTGAAATCCCGTGTTTTCTCTTCTTTTGATCATTTGTACCTATTTAACACAAAAACACAAAACCACGCGTAATTCCGACTTTTACGACATTAAACACATGATTAGGACTTGTTTTTCCTTGATTTTAGTGGCAAAAGTATAAGTGTTTACACACTTATTAAGAGTCGATGCGCTCATGGATGGTAGTATAGCCCAGTTGACCAGTTGTCAACAGGATGCAGAGGTCGGATATCTCCCACTCCTGGCGTGCGGCCAGTGCGGCGATCTGGGCCTGGACAGAGTCGGCATGTCCCACCCCAGAGCCTTCCCTGATCTCAAAAGTGGAGCCGGGTATAGACTCGGGAAAATAGCCCGATGGTAAAGACGTAGGTACAAAAGATGGTAGGTGTGGAGACACCTGGTCCTCCTCCATAGAGGTGGGGACCATTATGGCTGATGCTGGAGCAGAAAAAGGGTCCTATGGAAGTACAACTTCGATGGTCTGATCATCTTCCAAGTCAGAGGCTGATAACCATCCACATTGTACGGATCGTGGAGATTAACAGGTAGCTGGAGCAGGTACTACTACTGGTAGAAAAGTCATAGGTGTAGTAGGCGAAGTCATGATGCTCTGAAAATAATAATATTTTAAATTTGAAGTAAGTATATGCTTACAAACAAAGGAAAAATATTATTTTTGGCTACAAGTTTTATGAAGTATATCCCTTTTAAACAATCATCGTAATGTTTCAAGGTTATATATATTAATACTTATATATATATATATATATATATATATATATATATATATATATATATATATATATATATATATATATATATATATATATATATATAAATCATTTAACCTGTTTATTTATCAATCAATAACACTTAGTTCACATAGCACATAATTCCCTACGATCTACCTGCTTAACTAATACGGTCCCCAAAAAAATCCCAAAGATTTTATAAAGGCATAGTCTAGTTTTAAATAAAAGAAAAATCACTTTATTTTTATTTTATATAAAATTTTATCTGGTTCTCTAATGCTCTGATACCATTCTCTGTGACACCCCGGGTAGGGTCAAAATATGCAGAATTATCAACGGAGATGTCACAAGGGTGGATCGACAACACATAGTTCATAGAGCATAAGATAAAGGATTATTCAAAACAGATTACATGGTTGTTCTATAAATTAATAAAAATTGTCTTTAACATGACATAAGTAAATTGTTCATTTTTCCCAAATGGAACCGTTGACAATTCCTAAAATGCAGATTACATAGATGCTTGAGTCCATGTACATATCACGTACTAACTTCATTTCCCTAAGAAAAACATGCTTAGAGGGTCAACATAAAGTTGGTGAATATACAGGTTTAACAATAATTAGTTTGGACATACATTAATCATAGAAGTAACAATGCACAAAGCATTCTTACTAAAAAGTAGATTACATTTGCTATTACTCGTAACTGAAGCTTAACCTTCCATAGTCCTCAAAAGATGAGGACGTAGTGTCTTACAAAAAGATACCCAAACCCAGTTCCAACATGGTGTACATCTGTTGTCCCGGCCAAGGCACAGTAAGCATGACTCACCCAGATGGGGATGGTCAATCCCTAATAGATCTATTTATAACATTCGGGTGATTTACAACAATTTAACAGTTTCTATAATAGTCAATCATAGTCAAGTTTATACAATTCAGTTATGTCCATTTAAAATAGTTGCATGTTTTCTCCCCCGTAGAGGAAAAGTTTATCGATAGTTTATATGGGGCTATAAACTCACCTGGGAGTTGGCAATAGCTGTATAACACGAATATCCAAATAATGCTCATGCCAAAAGTTATGCCTAATCAAATAGTACAGTCTTAATAGATAGTACAAAGAACATATGTGTATGCTTAAACAGATTTTTAATCAGTTTATTAATGCTACAGTATTTAACTAAATAACTGTAGTACAAGTATTAACGATATCCATTTAAACTTATCTATATAAGTTTCATTTCTAAGTAAACATAAAATGTCTTACTTATGATACTAGTTTGCATTTGTAGTACATGTACTAATAATAACCATTCAAACTTACAATTAAGTTTCCTATTTAAGTAGACATATAATGTCTTACTTATAGTATCAGTTTACGTTCGCAGTTCATGTATTATTAACATTCATGTAAACTTACCATTAAGTTTCATATTTAAGTAAATACAAAAATGTTCTACTTAAAATATTAATTTACGTTCGTAGTACATGTATTAATAATAACCATTTAAACTTATAATTAAGTTTCGTATTTAAGTAGACATAAAATGTCTTACTTATAATATTAATTTATGTTTGCAGTTCATGTATTATTAACATCCATTTAAACTTACCATTAACTTTCATATTTAAGTAAACACACAAAGGTTCTACTTAAAATATTAATATTCAATTTATTTATCGTTCATATAATTTTATATCCTAAAAGTATGAGTTCATGCATTAATAATGCATATCCATATTGTTTATACAATTTATTTCATAAAGCAAAATATAAATATTTTATTTTTGAGAAATAAAATAATATTTTATTTAACTTTAAAGTTCCTATAAATTATTTAACATTTATAAAATAATTTATAAATTACAAGTTTAAGAATTTATATTATAATTCTTATAGTTTAGGGTTTGTCTAAGTTTTACTAAGTTTAAAAATAGAATTAGGGCTAGGGCTTGTTAAAGTTTCGGTACATGGCAAAACTAGTTCCTCCATATTTTAAACAAAGTATAACTTTCGGATTTTACACATTTGGTACCTAGGGCTTGTTAATGTTTCGGCTTATGGCAGATTTAGTCCTCCTAGTTATATCTAGGTTTTATAAATTCCCTAAAATGACAAAACAGCCCCTAGGGCTTCTTTAAGTTTCGGATTAATACAAAAATGGTCTTTAGAGTTATAAAATGACAAAATAACTTTTAGAAACTTTCCAAAATGGTCCCTAGGGTTTATTATGCCACGAATGATATTAATTAAACCCTAGACTTTTGGATAATTACATTTTCAATCCTTGTGTCTACTAATTTATCAAAGCAAGTTTCATAAGTCACGGTTTTAGTCCTTAAGTTTCATAAATTGTCATTTTAGTCCAAAAGTTTTTATAAGTTATATTTTATTATAAAAACTTTTATTTAAACATTCAAAACATTTTATGGGCTCATTAAATGGGCTAAAATATCTAATGGGCCATTTAGTGGGCCTAAATATATTTTAAGTCCACTAACTTGTTTAAATGAGCCTTTAAAACATTTATTGGGCTTAAATACATTTTAAGTCCATTAATTAACTAAATAGGCCTAAGTATAATCTTAAGTCCATTAAGATACTAAGATTTATTAAATGGGCTTATTGGATCCATTAAGTCTTGTACTAATATTTCATGGGCTTAAATAGTCCATCAATACTACTTTTCATTTCATGTAAGTATTAATCTAAGATTTTCTTATAAGCTTATTATTAACTTATCCATATTTAGTTTTAAACCTTAATAAAAGAATAAAACTTATAGTTTATTTTATTTGATGTACCAAATGAGATCTAGATGTGTTACAAGGTTGCATGCAAGTCATAAGCTCTAATATGAGCTTATAACTCACGACTATAAATAATTATAGCTTATTAAGATGAGTCAAAACTTGTTTTAAGGTTGCATGTACTTATAAGTGTCCCCATAATAAGATCTAGCTATGTACAAATCAAGAAATCAAGTCATAAGTCCATACATACATACATATAGCCCACGACTATAATTTTTATCTTGGTGTTTCCAAGATGAACTTTTTAGCTAGTTTTATGTCTTGTAAATATTCATATATATAAAACATGATTATCTAGGCTTCTTGCATGTTTCCAAGATTACCATAATTCTAAGAAAACAACATATAGCTCACGGCTATATTGTTTTCTCCCAATGTTCCCATAAGATCTATAAACTTGTTTTATGTTTATCATGTTAAGTTAACACTTATCACTAGATCTAGGTTTTATATAAGCATGCATGTACATCTAAAACCCATTTAAGGTTATATATAACCCACTGCCATATATATATATATATTGTGACAACCCTGGTTTTGAGGTTTGTCACTTAGTTTTAATTTGTGCTAGTTACGTGTCTTTACGTGTTTATGTGCTTATTGGTGTGAATAGATTGTGGTTTGGATATCGTTTTCGGTACAGGGTACCTTGTGAGTGAAACGATGTGTGATGATTTCATGTTCATGAGCTCACAGGGTAGTGACTATGAAGTGAAATGGTGTTATTTAGTGGCTTTAAGTATACGTATATGTATTATAGAAAATCGTATTTTTACGATTTACGGTTTAGCATTTAGAGGTCTCGGATGAGGTAATTAGTCATATGGATATTTTTCGGGATGGTTTTAAGTCATTTAGGACTTAGTTATAAAGTTTATTTCAAAATTTGAGAATTTTTTTAAAAGTGTATATTTTACGTCTTTTACGGTAAAACGCGTAAAAACTGACTAGTTTTACGGTTTTGAGGTTTTGGAGGCTTTAGGGGCTGAAATAAATTAAGGTAAATTAAGGTAATATTATTAATACATATATTAATAATAAAAAGAAAAAAAACGAAATTAAGGAGGTTGTGGGTCGGTTTGAACGCAAGAAAAGAAAGAAAAAGGAAAAAGGGAGGAAAAAGGAAAGTGGGCTATGGGTTGGACTAGGATTCACCCATACCCTATATAAAGTTATACTAAACAAAAAAATTCATTATTTTTCCCTGGAGATAAAAAAAGTCGTGAGTTTCATAGAGGGTTTTTAGGGTTCTTCATAATTTTGGGGGTTTTCATAAATCAAAGGTAAACCTTCATAACCCTTTTCAATTTAATTGTTTTTATGTTTTCTTTAATCATCTTATGATGGATTTAGGTTAGGGTTTAATTTAAAAACAGTAAATTAACGTTATATTGATCATAATATGATGATTACATAAATTATAGCTTGTAATTAGTGGGATTAGGGTTAATTAATGAGGTTAATTTAGTTAAACCCGTTTTTAAAAAATGGGCAGAATTTTGAGTCAATTGTTTTGATCATATTGGGAGTTTTACAAACTCTTATTTTGCGATCCAAGTATCCCTGAAAAGTTATTTTAAGTGGCTTTCCAACGCAAGAAACTAGAACTAAATTGGAGGTCGGGAAGTGGGTCAAAAACAGGTTACAACAGTCGGAGGTCAAAATAGTTTTGAAGTCAGCCTGTTTACTTTTTATGTTTTGGGTTGTTTGGGGTACTTAGGGTTGCATTGGGATCTTCTAACGAACATGAGAGATGGTTTATATATTGTAGTAAGTATCTGCACTTGGGCTAAGGTTTTGGTTTAGGGTAAGACCCCCTAATCATAACAAACTTTTTGTGTGTTTAAAATCAGTAAATCTGGAATGACAAAAGTATATATATATATATATATATATATATATATATATATATATATATATATATATATATATATATATATATATATATATATATATATATATATATATATATATATCGGGGCCTTAATAGTATCTTTAAGGTTGGGGCAAGTGGGAGGTGTTAGCTAACATATATAAAGGAATAAATATTCCCTTTACAGAGATCATGGGTGTGTATAGGTGGGTGTTTGGCTTATAGTTTGGAGACCTAAAACTGGGACTGTTTTTAATAAAATGTTAACGGGATGTGTTATGAAGTAAAACGAGTTAAGGGCTTTATAGAGGGGTGTAATGAGATGCTTAGAGCATATATATGAGGTATATATATGGGAGAAGGTTAGATGTCCATCATAGGTTGATGAGCCATTTTAGTGTTTGGTTCATGTTTTGATTATGTGTTTTTGGTTGTTAGCTTTTTGCTAGTGCGCGGATGTTTGGGGAAGCTCAATCAGGTGAGTTTCATAGTCCCATGTTTACTATTGTTTTTGACTTCCAGATGGGATGGAAGAGACACTATGTTATGTTATTTATAAATTTATGCTGTGAATGTTTTGGCGTTGGTAATGGACTTATGTGTCCATACTTATGTGATTAACTGCTAGATAATTCTTGATTGTTTATGTTTTGACTTGGTATGCAAGGGGATGTTGACAAGGCGGGGCATTGGGGAGGTACATAGATGTGTGAGCATCTATGGGACCAATGTATAATGGTAAGGTGGGGCCTTGGGGATTGGTTCATAGGTGTTTGGATACCTATGGGAGTATGGTGTATGGTATTGGCTGGGAGCCTTAGTGTTGGTTTGATTTATTAAATCTTGAATGATAGTTGTTAATACATGTTAGTATCACATTGTCCATATGTTTTGAACTTTGATTGTACTCACAGCTTTTTGGTATGATTTGGCGTTTCAGTCTAAACCTATGACTCTCACCAACTTTATGTTGACGTATTTTAGTGTCTCTTTCTGTTGAGAATGTGGTTATGCTTGAGGATAGAAGAGGCTAGATTTGGATGCCTTAGGATTGCATATAGAAGGATATCCTCGTTCCTTCTTAGTTTACCTTTATTTCTTTTAATAAGTGATACATGTTGGCACCTATATGTTTGTTTGGTTTATGTTTATTGTTTGTCTTGGGTAAGTGGTAGGACTGTTATCTACTTACCTAGACTCCTGCTATGTTGAGATATTGTCATGACCTTTGTGTCGCCATTTATGACATTATAGTTGCATTTTAGTTTTCTCTATAGAGACACCGTTTGTTGTGATGATATCCATACGTCGCGCCCCATGTTCTGCCATGGTGGGGTGTGATAGAATGGTATCAGAGACAATGGTTATAGAGAATTAGGTTGCCTAGTCGTGTAGCCTAGTCTATAGCTTAAGGGTCCCTGTATATAGGCGTCATAGGAGTATGTGTGCATTTTACATAAATTGATGTGTTTGGATGTTATTTATTGCGATGTTTTGACTAGTATGAATTGAACCATAGTAAGTTCATACTTAGCCACATGCTATTTTCTTTTCGGGTTGTGACTAGTGCGGGTTGAACCATAATCATCCACGCTAGTTATTGTCATATTTTGCTTAAATTATACATTATAGTACATAATTTGGTACATGGTAGTTTCTATCTTTTGTTGGGTTATTTTATGTACCCGAGAGATATTATTTTCTTTTGATGTTTAAGTCATGTTATCTAAGAATCATGTGGTGGTTCGAGTTATTAGGAGTAGGTGGATATGCAAGGTTTTAAGATGTTTCCACTCTTACGGGCGACATGACTTATAACTGATTATGTTTTCGTTTTGGATTTAGTCTAGGCTGTTTTAGCTAGACTATGGATTTATGTATTCCAAGAGTTTTATTATACTATTTTAATAGATGGAGTTTTGGACCTTATTGTTTATGTGGTTATGTGCTTAGGTGAGTTGATGGATTTATGTGTTATGTATTGTATTGATTCTTATAAGTGTAATCATAGGAGGGAGTGCATTGGGGAAAGGGTAATTGTATAAGTATGGTGGCCAACATAGTTATACAAGTACCACAACTTCAATGGGTTCTCAAGTATGATTGCATGAAAGAGGGTTAGTACATGCTTGTATATGATGAGATGTAGAATTTGGGTATACGTATATATATATGGGTTTATGTAATGGCTGCCTACGATATGGCTATAGTTCTTTTTGTGTTATATGTTTCAGGTTATGGTTGTGTTGTGTGATTTTGGGGTCACACGATATGGTTTGGTTTTGGAGGTGGGCTTTATGCCTTGTTGTGGCACGGTGAGATGGTGATTACTCGTATGAAAAAACGAGCGTATAAAGCGATTGATTGACTTACGTGTATGATAACGAGTATGTTTGGGAGATTCAATAGGTATACCTATGCGGATGTATATATACTAATAGATGTTATGTTATGATTTACGGTCGTTCAGTAGTTATTATAACTTGAACGTACCTAGTACTCTCTTGTGTTTAAACAATTTATTAGAGCTCGAGTTTGGGGGAGTTTCAACGACGTTTTGAATCTTTTGAAGTGTGTCTGGTAGCGTATTCTTTGAGTTTCGTATTTCACGTGTACGTTTTAAAATGGTGTTCTTGAAATAACTTGGGATTTCTTTTGAGATAATGAAATCTTTTGTGTTGGGTCTTACATTTCTTTTGGTCGGTATATATTGATAAAAGGGGGGGGGGACTTGGAGATCTATTATAGGGTTAGATAGTTGGTTGTATTCGGTAAAATAAGGGTAGGGTGTTGGAGGCGTGTTTGAAACAAGATGTAACATAAGATTTCTTTTAATCAACACTTATTTATTTCAAATTCTAAAAGACTTTCTTTAAAATAAAGCGAAGTAAAAGTTCTTTCTACTTACATAATTTATATAATTGGGTTTAACTCATTCACGTCATTTATAATTATTAATACAAGGTTAAATTGAGTTTATGAAGATTTCACATACAATTTTACCTTTCATTAATATAAAACTGTTCTGGTCATAACTTGTTCGTTTTTAGAGCTTTTTGAGTGATTCAAAAGCCAAAAATTATGTACTCGGAACGTACTTTTCAAATATTCAGAAAGTATAGTCATGGAAGTTCAGTGGATTGGTCGGAATTGTTGTACAAGTGTCGGGTTCAAGGTTGAGTTTTGAATAGTAGTTTATTTTTATTTGGGGTGCACGGGATACCTAGTCTTTGGGTGAGTTTTGAGATCGCCTAGAAGGTTGTTTGTAGATGGTTTGAGTCACATAGATGTGGGAGGTAATAATAAAATAAAATAAAAGATATATATTCTTTTGGAAAAGTCGATCTTTTGCACGATTTAAATAATATGTCGCGGGGCGTAATATGTTTTTGTTGCCATTGGGTGTTTCTTGGATTATTTTTTGTTGTCATGGGTCATTTTGAATTGATACATGTTTTGGGTTTGAGTTTTCTTTTGAGTCTCATGGTTTTTGACTTGTTTTAACTGGTGCACGTGAAATGTCGTTAGTTATCCGTTGGTTTGATTCGTTGATCGTATCTTATGGATTCAGGATGTAGTTTTGGTTTCGTATTGTTCGGGAGCGTTGAGCTAGTCATATGAAAGACTTGGTCGCGCCTACACGCTTAAGTAGGTGACCATGAGAGAACGGTCGGAATACCCTTAGTGGGGAGGAAAGAGGTTCGTAGACGAACTAATATGGTCATGAGGTCTATTAGGAGTGCCAAGGGAGATGAATAGAGATTTCTGTAATGTATGGATATTGGCACAAGTAACGTGCCATAGAGAGTTTTGGAAGGGGATATTGTTTAAGGCATGTATGTTTTCTGAAAATTTCCTGAAATTTAGTAGGTTTGCCTATTATTTTGAGATAGAACCATGAATAGAGCAAGTAGGAGAAGTGAGAGGAGTTGCAGTTAGTGTCTTTCCAAGGAAATTGTTGATGGAATGATTTCAAGAACAAGAGTTGATGGAAATTGCAACGGATGCAAGGTAAAAGTTGAGTTGCTTAGTAGTAGATTGGATGTAGAAAGCGGTTGAGTGGTCTGATGAGATGAAGCATTGATCTTTTAAAATGCGTGTAGAATTTTGCAAGTAGAACGAGGTAGGAATTTATTCGTATTGTCGCTAAGAGAGGGTGCAAGGAGGACATAGTTGAAACCGCTAAGGATGTTGTATGAACGCTTTGGGTTTACGGTTATGCATTTGGCTTCGCCAAAGCACTAGCGGTTTTCATGGTGTCAATGAACCAAGTGTGCATTAACGTGTATAAACGAGTTGTCATCGGGAGTATCGACGACATCTTGATCTACTCAAATCTGAGAAGGAGAGTGAGGCGAAGTATGTGTTGGTTTTGGAGTGGAATTATACGTGAGATTTTCAAGTGTGAGTTTTAGTATTAAGTCTACCATGATGAGTAGTTAGAGATGATGACATATCATGGAACCAGCAAGGGGCGAAGTGAAGAAGGATGAGGAAGCATTTTGGAGGCTGAAGAAGTGGATTGGATAATGAGCTGATCTTGGCATTATCGGAAGGACTGGATGAATTCGCGAAGCATGACGATACGTGGAGCAAGGATTTGGACGCGTACGAGGATGACAAAGAAAGGAGATCGCTTATACGTTCCATGAACTGAAGATTTGGAAGAACTGGATAGACTTAGTTAGTGGAGCTGGACTGTTATATCTGTCTAGAATGCTAGAGGCATTTGGTGTACGAGACGTGGAGAATGATCTATACAGATCATGAACGTCTCCAACACATATTCAATCATCTTGATTGAACTTTTGGCAAAGGTGATGGGTGGAGTTAATTGATGAAAGAAAATTGCAAGGCCAAGTACCATCTGGGAAAGGCAAGCATGGTCGATGAGACATGGAATAAGAAGGATGAGGTGAAGCTGAGATGAACTTGAACTATAGGGATGACGTATTAGGGCGGTTTGGATAAAGGATATAGGTTACACGAGTTGAGTTGTCTAAAGCAGAGAACGCGTCAACGTGTATGTTGCGTGGCTTGGACAATCGTAGGGAGGAAAGGACGTAGACTATACTTCCTACATAGATAGGAGTAGCTTAGAAAGGGCGATGTAAGGACGAAGTTGGTGGAAGGGATACATAATGCGGTGTAGGATTAAGTACGATGAGAGTTGGGTGATAGTCGATAGACTGACTAATTCATCTCATATTTCAAGAGGAATGAGAAGTCACGTTGTTGAGAAGTTGGAAGGATTGCGTACGGATGTGATGGAATAGAGGGTTTTGCGTAAAAGATAGCCTAATATGTATGGAATGCCTTATGAAGGATTATGGAAAGGGAAGAGACGACGGGAAGCATCACATTGTGATGTATGGTAGGAGTTGAGGAAGAAAGAAGGAAGTGCGTATAGAAGCGAAGCCTGAATGAAATAGGTCGAGGTAGGAACCGGAGGTAAAACTTTGGTAGAGCTTAATGAGTAGAATGAAGCACAACGCAGGCTAATATTGTCGTAGTGTGGAAAAGGAAATGGCACTGACCTATACTGATTTTTTGGGAGGCTTTGTATGGATAATCGAATGGATGAGGAGATATAGGTGTGATATGCCATAGGGACGAAGGGCTTGGTCTAACCGAGATAACTGCCCTTTTGATGATGTGTATAGATCATAAGTTGATTTGGATTGGAAGAACTAATGGCTATGTGAAAGACCGTCATATGTCACTTTGTAAGGATATTGGAATTTTTAAATAGTTTGGGGTACAGACTAAAGGGAGTTGATGAACATGATTGGATATGAGTATATCCAGCTAACTGGGAAAAGGATAGGCAAGTGAGATTTTTATACAACCTTAGGGGTTACGCTGAGGGCATGAGTGATTGATTTAGAGGGAGTTAGGAAACTCATTAGCGATGGCTGAGTTTTCATATAATGATGATTATCATACTAGAAGTCGATAATGCCATTTGAGGCACTATATGAAAGGATAGGATGAGTTGTCCCCATTGTGGACTAGAATTGGTAAAAGAGGCTATTAATGTGGTAATGGTGTTTGTGGACAGAATGAGAGCAACAAGGGATGGTATGTAGAAAAGGAGGAAACCACTAGATTTAGTGACAAGGTTATGTAGGGAGTTTCACCCATAGTAGCGGGTGATATGTTTTGGTAAAATGGAAGAGTTGATGTAGAGTTTTGTAGGTCCATTTATGTTCTTTGGAAAGATCGGACCATTAGCTTATGAGCATAGTTACCTGGGGGAAATGAATTGTATACATGACACATTTCATGTATTGAGATTGGTAAAGGTTGTTTGAGAATGCATTGTGCATGTACGGTTATTCGGGACTTGTAATAATAAGAGTCTTTGTTTTATCAAAGAGTCATTTGTGAGATTTATTGACTGTGAGGTCAAGAGTTTGGCAATGAATTTAAATATTGTTGGTTAGTATATGTGGTAATTTGAGACTTGAACTAAAGTTCACATGGAAATGAGAGGAGTTCGTTTAGAACAAGTATCCTCATGTGATTTGTTGTTTGTGTGTTTGATCCTAAGGAGTAAATCTCGGGAAGAGATTTCTGTTAGGAGGGAGTGATGTGACAACCCTGGTTTTGAGGTTCGTCACTTAGTTTTATTTTGTGCTAGTTACGTGTCTTTACGTGTTTATGTGCTTATTGGTGTGAATAGATTGTGGTTTGGATATCGTTTCCAGTACGGGGTACCTTGTGAGTGAAACGATGTGCGATGATTTCATGTTCATGAGCTCACATGGTAGTGAGTATGAAGTGAAATGGTGTTATTTAGTGGCTTTACGTATACGTATAAGTATTATAGAAAATCGTATTTTTACGATTTACGGTTTAGCATTTAGAGGTCTCGGATGAGGTAATTAGTCATATGGATATTTTTCGGGATGGTTTTAAGTCATTTAGGACTTAGTTATAAAGTTTATTTCAAAATTTTAGATTTTTTTTAAAAGTGTATATTTTACGTCTTTTACGGTAAAACGCGTAAAAACTGACTAGTTTTACGGTTTTGAGGTTTTGGAGGCTTTAGGAGCTGAAATAAATTTAGGTAAATTAAGGTAATATTATTAATACATATATTAATAATCAAAAGAAAAAAATGAAATTAAGGAGGTTGTGGGTCGGTTTGAACGCAAGAAAAGAAAGAAAAAGGAAAAAGGGAGGAAAAAGGAAAGTGGGCTATGGGTTGGACTAGGATTCACCCATACCCTATATAAAGTTATACTAAACAATAAAATTCATTATTTTTCTCTGGAGATAAAAAAAGTCGTGAGTTTCATAGAGGGTTTTTAGGGTTCTTCATAATTTTGGGGGTTTTCATAAATCAAAGGTAAACCTTCATAACCCTTTTCAATTTAATTGTTTTTATGTTTTCTTTAATCATCTTATGATGGATTTAGGTTAGGGTTTAATTTAAAAATAGTAAATTAATGTTATATTGATCATAATATGATGATTACATAAATTAGGACTTGTAATTAGTGGGATTAGGGTTAATTAATGAGGTTAATTTAGTTAAACCTGTTTTTAAAAACTGGGCAGAATTTTGAGTCAATTGTTTTGATCATATTAGGAGTTCTACAAACTCTTATTTTGTGATCCAAGTATCCCTGAAAAGGTATTTGAAGTGGCTTTCCAATGCAAGAAACTAGAACTAAATTGGAGAAAGGGAAGTGGGTCAAAAACAGGTTACAACAGTCGGAGGTCAAAATAGTTTTGAAGTCAGCCTGTTTACTTTTTAAGTTTTGGGTTGTTTGGGGTATTTAGGGTTGCACTGGGATCTTCTAACGAACATGAGAGATGGTTTATATATTGTAGTAAGTATCTACACTTTGTCTAAGGTTGTGGTTTATGTTAAGACCCCGTAATCATAACAAACCTTTTGTATGTTTAAAATCCGTAAATATGGAATGACAAAAGTATATATATATATATCGGGGCCTTAACAGTAGCTTTAAGGTTGGGGCAAGTGGGAGGTGTTAGCTAACATATGTAAGGGAATAAATATTCCCTTTACAGAGATCATGGGTGTGTCTAGGTGGGTGTTTTGCTTATAGTTTGGAGACCTAAAACTGGGACTGTTTTTGATTAAATGTTAACGGGATGTGTTATGAAGTAAAACGAGTTAAGGGCTTTATAGAGGGGTGTAATGAGATTCTTAGAGCATATATATGAGGTATATATATGGGAGAAGGTTAGATGTCCATCATAGGTTGATGAGCCATTTTAGTGTTTGGTTCATGTTTTGATTATGTGTTTTTAGTTGTTAGCTTTTTGCTAGTGCGCGGATGTTTGGGGAAGCTCAATCAGGTGAGTTTCATAGTCCCATGTTTACTATTGTTTTTTACTTCCAGATGGGATGGAAGAGACACTGTGTTATGTTATTTATAAACTTATGTGATTAATTGCTAGATAATTCTTGATTGTTTATGTTTTGACTTGGTATGCAAGGGGATGTTGATAAGGCGGGGCCTTGGGGAGGTACATAGATGTGTGAGCATCTATGGGACAAATGTATAATGACAAGGCGGGGCCTTGGGGATTGGTTCATAGGTGTTCAGATACCTATGGGAGTATGGTGTATGGTATTGACTGGGAGCCTTAGTGTTGGTTTGATTGATTAAATCTTGAATGACAGTTGTTAATACATGTTAGTATCACATTGTCCATATGTTTTGAACTTTGATTGTACTCACAGCTTTTTGGTATGATTTGGCGTTTGAGTCTAAACCTATGACTCTCACTAACTTTATGTTGACGTGTTTTAGTGTCTCTTTCAGGTGAGAATGTGGTTATGCTTGAGGATAGAAGAAGCTAGATTTGGATGCCTTAGGATTGCATATAGAAGGAGATCCCCGTTCCTTCTTAGTTTACCTTTATGTTTTTAATAAGTGTTACATGTTGGCACCTATATGTTTGTTTGGTTAATGTTTATTGTTTGTCTTGGGTAAGTGGTAGGACTGTTACCTACTTACCTAGACTCCTGCTATGTTGAGATATTGTCATGACCTTTATGTCGCCATTTATGACATTATAGTTGCATTTTAGTTTTCTCTATAGAGGCACCGTTTGTTGTGATGATATCCATACGTCGCGCACCATGTTCCGCCATGGTGGGGTGTGACATATATAAAGTGTTTTAGATATTTTTATAAGTCCATATCACATGCAATAACACATATTCCATTACTTAAAACTTAGTACATGGTCTTTCATGATTTTTGAGTTACACAAGTTTACTTATGAGATCCATGATTATTAGTTAATCAAAATCCCAAAAAGTAAGATTTGTAACCCATGCTACATTTAAATTCATAAAATGGTTCATAAGATTTTTAATCAAGTTAAAAAATAGAGTACTAGTCATAGGTTTCTTTATTAAAAAGATTTTTAACCATGACTAATGGCATTCAAACATATGCCGTGACCTTTAAGGTCATGGTTCTTATCAAATCTTGATTTTAACAAGTTAATTACATGTATTTATAGATAGATGATGATGCATGCAAGTAAAAATGAAAAAGCATAAGGAGTATACCTTTCTTGCTTAAAAGTTACCAAGGGAGATCTAGATGAACAAGGAGATTAGAGATCTAATCTAGATGATGAAGAAAATCCTAAATATAAACCAAGCCGTGGCCCTTAAGGATTCGGCTAGGGCTTGTTATAATGCTTCCAAAGAGGATGATGCTACTAAATGATTAGTAGTTAAGATGGGACAAGGATCTAGTAGATTTAATGTTCAATCTTGGATGTTTATGGCTTAAAGCCGAATCATTTTAGATAGAAAGATAAAGAGAGAATGAGATTTAAGTTGCATGAGAGAATGAGAATGTATGTGTGTGTTTTTCGGCTAAAAGGGGAAAGATAAAGCAATGGAAAAAGGCATGATTGCCTTGGTAAGAACACTTGTGACAAGTGTAGGCTTTTGTGTTTCCAAAGCATCCCTTCTCCTTCCACATATGTGTGCATGCCATGTATAGGTAGCCAAAGGGTTAGTGGGCTTTGGCTTGGGCTAATGTTGGGCTAGCAAACAAAGAGTATATGGTCTTGGGCTAGTCCAAGAAGGTTTAAAACATGTTCATGGTATGCATACGCACATACATAAAAGGCTACATATAGTATGTGTAGCATGTTTTTTAAATTTTTGTTAAGTGTTGTATACTTCAAATATTGATTATAGATTTTATTACTTGCTTCCCCTAATTTTAAATACAAGGTTTAAGTTATGAAACTTATTACAAGTATGAATGTAAAAGTATAAGTACATAATGGACAAGTTCAAACACAACTTATAGAAACATAACACATGAGTAAGTGTTCTAGGATTATTGGGTGAAACTTCATTACATTAAATCATGGTAAAATCATGGATTTTACAGTTATTAAGCCGTGATTAATAAGTTTACAATAAGCCACATTAGATCCATTCATGACAAGTTCATAGTTTAATTAAACCGGTTCATAATACCCCATAAATTAATTTAAGCTAGTTGAAATAGTTAGCCAAACACCCCTTAATAGTCAACTCGGTTTACTCAAGCTCATCACAACACCACCGAGACCTTATGGTCTCGGTTGAGGAAACAACAAACCACCACAGCCTACGGCTGCCCAACTGGTGTTCTCACTGTCTAGCCGGCATTCCCACTGCCAGGTCAATATTCTCGCTGGCAGTAGCTTTCACCCCACCGACTACAGCCTGTTGTTTCTACTGTTAAGCCAAAACAGCCCCCCGGCTATACCCACTGGTTTTGTGGGGTTGCGACTGACAGACCGAGCCAACCATAGTTGGCCTACGGCTGATCCCAACAGTCCACCGAGAGCACCCTTAGAAAAGGGTTCTCGGTTTCCATGTTTAATCAAACCAAAACCCGAATGATTTATATGTTTAATATTTATAATAACATGTTCATTACTTTTCTTGATTTGAATCCAAATAATTTAAATTAAATGACATGAAAGATGGAGGTTTTGATGTTACCGAGTAAGTGAGGATTAAGAACAACAACATGAACATAACCCGAACGATTAAGATCAAAACCCTTTTTCCTTCCCCTTTGTCCTTGTGTTGCCGGCGGCCACCTCAACCTTAATTAGGGTTTCTATAGTTTTTCTTAGTAACTTGAAAATGAAAAGCATTTGGTTATTTCTTGTTTTTTAATTTTACTCATGGACCGGCCTTGGGTCCTTGTGTTCCTTTTCTTTTTATGGTCGGCCAAACACCCTTGCAATATACGTGTTTCGTATTTTTCGTATTTTACTATTTTCCGTGTATTAATATTCATGACTAGAGTTCGTGTTTTATAGTGTCGTGATTATTTAATATACATAAATAATTATCTTGTATTAATTAATTATTCGAAATACTTGTCGTGAATTAATATATATACCTTCATGTCGTAAATAAACTATATGTTATTACTTGTCTTGAATTCATGTTTTTTAAATCTCGTGTCGTATCTTGTCGTGTCGTATTAACTAAACGTACTTACTTGTCGTGAATATATACTAAATATTAAAGTTTTAAATTTCATGGTATTTTCATGTATTTTTCATGTGGTTTTTACAACTCTTCCCCTCTAAAAGAATAATTCTTCCTCGAATTAGAAATGTGACATGGCTGAAAGTACATGGACATGACGTGGCTCAAGAGAACATGGATCGTGACGTGACTGAAAAGAACATATCCGGATCATGGAAGGAAATGAGGATACAAAGGCTAGATTGACTCCACCGCTTCCCAAGTGGCTTCTCGCTCGCGATGGTTCCGCCAAAGGATCTTGACGAAATGAATAATCTTGATCTTCATGACCTTGTCTTGACGATACCGAATGGTTTCTGGTTGGTCAAATTAACATAGATCCCCATTAATCTTATCGAGTGGATAAGAAATAACATGCAAAGATACATGAAACGATACGATACAATATAACCTGAAAATGACGGTATTAGAAACCTATGTGCAATGATACGCGAGACATATTGGAACGTAGTACGTGAACAATTGTGAACGTGATACTTGAGCAGTTGTGAACGTGAAACGTGAACATATGGTGAATGAGATATATAAGACGTATGGTGAACGTGATACGTGAAACATATCATGATCTTGATTCCGGAAACATATCATGAATGATAAATGAGCGTGTGATAACGGAGGAGGTAACTCCCAATGATACGGTATGAGACGTGAAATCTGGCATGCAACGTCTGTCTAAGGATGGAAAATCGTGCTAAACTTGAGTCTGGTCTCCCAAGCTTCCTACAACCATTTCTAGAACAAAATGTGAAACGTAAATCGTGAGATAGAATACGATCATGAACGTAAGCGATGTCATGAACGTGAATGTGTAAAGCAAATCGTGAAATGGAACAAGGACGTGGACGCGTACAAGGTCATGATCGCAAACGTGAGACGTAATTGTTTGCGTCAACGTGAACCTAAACGTGAGCGTGAATGTAAATTTCTATCTGATATGATTGTTGATAGAATACCGCGAAATCGTACGATCTCTTCCTGAACTCTCTACAAATCTGCTAACAACGAAATCCTTTCGGACGAAAGAAAACGTGTAGGCTAGGTTAAATGGTCGACAATGACCCAGATAGCATCATGCTTTTCCTTAGTCTGTGGCAGTCCGAAAACAAAATCCATAGAGGTCTTGTCCCACTTCCACTCATAAATTTCTAATGGTTGAAAATTACTACTAGCATGTTGGCGTTCTATCTTAACCTGTTGGCATGGCCGGCATTTAGATATGAACCTACTGCATCTTGTTTCGCACCGCTCCCCTAAATTATGGTTTGAGATCACGATACATTCTTGTAGAAACTGGATACATAGAAGTTGGAAACTATGAGTGTCAGTAAGTTAGACCTCTCTTAGCGTAGGATCCTATGGAACACATAATCTAGTGTCGGATCCTCTCTTTTACGCGTAAGCTTAATCATGGTACAACCGACCGTGAAAAACAATGTGATTTAGAGTGTCACTGTAATCAACCAAAATTCATACTTGAAGAATTCAGTGAACCATTTCTTCTGTCGTAGAACTTATAACATAGTGCGAATATGATCTTCGTGCTCTTCTTTAGACTTGGAGAAGATCAGGATGTTATCAATGAACATAATGACGAATTTGTCCAAGAATTCATGAAAATTTGATTTATCGAATCCGTGATTACATCTTGGGAAATCGTGATACCAAAAGGCATGGCCACGAATTTATAATGACCATAACATGTGCGGAAAGCAGTCTTGGAAATGTCCTGCTCTTTCACTCGTAACTGATGGTAGCTTGATCGCAACTCGATCTTGGAAAAGTGCTTAACACCTTGTAGTTGACCGTATAAATAATTAATACATGGAAGGGAATAACTATTATGATGGGGATCCCGGTCAATTTATGGTAGTCGATAAATAAATTAATGCTACTATCCTTCTTCTTTGATAAACAGAACCGGTGCACCCCATGGTGATACACTCGGCGAATAAAGCTTCGTTCCGGCAATTCTTGCAACTGATCCTTCAACTCCCTTTACTCAAAGAAGCCATGCTATAAGGAGCCTTGGAGACTGGTTCTGCTCCCGAAACATGCTCGATGCGCAACTCCACCCCGCAGATAGGAAGTATACCCAGAAGTCCTTCTAGAAATTAATCTGGAGACTCAAAACAAAAGGCTGATCATGGATATTAGAAATTTCAGAAATCGCGTCATAAATGGTAGCTAGAAAATTTTACGTAGCCATGGGATAATAAAGCACGTGCTTGTAAAGCAGAAATAAGTTGTACAGATCTTCCTGGTAGGGGACCATGATGAATGTATTCAAGTCTTGTGTATCGCCGAATATGACCCGATATGAGTGGTAATCAATCGTAGCATGGAGTGCTGCTAACCAGTTCATGCGCGAAATCATATCGAACTCGCACATGCCCAAATGGAAAGTGCGTTAGCATAATGGATGTTGTCGTCAAACTGAAGGGAATTCTTATACCTAGTGATATGAACATAGTCTTTTACGGACATGGATATATATAACATGTGATCGAGCATTGAAAGTGCCATGTCAATACATGAAGTAAACGTGGCAGATTTCACTGAACGTGTTTTGCCTGTCTCACCCAGAACGAACATTGCGTGCCCAAACATGAAGAATATGCAAGTGATGGTACTGAAATTTCTGTGGCCTGATTCATAGGTAGCATAATAGCATGGGTATACCCCTTGGAGGGTATCTTGAATTACTAAGGGCTTGGTACTGAAGATATACGTGAGTAATGTGTATTGACTCATGCCTTGAGAGAGTATTCGTATGATATGTGTCTTGACTGGTACCTTGACATATGTCTCCAGCAGATATAGGTGGGACATGTGTCTTGACTGATGTCTTGACATGCATCTCCAGAAAAAATATGTGAGACATGTATCTTGACGGATGTCTTGACATGTGTCTTCAGAAAATATACGTGAGACATGTATCTTGACGGATGTCTTGACATATGTATTCAGATGTGAAAACGAATAAAGTTGAAAATTTTTGTCAGAATACCATAATTGGTGGGTTAGTTGGACTGTTGACCTTTGTACTTTTGGTTACGTCCTTTACCGGAGTTTCTGTTTTTATTGGCAAAATATTTGTTTTCATGATAGCGGTCACTATCGCATTGTATGTTAGTTCCATGACGGTCATTATCATGACCGTGATTCATGTAACTATTCTGCTGAGTGGCCGGTTGGTACCAATTCCTACTCATATGCCTGAAAAGACAACTGAATGGCACGTGACATATAACTGAGAAGATAAAGACGTGGAATGAAATGGTAACGTCTGGTGGATGGAGTATATTTCTTGTCTGGTCGCTTCGATCTAATGCCTCCGTCTTCATCTCGTAGAATCTCCAAGTTGTGAGCAACATCAGCACTTAAGTAATATCGGTAAGTGGAAAACGCCTGAGATTATTGAGAATCGATTAACAATATACATGGAGTACGGTGGGTAGAATACACCTGGAATATGGTACACAGGGTACACATGGAATATGGTACATGGAGTACGCATGGAATACGGTACATGGAGTACGCATGAAATACAGTACATAAAGTACAAATGGAATACACATGAGATGATCGGTATGGGTGTCAACCATTTGATATGATCAAAGGAAGGTCATTCATTAGCCGGTCTGAAGACCAAACTGAAGCGAGTAACATTATAGCCTAGCTACTCAAGCTTAGACATAATTCCGGTTGCGTAAGAAGCATAAAAGCATGATTAAACGAAATTCAACACTTACCATCATGAAAGCATGATTAATGAAAACCAACCATGATTATCATGAAAACATGATTAATAAAATCCATCGATGTCCAACATGAAAGCATAATCAACATGAAGAATTCATGAAAACATAATCAATCTTAAGAGATCATGAAAACACAGTCAACGTGAAAACGAAATCAACATGAAAGTGTGAAAACATAATTGACATAAAGACATAAAAGCATAGTCAACAGCGGTTTAACATTGACTGGTGTGGACGGCTATGGTTCAATCCACAAAATTAAAAGAAAAGACGTGTGACTAAGTATGGACGATTATAGTTCAATCCATACATGTCAAAATTTCAAGAAAATGTCATGTATAGAAATTAACAACATGGGACTAAATATGGATGGTTGTGGTCCAATCCATACTAGTCAAAACTTCAATGAATATATCGTGACTATGGATCAACATTCCTCAAAAATATCGTGACATGGAATGAAACAAACGTCGTTTTAGGAAGAGCATGGTGACTACCCACTAGTCACAGGTCAAGTGTTGATCCCAAACTTAGATAGATTAGCTTTGTGTTAAACGAGATTGAATCAAGATTAACACGTAGAGAAACTTTGTGTACTTAAGAATCTAGGTGTTATGCGGAATTAACACTTAGAACAAAGAACAAAGCAAAACAATGTAACCCAAACTTTCACTTCAATTAATATTGAGAACTTGTGTACAATGAAAGTGTGAAACTTGTAAGAACTTATTAAAACTGATATCAAACTATGAACCCTACGACCTCCTTTTATAACACAAGGAGTCGTGTACAAAGGTCTACCTATCAACTATTCTAGGTAAAGATAAACATAAGAAATACAATATTGAACATATATTTACTCGAATTACAAAACGTAGACTAAGAATTCTATCAGTGGTTGAACTTCTTCTTGTCAGCGCTCAAATATACTTTGTCAGTGCTCATCTGTCAGTGCCTCTTTTACTCTTGTCAGCGTCCAGGTTCTTCTAGTCAGCGTCCCGGTGACTTAGCTAATTTTATTCCCAACAATCCTCCCCTAAACTTGATATCTACTCTAGTAATCAAGTTTCAGAATAAAAACTAAATATAAAGTGGATTCTTACAAAAACCAACTATTTCTAAATTAGATAATAAACAAATCTAACTAAATCCTTACTAACATCACTGGTATAATCAACCTCTAACTGTGTGGATACCATCATCTTCAAAACATCTTGAGATAGAGGATATTCAGCATCAACCAAAAGATATTCTGCAAACTTTTAGGTACTAAGATGGTGTACACCAGCAACTGAGTATAATCGCCACTTCAAACCATTGAGGTCATCCAGATCCAACCATATTGGATCAGCTTCATCTGGTCCAATCATTCTCTTGAATGTTGTCCAGATCTTTATTCCATTTACTGAAGAAGGCTCTTCAGCTTCATACTTGGCTTTCATCAACTTCCATAAATCCAACAAGTCTTCTCTATCCATACTTGCAAACAAAGAAATCAAAGAAGTGAATGTGTGTACCTTGTCACCATATCTGGTGATCACCCAAAAACCACTTGCATCTTCCTCAAACTTGATTATAGGATTTCTGATATCTAAAGGTAACACTTCTGCAAAATTTGAAGCTTCCAATGGTGAAAGCTTTATAGTCTTCCTTATCACAGCTTCACTTGGATTTAATTGATCAAGTACTGGGAATTCAATTGGTATTCCTTTTTTCACTGGCCTTGGCATAATGGAAGCCCTCTTGATCTGCATGTTTTCTTCAATTTCTTCCTTCCTTTCATCAGAAAGAAGTCTAAGAGTATTCTCCTCACAAACACGTTCCCAAATAGGATATGCTTAAAATTCCAATTGTTCAAAGGAAAGATTCTTCAATCTTGCATAAGTCCATCCTGTTTTATGGCACCTAAGAAGCATATAATAGAGCTCTCTTCTATCTCTTTATAGCTCAGAAAGTACTTTACTTGCTTTATGCTTCAAAATAACCTTGCAATCCTTTTGAGCTCTCAACATAATTTCCAAACCCTAAATTTTTCCAATAAGTGACATGTTTGGATTTTCTGCAATGAAGCTTCCCATGCAAAATACATAGTCACTACCTCAGGCATGTCAAAGTCAACCTGCATCTTTAAATCCTTAAGCTTCTCCCTAGCCAATTCGTCCTCCCCATACTCCAATTTTTCTGGCTCTTCAATTATCATCACACTAGACCCAGAACTCTCTTCATCACTTCCATCCTTAATGCTTTTAATGGAAGTCTTTACCCTATCCCGTTCTTCAAGTTATGTAGCCAAAACATAATCAAAATGTACGTAAGCTGCATCCTTAGGTACATGTACTTCTACCATAACCCCTTTACCCTTATCAAAAGCTCCAATAGTTGGTAAAGTGGTTGATGGTACTTGTGTAGAAACATCTTTGATCATAACTGGTAGTTGGGATACACCAGCTAAACCTGCATGTCTGTCAGTGTCTGATTTATTAATGCCAGCATTCAAAACTTGACTGTCAGCGGCTGACTCTGTGACTTGCTGTATCATCTCTACAAATGATAGCTTCTTAGGAGTAACCAAAAAATATCAACAGCTGGTTTCTCCTTCAAACTTGTTAGTGCCTCAGCTATCTCTTCACTCCCATAAGAAACACCTTCTTTTGAGCCTTTGTCACTCAAATTCATTGGATCAGCAGGTGCTTCCTCCCCTTTGTAAGAATCCTCCCCTGAAGAAAGGACTCAAGCCTGCTTTCTCCTAGTATTGGTATTCTCCAAAATAACCAACCTCTCCCTCAATGATTTGAGTTCAAGGCCTTGAGCATTGAAAACCTGTACAAGGTCTGCATTTTGCCTTTGCAAGCGCATGTAAACCACCGTCAATTCCATAGCTGATAAAGGTTCCAGTCTGCCCTCTTACATCATGGGGATTTGACCCCCCAAAAGAGATTCATTGGGCATGGGTGTGGTCTTAATGATGTTGGGTCTGTCTTGACCTGCTTCTAAGCCAGTGTCAATAGTCCCAGCCCCACCCATGTCACCAACCACACTTGTGGTGGTGGTTCTCTCTACTACATGGCTAGGAACACTAGAGGAGAACACTCCATTAGTCCTTTGTCTCTTCTCAAACCTATAGTCTTGTTGTTCTGAGGATGGTGTGGAATGGGGGTCTGTTTGGGTGTGTGGGGAAATGGTGTCAGCGTTTGGGTTGGCTGTGTCAGCGCCCTTATTGTGAATGTTAGCGCCTGAGGGTTGAGGGTCAATGTTCATGTGTTGTGGTGATGGAGGTTGTTCGGGGAGAGGGTCTGGTTGTGGGTCAAGGTTTGCAGCTGCCTAAATGACAGCTTGCATGGCTGGGGTAAGGGGAAGGTCTATGAGAGGAGGGGTGTTCATGTTACCAAAAACAGTTTTCTTTCGAGTAGGGACATCATAAAAGTCATCATGGTCCCTACGACAATGTTGTTGAGCATCAAAAATCATTTATAAAAACCTTGGGTAAGCAAGAGTCATCTTGTTACCCTTGTTGTGACACATGACATCAAAAATCATCTTAGAAAAATTATATTTTTGCCCATTTGCAATGCAAACAAGAGCACAACCAATAGATCGATTGATTTCATTGAAAGACGAGCATTTGGGACTAAAACATTGTAGGATGACATGTATCAGGTACTTCCAGGCTGGGGGAAATTGTTGTTTAGTATATTTTTTTATGTGCCCAACTGGGGGCAATTCATAACCCAATCCTCAAAGCCATAACTCTAGCTCTACTAGGGGAAGGGTTGTTATACCATCAGCATCATCAAGGTGTAAAGCTTGATGAACTTGAGATTCAGTAACAACCCATCTAGCCCCGTGAACAGTGCCAACTAATGTAATCACTCCATCAATTGTTTCAGATCGAACAGTGTTCCAAAACTGCTTAATGTGTATGATAGGGACGAGTGGAGTATGAGAAAGTGCATACCTTAGAGGAGACGCCATATAATACCCAATCATCTCTGTGTATTGGGGGTGCAAAGTATTATCTTCAACCATATAAGCCACCATATTATGTTGGCTTCTGAACCCCAACTCCACACTAGCAGGTTTAAACTTTGGTGCCATTTTGAATGATTTTTGAAAACTATAAGATGATAACAATGGAGGTATGAAGGTTTAAGAATTTCAGCAAACAAGAATAGTAGTTACATTGTTTGAAAGAAATGAGCCAAATTTATAGGAGTGATATTAGCACACAATTGGTTGAAAAAGAAGACAGTTATATTAAAAAAGTAATGATGAAAATCTTAAAAACATATAACTTATATCCTTCATTAATAAAAAGTTACCAACTTGCTAAATTACGGCCCAAATTTTCGTCAAAAATAACAAGTGGGTGGTCCCCAATGTTTTTCAACGGTCAAAAAGTAAACGTCAGCGTGTAACTGCTATATTCTTGTCAGCGTGTAAATTTTTCCATGTCAGCGTTAAAATTGGTCTTATCAGCGTTGGAAGTAAACTATGTTTGTGGCCAAAAATAAAAATAATAAAAAATAAAAAGACCTTAACAAAGAAGTTTACCCTAGTGAAGATAACTCTTATACTGAAAATGACTAAAGGGTGGCAAGCATTGTCCAATCATGCACACTTGCATAAGCAAGATGGACATAATTGTCCTCAAGTGTCCCTTGCTAACCAAAGTTCGTAACAATGAAGAAATCTAATATAAAATCTTTGTAACTTCCCAGGTAAGCCCAAGTAAAATTTACACAAAGTCTCCCAACCGATCAATCCCAATTATAGGCCAAAAAGTCTTGGCAACATGCACAGTATATCAACTTTGCATGCTATAGTGCCTCAAGAACAAGAAATTCCAATTCTTACTCACCTGTGGACACAATCTAGAATTGTGATAAGAGTATTCTAAGAATACCCAAAATCCTAAAGGTTTCCTAAACATCCCCTTAAACTATTATATACATAGTTGCAAAATAATATGTATATGTCAAATTTTTATTTCAAGATAGGAATGTAAACATTCCAACCATCATAAATAAACTTTTGACACATTCCTTGTAAGCTTCAAAGATCCATAAGCAACCCTGTATCCAATTTTACAATGACAACATAATGCCTGCATGATTAGATGAAAAACCACAAAACTAACATGTTGCTGTCAGCGGCCATTTTTACACTTGTCAGCGTCAAAATAACCTCTGTCAGCGTTAGAAAATAAAGTGGAAAATCTATTACTTTACAAAGATAAATAACAGTGCACATCCTGTACATACTATATAATGATTTCAAAAACACATTTCAGTGAGATTGATCATTCCAATACTTGTTACAAAGTACTGGAACCTCCCAACATCAAAAGGTTTAGTTAAAAGATCAGCCACATTCTCTTCTATGTTTACCCTATATGGATGTATTAAACCTTTTTTAAAACAATCTCTTATAAAATGATGCCTAATTTCTATGTGTTTAGTTTTAGAATGATGTACATGATTCTTAATAATGCATAATGTACTGTTATTATCTACAAATATCTTAGTATGCATGAAATTATACCCATAATCCAACAACTAGTTTTGAATCCATTGAACTTGTCCACAACATGCAGCAGCAGCCACATATTCTACTTTAGTGGTAGAATTTGCCACCACTGTTCGTTTCTTGCAGTTCCAAGATATAAGTCTGCTCCCAAGAAATTGACAGCCACCAGTTGTGGATTTCCTATCAAACTTATCACCTCCATAGTCACTGTATGAATAGCCAATAAGCACCAACGGAGAATATTTATGATACCATAATCCCTAGGTGGGATAGCACCTAAGATATCTAAAGATCCTTTTAACAACATGAAGATGACACTCTTTGGGAGTCACTTGATGGCGTGCACATGCACACACATCAAACATGATGTCAGGTCTAGAGGCAGTAATATACATAAATGATCCAATCTTGGATCCATAATGCCTAACATCAACATCTTTTCCATATCTAGTCTTTCCCCAAGGGTGTTCCCTATCCATGGGTGTGCTAGCCCCTTTTTCATGAGGAGAAAAACCAAACTTTTTTAAGATCTCAGCCACATATTTGTCTTGAGAGATAAAGATACCATCTTTTTTCTATTGTACTTGTAAACCTAGAAAGAAGTTCACCTCTCCCATTGCACTCATCTTGAATTTGTCTTTCATGAGCTTGGAAATGTCTTCACTCATCTTTGGATTGGATGATCCAAAAACAAAATCATCCACATAGACATGCACAAGAAGAAAATCCTTGCTATTCTTCTTGGTAAATAGATTTTGGTCTATGGTGCCCCTCTTGAATCCATTTTCCACAAGGTAAGTGGATAATGTGCCATACCATGCTCTTGGGGCTTGATAAAGTCCATACATTGCTTTCTTAACTCTATACACCTTGTCTGGATGCTCTGAATCTTCAAAACTTGGAGGTTGCATAACATACACTTCCTCCTCAATTATGCCATATAAGAAAGCACTTTTCACATCCATTTGATAAACTGTGAAACCCATGCAAGAAGCATAGGCTACGAAAATCCTTATTGCTTTAATCCTTGCAACAGGTGGAAAAACTTCTTCATAGTCTATCCCTTCTTCTTGTGTATATCCCTGAGCAACTAAACGTGCCTTGTTTCTGACCACAATTCCTCTTTCATCCTTTTTATTCCTTAGAACCCAACGTGTCCCAATAGGTCTGACATACCTTGGACAGTCTACTAGCTCCCAAACATCTTGAATTTCAAACTAGTGAAGCTCATCCTGCATTGCTTCAACCCAGCTTGGTTCTTCCAAAGCTTCAAAAATCTTCTTGGGTTCCTTTTGTGAAAGAAAACAGGCAAACAAATATGCTTGCACAAGAGGGGTATCTTCCTTCTTGTGAATATTAGCAATGAACCCACCTTGAGTTTGCTGAGTCCTCCTTGTTTGGACAGGAGTCTGAATATCTGATTGTAGGAAAATTACACCTCTTGTTTAGAAAAACAAAAGAGCGTAAATGAGCGGAAAGTATTAAACAAATGACTTAGGAAAATCAAGTGTTAATGACCCAATTAAGTTCGTTTCCCAAGGAGGTATATGTGTGTGATTAAGATGTAAATACTTTGGATTAATATTTGAGAAAGTAGGGGATGAGAAAATAGAATGACGGATATGTGAAAATTATTACTACGACGACTAAATTAAAAACCGTAAAAAGTGCTAAAATAAAAATTAATTCTAAAAATTCCCTAAAATTTACCAAAAATCAAATTAAATAAACTAAGAGTGTACAAATGATCAAAACTTTTCCAAACCTTTTAATTAATTAATTATTAATTTTTAAATGCTAATTAAAGGCCTAAAAATCTAATTAATAATCAAAAAGCCAAAATAAAGATTTTTCACTTTGTAAACCTCTTAAATGACTAAATAAGACTAAAAACTATTTTTATGAATTTTAAAACTAATTGAAAATATTTATATTGATTAAAAACTATTAAAATCTTAAAATAATTCTAGAAATTAAGAAAATGATGATAAAATTAATCTAAGAGTTGCAAAAATCCTATTTTAATGTATTAGACCTAAGAAAAATATAAAAAGTGCATAAATGTGAAAATTTAAATTTAATAATAAAATAATATTAAAATAATATTAAAAATCCAAAAATTATAAAAAATTCTAAAAACTTGCAAACTAGTTTATTTTAACATAAATAAACAGGAAATGAAAGTGAAATTACCAAAATACCCCTAATGGGCCCCCAAATGGGCTAAAAACTAAAACATACCACTTAAATGGGCTTAATGGGCCCAAAAAGTTCAAACTCAACCAAAAGACCTGAAAAAGCCCTATCTGACTCAAAATTTGATTCTGAACACAAAATTCTGAAAGCCCAAAAGCTGGTTTTGAGCTTATCACAGCTTATTGGTATAACAGCTTATCCTTATTGGGCCAATAAGCCCATTAAGCAATAAGCCAATGCCATAAACTCAGATTTCACACACAGCCTTCTTTTGAGATACCTAAGAGATCTGTGAAAAGAAATATTGAAAAAGCAAACCCAATAAGCCAGAAATAAGCAAAGTAGAATTTCACTAAAAGAAAGAATAGTCGGGTTAGAGTTCTAGGACGTTTCAGAAGCTGAATCTTTTTGCAAAAGCTCACAAATAGCTTAACTAAGAATAATCAACAAGAAAATTCACAAAAAGCCAAGTAGAATAAGCTGTGGAAGCAAATAAGCTGGCTGAAAAAGCAAAATAAGTTAGTTTCCTAGCAAAAGCTTATCCAAAAGACTTGTAACTTCTCAAATATGATATTAAGCTGAGAAAAATGACACCTATCACAAAAATCAAGTTGTTACATGTACTAATAAGCAATTCTGAAAAATAAGCAAAATTGTGCTTATTTGACCAATAGTCAAAGTCCACCAAAAGTTACCAAATGATCAGGGATTGATTATAAGCTTGTTTTAAGCAACTTTTGTGAAGAACTCAAGGTTGAGCCCTTGTGAAGCAAGTGGTCAGTTGACCAAACCTTGACAGATTTTGGCAAAATGAAGCCAATAAGCCAGTTAGCCTATAAGCCAGCAAATAAGCAAACCAAGTATCAATTTAACGTCCTTTACGTGAATAAACTCACTAATTTATGAGAAGAGATTAGGACTTAGGTGAATAATTTAACGTCCTTTACGATTAAACCAGAAACCTTAGGATTACGTATTAACGTTTTTGATGAAACAATTTTTATTAGATTTGTTTTGTGCCGTTGATTCATAATTTATAAAAACGTCTTTCGTAAAACGACCCGAGGGCACGCAAATCGAGGAAACTAGAATCGAGTAGTACCCGTAAATTAGTGGGATGGGACAACTTTTACACTTGCCCACCCCACTATATGGAACGGCAAGCATATGACACCACACCCCTTAGGTGTCAAAACTTCACAAGCAAGCTTATACATTTGTCTTTTAAAGTTTACAAAAACCATTTCCTAAAAACCATTTCTTTATTTACACTTGCAAAACCACTCATACTCTCCTCCCTTTCTCTCTCATTTTCGACCCAAAATCACCAACAACAACCCTCATTTGATCAATTTAAGCCATAAACTTTGTGTTATATACACATATGATGATGCCCCTTTGAAGCTTTGTTGATTGGTGATCAATATAACATCCAAGGAGGTGATTTGATTATGTCCTAGGGCTGATTTCAATAAGAAGTTTATAAATATTGGTGTACTTGAAGACGATATTGGTTTGTCACAAGTTTTGCCAACAAGAACCAAGTCTTGTTCATCAAAAAGCTTATCATTTCATCACTAATGGTGGTATAGAGATTTTTCTTCCTATCCTCTTGTTATTTTGATTATGTAATCTTGTATTTTCTTTATTTATGTATATGTATATGATGATGAATGATGATTAAAAACATTGTGTGGGGATCTTGTGTTGATAGATTTGATTAAAATGATTAAAAGTTATATGAAAGAATGATAAAATCTAGCTTAACAAGTAGGCTGAATAAAACAGAAGATGACCATATGATAACTTGTAAAAATTGCATAGATTAATTGATATACAGTAAGTAATAAGTCTTATACACATGTGAGAATTGGCCATGCAATGGAATCATTATAATGAGTGAGATATGATCAAAACAAGATTGGAGTGCAAATCTGCCTACACTGTTTTGGACGAATTTATTAAAATACTTAGAGGTTGATTCATCAGTATCTATACTGGAGTTAAATGAAGCACATACCATGTAGTTTCTGTCATAAAACTTTGAGGTCCTATCTCATTATAGAACTCTAGATATGGACATTTTAGTGGACTTAAAATTTTGGACTGATTCTGTAAATAAATATTATATAATATAAGCACTCAAAAATTTATATAAGATATACATATATAAAACCCACTACTTGATAAGAATTATAAATAAAGAGTTATACATATATTGATATTAAAATGGGACATTTTATATAAATTACAAGTATAAATGTTTTTCCAAGTTATAAAACTATATACATAAGTTTTACGTCTTTTCGGCTAAAAACGAAAGATTAACGTTTTTGTCAAATAAAACTTAGACGGTCGGACCCGTCTAATGAAAACTTTTATGAACTCACATACTGATGTATAAACTTATATAACAAGTAAAAAACGATAAAACCCGAGCATTATAACATGTAGACATTAACGGGCCAAAGTAGCCTTATTGGACTATAAACCCAACTAGTTTGGTAAAACACTAATGGACTTACTCATTGGGCTTAACCCACTTGGGCCTAACATATGAGTATGGGCCTGATATTAAAAGTATAATTGGGCTAATATAATATATTGGGCTTGTAATGGGACCATTGGGCCTCAAAATATAAATAAATTGAACTAGTATAACTAGTCTAGAAATGTACCAACACATGACATTTTAATGTGTATAAAGATATAAACTCCCACATGATCATCATCATACTCATGATATAATCATATATATACATAGTTATTGTTTTTATAAAGTCATTGGACAAGAGTCTAAGACGAGTATTATTTGTCTAGGTTTCTGTGATTGAAGCACGTATCGTACATCCAAATCGCCGATAACTTGCCTTCCCACATCAACGTGAGTTCATAGCCTCGCACTCTTTTAAATGTTTTTATGAAATGTTTTATAAACCCGCGAGGGAGATAACAGGTTAATTTTGATAAAATAGGACACCATTTGTCCCGATTGTTTGTTTATTGATTTGGACCCAAATGATTGTATGAACCGATGAATGATTATATGACCCGATGTATGAAATAAAATGGATTATTAAAGTTAGGTTATGTCACTAAAAGTCCCATTAGCATGAATTGTGAACTACCGGGATTTGGTAGACGCTTGTGCATATAATAGTACTATTTTGGGACGATCACCCCAGTTCGCGCCTTGACGGTTGATCCCTGTCGTGCCACATTGATTGGTAAGCGAATTTATGTATGAGAAGATTTCCATAGCGTGATTTTTGTGATGACACGCTAACTTAGATGGGAAAATTGAGTTTCAGGTTAGCTACCCGTTGTTTATTGTAGTAAGGTAACAATGTCATGCGGCTTATAATAATCCAAATAACGAAAATACTGCTATACACATTGAATTACAATATATTGCCTGACTAGCAATACGGGGTCTTATTATTGATATTATGTTCGTGTTTTGGTTTTACATAACCATATTCATATAACGGTTTTTATTTAACTCTATACAACGTTATAAAACGTATTGTATGATATTTTTACGACAAATGTTCGTATAATGATTTTGAAGGCAAAAGCCTATATTATGATTTTTGATAAGGATTTGTATAAAATGACTTTGGCTATTTTATGGCCTATTACAAAGATTTGTACAAAATGATTTTCAGTAATAATTATATATAACGATGATATATTAATGGTTTTATTAAACTCTATGAATTCACTCGGCGTTTTCGCTGACCTTTTCTTTTAACATGTTTTGTCTCAGGTACTTGAAGGTAATTCTATGGAAGACAACAAGAATTCATGGGTCGCACTTAAATAATGATTTCCATTGAAATGTTTTGTAAAACTTTTATGAAACACAATGACTTGGGACCTATGTAAATTTGATATTCATGAATGGAAAATGCTTTAATATTAAATGACGCGATTAAGCGTTGTCTATGATGTGAGTAATGTGCTATTCCGTAACACTAACGAGTCTTCCGCTGTATTGAATTGTGTATTGGTTTGTGTAAATTTGGGGGTGTTACAGTTTGGTACTAGAGCTCTCATTATAGAGAACGAAAGATTTTTAAAACTAAGGTTTTGAATAAAACATTTCAAAATCTTTTAACTATAAACATTTTTCTACAAATGTCTAAAAATCCTTTGACTATAACGGTGCCGAAGAATTGTTGAGTTACCGACAAGGCCAGACTGAGAAGTGTTATTTTAATATATATATATATATATATATATATATATATATATATATATATATATATATATATATTTATATATATATATATATATATATATATATATATATATATATATATATATATATATATATATATATATATATATATATATATATATATATATATATATATATATATATATATATATATATATATACTTGAATTTTATATATACATATGATGTAATTTGATTACATGATTGTTTGACGATTATTTCTATATTTATACGAGGTATGTATACGACGTAGATTGTCACAAGGAACCCTAAATCCCCTAGCAAATTAATCTAAGCTATTTCTGTAGGAATTCTTGCTATTCCAGATCTAAACCAAGTTGTGGATATTTATGATCCCAACAAAATGGTTGATATTCGTAGAAATGTAGATATTAGTTGATTGTGATATTAAAGAAGAATTGGTGAGATTAAATCTGATATCGATGTCATGACGATCTTTCCTTATAGAGTGGAGTTTGACAAAACGTTACCACCTGTAAAGGTGTCATCTGATTCGTTGTCACCCAATTCTTAAATTTGAAATAGAAAGGGTGAATGTTGCACTTGAGGCTGTCATTGGAACCATTACCCAAAAGCCTCATGCTACTAGTACCTTTCCGAGAAGTCTAATTGAATGTCTGAGTCATTTCATACTAGTGACTCATTTGATAACTATTGTTGTAAGAGCTATAGGATTGGAAATTAAGTGTTGTTCATATTGAGCTTTTATTGCCCTTTCAAGGCCTAAGAATAAGACTGAAAGTATTAGAGAATGAGGTAGGATGTCGCATTGAGTATGATTTTGTTGAAACTTGAATGAAGTAAAAATTTAACTTGTATAGAATAAGAAATTGTTAAGAGGATGTCGTTAAGTTCTGTGATTGAATTATAAGGTTTTAATTGATTGTTGGTTCGTGTTAAGTGTTGTTCCTAGGCCATTGTCCAATGCTGAGGATGCCCAGTGTCCAAGAAATAAATTGAAGAAATCTTCTTCAGAATTGGGACCGATGGATCTTTCGGGACAGGTGGAACACCTAATGACTCTTGTAGATTAGTATTCATTGTGGTATCTTTTAAAAAAAATCCCTAACTTAACTGAGACATCAGTTGGTAGGATGAGTTCTTGGAATTGTATGACATAGTGACACGTAATGTGTTACGGTACAATTTTGACTTGTTTGTGATTAATGAAAAGACTAAATTTGATTGCTAAATCCTACATGTATCGATGTTATCTACCTTTATTGCTTCATCCTAATGTTCGCATTAGTGATGCAACCATTGAACAAGTACTCATCTCGATTTGAGTTACGTTGTGAATTATTCTTTTTGAGTGCCATCGAGTTCATGCACCTCATGATTAATTGGCTAAGCTCATTTCGTATCATATTGTAGTTAGTTCTTGGTGAACAACTTTTCATCACTCTTTTGCAGATCACTCATTGTTTTTATAAGTTTAAACAGTATCCTTTGAGAAAATTTAATTTTCATCACTATAAGGATTATTCAAAGTGAGATTTATAAATAATTGTTATCGAAATGAAGTTGTTTATAAAACACCTTGGAAAACTTAATTGTTCCCATAACAAAGAACATCTCTGTAAATTTATTTTTGATTCTTATTCAAGAATTAAGCGAGAAAATATTTTTACTATAAACATGATGACAAAGTTTTGACGAACTGAGTATTGCATCGTTAATCTTGAAATTGTATATAGTTGCGCGCCTACATACAATTTGGAAGGGACCATGCAAGGCTGATTAGTAGTCACCATAAAATTGTTACTAAACATTACATTTTCTTTGTAACTAAGAAAGATTAAATTTTTATAAGATCTGCAAGAAGTGCAAAAATAGGGACATATTGTTAGAGACACCTACATATGTGTCTGTACCATTTATTCTTTTGAGTCGAATTTACTCATCTGTGGATATTGTCTTAATTGACAATTGACAACTCTTTCTTGTCCAATTCTCTCGTTGTGAGATTCTTTGAAAAAGTATTTGATTGCCGAATGTTGATACCCGACTGGATGTATTGACGTTCATATCATTTCTTTTGATTTGATTTCATTTGAATGACCTGGGTAACGATCCGAGGAGCTTTCGAATGCGTACTCAAATTATGAAAACATGGGATATATTCATATTCGTTAATGTTTTCGTTTGTATCTGATTTGAAATTCTCTCGCGTAGATTATGTGTTGACCTCACTCTTTTAAGGTTAGCTATGTCTCTAGATATCCTTGAATTGTGAAGGATTATGAGTTATTATTAGTCTTTTGAGAAGTTCACATCTTATCGACGACAATAAAATTGAAAAGTTGGTAGTGCTATTAGAATGGATTGATTGATTATGACATGATGTCATTGTCTTAATTGATAGGAACTCAAGTAGAAATCCCCTAAAAGATAATATGTTGATTATCAAAAGTGATCTAAATAATTCTTGATGGATGTCCATATCCTGCATTTAGACTTGAAATTTATACCATGAATGGTTATGAACTAGTCATAGATCTTGTAATCTAGAACGAACTTAAAGTAAATTTATTAAAAGATGTTTCTATTATCTGAAACTTTAGGAGGTATTTGCTGGTGAATTACCTAGACATTTGCCATTAAGACAGGTTGAAATTGGTATTAATTATATTCACGATGCTGCACCTGTGGCATGTGCATTGTACGTCAGCACCATCTGAATTAAAAGAATTATTGTACAACTGAGAGAGTTGTCAGAGAAATCTTTTATTTTACCAAGCTCGTCATTATGAAGAGCTATGGTGTTATTATTCCTTATATTTGTTGAATTACCGTGAACTAGGTAAATTGATGATAAAAATCTATATCCACTACCCAAGATGATAGATTTGTTCGATCATTTACAAGGTTCTGGTGTATATTCAAAAATTTGATCCACGGCATGGTTATCATCAACTTCGCGTCCGCGAAAAAGATTATCTATTCCAATCACTACATCCAGAACTTATAATGAAGATTATGAGTTTCATGCGTTGTCGTTTGGATTGACCAATACACATGTAGCATCCATAAATTTGGTGAATCACGTGTGCAGGCTGTAATTTGATAAATTCATGCTTGTGATCATTAAGGACTATTTGTTTGTTTATAGAATAAGATGGAGTTAGTAATTATTTTTAGACTATCCTGAATTGGCCGAGAAATGAAAACCTGTACCTTGAGTATTTAACATGTGAATAGAGACTAAATCCTTTACATTATTTGACCGTGTGATTAATAGATGATGGAATCTATATTGACTCTTCAAAAATTTGAGCCATTTAAGATTTTAGGTTTTACCAAAAAGAAAGTGCAAATATGTTTTGACAAATGTTTTATAAAAAGAATTTTTAAGGAATCATTAGCTTATAACCAAATCATTTAACTAAACTCCTCTTTAGGGGTAAATGTTTGTGTATACCTCAAGACAACCTAAGAGGGATTGAGGAAACCATTTAAACCATGACTTGAAATTTGAAACGACAATTTTTGTTTGTCAACTAAGAAAATTGTGACCAAAGTATAAAAAAAGATTTTTCAAACATTTACGAATCTCACTAATTATTTTCGGTAAATCAACAAAAATCGTGTTAATTGAATTCAAATTTATTCTTTTGAACATTTTCCTATAATTGGACGAACTGAGAAAATTTAAAACTTTTTTTTTACAATTATATATTTATTATTTAATTACTTGTAATAAGTATCGACGCTTTAAACGTCGGATTGAGCAAAATTGATAAAAATGATAGTTGAGACGAAACTAAAACTTTGAAAATATAAAGAGAGAATTTTTGAGTGAATTGTGGTCATGATAATTATTTCATCTGGAAAGGTGAATGTAGATACTGACACATTATGTAGAAAGGATAAATAATCAATTAGGATGTGTTCCTTAGTAATGATTGTGCAAAATAAATTGCCGAGCAATTTAAAAATAGATGATGCTTGTAAAAAGGATAATATAGATAATAAAAAGGGGTTCGCGGCTAATGTGAACCATTAGAATTGAGAAGCCGATGGCGTTAAATGTATAATAGGTCGCTTATAGTTGCCTAAATATGGAGGATTGTGAGATATAGTTATGTTGGAATCTCATAAGATTAAGTGTTCTATCCATGCCATTTCTGATTAAGTGTACCTTATCTGAAGAAGATGTAATGATGACAAATTATGAAGGCAGACATCGCCTCATACATTAGTAAACGTCTAACTATTGCAAAGGTCATCATCTGAATTTAATTCGATTTGGGTCATCGTCGATAGACTGACCAAATCTTCTAATATCATTTCTGTTAAATGATAGATTCTCGATGAAGAAATTGACTCTTAGTATTTAAAGTAGTTGTGTAAACATAGTGTGCCTGTATCGATCATCTCTATCAAGATCCTCGCTTCGCATCGAATTTCTAGAGATTTGCTCAGAAGTTATTGGGAACGAACCTTGATGAGAGTACTGTTTACCACCCCAATCGAAGGGACGAGGTAAATTAATGATACAAAACACTAGAAGTGTTGTTTTATGTTTGAATAATTGATCTTTGGTAATAATCCGTATAATCGTTTTCCTTTGAAGAGATTATCATTGATAATTATCGTATTAGGATCGAGATAAAATCTTGTGAGGATCTAAATATTAGAGCATCTATAAGCAGGAGTTGGGATGAAGACACCCGACATACACCCAGTGTAAGTTGGACATGTCTTTTAAGGTTTAACGTTGCCTATAATAACAAACCTAACCTTACAGAATACCCGACCCGTGAAACCTGAAATGATTGTTGAAATTAGGATCTGATTATTGACTGTCGGTAGTGGGCAGGAGGTTATGTGAATATAAAGTGTAGATCTTGAAGTGCCAGATGGGTAGCGAAGTTATGCCAAAAAAATTTACTTTGGAAAAACGAATTGATGATCTGAAAGATTATGAGAAATAAGTCCCCGTTGTATGGGACCATTGAGATGGTGTAAAAAGTTTGTTTGAAGGGCATATAAGCTGGATCTGCCCTAGGACTTCAAGGGCTACGCAAATTAGGATTCGTATATCTTACTTGATAAAATGTCTATCAAGTGAAAATCCGACTATTCCTTAATGAAGTTTAGATTGGCGAAAAGTTGCATTCATAAAAAACCCGTGAACATCATGGATAGAGAAAGTAAGTCAACATTAAGCCTGATCTTACTCCCGTAGTTATGTTTGATAAAACTCGTGTATTATAATGAATTACACTTGTGAAAAAAGCGAGTAGTAAGATAAATTGATCTTTGAGGACAAAGATCCTCTTTAGGGATAAATGCTGTGATAATCCGTCAATTTATGGTTGATATTTTATTCTCATATATTATTTAAAAACATTATTTTAATGTCATATTATGAACTCACTCATTTATTGGAAGAAATTTGGGTTTACGTCTTGAAGTAACATCGACAACGTCTAAAACGGAGGATTCTACGTTACGTGCTTACGTTTACATACACCGTTTTTGGTGACATCCCGACATTTCAGGAAATAAATTTATCCGTGAATATTATTTTGGGATTTTAAATTTGTATTGGTTCATAAACTCACTAATTTACGAGAAGAGATTAGGACTTACGTGAATAATTTAACGTCCTATACGATTAAACCGAAAACCTTAGGATTACGTATTTACGTTTTTGATGAAATAATTTTTATTAGATTCGTTTTGTGCCGTTGATTCATAATTTATAAAAACGTTTTTCGTAAAACGACCCGAGGGCACGCAAATCGAGGAAACTAGAATCGAGGAGTACCCGTAAATTAGTGGGATGGAACAAGTTTTACACTTGCCCACCCCACTATATGGAACGGCAAGAATATGACACCACACCCCTTAGGTGTCAAAACTTCACAAGCAAGCTTATACACTTGTCTTGTAAAGTTTACAAAAACCATTTCTTAAAAACCATTTCTTCATTTACACATACAAAACCACTCATACTCTCCTCCCTTTCTCTCACATTTTCGTCCCAAAATCACCAACAACAACCCTCATTTGATCAATTTAAGCCATAATCTTTGTGTTATATACACATATGATGATGCCCCTTTGAAACTTTGTTGATTGGTGATCAATATAACATCCAAGTAGGTGATTTGATTATGTCCTAGGGCTGATTTTCATAAGAAGTTTATAAAGATTGGTGTACTTGAATATGATATTGGTTTGTCAGAAGTTTTGCCAACAAGAACCAAGTCTTGTTCCTCAAAAATCTCATCATTTTATCACTAATGGTGGTATAGAGATTGTTCTTCCTATCCTCTTGTTATTTTGATTATGTAATCTTGTAGTTTCTTTATTTATCTATATGTATATGATGATTAATGATGATTAAAAACATTTTGTGGGGATCTTGTGTTGATAGATTTGATTAAAATGATTAAAAGTTATATGAAAGAATGATAAAATCTAGCTTAAAAAGGTAGGCTGAATAAAACAGAAGATTACCATATGATAACTTGTAAAAGTGGCATAGATTAATTGATATACAGTAATTAATAAGTCTTATACACATGTAAGAGTTGGCCATGCAATGCAATCATTATAATGAGTGAGATATGATCAAAACAAGATTGGAGTGCAAATCTTCCTACACTGTTTTGGACGAATTTATTAAAATACTTAGAAGTTGATTCATCAGTATCTATTAACGAGTTAAATGACGCACATATCATGTAGTTTCTGTCATAAAAATTTGAGGTCCTATCTCATTATAGAAATCTAGATATGGACATTTTAGTGGACTGAAAATTTAGGACTGATTTTGTAAATAAATAGTATATAATATAAGCACTCAAAAATTTATATAAAATATACATATATAAAACCCACTAGTTGATAATAGTTCTAAATAAAGAGTTATATATATATATTGATATTAAAATGGGACATTTTATATAAATTACAAGTATAAATGTTTTTCCAAGTTATAAAACTATATACATAAGTTTTACGTCTTTTTGGCTAAAACCGAAAGATTAACGTTTTTGTCAAATAAAACTTAGACGGTCGGACCCGTCTAATGTAAACTTTTATGAACTCACATACTGATGTATAAACTTATATAAGAAGTAAAAACCGATAAAACCCGAGCATTATAACATGTAGACATTAACGGGCCAAAGTAGCCTTATTGGACTATAAACCGAACTACTTTGGTAAAACACTAATGGACTTACTCATTGGGCTTAACCCAATTGGGCCTAACATATGAATATGGGCCTGATATTAGAAGTATAATTGGGCTAATCTAATTTATTGGGCTTGTAATGGGCCCATTGGGCCTAAAAATATAAATAAATTGAACTAGTATAACTAGTCTAGAAATGTACCAACACATGACATTTTAATGTGTATAAAGATATAAACTCCCACATGATCAACATCATACTCATGATATCATCATATATATACATAGTTATTGTTTTTATAAGGTCATTGGACAAGAGTCTAAGACGAGTATTATTTGTCTAGGTTTCCGTGATTGAAGCACGTACTGTACATCCAAATCGCCAATAACCCACCTTCCCACATCAACGTGAGTTCATAGCCTCGCACTCTTTTAAATGTTTTTATGAAATGTTTTATAAACCCGCAAGGGAGAAAACATGTTAATTTTGATAAAATAGGACACCATTTGTCCCGATTGTTTGTTTATTGATTTGGACCCGAATGATTGTATGACCTGATGTATGAAATAAAATGGATTAATAAAGTTAGGTTATGTCACTAAAAGTCCCGTTAGCATGAATTGTGAACTAACGGGATTTGGTAGACGCTTGTGCATATAATAGTACTATTTGGGGACGATCACCCCAGTTCGCGCCTTGACGGTTGATCCTCGTCGTGCCACATTGATTGGTAAGCGAATTTATGTATGAGAAGATTTCCATAGCGTGATTTTTGTGACGACACGCTAACTTAGATGGGCAAATTGTGTTTCGGGTTAGCTACCCGTTGTTTGTTGTAGTAAGGTAACAATGTCATGCGGCTTATAATAATCCAAATAACGAAAATACTGCTATACGCATTGAATTACGATATATTGCCTGACTAGCAATACGGGGACTTATTATTGATATTATGTTCGTGTTTTGGTTTTACATAACCATATTCATATAACGGTTTAGATTTAACTCTATACAACGTTATAAAACGTATTGTCTGATATTTTTACGACAATGATTCGTAAATGATTTTGAAGGCAAAAGCCTATATTATGATTTTTGATAAGGATTTGTATAAAATGACTTTGGCTATTTTATGGCCTATTACAAAGATTTGTACAAAATGATTTCCGGTAATAATTATATATACCGATGATATATTAATTGTTTTATTAAACTCTATGAATTCACTCGGCGTTTTCGCTGACCTTTTCTTTTAACATGTTTTGTCTAAGGTACTTGAAGGTAATTCTCGGGAAGACAACAAGAATTCATGGCCCGCACTTAAATAACAATTTCCATTCAAATGCTTTGTAAAACTTGTATGAAATACAATGACTTGGGACCTATGTAAATTTGATATTCATGAATGGAAAATGCTTTAATATTAAACGACGCGATTTTTAAGCGTTGTCTATGATGTGAGTAATGTGCTATCCTGTAACACTAACGAGTCTTCCGCTGTATTGAATTGTGTATTGATTTGTGTAAATTTGGGGGTGTTACACACAACCTACTGATTTTATAGTTCAAATATCTTACCTAGGTGACAACTATCAGAAACAAACAATAAAACACAAAGCACAAAGACAAGAACACCAAATCACATGGCAAAACTCATAACAGACATTAACATGAAATTTTTTAGAGGAAACTTAAATAGAGCTTATACCTATCCCCCACAACTTCTTAGGGAGATCAGCCATGCTCCTTGGACCACTCTCAATAGCTAGAGAGTGACCAAGGTCCTTGAACAAAGGAGATGATATGAGGCCTTGACTGATGGTTCAAAGCAGAACCTCAAGGACTTGATTTCTTCAACACAAATAGCAAACAGACCAACCAAGGGCTTAAATCCCTTCACAAGCTTGGTGTCAACAAGCTTGCAAGAGCTTTAGGCAAATGGATGGGGTTTGTACAGTCAAATTCAACCAAACAGGAACAGGGTTTTCAACTTTTACCAAACTTGAAAACTTGTTCAAATCAAAACGTGCTTCAATCCAAAGATGAAAACACCTTTATAACATAAAATGGAACTCAACTTCACTCTTAAACAACACCAACTTTCAAAAACATAAAAAGGAATTACAATTTTTTTTCAAAATACCAAACTTTTATAAAATTAAAAAGCAATTACAATCTTTAAAGAGTAAAACTGGAGCAATGCTCTCTCACAGGTTGAGGAGTCCGTATATAGGCCACAAGGGCTGAGATTACAATGAAAACCCTAGCTAAGAAGTCCCTAAAATGCCCTTGAATCCTTCTAGACGTTTGTTGTTGTTGAGCTATCCAAATGCATCCAAGTCGTTCATTTTAGCTTTGTAACCAAGCAAGGAGTGTGGGTTGTTGATTTGGCCACGTGTCATTCCTTAGAGAGGAAGTTGGATTTTGATTGGTGGACGGGTTGATTGGTGGGGTCCTTTGGTGAGTGGGATTGAGGGTTTTTGGTGTGGGATGGATTTCTTGGCGTGTGAATTAAGCATGTGCCAAGGTAATTGGAATTAACCCCTTGTTTTAAATGAAGGTAATTATGGGTTCATATGGTAAACAGTAACAAGTTTTGATCCGAAAAAGGTGGAAGGTAATTGTTTGGCGCGTGTTTGTGGTTTGAACTTTGGGTAATGACATTATGAGTCCTTGTTCTTTGGCAAAATGTGTAAAACAAGTATTTCAGCCATATTAAACGCATTCCCTTTGTTAATAAACTTCCAAACTTCACACTTTTGCCCCAAAACTTTGGTGAGAGGTTTTCAAGGGTTATTTTTGCCATTTTTGAATAGTTCAAGGACTGATCTTGGACATTTCTCATCTTTGAAGGTCTTCATTAGATGTTTGACTTCATGAGGTACCATTGTTGATAATTTAGAATTGTTGAGGAACTAATCTTGCCAAATCTTCAAAGTTGAAGGAACTTTTTGTAATTTTGATAAACTTAAGGGACCAAACTTGTAATTATGAATATACAAGGGTATTAAGTGTCGTTTCATCATAGATGAGGGATCAATATTGTACATCTTCAAGTCTTCAAGGGTTTTTCTTTGAGAGATCATGAACTAGGGCCCGGTTCTTTGTGCGGCTTCGTTTCTCGTGTTCGTTTTTCCTTGTTTCTTGTGATCTTTTGTCTTTTTCATGATATCCATACCTAAAATACACAAGTAAACAAACACAAGCATATATGTGGTATTTTTATGACATTTTATGCATTTACAGCCCGAAAAGAACGATGAGATCATGTATAAATGCCATCTCATCACTCCCCATACTAAGCCATTGTCGTGCCCTCACGCAATGTTAGAATAAAGTATCTAAGAATCACCAAAGTTCAATTTTATTACCCTTTATTGAAAAGTGAAAACTTGCAACAATACTATAAAGATGTGTAAAGAGATGATGTATGATTTTCATCACGTGTGTGACTTTTAGGGTCAATGAATAGAAACAAGTGAATGTCCCATAGAGTAAAGTTCGTAATCCTTGATTGCCATACATTCCATGCTAAGTGAAAAAACGAGATCATTGTTGGTCCAAGTCACAATGCTAACACTACTCATACGTCCAAATTGTGTAATACTTTTTCTCCCCGCAATCCTAGTTATTATGAAAGGAAATGGGTTTCTAGAATTTTTTAACTATTTGTCATGGATCACAAGTGATTCATACTTAATTATTTGAGTATTTATTAGTCCGAAAGTAAAGTAGCACGATTTAATCGATAGTTAGCCAAAGGACAAAATCTTTTAAAATCGCTTCTCGTGTATCTCCTTAAATTCATATCTTGGCATAACTCGTTTCACGATTTGAGACCTTTCTCGGACCGATATTTTGCATGTACTTCATACTTCAAATCTTGGGAAGACGTTATTGAAATTATGGCCTTCTCTTCATATTTTGGAATTTCTTCACTTGACGTTTTTGAGAGATTCTTCATACTTGGACCACGACTTCATCATTTTTCTTCAATCTTTACTTTGGACTTTGATATACAACAATCCGCCTCCTTTTAGGACTTGGATATATTTATCCTCTTACCTTGTAAGGGTCTTTTTGGATAGACTTTATCCATGATCTTTAGGGGAGTAATTTCTTTTCGTCGTGTGTCTCGATCCTTCATATTGATTTAGGAATAATGATACTTCACATCATATTGGATCTTTAGCAACAAAATAGAGCTTCTCATGCCTTGTTAGGGCCTTTTTGGATCTTCACCAATCTTCGCATCCCGCTTCAATAAGTTATGCATTGGCTATGAACTCTATTCAACCCCGAGCAACTTTTAAACGATCTTGTGCTAGAAGCTAAGTAACCTTTCAAATCGTACGACCTTACTTATTGCAATTATTTTTGTTCCTAATGCATTGATCATATGGGAGAAAAAGCCACAATTAAAAACATATGAGTTTTTGAAAGAACATTTTCATGTTCTACGATTAGCATGATCACTTGTCTAACTCTATCATTTCTCGTTCTTCATTATTTAAAGACCTCTAATTAAAGAGACTCGTGAATACTTAGCCATGCAAGTCAAAATTAAGCCAAATTTTGATTAGCTTTCATTAAGACTATATCAAATCGAAGTTTTGGGTTTTCAAGCCACCTATAGGATCTTGCACTTTCTTGGACTTTTTCAAGTTTAGAGAATGCATTTTATAGTTCCCTTGATAAGTGACTTTCTAGGATCAATTATAGGAACTTGCGAAAAGTTCTTGTTCTTAACCCGATTGAGCTAAGACTTTCGCGTTTTAAAGTTCCCAATATAAAAGTCTAGCAAAACTTGATTCGAGCGGGTTAAGGAATGTAAAGGGCTCCAAATGCCCATCAAGTCAAAAATTAACTCTTATTCTATCCATCAGAAAATATACATTCGTGTCTTAAAAACACTTATGAAAACTATGAAAATTTTTAAAATTTGGCCATTTTTAGCCTTATTAAAATAAAACAAAATGTTGAAAGTTGGAAAACGTGAGGGCGTAGCAAAGCAAGTATCTATTCACCCCCTCATACTAAAATTAAACATTGTCCACAATGTTTCGAGTCTAAAGCTGGAGCACCCCCATACTAGAGACGAAGAGTTGAATGCTTAAGATCTAGCATGGAAAGGGTGATCAACAATATATCTAAAGCCGTTTATTAATTATGCTAAAAGATAATTGTTAGAACAATAAAGGATATGTCACGGATTCGTGAAAAACTCTTCAAGCAAATGGTCGAAGCTCACATAAACGAACACGAGATTATTCAATCATAGTGATGATGATGATCTAGATAACACATTCACAAACAACCACGATACAACGAGTTGGAAGGGCACAAATCTCCTCTCATTATTTTATTAGAAAGCATTAAAAGGATAAGCATGGAATCTCCCCCACGAGGCACCTCGTTTTTGATTACCGAGTCATGAGCTTGACTCGATCCCCTCAATGTTAATTATCATTGGGGAAAGTGACTTGGTCAAGGTCGTCTAACGAAGGAACTTCCCCACCAAAGTAGTGCTTAAGCCTATGTCCATTCACCTTGAAGTTAGGACCATCATTTAGAGCTAGCTCGATGGTCCAATAAGGAAACACTTGTGTTATGGTGAAAGGACCCGACCAACGAGATTTCAATTTCCCGGAAAATATCTTTAATCGAGAGTTAAAAAGCAACACTTGATCACCAATGTTAAAAACCCGGTTTTTAATCTTAGCATCATGAAACTTTTTAGTCTTTTCTTTGAAAATCAATGAATTTTCATAAGCATTATCTCTTAATTCGTCCAATTCATTCAATTGTATTTTCCGGTGATCTCCCGCGGTCTTTAAATCAAAATTTACATGCTTAAGGGCCCAATATGCCTTATGCTCCAATTCAATGGGAAATGACAATTCTTTCCATAAACCAACTTATATGGAGTACAACCGATAGGTGTCTTATAAGTAGTCCTAAAGGCCCATAAAGCGTCATCGAGTTTATCGGACCATGAAGCACGGTTTTCTCCAATCGACCTTTCTAAAATCCTCTTCAAAGCTCGGTTTGAAACCTCGACTTGCCCACTCGTTTGCGGGTGATAAGTCGTAGTAAGACGATGAGTAACTCCATATTTCTTTAAGACCTTCTCGAATTGGTCATTACAAAAATGGGTTCCACAATCGCTTATAATAGCACGAGGGATTCCAAACCGAGAGAATAGATTCTTCAAAAACTTCACTACCACACGAGCATCATTAGTAGGTAAATCTTTAGCTTCCACCCACTTAAAAAAGGTAGTCGACGGCGACGAGGATATACTTGTTACCATGAGACGATGGGAACGGCCCCATAAAGTCCATGCCCCAAATGTTGAAAATCTCACATACTTCACAAGTGCGTGTGGATCACGATAGATAGTAGGCCAAAAGAAGCCGACATCGAACACTTTCTTAGCCGTGAGATTAGCACCGTGGTAACAACCCGTGGGTCCCTCGTGACAAGCTCTAAGGATGTTAGAAGCTTCGGCACCAAAAACACAACGTCGAACGAGTTGATTCGCACAAACCCGAAAGAGATAAGGTTCGTCCCAAAAATAGAACTTGACGTCACGAAAGAATTTTCTCTTTTGTTGTGTCGTCATACCCTTGATTATGAAATTCCCCGCATGGTAATTTGCAATGTCATGAAACCATGGGGTAGTGTCTTTAGAATTCACTACACCGAGAGTCTCGAGAGGAAATGTTTTCGGTGATTTCCTTGTTCTCGAAGACATCTTTGTCAGGATCTTCTAGACGAGAGAGATGATCGGCCGCTAGATTCTCGGCTCCTTTTTTGTCAAGCACGGTGACATCAAATTCTTGGAGGAGGAGCATCCAACGAAGCAATCTCGGCTTAGCATCTTGCTTAACTAAGAGATACTTGATAGCCGAATGGTCGGTATACACGATGCTTTTAGTCAAGACGAGATAAGGTCGGAATTTCTCAAAAGCATAGGCCACGGCAAGGAATTCCTTTTCCGTTGTGGTGTACTTTAATTGAGCCTCGGTCATCGTCTTACTAGCATAATGGATAGGACGGAAATGCTTTTCATAACGTTGCCCTAAAACGGCCCCTATAGCATAATCACTTGCATCGCACATGATTTCAAAGGGTAATTCCCAATTAGGAGCAAACAAGAATGGGAGCTTCGGTAAGTTTCCTTTTAAGAGTTTCGAAAGCTCTAACACAATCCTCATTAAAGTTAAAAGGATCATCCTTCTCGAGAACATGTGTCATTGGTCGAGAGATTTTCGAAAAGTCTTTGATGAAACGACGATAAAAGCCCGCGTGGCCTAGGAAACTCCTAACTTCTTTAACGGTTTTGGGATGAGGTAACTTTGCGATGACATCTACCTTAGCTTTATCGACCTCAATCCCTGCTTTCGAGACCTTATGTCATGAGACGATTCCTTGTTTACACATAAAATGACATTTTTCCCAATTAAGCACAAGGTTGGTTTCCTCACAAAGTTTTTACATTTGCTCGAGATTAGATAAACACGACATGAACGAATTGCCAAACACATAAAAGTCATCCATAAACACTTCAATCGACTTCTCGATCATATCATGAAAAATAGCCATCATACACCGTCGAAACGTACCCGGTGCATTATAAAGTCCGAAAGGCATCCTACGATAAGCAAACGTTCCATAAGGACACGTGAACGTAGTTTTCTCTTGATCACGAGGGTCGATAGGGATTTGAAACTAACCGGAAAAACCATCTAAAAAGCAATAGAATTCATTTCCCGCGAGTCGCTCCAACATTTGATCCATGAAGGGCAAAGGAAAGTGGTCTTTACGAGCGGCGTCATTTAACTTTCTGTAGTCAATACACACCCTCCAACCGGTCACAACACGAGTGGGAATTAACTCGTTGTTTTCATTCGGCACAGCGGTCATTCCTCCCTTTTTAGGGACACAATGGATTGGGCTCACCCATGGGCTATCGGAGATAGGATAAATCATTCCCGCGTCAAGAGTTTTAAAACTTCCTTTTTGATGACATCCTGAATTTTGGGGTTTACCCTTTTTTGACTTTGAATTGCGGGTTTGTAGTCCTCCTCCATTAAAATCTTGTGAGTACAAAATTTTGGGTCAATACCCTTAATGTCGGAAATTTTCCACTTAATTTGTAACACCTGGTAATTTTCCTACCTTGTAAAATGACTACCCTTTGACTTTTTATTTAGTCAACTATGTGATTTAACTGTGTTGGAACCGGGAAGTTATCCCGCGTTTTCTGAAAAACTGTTTTTTGACGAGTAATGACTTGACACTGTGCTCAGTCATTATTCTGAACAATTTCTGTGAATCTGACCAAAATGCTGAGACGGTCAATGAATTGATGATAATTCGTGAGATTATTCGTTATCTATGAATTATGTGCTTAATTGTTTAGTTTTTACAGCGTGATCGTATTTTAATGAACAGCGTATTTAAATATTTCTGTATATGTTTATATATGCCTGTATTTTAGTATTTTTGCTATTTATAGTAATAAATCATATTTTCTGTGAATATTTAATTAACGTTTCGTGTTTTCGTATTTTACGTCGTTTTTACGTTTAACCGTCGTTAGCATGCATAAAATACTTTATAAATCATTAAATGTCAGTTTTCATCGAAAAACCATAAATTTAATATATTTCGTCAAATTTTTAAGTTTTACGTAATTTTAAACTTAACTATATACATTTCGATATTTACCTAAAACTAACTAAATTTTTACCTTAAACCTTCTAACTAGTTACCACAGTAAATTTTTTAAAATATTTACCCATGTAGGACCCCTCATAACCGGCCAAAAACACCACCACATGCAAGATAACCAAAATCTTACACTTTGCCAAAATAAGCTTAAACCTTACACACCTCAAACCCTTTTAACTTATTAACCATATTTACGTCAACTCATATCTCACTTTCACTCATTCACTTCACTAAAAAAAAACACACATCTCTCTTTCTCTCTCAAAACACACGACAAAAACACCATAACCAAATCCACCATTGCTGATTTCTTGAAGCTCCATTTTAAGAACCTTTAGCACAAATCAAATACATCCTAGGGTTTATACAAGCATAAAGAAGAATGCATTTTCTTGGTTTGTTGATTTGAGAAAATTTTTGTTGAAGTTTATAGAAGTTGGGTTTTGTTGATTTTTAGTTGATTAGAGCGTAGATCGGGTTATCGTGGTTACGTAGAATCGTTACTCAATGTTATTTCTTGAACCTTTTTCGACTCTTTCTTTTTCATGCATAATCTTTGAAGATCTATGCATGCATGTTACTCATCAACTATTTTTTTGAAATAAAAAGATAAAAATTATTTTTGGCCATGAAATATTTTAGATCTATGAAAATTATGTGTGGATCTATTAGATCCATGCATGAAAATGTTTTAATTGAAATACTTGTAGAATATAAAAATGTATATTTTTAGATTTATGGACTTGAAGATAAATCTTGTATTTTGAGTGTGTTTATGAATAATTGAAGGGAAATAGTAGTGTTACTACTAGTGGGTACGCTTGAAAATGGTCGAAAACGAGTTTTTACGAAAAGTATATAATCTGTCCGATTTTTATAAGAGGCATAGAGGGTCGTAAAAATTGTTTTGACACTAGTTTACTACGATATTATGAAAATATAAGTTATTACCTTCGTTTCGATATATTATGGGCTAAAACCGAAGTAAAAATGAGTAAGATATGGTCGTTTAAATTTCGTTGTCGGAAAACTTAATTTTTGTGAAAAAGACTATAATTAGCTTGCTGTCTAGATTTTTAAAGTGGTCGAAACGACGTTTTCGAGTTAAACGGAGTTGTTTTAAGTGTCGAAAGGGTACTAAATGGTATGTAAAAATGTTGGACTCGTTTCGTAAAAGGGTATTAGCGCGAAATGTGAATACTTTGTGCATCGTTAAAAGTTTGAGCGTTAAAAGTGGAAATTGATACTATTGCGGGAAAATGAGTTGTTGAAATAAATGTGATTGAGAAGTGTTGAAATTAGGGATTTTAGGTCGAGATTTGGGTACTTACTAAAAATGGCAAGTTTTAACGTGACGCCAAAAGGCTGCCGAATTTTCTATAGAAATCGTGTTGGAAAATTTATTAAGATAAATTTGGGTAAATTAAAATTTACGTCGAAAGGCTGTCGAAATTTCGTCGAGTCAAAAATAAATATTTTTGTCTAAGTATATATAATATAATGCTTATAACTATGTAATATCTACAAGTCATGATTTAACTACAAAATAATATATATGATTGATGAGTAACGTACGTGACGAACTATTATGACTTATTTGCTAGCGCCTAAACTATAGTATTATATTTAGGTTGTTGCTAGAGTTGCTCGCTACTATTTGATCATACTTGTGCGGTTTGAATCGTTGCTTGAGGTAAGTCTATAGATCCCTATTAAACTGTTTTACATGTTTAATGTTTTGGGATGTGATAAATGCTTTCGATGATTGCTTCTGAACGCAAGAAAAACTAGTTTTCTGTGAAAGCTTTGTGAGCACTTGATTGTAGAGTTTTACTACTCTTTAGGAAAAGAGCGTAAATAGGGTAAGTATCGAGTGATGACTTTAGGAAAAATCAAGTGTTAATGACCCGATTAAGTTCGTTTCCCAAGGAGGTATATGTGTGTGACTAAGATGTACAAGATTTGAGATTAATATTTGGTTTAGAAGGGGATTAGAAGAGAAAATGACGAAGTCGAAAAAATAAAAATTAACTAAAAATCACTATTAGAAAGTTAAGACGTAGAACCTAAAAAATCACCAAAAATAAAATAAATTCTAAAAATTACCAAAAATTCACCAAAAATCAAAAATAATAAACTAAGAGTTTACCAATTATCAAAACTTTTTCAAACCTTTTAAATAATTAAATATTCAATTTTTAAATGCTAATTAAAGCCCTAAAAATCAAATAAATTATCAAAAAGCCCAAATAAAGATTTTTCAATTAATGAACCTCTAAAATGACCTAAAATGATTAAAAACTATTTTTAGAAATTTTAAAACTAACAAAAACTATTTTAAATGAATTAAAAACTATTAAAACTTAAAATAATTATAAAAATTAATCTATAAGTGATAAAATTATTCTAAAAGTTGCTAAATTCCTATTTTAATGTATTTAACCTAAGAAAAATGTAAAAAGTTGGAAAATGTGAAATTTTAAAAAATAATAATAAAATAATATTAAAAATCCAAAAATTATATAAAATTCTAAAAACTTGCAAACTAGTTTATTTTAACCTAAATAATCAGAAAATGAAAGTGAAATTACCAGAATACCCCTAATAGGCCCTCAAATGGGCCAAATCCAAATTCAGTCAACACAAATGGGCTTTTGGGCCCAAAAAGTCAAACTTGGCCCAATTGATTTGGAAAAGCCCTATCTGACTTAAAATTTAATTCTAAGAACAAAACTCTAAAGGCCCAAAAGCTGAAAATGTGCTTATCACAGCTTATTGAACACAAAGCTTATTCTTATTGGGCTTTTCAGCCCATTAAGCCATAAGCTAATGCCATAAGCTCTAATTTGACACACAACCTTCTTTTTGGATGCTTAAGAGATCTGTCAAAAGAAATTTCCAATAAGCTCACTCAATAAGCCAGAAAATAGAAAAGCAAAAATCCACAAAACGACAAAATAGTCGGGTTTGAGAAATAATGCACCTCAGAAGCTCTAGTTTGTTGCAAAAGCTCACAAATAGCTTAACTAAGAATAATCAATCAAGAAAATCACAAAAAGCCAAGTAGAATAAGCTGTAGGAGCAAATAAGCTGGCTGAAAAAGCAAAATAAGCTAGTTTCCTAGCAAAAGCTTAACCAAAAGACTTGTAAACTTCCAGACTTGATATTAAGCTGAGAAAAATGAGTTCTATTACAAAAACTAAGTTGTTGCATGTACCAATAAGCAAAACAGATTCAAATAAGCTGAAAACCAAGTTTGACCAAAAGTCAAACGCTGATAAGTTGAAATCAAACGCTGACAGGAACAAAGAAGGCGCTGACAGACTCAATGAGGTGTAAGGACTTGTTTTTCACCCTGCTGATCAAGGTTTGAGTGCAAACCTTGTGAATCAAGGCTTACCAGTTGGGTAAACTTGATGTATTTTGGCACAAATAAGCCAATAAGCCAGTGAGCTTATAAGCTATGAACAAAGCAATCCAAATAGCCAAATATCCTCACAAGCAGCAAACAAATAAGATCCAAGCAGCAAAGTCACAAGGCATACACTAGGCAAACAAATGCAAGCACAAAAAGTTACTGATGAACAAAGAACATATGCAGAAACAAGTCTGCTGATATACTTGACACTTGATCCAATTTCAAGCCTCAAATCCCTCTACCCTGGTGTGATTAGCTATGATTTAGCACTTGTTACCCTTAACCTATGTTTAGATCTAGGTGTCCTCAAAATCCTAGCCAATTTTACCAAGTTATGAAGATTTTAGAACCAATCTATGAATCAATGTGTTTAAGCCCACAAAACCTGCAAACAGATGCACAAATACTCCCAAATAACAGATACCAATACTTGCATACAACACATAAGCACTTATCAAACCACAAATCCAACTTATGCAGTAATCCCAAACACCCTTTTAAAACTTATTTTCACAAATTTTCAAAGGATCATTAAGATTCAACCCACAAATCAGATCAATAACACCTCATAAACATCAAACCAAGCCAAATCAACAATAAACATCCACAATAACACAGATTCAAGCAATAATCCACAAAAATCACAAATATTCAGAAACTAAAAGAGAAAATGAAAAGGGAAGAAGGTGCAAACCTCCAAGACCTACATCCAGGCCCTGGATTGTTTGAGCTGAGGTACTAGCAAAACAAGTACCAGCTTCCAATGCTGCTAAGATGAACAAACACAAGGGTGAGATCAAATAAACAAGGACTTTCTGATTTTTGATGCACAAGTCTTATCACTTAAAACCTTGCCTCAAAAACCTTCAAACATGTAAATGGAACTCAGATTTTAGCTTCTCAAACACCAAACTTTTATAAATAACAGATTAAAAACTAAGAATTTTAAGAAATTTAAACTTTATTTCATAAAAAGGAATTACAAAGATTTAAAGCTAAAATCTGGAACAAAAGCTCTCTCACATGTTGAGGAGTCTTTTTATAGGCAAATGCCAATGCTACACTGTTCATAAACCCTAGATGTGAAATTCCCTATTTGTCCTTAAGTCCTTCTAGACGAATCCTTGGTGTGAGCTGTTTAAAATGATCCTGGATGTTCATTTCAGCTTTGGAATGAAGCAAATGTTGTCAGCTGTTGATCTTGTCACGTCACATGACTTGGAGGCTAAGTTGCTTGCTGATTGGTGGAAAGGGTATTGGGGTGGGGTCCATAGTGAGTGGAGATGAGGGTTTTGTGTGTGGGATAGGTTCCTGCATGTGTGAATCAAACGTGTGCCTGGGTAATTTCATTTTACCCTTTGTTTTAAGTTGTGTAAAACCTGGGCTGTAAAGGTGAATAGTTGTCCTTTTGATCCGTTTTTGGTGGAGTGGAGTTGTTTGGCGCGTGTTTGTGTGTTTAAATGTTTCAGTATGCACACATTCAGCCCTTGTCCTTCCTTTCTTTTGTCACTTGGATGCAAACTTCTATCAGCGCCCATTTTACAAGTATCAACGTTTCACCTTTTGTCATTTTTGGCACATAACTTTTCAAAAGGGTTTTCAAGGGTTCTTTTTGCCATTTTGAGATATTTCAAGGACTGATTTTGAACATTCTTGATCTTCAAAGGTCTTCAATGTATCTTAATCTTCATGAGGGACCATTATTGGCAGTTTGGATTTGTTGAGGGACTAATCTTGCCATTTCTTCAAAGTTGAAGGACCTTTTGTGTAATTTTGACAAACTTAAGGGACCAAACTTGTAATTATGAATATACAAGGGTTTTAAGTGTCATTTCTTCAATAAATGAGGATCAATCTTGTTTGTCTTCAAGTCTTCAAGGTATTTTGTTGAGAATTCCATGATTAGGGCCCGGTTCTTTGTACGGCTTCGTTTCTCGTGTCTGTTTTTCCTTGTAACTTGTGATCTTTTGTCTTTTTCACGATATCCATACCTAAAATACACAAGTAAACAAACACAAGCATATATGGTATTTTATGACATTTTTATGCATTTAAAGCCCGAAAAGAACGATGAGATCATGTATAAATGCCATCTCATCACTCCCCCATACTAAACCATTGCCGTGCCCTCACGCAATGCTAGAATAAAGTATCTAAGCATCACCAAAGTTCAATTTTATTAACCTTTATTGAGGAGTAAAAGATTTGCAACATACTACGATGATGTGTAAAGACATAATGTATGATTTTCATCACAAAAAGTGACTTTTAGGGTCAAAGAATAGAAACAAGTTAATGTCCCTTAGAGTAAACTTCGTCATCCTTGATTGTCATACATTCCATGCTAAGTGCAAAAACAAGATCATTGTTGGTACAAGTCACAATGCTAACACTACTCATACGTCCAAATTGTGTAATACTTTTTCTCCCCGCAATCCTAGTTATTATGAAAGAAATGGGTTACTAGCATTTTTTTATCTATTTGTCATGGATCACAAGTGATTCATATTGACTTATTTGAGTAGTTATTAGTCCGAAAGCAAAGTAGCACGATTTGATCGATAGTTAGCCAAAGGACAAAATCTTTTAAAACGGCTTCTCGTGTATCTCCTTAAGTTCATATCTTGGCGTAACTCGTTTCACGATTTGAGACCTTTCTCGGACCGATATTTGGCATGTACTTCATACTTCAAATCTTGGGAAGAGGTTCTTGAAATAATGGTCTTCTCTTCATATATTTGGAATTTCTTCACTTGACGTTTTTGAGAGATTCTTCATATAGGACCACGACTTCATCATTTTTCTCCAATCTTTACTTTGGATTTTGATATACAACGATCCGCCTCCTTTTCGGACTTGGATATATTTATCCTCATACCTTGTTAGGGTCTTTTTGGATAGACTTTCTCCATTCTTTAGGGGAGTAATTGCTTCTCGTCGTGTGTCTCGATCCTTCATATTGATTTAGGAATAATGATACTTCACATCATCTTTGGATCTTTAGCAAAAATAGAGCTCCTCATACCTTGTTAGGGCCTTTTTGGATAATCGCCAATCTTCGCGTCCCGCTTCAATAAGTTATGCCTTGGCTATGAACTCTATTCAACCCCGAGCAACTTTTAAACGATCTTGCGCTAGAGGCTAAGTAACCTTTCAAATCGTACGACCTTACTTATTGCAATTATGATTTATTCCTAATGCATTGATCTTATGGGAAGAAAAAGCCACAATTAAAAACATATGAGTTTTTGAAAGAACACATTCATGTTCTACGTTTAGCATGATCACTTGTCTAACTCTATCATTTCTCGTTCTTCACTATATAAAGACCTCTGATTAAAGAGACTCGTGAATACTTAGCCATGCAAGTCAAAATTAAGCCAAATTTGGATTAGCTTTCATTAAGACTATATCAAATCAAAGTTTTGGGTTTTCAAGCCACCTATAGGATCTTTCACTTTCTTGGAATTTTTCAAATTTAGAGAATGCTTTTTAAAGTTCCCTTGATAAGTGACTTTCTAGAATCAATTATAGGAACTTGCGAAAAGTTCTTGTTCTTAACCCGAATGAATTAAGACTTTCGCGTTTTAAAGTTCCCTATATAAAAGTCTAGCAAAACTTGAATTGAGCGAGTTAAGGAATGTAAATGGCTCCAAATGCCCATCAAGTCAAAAATTAACTCTTATTCTACCATCGGAAAATATACATTCGTGTCTTAAAAACTCTTATGAGAACTAAGAAAAATTTTAAAATTTGGCCATTTTTAGCCTTATTAGCAAAACAAAGACATTGAAAATTGGAAAGCGTGAGGGCGTAGCAAAGCAAGTACCTATTCACCCCCCCCCCCATACTAAAAGTAAACATTGTCCTCAATGTTTCGAGTCTAAAGGTGGAGCACCCCCATACTAGAGACGAAGAGTCGAATGCTTAGGATCTAGCATGGAAAGGGTGATCAACAATATATCTAAAGCCGTTTATTAATTATGCTAAAAGATAATTGTTAGAACAATAAAGGATATGTCATGGAATCGTGAAAAACTTCTTCAAACGAACGATGGAGGCTCACGTAAACGAACACGAGAGTCTTCAATCGTAGATGATGATGATGATCTAGATAACACAATCACAAACAACCACGAGACAACGAGTTGAAAGGGTACAAGTCCCCTTATTAGTGAATAGTGAGCATAAAAGATAAGCATGGGATCTCCCCCACGAGGCACCTCGTTTTTGATTACCGAGTCATGAGCTCGACTCGATCCCCTCAAAATGTGAACATTTAGGGAAAATCATGGTATGGTCAATTTTTTAGTGGGGCTTACATGATATAAAGGCCCAAAAAGCAACCGGTATAAAGGATTAAGTCCTTAGATGGTGCAAAATACCGGGGTCGAAAATGGCGTTCTCGTTTTCATTGGAAAAACAAATTAACGCCACTTCAACATGTGCCATAAACTCAAAGAGTTTGAAGAAAATAGATGAGAAGTAGAAGGGTGAGACAATTGGTAAGACAAACTTTCGAGCTACTCGAGGTAGACTCGCACCAAGCAAATAGAAAGATTTTCCATTTATTGCATCGGTGGAAGACCGAGATTTCCCTTTACATGAAATTCCAGGATCGAATATCTCGTCCTCGGTGGACAAGGATGAGGGAACATAAGGGGCTTCCCCCATACTAGAACCACACAAAGCATCGTCAAAAGGAGTAGACGAGCTTGTAGCACTCAAATCACGGGGTGATGACGGAGTTAGATTAATTAAATCATATTTAAAATCGTTTCCTTTGTTATCTTTTAAACTCTCCTTATGAAAACCCTTTTTGATTATGTCGAAAATATTTGGTGTTTCTAAGACGATGTTAGTCACACTAAAAATTCTCACATTTGTAAACCGTTTTGGTTTTGGTGGTGGCAAGTTCTCAAAACGTTTATCGACGAAGAAAACCTCCCCATCGGGGTCTACATATTCATCATTCGAAAGATCTTTCGTAGAAACCGGCAACTTATCAACACTTTTCAAGAATGAGTGTTCGAGGTGAGGTGAAGGATTTTTCGATTCAAGTATTGACGGTTTCTTCTTTGTAGGCTTTTCACTCATAACCTCCACCGGCGGAGGAAATGGTAAATTGTTTTTGGAGACATTTCCTAAAACTCTTGGTGAAAATTCTTTGTAAACGACATTGGTTGAATCACCATGGTTTAAAGTTGCAATAGAATAGACATGAGAAAGATTGGAGTTTTGTGTTGCATTGATGACAAGTTCTTCTTCATTGAAACGAAGGGTGATTTTTCGAGCATGAACATCGATAAGTGCTCTTGATGTATCCAAAAATGAACGACCCAAAATGAGAGGAACTTTTCGATCGATAGGAATGTCTATAACGATAAAGTCAACGGGATAGTAAAACTTTCCGACTTTAACAAAAACGTCCTCGGCTACTCCACATGCTAAAATCGTAGAATGATCGGCCATCTCGATAGACATGTTCGAAGGAATAAGAGCCGGAAGCGAAAGCGATTTGAAAATCTCAAGAGGCATTAAATTAATACTAGCACCAAGATCGGCCAAGCCGTAGCATTCCTCCATATCTTGAATAGCACACGGAATCAAAAATTTACCGGGATCACCGACTTTTTGTGGTATGCGGCTAAGAAAAACCGATGAACAACTAGACGATTGTTGTAACTTCTCTTTGTTGTTTAGCATACTTTGAAGTTTGCGGCGAATCGAGGCATCATGATAAGAGCGTCGGCAAAACTTAAGTTAAAATGTAGATCACGAAACATTTTCATAAATATCTCAAATTGATAATTGTTCCATTGTTGTGCTTTCTCTTTGTTTCGTCTCGAAGGGTAGGGTAAAGGTGGTGTAGGTTGGTCATTAGGCAACGGCCTTGGAAACTCGGGTTCCACAATTGGTATTGGTTCAACCGTAGGTGTGGTATGAGCGGTACTTCGTAGGATTGTAATGTGCTCCTTTTCGACCATCACCTCGGGTTCTTTCTCGATTTCCTTCTCCTTAGAAGTACTTGTACGAGAGATTGGTTCCTTGAAAGTTTTACCACTTCGTGTAGCAACAACCTTCAATTCTCCCCTCGGGTTGTTAATGGTATCACTAGGAAGACCACCCGAAGAAGAGGGCTTACACATGATTGCTTCAAACATCATAGCCATTCGGTCTTCAAATTTTGATTGCCTAGCATCCGCTTTTAATAACTCTGGCTTAATCTCATGTTGTCCTAATTCCATCTTTTGTTGGTTTTGTTGAAGACGTTGGACATTTCCTTCCATTTTGTTTGCATGAGTTTTAAGTTCATTAGCAAGTTCATTTTTAAGCTCGTTTTTCAACTCGGATCTTAAGCTAATCATCTCACGTTGCATATTATCAAATTTAGCATCATTTGCTTTTGCATAATCCAAAAATTCTCCTTGCAAATTTTTAGTGTGAGCATTTTGAAAACCTTGTGTAGTGTTTTGAAAATCACGGTTTTGGTTTTGATTAGAGATTTGTCCATTCCCATTTTGATAATTTCCTTTGTTGTAATTGCGTGTGTTGCCTTGGTAATTACCTTGGTTGTTGTTTCGATAATTGTTAACATTTTGGTTTGGTGGAGCTTGATTTTGGCGGGAACCTTGACCGTTTTGGTTGTAAGTTCCCGTTGCTACATAAGCACTCGAAGTATTACCATCCGCGGTAATGCACTCGGAAAGATCATGAGCTCCCCCACAAGATAAACAATTCTTAGCAACCGCTTTAACCGAAGCGGAATTGGAAGCTTCTTGAGCCTTCCAATGGGACATTAGATTAGCAAATCTATCAAAAAACCGATTTTCATCATTAGCTTCATCATGTAAGGCGTTAATGCTACGAGACGATTGTGACGAAGATGACGAACCCATATTGGCAACACTCGGTGTGTTACGAGGGTTATAAACCTTAGATCTATTTTCAATGATTTGTAAAGCCTCATTTGTCGTCTTGCACAAAAAATTACCACCCGCGGCGGCGTTCAAATAATCTCGTTCATGATCATTAAGCCCATTATAAAAAGTATCCACTTGATGCAATTCCGTAAAATCATGGTGTGGACATTCATGTAACATTTCTTTAAAGCGTTCCCATGCCATTGAAAAACTTTCATTATTTCTTTGCACAAATCGTGAAATCTCATTTTTTAAGTGTGTTGTTTTAGATGGTGGAAAAAACTTGTTCACAAACTTAGAAACGAGATCGGCCCATGTCAAAATCGAATTTGGCGGTTCTTTCTCGAGCCAAATTTTTGCGGGTCCATCCAACGAGTATGGAAACAACATCATCTTAATGGCGTCATGTGGAACATCCTTGAATTTGCTAGTGGCGGTGAGACGGTTGAAATTCCTAATATGGTAATGCGGGTTGTCTTTCTCGTGACCTCTAAACTTATTTGCTTGCAACATCGACATTAAACCCGTCTTAATTTCGAAATTTTCCGCAAGGATGGCGGGAATCACAATAGCCTCTCCAAAACCCTCGGTGGGTGCTTGTAGCAACTCCATCATAGTACGATTAGCCATGACGACTTCTTGTTCTACAATAGGTTCAACAATTGGAGGTTCTTCAACAATCAACGTCTCTTGATTGGCTTGCTTTTGAAGTCGTTTACGAGCTCGTTTTGCTTGATTACGAGTGATCATAAACTTCACGAAGAATGGGAGGTGAGCAAAGAAGATTCTTTTTAGGTGTTTTGTGAATTTTCAATTTTTTTTTGTGTTTTTGATGATATTTAATTTTTTTGGATTTTGGTGTATCTTCGTAGCCAACAATCTACAAAATCTCTCCTCGAATCAAACTCTTGATTAAAGAAGCCTCAAAGGAATGAAAACGATCACGTGGAGTGAACGTCTTCTAATGACTTTAGAACTTTGGTGAAAACCAAATTGTTCAAGAGGGTTTAATCACAAAGAAAACCAAGCAAATATATTATACGTAATAATACTTTGGGCGGCAAAACCCTCGATTAGCCTTCAATCTCAAAATACTCACAAGCAAGCGGGGAAACGAGGCGGCGCGAAGCACTTAAGAGCCTTTTTCCTTAGGGTATATTTTATAATACCCGCCTTATACCCACCTTATAGTTTGTATTTTTCAAAATCGAGCTTCACGAAAGTATTTATCTATTTTTGCCTTTTTCTTTTTGTTTGAGATTCGAATACAATAATTAGGAGATCAAATCCCAATTAAGGTTGTGTTTTCACACTTTTGGAGATATTGTAAATTTATTGTGATACTTAATACAATATATTAATATTTATACAAGAAAAAAAACCAAGAAAACCGATAATACGTATTATTAGAGTTCTACTAATACAAATACTATTTGGTTAATATTAAAAACAACAATGCAAATTAATCACGACACACCTCCCCGGCAGCGGCGCCAAAATTGATTGTAGAGTTTTACTACTCTTTAGGAAAAGAGCGTAAATAGGGTAAGTATCGAGTGATGACTTTAGGAAAAATCAAGTGTTAATGACCCGATTAAGTTCGTTTCCCAAGGAGGTATATGTGTGTGACTAAGATGTACAAGATTTGAGATTAATATTTGGTTTAGAAGGGGATTAGAAGAGAAAATGACGAAGTCGAAAAAATAAAAATTAACTAAAAATCACTATTAGAAAGTTAAGACGTAGAACCTAAAAAATCATCAAAAATAAAATAAATTCTAAAAATTACCAAAAATTCACCAAAAATCAAAAATAATAAACTAAGAGTTTACCAATTATCAAAACTTTTTCAAACCTTTTAAATAATTAAATATTCAATTTTTAAATGCTAATTAAAGCCCTAAAAATCAAATAAATTATCAAAAAGCCCAAATAAAGATTTTTCAATTGATGAACCTCTAAAATGACCTAAAATGATTAAAAACTATTTTTAGAAATTTTAAAACTAACAAAAACTATTTTAAATGAATTAAAAACTATTAAAACTTAAAATAATTATAAAAATTAATCTATAAGTGATAAAATTATTCTAAAAGTTGCTAAATTCCTATTTTAATGTATTTAACCTAAGAAAAATGTAAAAAGTTGGAAAATGTGAAATTTTAAAAAATAATAATAAAATAATATTAAAAATCCAAAAATTATATAAAATTCTAAAAACTTGCAAACTAGTTTATTTTAACCTAAATAATCAGAAAATGAAAGTGAAATTACCAGAATACCCCTAATAGGCCCTCAAATGGGCCAAATCCAAATTCAGTCAACACAAATGGGCTTTTGGGCCCAAAAAGTCAAACTTGGCCCAATTGATTTGGAAAAGCCCTATCTGACTTAAAATTTAATTCTAAGAACAAAACTCTAAAGGCCCAAAAGCTGAAAATGTGCTTATCACAGCTTATTGAACACAAAGCTTATTCTTATTGGGCTTTTCAGCCCATTAAGCCATAAGCTAATGCCATAAGCTCTAATTTGACACACAACCTTCTTTTTGGATGCTTAAGAGATCTGTCAAAAGAAATTTCCAATAAGCTCACTCAATAAGCCAGAAAATAGAAAAGCAAAAATCCACAAAACGACAAAATAGTCGGGTTTGAGAAATAATGCACCTCAGAAGCTCTAGTTTGTTGCAAAAGCTCACAAATAGCTTAACTAAGAATAATCAATCAAGAAAATCACAAAAAGCCAAGTAGAATAAGCTGTAGGAGCAAATAAGCTGGCTGAAAAAGCCAAATAAGCTAGTTTCCTAGCAAAAGCTTAACCAAAAGACTTGTAAACTTCCAGACTTGATATTAAGCTGAGAAAAATGAGTTCTATTACAAAAACTAAGTTGTTGCATGTACCAATAAGCAAAACAGATTCAAATAAGCTGAAAACCAAGTTTGACCAAAAGTCAAACGCTGATAAGTTGAAATCAAACGCTGACAGGAACAAAGAAGGCGCTGACAGACTCAATGAGGTGTAAGGACTTGTTTTTCACCCTGCTGATCAAGGTTTGAGTGCAAACCTTGTGAATCAAGGCTTACCAGTTGGGTAAACTTGATGTATTTTGGCACAAATAAGCCAATAAGCCAGTGAGCTTATAAGCTATGAACAAAGCAATCCAAATAGCCAAATATCCTCACAAGCAGCAAACAAATAAGATCCAAGCAGCAAAGTCACAAGGCATACACTAGGCAAACAAATGCAAGCACAAAAAGTTACTGATGAACAAAGAACATATGCAGAAACAAGTCTGCTGATATACTTGACACTTGATCCAATTTCAAGCCTCAAATCCCTCTACCCTGGTGTGATTAGCTATGATTTAGCACTTGTTACCCTTAACCTATGTTTAGATCTAGGTGTCCTCAAAATCCTAGCCAATTTTACCAAGTTATGAAGATTTTAGAACCAATCTATGAATCAATGTGTTTAAGCCCACAAAACCTGCAAACAGATGCACAAATACTCCCAAATAACAGATACCAATACTTGCATACAACACACAAGCACTTATCAAACCACAAATCCAACTTATGCAGTAATCCCAAACACCCTTTTAAAACTTATTTTCACAAATTTTCAAAGGATCATTAAGATTCAACCCACAAATCAGATCAATAACACCTCATAAACATCAAACCAAGCCAAATCAACAATAAACATCCACAATAACACAAATTCAAGCAATAATCCACAAAAATCACAAATATTCAGAAACTAAAAGAGAAAATGAAAAGGGAAGAAGGTGCAAACCTCCAAGACCTACATCCAGGCCCTGGATTGTTTGAGCTGAGGTACTAGCAAAACAAGTACCAGCTTCTAATGCTGCTAAGATGAACAAACACAAGGGTGAGATCAAATAAACAAGGACTTTCTGATTTTTGATGCACAAGTCTTATCACTTAAAACCTTGCCTCAAAAACCTTCAAACATGTAAATGGAACTCAGATTTTAGCTTCTCAAACACCAAACTTTTATAAATAACAGATTAAAAACTCAGAATTTTATGATATTTAAACTTTATTTCATAAAAAGGAAGTACAAAGATTTAAAGCTAAAATCTGGAACAAAAGCTCTCTCACATGTTGAGGAGTCTTTTTATAGGCAAATGCCAATGCTACACTGTTCATAAACCCTAGATGTGAAATTCCCTATTTGTCCTTAAGTCCTTCTAGAAGATTCCTTGGTGTGAGCTGTTTAAAATGATCCTGGATGTTCATTTCAGCTTTGGAATGAAGCAAATGTTGTCAGCTATTGATCTTGACACGTCACATGACTTGGAGGCTAAGTTGCTTGCTGATTGGTGGAAAGGGTATTGGGGTGGGGTCCATAGTGAGTGGAGATGAGGGTTTTGTGTGTGGGATAGGTTCCTGCATGTGTGAATCAAACGTGTGCCTGGGTAATTTCATTTTACCCTTTGTTTTAAGTTGTGTAAAACCTGGGCTGTAAAGGTGAATAGTTGTCCTTTTGATCCGTTTTTGGTGGAGTGGAGTTGTTTGGCGCGTGTTTGTGTGTTTAAATGTTTCAGTATGCACACATTCAGCCCTTGTCCTTCCTTTCTTTTGTCACTTGGATGCAAACTTCTATCAGCGTCCATTTTACAAGTATCAACGTTTCACCTTTTGTCATTTTTGGCACATAACTTTTCAAAAGGGTTTTCAAGGGTTCTTTTTGCCATTTTGAGATATTTCAAGGACTGATTTTGAACATTCTTGATCTTCAAAGGTCTTCAATGTATCTTAATCTTCATGAGGGACCATTATTGGCAGTTTGGATTTGTTGAGGGACTAATCTTGCCATTTCTTCAAAGTTGAAGGACCTTTTGTGTAATTTTGACAAACTTAAGAGACCAAACTTGTAATTATGAATATACAAGGGTTTTAAGTGTCATTTCTTCAATAAATGAGGATCAATCTTGTTTGTCTTCAAGTCTTCAAGGTATTTTGTTGAGAATTCCATGATTAGGGCCCGGTTCTTTGTACGGCTTCGTTTCTCGTGTCCGTTTTTCCTTGTAACTTGTGATCTTTTGTCTTTTTCACGATATCCATACCTAAAATACACAAGTAAACAAACACAAGCATATATATGGTATTTTATGACATTTTTATGCATTTAAAGCCCGAAAAGAACGATGAGATCATGTATAAATGCCATCTCATCAGCACTGTTTATGAGATAGCTTAGGTTGCTTTAGCCGTAGTCCCCACTATCGTGAATCGTTAATTACTCTGTTGGAGTAAGCTCTTATGATATGGATAGATCTATTGAGGGTTGACAACCTCCACTCGGGCATTCTGACGCCGAACGAGTGTGTGCCATTTGTGTGAACGGAGTTATCTTGGCTAGGTACTCTATTGGGGAATAATTTATATATACAATCTATTATATGTACAGGATCATTAGTTTCGATGTCACGAGCTTAGCTATCATAAATATTGTGAACACCCAATTTATCCTACACTTGGCACTATACCTCCTATAGTTGCATGCGTACATGAAATGAAATCTGAAATCGAATTACTATGAATTTTTACTTGAAACCTATATTCTCACCAACTTTATGTTGACCCAATTTAGCATTTATCTCAAGTAATTGATGATGATTTGTATCTGCTGTGGGAAGTACTTGGAGTCTGCATGCATTTCTTGGTTATCTTCAGACATTTATTTACTTATGCTTTTGAACTGTTATCTCGTTGATGTTTAAAACTTTTATATTCCGCTACGCTATCTTTTGAAACTGAGACTTTTTGTACTTGGATGCTTTTTATTAAATTCAACGAGGTATTTTTATAAAACGTCTCATTTAGAGTCGTTCTCTTGTACCTTGATCTATGATACAATGACGTAACAGCCCCCGAGCTTCACCGCTTCCGCATATCACATTTTGGGGTGTTACAGATTTGGTAATCAGAGCCTTGGTTATAGAGAACTAGGTTTGCATCTTAGGCCTAGACTATAACCGATGTGGCTACTTGTTACTATGTATACATATATGTACTACGTAATGTATTACGTAAGTTAACACTATAAGTAATATGTAATATATATTATGTAATACATAATATGTATTATACACATATGCATTTCGCTGATTTGCATACTTTAGTTTCTATACATGATTATTTCATGCATACCCTACAACCATTCACGCGGATATCTAACATTTGGTTGTTGCAGGATATGTCATCGCATACTATCACGCATCATTTCGATTACATCTATAGTCCGATTTTATTCCAATTACCATTTTCGGTGTTATTTTTGTTTTTGTTTTGATCTTTGGTATTTAATCGAAACTCTTATTTTATGACTATGTACTTTATATTTTGATTATGAATGGGAATTTAACCTTATGACTTTGATCAGTGACCATCCTTTCTATGTTTGTTGTATTGTTAAATTCTGCATTTTATTTTAGCATAAGAAATATATAACGTGTATATTTGTGCTTGAACCTTATTTCCATTGTTGTCTTAACGCAGAGAAACAATGGTGAAAACACGTAACGGAATGACCGACGAACAATTGGAAGAACTAATTACACAACGAGTGACCGTTGCATTGGCAAACATTCAAGCTAACAACAACGTGAACCAAGCACCGTCGAACGATGTTGACAATCGACCGCCTAAGCCGTGTACTTACAAGGACTTTAGGAGTTGTGACCCTTTGAATTTTAATGGTACTGAAGGAGATGTTGGATTAGCTTGTTGGGTTGAAAAGATGGAATCTGTGTTCCGTATCAGTGGATGTACTGTTGAAAACCGAGTGACTTATTCTACTTGTACTTTAGCTGCTGGAGCATTGACATGGTGGAACACCCATGTGCAGACGGTTGGATCCGAGGAGGCGTATGGAATGAGTTGGGAGGAACTTAAGAAGTTTTTGACTAAGGAATACTGTCCTCGTAATGAGATTCAGAAAATGGAAATTGAACTGTGGAACCTGACTGTGAAGAACAATGACATTGGTTCGTACACTAGGAGGTTCTAAGAGTTGTGTTTGCTATGTCCTGGAATGGTTCCAAATGAAGAAAAGAAGGTTGAGCGCTACATTTGGGGTTTACCTGGTAGAGTTCATGGGAATGTGAAATCGTCTGGACCGACAAAAGTAGTGATGCTATAAGGATGGCTCACAGTCTGATGGTTCAAGTTGTTCGAGCAAATGCTGGAAATGCCGCAGACAACAAGAGAAAATGGGGGAATAGCCAAAGGAACAACCATGGAAACTATCCGAGTAAGAGGCAAGAAACCGTGAAGGCGTACTGCTGGTAATAGGGAAAAGGGAGTATACAATGGGACGTTACCTTTGTGCAACCGATGTAAGCATCACCATAATGGACATTGTAATGTGCAATGTCACAACTGCAAGAAAACCGGACACATTACTAGAGACTGTAAGTCACCACCCAACCCGAAAGCCAACGTCACTTGTTTTGAATGTCAGCAAAAGGGACACTACAGCAATGAGTGCTCAAAGAAAAAGAATAAGGACCAAGGAAAGATTGTTAAGGCTGGGGAAGCTCGTGGAAGGGTCTATGTGATAGGAGGAGGAGAAGCGCAACAAAACCCCGACGTCCTGACGGGTACGTTTCTTCTCAATGGTCGTTATGCTTCTATTTTATTTGATACTAGAGCCGATAGGAGTTTTGTGTCGACTGTTTTTGGTGTCTTACTTGATGAGACCCCCTCGCCCTTAGACACTAAGTACACTATTGAGTTAGCTAATGGAAAGTTGATAGAAGCCGACACTATACTTCGCGGATGCACTTTAAATCTTCGAGATCATCCATACGTAATAGACCTTATGCCTGTTGAGTTAGGGAGTTTTGACGTGATTATCGGAATGGATTGGTTGTCGAGATATCATGCTACGATTGTATGCGACCAGAAGATCGTTCGTTTACCATTCGATGATGAAGTTTTGGAGGTACAACGGGATACAAGTAACGGAAAAGGGAAGTCACGACTGAACATTATCTCGCGTATCAAGGCTCAGAAGTTTTTGTCAGAAGGTTGCCACGTATTTTTAGCCTCTGTTACTAAAAAGCAGACGGAAGAAAAACGGTTGGAAGATGTACCTATCGTACGGGATTTTCCGGAAGTCTTTCCTGAAGATTTGCATGGATTACCGCCGGCCAGACAAGTTAAATTCCAGATCGATTTAATACCGGGAGATGCACCTGTTGCTCGAGCGCCTTACCGTTTAGCACCGTCGGAAATGCAAGAACTAGCGACTTAACTACAAGAGTTGACTGATAAAGGATTCATAAGACCGAGTTCTTCGCCTTGGGGAGCTCCAGTATTATTTGTAAAGAAGAAGGATGGAAGTTTTCGGATGTGTATCGATTATCATGAGTTGAACAAACTTACCATCAAGAACCGTTACCCGTTACCTAGGATCGATGATTTGTTTGATCAGTTGCAAGGATCGAGCGTTTACTCGAAGATTGACCTTAGGTCTGGTTACCACCAATTGAGAGTCCGTGAGGAAGATGTTGCAAAGACTGCTTTTAGGACTAGGTATGGACACTATGAGTTCCAAGTGATGCCATTCGGTTTGAAAAACGCACCTGTTGTGTTTATGGAACTCATGAACCGGGTGTATAAACCGTATTTGGACAAGTTTGTCATTGTGTTCATCGATGACATACTGATTTACTCAAGGAATGAGAAAGAACATGACGAACATCTTAAGATAATATTGTAATTTCTTAAGAGGGAGGAATTGTACGCTAAGTTCTCGAAGTGTGATTTTTGGTTGCCAAGAGTACAATTTCTAGGTCATGTTATGGATAACAAAGGAATTCATGTTGATCCTGCCAAGATTGAATCATATAGGGAGTGGATTGCCCCTACGACACCGACTAAAATTTGCCAATTCTTAGGACTCGCCGGATATTATCGAAGGTTCATCGAGGGATTCTCGAAGATCGCGAAACCATTAACGAAGTTGTCTCAAAAGAAGGTGAAATACGAATGGGGAGATAAATAGGAATTAACATTCCAGAAGTTGAAACAAATGTTATGTAGCGCGCCTATTCTATCGTTACCAGAAGGATCAGAAGACTTTGTGGTCTACTGAGATGCATCAGCAAAAGGATTGGGAGCTGTGTTGATATAAAGGAAGAAAGTTATCACCTACGCGTCTCGACAATTGAAAACACACGAGAAAAACTACACTACGCACGACTTGGAGCTAGGAGCGGTGGTATTTCGCTTGAAATTGTGGAGACACTACTTTTATGGAACCATGTGTGTCGTCTATATCGATCACACGAGTTTGCAACATATTCTTGACCAGAAGGAACTGAACATGAGACAACATCGATGGATCGAGTTTCTCAACGATTATGACTGTGAAATTCGCTACCATCCTGGAAAGGCCAACGTAGTGGCGGATGCGCTAAGTAGAAAGGAACAATTGATGACACGTAGAGTTAGATCGTTATCTATGATTATCAATCCGAACTTACGTGTGCAAATTCGTGAAGCACAAACCGAAGCCCTTAAGCCTGAACATGTGGAAGCTAAGAAACTAGGGGGAATGGTTACTAAGAAATTGGAGACTAGCACAAATGGAACGCTATGTTTGACTGGTAGAAGTTGGTTACCACGGTTTGGAGGAATAAGGGACGTGATTATGCCCGAGTCGCATAAATCTAAGTATTCGATTCACCCAGGATCTGACAAAATGTATCAGGATATGAAGAAACTATATTGGTGGCCAAATATGAAAGCTAAAATCACTACTTATGTAGGGAAGTGTTTGACTTGTGCTAGAGTGAAAACGGAACACCAAAAGCCATCTAGATTGTTGGTTCAACCTATAATTCCTATGTGGAAGTGGGAAAACATAACCATGTATTTCATAACTAAGCTACCTAAAAAGACAAATGGATATGACACAATTTGGGTAATTGTAGATCGACTTACGAAATATGCACACTTTTTGGCTATGAAGGAAGATGATTTAATGGATAAGCTTACGAGACTTTACCTAAAGGAAGTAGTCGCAAAACATGGAATACCGATCTCGATAATTTCCGATAGAGACGGTAGATTTACTTCAGAGTTCTGGAAATCACTTCAGAAATCGTTGGGTACGCAATTGGACATGAGTACTGCTTATCACCCGCAGACTGACGGACAGAGTGAGAGAACTATTCAAACGCTGGAGGACATGTTGCGTGCTTGCGTGCTTGACTTTGGGAAGCAATGGGACAGACATTTGCCTCTAGTGGAATTCTCTTACAATAATAGTTATCATACCAGTATTAAGGCTGCACCGTTTGAAGCGTTGTATGGTCGTAAATGTCGCTCGCCTGTGTGTTGCAGTGAGGTTGGGGATAGTCAACTCACTGGCCCTGAACTCATTCGTGAAACAACTGAGAAGATTGTTCAAATCAAGATCCGAATTCAAGCATCCCGTGATCGTCAGAAGAGTTACGCCGACGTTTGACGTAAGCCTCTCGAATTTCAAGTGAGAGACAAAGATGCTAAAAGTATCGCCTTTGAAAGGTGTGGTACGTTTTGGCAAGATAGGAAAGCTGAACACCCGTTATATTGGACCTTTCAAAATTATTGCAAAGTTTGGAACCGTAGCCTATCGTCTCGAACTACCACAAGCGTTGAGCCGTGTGCACAGCACTTTTCTTGTATCGAACTTGAAGAAGTGCCTTTCTGATGAGACACTCGTTATACCGTTGGAGGAACTCCGAATCGACGACAAGATGCAATTTGTCGAAGAACCTGTTGAAATCATGGACTGTGAGGTCAAACGATTGAAGCAGAGTCGTATTCCGATCATCAAGGTGAGGTGGAATTCTAAACGTGGACCTGAATTCACTTGGGAGCGTGAGGATCAATTTCACAAGAAATATCCGCAACTCTTTGACAACTCTAGAACCCGTGACACTCCTAAGCTTTGAGGACAAAGCTTCTCTATCAAGGGGATGATGTAACACCTGGTAATTTTCCTAACTTGTAAAATGACTATTTTACCCTTTGACTTTTTATTTAGTCAACTATGTGATTTAACTGTGTTAGAACCGGGAAGTTATCACGCATTTTCTGAAAAACTGTTTGATGACGAGTAATGACTTGACACTGTGCTCAATCATTATTCTGAACACTTTCTGTGAATCTGACCAAAATGTTGAGACGGTCAATGAATTGACGATAATTCGTGAGATTATTCGTTATCTGTGAATTATGTGCTTAACTGTTTAGTTTTTAACAGCGTGATCGTATTTTCATGAACAGCGTATTTATATATTTCTGTATATGTTTATATATGCCTGAATTTTAGTATTTTGCTATTTATAGTAATAAATCGTATTTTCTGCGAATATTTAATTAACGTATCGCGTTTTCGTATTTTACGTCGTTTTTACGTTTAACCGTCGTTAGCATGCATAAAATACTTTATAAATCAATAATTCTCAGTTTTCGTCGAAAAACCATAAATTTAATATATTTCGTCAAATTTTTAAGTTTTACGTAATTTTAAACTTAACTATATCCATTTCGATATTTACCTAAAACTAACTAACTTTTTACCTTAAACCTTCTAACTATTTACCATAGTAAAATTTTTGAAATATTTACCCATGTGGGACCCTCCGTAACCGGCCAAAAACACCACCACATGCAAGATAACCAAAATCTTACACTTTGCCAAAATAAGCTTAAACCTTACACACCTCAAACCCTTTTAACTTATTAGCCATATTTACCTCAACTCATATCTCACTTTCACTCATTCACTTCACTAAAAAAAACACACATCTCTCTTTCTCTCTCAAAAACACACGACACAAACACCATAACCAAATCCACCATTGTTGATTTCTTGAAGCTCCATTTTAAGAACATTTAGCACAAAACAAATACATCCTAGGGTTTATAGAAGCATAAAGAAGAATGGGTTTTCTTGGTTTGTTGATTTGAGAAGTTTTTGGTTGAAGTTTATAGAAGTTGGGTTTTGTTGATTTTTAGTTGATTAGAGCGTAGATCGGGTTATCGTGGTTACGTAGAATCGTTACTCAAGGTTATTTCTTGAACCTTTTTTGATTCTTTCTTTTTCATGCATAATCTTTGAAGATCTATGCATGCATGTTACTCATCAACTATTTTCTTGAAATAAAAAGATAAAAATTATTTTTGGTCATGAAATATTTTAGATCTATGAAAATTATATGTGGATCTATTAGATCCATGCATGAAAATGTTTTAATTGAAAGACTTGTAAAATATAAAAATATATATTTTTAGATTTATGGACTTGAAGATAAATCTTGTATTTTGAGTGTGTTTATGAATAATTGAAGGGAACTAGTAGTGTTACTACTAGTGGGTACGCTTGAAAATGGTCGAAAACGAGTTTTTACGAAGAGTATATAATCTGTCCGATTTTTATAAGAGGCATAGAGGGTCGTAAAAATTGTTTTGACACTAGTTTACTACGATATTATGAAAATATAAGTTATTACCTTCGTTTCGATATATTATGGGCTAAAACCGGAGTAAAAATGAGTAAGATATGGTCGTTTAAATTTCGTTGTCGGAAAACTTAATTTTTGTGAAAAAGACTATAATTAGCTTGTTGTCTAGATTTTTAAAGTGGTCGAACCGACGTTTTCAAGTTAAACGGAGTTGTTTTAAGTGTCGAAATGGGTACTAAATGGTATGTATAAATGTTGGACTCGTTTTGTAAATGGGTATTAGAGCGAAATGTGAATACTTGGTGCATCGTTAAAAGTGGAAATTGATACAATTGCGGGAAAATGACTTGTTGAAATAATTGTGATTGAGAAGTGTTGAAATTAAGGATTTTAGGTCGAGATTTGGGTACTTACTAAAAATGGCAAGTTTTAAAGTGACGCCGAAAGGCTGCCGAATTTTCAATAGAAATCGTGTTGGAAAATTTATTAAGATAAATTTGGGTAAATTAAAATTTACGCCGAAAGGCTGTCGAAATTTCGTCGAGTCAAAAATAAATATTTTTGTCTAAGTATATATACTATAATGCTTATAACGATGTAATATCTACAAGTCATGATTTAACTACAAAATAATATATATGATTGATGGGTAACGTACGTGACGAACTATTGTGACTTATTTGCTAGCGCCTAAACTATAGTATTATATTTAGGTTGTTGCTAGAGTTTCTCGCTACTATTTGATCATACTTGTGCGGTTTAAATCGTTGCTTGAGGTGAGTCTATAGATCCCTATTAAACTGTTTTATATGTTTAATGTTTTGGGATGTGATAAATGTTTTCGATGCTTGCTTCTGAACGCAAGAAAAACTAGTTTTCTGTGAACGCTTTGTGAGCACTGTTTATGAGATAGCTTAAGTTTCTTTAGTCGTAGTCCCTACTATCGTGAATCGTTAATTACTCTGTTGGAGTAAGCTCTTATGATATGGATAGATCTGTTGACGGTTGACGACCTCCACTCGGGCATTCTGACGTCGGACGAGTGTGTACCATTTGTGTGAACGGAGTTATCTTGGCTAGGTACTCTATTGGGGCAAAATTTATATATACAATCTATTGTATGTACAGGATCATTAGTTTCGATGTCACGAGCTTAGCTATCATAAATATTGTGAACACCCAATTTATCCTACACTTGGCACTATACCTCCTATAGTTGCATGTGTACATGAAATGAAATATGAAATCGAATTACTATGAATTTTAACTTGAAACCTATATTCTCACCAACGTTATGTTGACCCAATTTAGCATTTATCTCAGGTAATTGATAATGATTTGTATCTGCTGTGTGAAGTACTTGGAGTCCGCATGCATTTCTTGGCTATCTTCGGACATTTATTTACTTATGCTTTTGAACTGTTATCTCGTTGATGTTTAAAACTTTTATATTCCGCTACGCTATCTTTTGAAACTGATACCTTTTGTACTTGGATGCTTTTTATAAAATTCAACGAGGTATTTTTATAAAACGTCTCATTTAGAGTCGTTCTCTTGTACCTTGATCTATGATACATTGACGTAACAGCCCCCGAGCTTCACCGCTTCCGCATATCACATTTTGGGGTGTTACACAATTGCCCCTTTATGAGCTTTAAGAACATTCAAGAGCGCGGTTTTTTCATCATTAGCAAGACCTTTTGGAATAATAACCGACAACTTGTCATCACCTTCCAAGAATGCGTATTCAAGGTGAGATGGAAGATCTTTCAATTCAAGGATAGGCGGTTCCTCGATTGAAGATTTTTGCTCAACACTCATAACTTCCATCGGCGGAAGAAATGGTGGAATATAAGTATCATTACCAATAATCACCTCATCTTCATTGTCGATTTCATTTGAAGTAAAATCGCCTCCTTGGAAAGGAGTGAGATTTGGTGTAGAAATAGAAAGAATCGGATCCAAAATAGTGGGATTGCCACTTGACGAGCTATCTGAAAAACCTAATACTTCTTGTGAAAACTCATCGCAAACCACATCAACTAAGTCGATGTGATTGATACGATAGTTTTTTTTATGGGTTCAGATTAGTTCTCGGAATCTTTTCGAATTGATCACAGTTCAAAGTGGAATAGTTTGTTCTTGGTTACTAAAAAGGGGTTGGTTTGTTTATCTATTTTAAGTTAATAGTAAATAAATGTAAATGTCGTTGAGTGAAAAGAGTTTTAAAGATTAAATTAAAAAGACGAGTTTAAAAATAAATGTTTGAAGACTAAAAGACAAGATTAGAAAAATACTTGAAAACTTAATAAATCTACAACTTGGAAACTTTGTAAAAACAAGAAATTAAACAATTGGAAAACAGCCAAATCGGAATATCTAAAGTGCATCAATCGGAATGTTTGAAAAGGAATCAGATCGGAATGTTTAATACTTGCTGTCGGAATGTTACAAAATACTCCAATCGGAATACAATAAACCCTACCGTCGGAATGAGGCTGATCGGAATACTGGGAAATGAGGGTGATCAGAATATGGGAGAGTAACTCTATCGGAATGTGCAAACAAGTCTCAATTGGAATATTGATAATAACCTCAGATCGGATTATAGCAAAAATCTTATAATCGGAATGTGCCAAGACCCACAATCGGAATATCTTAAAATGAGTCAAATCGGAATACCAAAATACTTCCTGTCGGAATATCTTAAAACCCTATTCCGATTAGGTGATCGGAATAGGGGGAGTGCAAATCGGAAAAAACAAACCCTTTTCCGATCAAACGATCGGAATAAAGGGAGGGGGGCTGGTCGGAATGCTACGACCGGAAAAGGGTTTTACCCTTTCCGATTTATATTGATTCGAAAGTTAAGCCAAGGAAATAAGCTAATATAATAAGCTAATCACCAAAACTAGAACAAATTTAATAAGAAACGGATTAAATAAACGCAAATAACAACTTATCTAAACTTAAAATAAGCAAACTTTTAAATCAAACCATAAAAAGATAAACTTTTTAAGAAAACTTTTAAAAGGTAAATAAGCTAAACTTACAAATAAGCCAATAAGCACAAAGATCTTAAAGCTTATTCGTATGAAAACTTAAGTAAGCATAAAAAGATTAACATTTTAAGCACGAAATCATTAAGAACAACACGGATCAAATGACTTCGCACCAAAATCAATCTAAAAATCAAAGAAAGGTAGAAAGAGATGAAAGATTAAAAGCTTAAACTTAAACTTGATTAATGAAATCAACAATACAAAGGTTTAATCTTGAAAGATTAAAAGAAAGAAATATGAAAACTTAGTGAGAGAAGGTTGAGAACTTTCTCTCTCTAAGACTAGAAAGGAAAAATGAAAAGTGAAACTAAAAACTAAAACTAACTAGCCTCTAAAATTGTGAAGAGAAGTCCTATTTATAGTCGTTTGCTTGTGGGCTTGTGAATGGGCTTTGTTCATGGGCTTCTTTTCTTCTTTCTTCTTTAGTGTTTTCGTTTCTTTAATTAAACGTTTCCGACTTTGGATTTTGAGAAGTGTCGGTGAATAATTCCAACTCGTCTTATAATCTTTTGTTTAATAGACTCGAGTTCTTCGACATATAAGAATCTTCCATCTTTGGCCTTTTTCTTTGATAAATCTTCAAATAGGCGCAATGACTTCAAATCTTTTGCATCTCTTGGACAATAGACTTCGTCTTGAGTCTTTTTCTTCGATAAAACCCGTGCAATCCCATATTTTCTTCAATATTCACCGGTTGACTCTGAAAACACAATAAACACAAAAACCACGCATAATTCCAAACAAATGATATTAAATATGTGTTTTGGTCTCGTTTTAGCCAGAAATAAGTGGTAAAAGGATGGGTGTTTTCACACCTATCAAATCCCCTACACTTAACCATCGCCATGCCCTCATGCAATGCTTAGTGATAAAGCAATTTTACACTTTTCTCATAATCAATCAACCTTGGCCTTATTAAAATACTACTAAACAAAAATTAAAGTACTAAGAGTAATTAAAACTTTAAAGTAAACAAAAGGATAGAAAACCATTTTCACTAGAAAATAGCTACATGGAAATAACTTGCAAAGAGATCAAGGACTTACATTAGGGCTTTGGTGCTGCGAAGATTTATCACCCTCAAGTTTCACGTTCCCCAAACTAAGCTTAAAAACGAGATCATTGTTATTATAAGTTAGCAAATCAAACACTTACACACATGGCTTAATTATATGCTTAATCTCCCTTATTCCTAGGTGTATCTCTTATATTTTATTTTTGTCTTAGAATGATCATGAAGATGCATTTTTGGACTTATTTCGATAGTTTATTTAGGCTGAAAGCAAAGTAGGACGATTTGATCAATAGTTAGCTAAAGGACAAAATCTCTTAAAACTGCTTCTCGGGATATCAAAAATTTCATATCTTGGCATAACTCGGTTCACGATTTGAGACCTTTCTCGGGCCGATATTTGGCATGTACTTCATACTTCATATCTTCGAGAGACGTTCTTGAGATAATGGTCTTCTCTTCGTTATAGAGTTTCTTCACTTGGAGACTTTTGAGGGGTACTCCAACTTTGTTGACCACGACTTCATGATTATTTCTTCAATCGCTAATTGGGATTTTGAGATAAAACGATCCGCCTCCTTTTCGGACTTGGATCTATTTATCCTCATACCTTGTTAGGGTCTTTTCGGATAGACTTCTCCATGATCTTTATGGGAGTTGATTGCTTTTCGTCGTGAGTCTTGATCCTTCATATTGATTTTGGGAATAATGCTTTTCACATCACCTTGGATCTTTAGCAATAAGATTGAATCCTCATGCCTTGTTAGGGCCTTTTCGGACTCGCCAATCTTCGCGCCCCGCTTCATAAGTTATGCCTTGGCTATGAACTCTTATCATTACCGAGCAACTTTTAAACGATCTTGGGCTAGAAGCTAGGTAACTTTTCAAATCGTACGACCTTACTTATTGCAGATAAATTATTGGCAAGTGAGGGGAGAATAGGCAAATAATTACACCAAGTGAGCTTGTGCAAGAATACCAACTTATAACTGACTCTATCATTTCTCGTTCTCCACAATTTAAAATCTCAAGTAATGAGACTCGTGGATGCTTAGCCTAATAAACCAATTAAGGTCTATATGGTTAAGGATACTAGCTAGAATAAACTTGGATAAGTCTATTCGGGTTGAGTCAAAATAATCGCAACGGGCCTAATATGTCAAAGATTTAAAAATTACGACTAAATGGCCAAAGTTAATTAAAAATTTGAAAAATGCTGAAAAAGATGATTTTCCGGTTAAATGAAGGCATTTTCATGGAAAAGTCCACTTAAAACTTCGATAGAAGTCCCCCTACACTTAAGATAAACATTGTCCTCAGTGTTTAAGCATGTGGGAAAAGTGTCCCCTACGCTTATGTAAAACCCGTATTTAAATAGTTGAAATATTAAATACGCAGTTTTAATTATATAAAACTATGCAATTATTCAGGAAAATAATTATTACGAACGTATATACGTTAAGTACGCATAATTAATACGTTTCGGAAAGACTAAAGACAAATGAGAATATTATCACGGAAGTATGTAAACAATTTATACTTTTTTTTTAAAAAAAAAAGGAAAGGAAAACTATATAATATTTGAAAGGGGCGGTTTGTAAAATAAAAATAAAAAAAAGGAATTTGGGCTTAGGCCCATTTTATACAAAAAATAAACACGGGGGTTACCCCCTTTGGTAGCATTCAGACGAAAAAAAAGGGACGAGGGTTAGGGTTTGAGTTGCCGCCACAAAAAAAAAAAAAAAAAAAAAAAAAAAAAAAAAACAAAAAGAGATCAAGAACAAGGAGATCCGGATTTACTCTATTAATCATTCATCATGTATGTTCTCACCAAATCCCTGGACGTATAGGTAATTCTTCCTTTTCTTTTTGTGTTTTGATCTCGAGTTATGTTCAGCCGAGAATCAGTGGGGCTCAAATGGTTAAACATGAAATATCCAAGCAGGGGTGTCGGGCTCTTGGCGAACTTAGGCAGAACCGAGACCAATTGGTCTTGGTGTGTGTGTTTTTAGCCAGCCGTGACCCTCCAAGGGCTCGGTTGTGCTTTTGTTAAACAGCCGCAGCCTAGAAAACCAGTCAGGGGTGTTTGGGATTAACTTGCAGCAAGAGGGTGTTTGGGACTGTGAAAACAGCGGGAACTTTTTCATAAACAGTGGGAATAATAACAAACAGTGGGAACATTTCACTAATAGTGGGAACGAAATGAGCAGCAGGGGGAACTGCTGTCCAAACAGTACCCATGGGAGGGTCTGAGATCTCGGACAGCACTAGGCTGTGAGATCTCGGACAAAGAGGGCAGAAACAGGGACGTTAGTTGTTGTTTTGTTTGCTTTGCTTTGTCGTGCGACCGAGACGTTAGGGGTCTCGGTAGGCTTAAGTTGACTCGGTTTCGGGGTCACGGAAAATAATAAATACCGGATTTATTTTAATTATGATTAATCATATTTATAAATTAGTGTTAATATATAATTAATTAAGTGGTCTTAATGTAATAATTTAATTAGTAAAGTTTAATTGATTTTAACGATCCTTTTTAACCACTTAAAAATCATGTGCTTCATCACGATTTAACCTTCAAGAAAAACAAATATGAAAATATTTCTAATTGAGAACTTTCTATTATTAGTGGGTTATTATATATGAAAATATTATACGTGTTGTACCGAAACTAATAATAGAACAGGAATACGTTAATCAGAAATATTAGGACGTTCAAACTTATCAGTTATATGTTAACAGTATTACAAGAATAAATAAATTAACTAAGTACGATTGAGATAAATAAAATAAGCGAATATCAGTTAACTTATTCGCGTCATTTACTCATGTAGCTCGGGTGATGTCAGAGTAGACTTTTGTCAGTTGATCTCAGTCGGTTACTAGACACGAGGTACGGATTTCCGTCCTTTCAGTAAGGACTTCCTTTCTATGCATGATTAGGATTCCCCGTCTTCAGCCAAATGTTTTCCCCAGTATATGTTTAAACTTATCAGTAATCATGTTAAGAATTAAATAAATTGCCTGAGCATTATATACAAGCATGATTAGTTTATGTACTAGTTACGGAGGTACCGTAACCACGACACTAGAGGCACCGGTGTCGTGACTCACATGCAGGAGAGTGATATCTTGCATCGCCCCACTCAGCTCAGCTTAGCCATTTTATCAGTATTATTAGTGGGGCGTATGGATGCATCCTAGGCTACAGTTTACATTTTAGCAGGTGAATGTGGTGTGTGCTCTACATCCTTCACATTGGAGCTGATCCCTCCACCCAGCACAGTTATTTAGAGGTCACCCCTCTACAGCATGACGAGGTCACCCCTCCAGTTATTCATGCAACGTTGTTACAGCACATGACCTATATAAGATCTAGCAATTAAATTACAGTAAATGCATGTTTTCAGATTTAACAGATAACAGTTCAACTCTATTATTTATACATTAGGCTTTATAGATTATACACAGATTTCCGCTGCAACTTTACTTATCAGTCTTACAGCTCCAGTATTTTATCATCTGTTTCATTTTAGTAATTCCCTATCATGCTTTATATCCGTTCACTGAGCGTTATGCTCAGCCGTAGTTCCTTTCATGTTCTAACGGCAGGTACACCAGGACGCTCTTAGGATTCTGAGAGCATGTGCATTTGGATGGAAGCTATCCAGACTTCTTACTTTATGCATTTCTTACATTATTCTGCTTATTTGGACATTGTTTAGTCCTTTCCTTCAGTATTTTACTTTTCATGTTTTGGGCTTATGTTTGGATTACCGATGTTTGATTCCGGTATTCCTTTACGGTCAGTTAATGTTTTAGGACATTTACCTTATGCTTTGATGACACGCCATAAATACACGTAACGGTCCACTTATCCAAGTGGGGTGTTACAATTATGGTATCAGAGCTATAGGTTCGACCTGTAGGTTCTAAAACTTGACCTGTGACTAGTGGGTAGTCACCAGAAACATCCCAGATTTTGGCGTTGTTATCTTTCATGTTTCTCATGGATTATTCAGTCAGTTTTCTTCATTTATCAGTCAGTTTTCTTAAAGTTTTGACTAAGTAAAAGGTTGGTACATAACTACCATATTTAGTCGCATGTGCTTTTTAGCGAATTCTCGTTTTGGTGAGCTGACCATAGGCGTTCACCCTTGCCGTTCAGATTTTGTATTGGTAAACCGACCATAGGCGGTTACCCTTACTCATGACAGATTCATGTTTTCAGTCAAATATCACTTGGTGAACCAGCCATAAACGCTCACCATTTCTCAAGTCAAATTTCATGCTTTCAGTCAAATGATGTTTTGTGAACCGATCCACAGTTGTTCACCTTTGTCATATCAGGACATTTCATAAATTTTGACAAGTATGGATTGAACTGCAGCCATCCATATTTAGTCCGAGATTATAAATTTCTATACCTGACAGTTCTCAGAAAATTTTGACCAGTATGGATCGAACCAGAATAGCCCATACTTAGTCTCATGTTTTCTTCTTTGAATTCTGTGGATTGAACCATAGCCGTCCACATCAGTTGGTATTACACCTCAGTTGATTTGACTTTTTATGTTCCTTGTAACAGTCAAATTTTCATACCCTCACGTTGATGTCATCTACATGATGATTTAGTTTCATGTTTCCTTACAAGGATTATGTTTTCAACAGAACGATAATGTTTCATGCTAAGATACAGAAGGATTGCAGTAAAATCCTGTTTTCATGATAAAGCATGTTTGGTCCTCACCAGTCATGTCATCATGCTGACCATTGGTAAAACTCAGCTTAATCATATCCTTGAACCCTGGAAAAACCAGCATTAAGTCTACGTAGGAATTACCAGGCTATCAGGTTACTCATTTCAGTTCAGTTTACTACCGTTTAATCAATTTATTTCTTTGTTCATGTCGGACAAGCGATACCAGTATCGATCATTCCATAAAATTTCCACCAGCTACATGTACAGTATTCCATATGTACCCTATGTATAGTGTCTCAGTTATACTCCATGTACAGTATTTCACGTGTACTCCACGTACAATGTCTCAGATATGCTCCAGGTGCAGTATTCATTTTGTACTTCATGTACAATAGTCCAGGTGTACTCCAGGTACCCTACTCCACGGATATTGCTAACCGATCCTCAATCATCTCAGGCGTTTCCACTTGTCGATATTCTACCAGGTGCTGATGCTGCTCGTGAGTTAAAGATTTTACCAGATGCTGATGCTGTGAACACTTTGAAGACCTCACAATTGCTGATGTTGCTGATACTTTGGAGATTTCTCAAGATGCTGATGCCGTTTATACTATGAAGACTCTGCTGAACAAGGACGAAAACTATAAATTTGAAATTCCTATCAAGAATAAACTTCAATCACCAGACACTACCATTCTATTCTATGCTTTTACTTTCTCAGTTAGATGTCACACTTCACCCAGCTAACTTTCATTTAGGAGAGTGGGAAACGGTACCCAACCGACCACTCAGCAAATTGGTTACATGAATCACGGTCATGATAATGACCGTCATAAATTGACAGACAAAGCAGTAGTGACAACCACCGTGCTTATATTTAATCAGTCAGTAATCGTCAGAACTCCAGAACGGACGTGACTAGAAATACAGAGGTCAGTAGTCTAACCGGTCCGCTAATCTTAACGGTTACCTCAATTTTCAGCCTTGTCCAGATTCATCCACTAAAACACATGTCAAGACATCAGTCAAGACATAAGTGTCAGGTATCATTTCGGTAGACCTTTCAGGACACTAGTTACGATACACGTCATACGAATCTTTTCTCAAAATATGAGTCAAAACCCATAACTCCAGTATATTTCTAAACCAGGCCCTCAGTAATTCAGGGTACCCTTCAGAAAGGGGTATACCCGTTCTATTATGCCATGTATGAATCAGATCATTAAAAATTCAGTCACCACCACTAGAGTATTATTCAAGTTAAACACACAGTATTCATTATGTGAGGTTACAGACGAACACATTCAGTGAAAATTCACCATGTTTACTTCATGTGTTCTTATGTCAGCTTTATCTCAAATCAGGTAGTTACCTGCCTCTCAGCCATAAAGGACTCAACAGTATCACCATGTTTATTAATGTCTTATTTGGTGTTAACGACGAGATCCGTCTTACTAAATCCCAAATATATTCATTATACTTGCTGCCAGAAAAATCAGTACAATTTATTTCTGCCTTACAAGTGCGTGACTTATCAGTCCATAGCTACGAAGACTTTTAGCTACCAGTTATAAATTCACTTCTGAGATTTCTTAAAATTCATGATCAACAGCTCATCCCAGAGTGCTCAGATATAACTTCAGAAAGTTCTCTAGAAATTCCTTTCTAACCATGAGGCATAATTTAACATCGAGCTAGTCTCAAGAACATAACCTGTTTTTCAGAACTCTTGATCACAGGGCTTAAACTAAGTTAAAAGAGTTGCAGCAATTGCTGCAAGGGTTACCAGAACGAGGCCTTATTCGCCCTAGCGCACCACCAGGAAGTGTACAGTTTCTTTTGTCTATCAGAAAGAAGGCCGGTAACATGAGAATCATGTATCGATCACCAGAAAACTTTACAAGATCACCATTCATAGTCAATGTCATCTCACGTATAGAAGGTTCACTTGAACTGCTACGACGTCAAACATTTTCTAGAAAAGTTCGCGACCATGCCACCAACAGTGGTGAGAGAAGAACATGATGCTTTCCAAATTGTTGTTGCACATATTACAGTCTCTCTAAAAATTTTGATTTTATACTTCTGAGCTCTCTAACGCTCCAGCTAGATTATGAAATTATGAATAATTTTTTTCATGACTCTCAGGCAATATCATCAGTATATTCATTGATCACATTCTGGTCTGCCTAATGCTAGAGAAGAACACGAGACTCATCTTCTCACAATTGTACTGAATCTTTAATAGGTGTTATTTTTATACACAACTTTCCAAATATAAATCTCACTTGAACAAAGTGGCATTTCTGGGCCACCACATTTCAGCAGAAAGAAATTTCAGACAATTCTGCGCAGGTGAAGGCCATCACCTAATGGTCATGACTGACGCCTGTGAGCAAAGTACAATTTTCTAGAACTCAATTGACTACTACCGCAGAAATTGCCGATAGTTCTCACTAAAAATGTTTTATGACTATTCAACCAGATTTCCACCAGAATGTTCCAATATCCCAGACAAAACTTTGATAGAATCCGCATCACACATTAATGCAGCTATGTTCATATCTAGATGCCTGACCTACTGCAGGTTCAAGATAGAACGCAGTCACGTAAGTGAGTTACTACAACCCTTAGAAATTTCTGAACAGAAATGAGACGAAATTCCATGAAATTGTTATCAGCTACCACAGGCTCAGAGAAAGTATGATACTATCTAAGTTATCGTCAACCATGTAATCAACCTGCGCGTTTCTTTCATCCGAAAGGATCACACAGTAGCAAATCTGCATAAAATTTAGAAATTCAGCAGTAAATCGTACGAATTCAAGGCATTCCATCGACCATCATATCAGACAGAATTCATGTTCATGATCAAGTGTATGTTTACGCCCACTTTAAGTTCATGTTTATTTTCATTTTCACAATTACGTCTCATCCGCAGTATGATGCTGTTTCAGTTCATCTTTTATGCTATCTCATAATTTAAGCTCACGTTTGTGTTCATAACATTGTTCACGTTCAAGTTCGTGTGCCATTTCACGATACACGTTTCTCAGTTTATTACCGAATACGGTTACAGAAAGCTTGAGAAGTCAGACTCAAGTTTAGCACAACTATTCCATAACCAGGCAGACGTTTCACATCTCAGGCCGTATCGTTTGGAATTCATTCCTCAGTCAGCATACGTTCATGATATGTTCTATTATCACGTTCACAGTATGATTCACTTATCACATTCATGATATATTCCATGCCAGCGCTCCTCATATAATTATGAACCACGTTCACAATTGTTCACTTAGCATGTTCACAATTGTTCACGTAGTTCGTCCCTATATATTCTCAGCAGCTTGCTCAGAGATATAATTGTTATCTTTTCAGGATAATTGTACGTACCGTTTCATGTATACTACATGCTATAGCTTATTCATTCAGGTTCAGAAAATCCATCTTAAGTTTAGAACCAGAAACTATTCAGCATTATCAGGATAGGGTCATCAAGACTAAGATTTGTTCATTATGTTTAGACCTTTGAAGGAACCGTTTCGAGCGGGAAGCCACTCGAAACGGAGGAGTCCATCCGGACCTCTAATCCTTTTCCTTCAATAGATCCAGTTAAGTTCTTTTAGACATGTTACATTCCATGTTCTTTTCAGCAATGTCACATTCCAAGTTCACTTCAGTCATGTCAAGTCTATACCTATCAGTAGCATTATGTCTTAATTAGAAGACAAATTATCCTTCAGCTTATTTGTCTTTCAGTGTATGTGTTCTTTCAGTTCTTATAACTTCATCAGCTTATTAACTGTAATTCGAGGACGAATTTCTCCTTTTTAGAGGGGAAGAATTTTAAAACCCGGTATAGTGTATCCTTAATTCGGGGACGAATTATTTTTTTTTAGAGGGGAAGAATTGTAAAACCCGTATTTAAATAGTTGAAATATTAAATACGCAGTTTTAATTATATAAAACTATGCAATTATTCAGGAAAATAATTATTACGAACGTATATACGTTAAGTACGCATAATTAATACGTTTCGGAAAGACTAAAGACAAATGAGAATATTATCACGGAAGTATGTAAACAATTTATACTTTTTTTAAAAAAAAAGGAAAGGAAAACTATATAATATTTGAAAGGGGCGGTTTGTAAAATAAAAATAAAAAAAAGGAATTTGGGCTTAGGCCCATTTTATACAAAAAATAAACACGGGGGTTACCCCCTTTGGTAGCATTCAGACGAAAAAAAAGGGACGAGGGTTAGGGTTTGAGTTGCCGCCACAAAAAAAAAAAAAAAAGATCAAGAACGAGGAGATCCGGATTTACTCTATTAATCATTCATCATGTATGTTCTCACCAAATCCCTGAACGTATAGGTAATTCTTCCTTTTCTTTTTGTGTTTTGATCTCGAGTTATGTTCAGCCGAGAATCAGTGGGGCTCAAATGGTTAAACATGAAATATCCAAGCAGGGGTGTCGGGCTCTTGGCGAACTTAGGCAGAACCGAGACCAATTGGTCTCGGTGTGTGTGTTTGTGGCCAGCCGTGACCCTCCAAGGGCTCGGTTGTGCTTTTGTTAAATAGCCGCAGCCTAGAAAACCAGTCAGGGGTGTTTGGGATTAACTCGCAGCAAGAGGGTGTTTGGGACTGTGAAAACAGCGGGAACTTTTTCATAAACAGTGGGAATAATAACAAACAGTGGGAACATTTCACTAACAGTGGGAACGAAATGAGCAGCAGGGGGAACTGCTGTCCAAACAGTACCCATGGGAGGGTCTGAGATCTCGGACAGCACTAGGCTGTGAGATCTCGGACAAAGAGGTACGTTAGTTGTTGTTTTGTTTGCTTTGCTTTGTCGTGCGACCGAGACGTTAGGGGTCTCGGTAGGCTTAAGTTGACTCGGTTTCGCGTTCACGGAAAATAATAAATACCGGATTTATTTTAATTATGATTAATCATATTTATAAATTAGTGTTAATATATAATTAATTAAGTGGTCTTATTGTAATAATTTAATTAGTAAAGTTTAATTGATTTTAACGATCCTTTTTAACCACTTAAAAATCATGTGCTTCATCACGATTTAACCTTCAAGAAAAACAAATATGAAAATATTTCTAATTGATAACTTTCTATTATTAGTGGGTTATTATATATGAAAATATTATACGTGTTGTACCGAAATTAATAATAGAACAGGAATACGTTAATCAGAAATATTAGGACTTTCAAACTTATCAGTTATATGTTAACAGTATTACAAGAATAAATAAATTAACTAAGTACAATTGAGATAAATAAAATAAGCGAATATCAGTTAACTTATTCGCGTCATTTACTCATGTAGCTCGGGTGATGTCAGAGTAGACTTTTGTCAGTTGATCTCAGTCGGTTACTAGACACGAGGTACGGATTTCCGTCCTTTCAGTAAGGACTTCCTTTCTATGCATGATTAGGATTCCCCGTCTTCAGCCAAATGTTTTCCCCAGTATATGTTTAAACTTATCAGTAATCATGTTAAGAATTAAATAAATTGCCTGAGCATTATATACAAGCATGATTAGTTTATGTACTAGTTACGGAGGTACCGTAACCACGACACTAGAGGCACCGGTGTCGTGACTCACATGCAGGAGAGTGATATCCTGCATCGCCCCACTCAGCTCAGCTTGGCCATTTTATAAGTATTATTAGTGGGGCGTATGGATGCATCCTAGGCTACAGTTTACATTTTAGCAGGTGAATGTGGTGTGTGCTCTACATCCTTCACATTGGAGCTGATCCCTCCACCCAACACAGTTATTTAGAGGTCACCCCTCTACAGCATGACGAGGTCACCCCTCAAGTTATTCATGCAACGTTGTTACAGCACATGACCTATATAAGCTATGGCAATTAAATTACAGTAAATGCATGTTTTCAGATTTTACAGATAACAGTTCAGCTCTATTATTTATAAATCAGGCTTTACAGATTATACACAGATTTCCGCTACAACTTTACTTATAAGTCTTATAGCTCCAGTATTTTATCATCTGTTTCATTTTAGTAATTCTCTATCATGCTTTATATCCGTTCACTGAGCGTTATGCTCAGCCGTAGTTCCTTTCATGTTCTAACGGCAGGTACACCAGGACGCTCTTAGGATTCTGAGAGCATGTGCATTTGGATGGAAGCTATCCAGACTTCTTACTTTATGCATTTCTTACATTATTCTGCTTATTTGGACATTGTTTAGTCCTTTCCTTCAGTATTTTACTTTTCATGTTTTGGGCTTATGTTTGGATTACCGATGTTTGATTCCGGTATTCCTTTACGGTCAGTTAATGTTTTAGGACATTTACCTTATGCTTTGATGACACGCCATAAATACACGTAACGGTCCACTTATCCAAGTGGGGTGTTATAGCTTATGACATTGTGCACGTTGGTTAAATCAAGCTAAGGAAGAGACGACTAACGTGATCAATTTCAAATGTGAGTATGAAGAAAATTGAATCACGATAGTTGAGAGATAGATCCAGATTTCGGATAACACAGGAGCACGGTTCTTCAAAGGTTCCAAAAGTGCATTCATCCCTGTAATCACATCACCACACAAACACAAAGACCAATAGAGGTCCCCCTACACTTAGGAGGTTAAAACAGAAAAGGATAGATACTTGGGTTGCCTCCCGAGGAGCGCTTGTTTTTGATAACCGAGTCACGAGCCTGACTCGACCCAAAATTAGTTCATGGGAAACATGGTGAGGGATGGAATCATCTCATGAGAGATGTCCTCACCAAAGTACAACTTCACTCGTTGGCCATTCACCTTAAAATTAGGTCCATTAGGTTAAGCGAGCTCGAGAGTACCATATGGAAAAATTTGGGCAATGGTGAATGGGCCGGACCAACGAGATTTCAGCTTGTCCGAAAAGATTTTCAACCGAGAGTTAAAGAGTAAAACTTTGTCTCCAACTTGGAACTCTCGGTTCTTAATCTTAGAGTCGTGAATGAGCTTAGTCTTTTCCTTATAGATCAAAGAATTTTCATAAGCCTCATTCCGGAGTTCATTCAGCTCATTGAGTTGGATCTTACGTAGGTCACCGGCTTTGTTGATATCGAAATTAGCCCACTTCAAGGCCCAGTAAGCCTTGTGCTCCAACTCAATGGGGAGGTGGCATGCTTTTCCGTACACGAGACGATATGGTGTACAACCAATCGGAGTCTTGTATGCGGTACGAAAAGTCCACAGAGCATCATCAAGTTTATCGGCCCATTAGGCACGATGCTCTCCCACGGTCCTTTCAAGAATTCGCTTTAATCCTCGGTTAGAGATTTCAGCCTGGCCATTAGTTTATGGGTGGTATGCGGTGGAAATACGATGATTTACACCATACTTAGCCATGACTCTTGCAAATTGGTCATTGCAAAAATGAGTCCCGCGATCACTAATACTGGCACGAGGCACAAAGAATCTAGCGAATAGCGATTTCAAAAAGTTACAAACCACCCTTACGTCATTAGTGGGTAAAGCTTTGGCTTCAACCCATTTGGAGACGTAGTCAACGGATACAAGGATGTATTTGTTTCCTTTAGCGGAAGGGAATGGCCCCATAAAGTCGATACCCCAAACATCAAAGATTTCACATTCTTGAATGAAATTCTGAGGCATCTCATCTTTATGTGTGATCTTTCCTTGTTTTTGGCAAGCATCACATCGTTTAACCATCTCGTGAGCATCACGATAAATGGTGGGCCAATAAAATCCCGAGTCAAACACTTTTTTGGCGGTGTAGTTAGGACCAAAGTGACCACCGGTGGGTCCTTTGTGGCAAGCGTCAAGGATTTCTAAAGCTGCCGGTCCATCAACACATCGACGAATAATCAAATCAGCACATTGTTTGAATAGATACGGGTCATCCCAAAAGTAAGTCTTAATGTCTTTGAAAAACTTCTTCTTTTGTTGGGATGTTAGCCCGTCAACGAGAATTCCACCCGCCAAGTAGTTTGCAATGTCCGCAAACCACGACGTTTCATCAGAATTCGAGTTGATAGACATTAAGGTCTCCAGGGGAAAAGAATCATTGATTTCTTTGTTCGGATGATCCCCTTGGTAAGGATCCTCAAGTCTACTGAGATGATCCGCGGCTAGGTTTTTAGCTCCCTTCTTATCACGAATTTCGATTTTAAATTCTAGCAAAACCTAGCGAAGAAGTCTTGGTTTGGAAACTTGTTTAGTTAACAAGTACTTCAACGCGGAATGATCGGTATAAACGATTGTGGTGGAAAGGACAAGATAGGGGCGGAACTTTTCAAAGGCATAGACAACAGCTAAAAGCTCTTTTTCGGTTGTCGTGTAATGCAATTGAGCCCCCGTCATTGTCTTGCTAGCGTAATGGATCGGTTGGAAGTGTTTGTTCACTCTTTGGCCCATAACCGCTCCAATAGCAAAGTCACTAGCATCGCACATCAACTCGAAAGGCTGCTCCCAATTAGGGGTAACCAAGACGGGTGCCTTAGTTAGCTTATCCTTTAGCAAGTTGAAGGCTTCAAGACACTCTGTGGAAAAGATAAAAGGAGTATCTTTTTCCAAGAGGTGGGTCATCGGGCGAGCGATTTTAGAAAAATCTTTGATGAAACGACGGTAGAAGCCCGCATGACCGAGGAAACTTCTCACACCCTTCACGGTTGAAGTTAGATGCAACTTAGCGATAACATCGACTTTAGCACGGTCCACTTTAAGACCGGCTTTAGAGATCTTGTGTCCTAGCACGATGCCCTCTTTCACCATGAAATGGCATTTTTCCCAATTAAGAACAAGGCGAGTGTCTTCACACCGCTTAAGCATACGTTCTAAATTGTCAAGGCAAGCAGAGAATGAATCTCCATAAACCGAGAAATCATCCATGAAGACTTCCATAGTTTCTTCAACCATGTCATGGAATATCGCCATCATACACCTTTGGAATGTCCCAGGAGCATTGCATAAGCCAAAAGGCATGCGTTTGTAGGCAAATGTTCTGTAGGGACAAGTGAATGTGGTCTTTTATTGGTCCTTGGGATCGATGGGAATTTGAAAATACCCGGAGAAACCGTCTAAGAAGCAGTAATAGTCATTACCAGCTAGACGCTCGAGCATTTGATCCATGAAGGGAAGAGGAAAGTGATCTTTTCTCGTGGCATCATTGAGTTTACGATAGTCAATACAAACTCTCCACCCAGTAACGAGACGAGTGGGAATCAACTCGTTGTGTTCATTGGGAACAACGGTTATTCCGCCCTTTTTGGGCACACAATAGACGGAACTTACCCAAGGCGAATCCGAGATAGGGTAAATCAAGCCGGCATCAAGAAGTTTGATAACCTCTTGTTTGATGACGTCGTGAATGCGAGGATTAACACTTCTTTGGCTCTGGATTGCGGGTTTAAAGTCATCTTCCATGAGAATCTTGTGAGTACAAAAGTTTGGATCAATTCCGCGGATATCGGAAATTTTCCAAGCAATTGCCTTCTTATGATCTTTAAGCACGGCGATGAGGCGAGATTTCTCTTCTTCTTTCAAGTCCTTCGCGATAATGACGGGCGACTTCTTCTTTTCTTCAAGAAACACGTACTCGAGATGTGACGGTAATTCCTTAAGCTCTAAATCCTGAGGATTGTCGATGGTAGGCGTATTCAAAGTCGGAGCATCGATAGCAATAACCGTAGGAGATGGTGGAGAAATATGGTCCTCTTTGAGAAGGTTCTCAATGAGACGAATGTCTTCATCCCAATTGGTGGGAGAATCGTCATTTTCTAAGTTCACATCTCCCATGGTGGCTTCCAAATCTTTCCAAAGGAAATCACTTTCTCCAAATAGAGATAGTGATGAATCAATAGAGGAAACGGTCTCAACATTGGGAAGAGAGGTAGGAATACTTTTACAAGCATCTTTGAAGTTTTCTTCACAAGCCTCATCAAGAACGTCAATACAATTAACACTCTCGTATGAATAAGGCTGTTTAGAAAGATTTCCCATGTTGAAAACGATTTTATCGTCACCCACTCTCATGATAAGCTCACCCGCTTCAACATCGATGAGAGTGCGACCAGTCCTCAGGAATGGACGACCAACGATCAATGGCACACGAGGGTCCATGTCGTAGTCAACGATAACGAAATCGACAGGAAAAGTGAATTTTTCGACTCCTACAAAGACGTCTTCGGCTATCCCCACTGGATAAGCAACCGCACGGTTAGCTAATTCCAAAGTCATTTTGGTGGGGACAAGCTCAGGGAGAGATAATTGCTTCCAAACGCTTAGAGGCATTAAATTAATAATGGCGCCTAGATCGGCTAGGGCCATGCAATTCTCTACTCCCGGGAAGTTGCAAGGGATTAAGAAATGACCCGGATCACCAAGCTTGGTTGGCAATTTCCTTAAGAGCACTGCAGAGCAATTCTCATTAAGTTGGGTGTTAGCAATATCAAGAAGCTTCTCCTTGTCGCTAAGAAGATCTTTGAACATTTTCGCGTATTTAGGCATATGAGCGAGAGCCTCAGCGAAGGAGATGTTGAAATTCAATTGTTTAAACATTTTGAGAAAGTTCGAAACCTGAATATCGTCCTTGCTTTTGAGCTTCTCTTTCCTCAACCTTGAGGGATAAGGTATATTGGAAGAAGAGGAAGGCTTTGGGAGAGTAGGATCACTCACATCCTTAGGTGGAGGAGGGGTAGAAGTAAGAGGTGGAGAAATTGGGGAAGTAGAAGGTTGGGGAATAGGAGCAGGTGACTCGTTTTCCTTAGTCACAATCACCGGTGGAGGTATAGGAAGCTCGGGTTCCTTGGTACCTTTGCCACTGCGAGTGGTGATTGCTTTCATCTCCCCTCTTGGATTCGCAACGGTGTTACTCGGAAGAGTACCCGAAGAAGAGGGTTGATTACCTTGGAAGAAACTAGCCATCATGTTCTTTAAGTCATTCGTTTGACTTGCCAAAGTGTTTCTTATATCAGCTCTCAGATCGTTTCCTTGTTTCACCATGTTTGCTTTCAAGTTGAGCACTTCCCGCTGGAGATTTTCCACGATCACATCATTGGTCCTCATGTAGGTTTCAACATCTTGGTGTAATGCGGTGGGTTGGTTGGGAGGAGGAGCATGGTAGGCGGGTGGTTGATAAGCAGGTTGTTGGTAAACTTGGTTGTTTCATTGAGGTGGATATGGTTGTTTATGAGGTGGTTGGTATGGTGCACGCGGTTGTTGTTGAGGAGGGCGATTGAGGTTTTGTTGTTGGTTTGGGTTGTTAGGAGGAAAACCGGGCGGTGAGAGAAAGTTGTTTGAGCGATAGCTAAGCAAGTTGCGGTCTCCTTGAGGACGAGCTTGATAAGCGGCCGGAGGATAGGTACCGTATGCTGCATTCACATTCTCGGAAGGGTAGTCTTGGGTGGTGGTACAAGTGGTGTAAGAGTGAGGACCCCCGCATATTTCACATGGTTGGCTGACAGCATTGACTTGAGCGTTTTTAGCGTTGATTATGTTGGTGTTGTTAGCGGTGTGGGTAACAAGCGATTCAAGAAGCATAGTAATTTTGTCAAGTCGCTTGTCGTTGTCACTAGTACTAGCACTAGCGGCATTGGTCCGAACACTCTTGGTTTGCACACGAGAATTATTCTCAAAGATATCCCAAGCGGCATTGGAAGTCTTAACCAAAATATTACCCCCCGAGGCACTATTTAGTGAATCTTGGTCATTCATGCTTAAACCATTATAAAAAGTATTAATTTGGTGCACTTTGGTAAAACCATGTTGTGGGAACTTTCTTAAAAGATCTTTAAAACGGTCCCAAGATTCACTAAAAGACTCATCGTACTTTTCTTCAAAATTAATGATTTCATTCCGCAAAGCGGTAGTACGAGAGGGTGGGAAAAAGTAGTTTATAAACTTGGTCTCCAAATCCGTCCACGTCAGAATACTTTGTGGCGGTTCCTTTGCAAGCTAATGCCGGGCTTGTCCCTCTAAAGAGAAAGGTAAAAGTTGTAAACGGATTACCTCTTGTGGAACACCATTGAATTTGACCGTATTTGTGAGTTGCAAGAACCTTTTGATGTGGTCATGATGATCATCAATGGTACGCCCCAAGAATGGTTGAGCAGAGATCATCTGGATAAAGCCGGATTTGAGCTCAAAGTTGTTGGCTATAATCGCGGGTATGACAATTGGATCATTGTTGCCCTCCACATGTGCTTGTAACAGTTCAATCATAGGGCGATTGTTCGGTAAAGGTTCATTGTTGTTGTTATTATTGTTGTTGAGAGGTGGATTGTTATTGTTTTTTATTGTTTTGAGGTGGGTTATTGAAATGTGTATAATGCAAGTTCGTTTTCTCAGTTCTTAACTAATAGAAAGTCCAATCAATATCAAATTTTTAATTGTTTTTGGTTGTTCAAGCTTGCTTGGTAATCTATTGCTAATTCAAACAACACTAAGTAAAAATGAAAAATATAAACCTATTTATACGTAAAACAAATTGCAAATTCCAAATTTTATTCAAGTAAAATATTAAAATGCAAAATTTAAAAGTATAAGGACTGAAAATGTAATTTCTATGAAATATAAATGCTTGAAATGTAAATTCTAAAAATTATAAGGACTAAAAATGTAAAACAGTTAACTACAAGGACTAAACTTGTAAAAATTCTAACAAACTAACCAAATTTAACAAACTAACAAACTTCTAAAACTGAAATTAAACAAACTAACAAATCCAGGGACTAACTTTTGCAATTACCACAAAATTAGAAAGATTAGCTAGGTTTAAACACTAATTAAACTCCTAGGGACTAAAGTGCAAATTTCCAAACTTATAACCAAAAAACGGTCTTAATGAAAGAATAAGCTCGTTTGAGCTTATTTCTCAACCAATTAAGCTGAAACAAATTGCAAACTACTTCAAATCCAATAATAGAAACGTGTGTTTAAGGAAAATGTCTAAAAGTCCAAAATAAGCAAAAGAGAGCTTATCAATAAGCTCAAAATAAGCTATAGCATAATCCAGACATCCACAACTTGATTTTTGTAAAGAAAATGAATAAGCACTTGATTTAAAGTAGGGGAAATCAAACTAGAACAATTTTCATCCACTAATAAGCTAGAAATCTGAAAATAAGCTCAAATGAGCTTATGTTGACCAAAACGTTGACCAGATTTTTGAAAAAGCTCAAATTCTCAAAACTTGATATTCAACCCTTTCTAAACTGATTTGTGAAAGAAAACAGCTAGATTTATGAAGTGGATAATGAGATCTAGTGAAACAGTTAGCAAATCACATCAGAGAATGAACATTGCTCAGGTCTGAACAAATAAGCTGTTTTCTTGCTTATTCCTTGAAACTGTAGAATTTCCTCCTAGATACTAAAAGATTATGATGTAAGCTTTAACTAGAAACTGGTTTGAGCAATTTTGAACAAGTAATGAAGGAGAAATGATCAATTGAATTTGACAAGTTTATGAACTAAAACTGAAAACAAGTATGACCCATACTTTTTATCAACCAATTGCCTGTTTGACTATCTTATGGACTTGCAAATGACTCAAAAACACTTGTTAACTTCTAATGACTACAAATGATCACTTAAAATCCAATTAACAATACTTGAATACTGATTGACCACTAGTCCCAAACACACCTTATCAGATTATGATCAAACTTTTACAAAGGATTATTGAGTTCTGATTAAGACTGAACAAAGAGCTATAGCAAACTAGTTTATGTGATCAAAATGCAGGCTAATGAAACTGAAATCAAGCTACTTAACCAACTAGAACTCAATTAAGGTGTTTAGCTAAGCAATTACTGAAATTTAGCCAAAAACTTCAATACTAAACTCAAGTGAACAAGATTAAGCTACAATACACTAGACTCACTCAATCAAACAACCACTTATCAAATAGAATCAGGCAGCCATCAAGTTTACACTAGAGAATGAAGCATGCAAAGACTGTTTAGAGGAATTTGAAAACAGAAGCTTTAAAACCTAATGTAGAAAACCTTTGGGTAGAAGAGGAGCGCTGAGCTCTCTTACTCTAGTGATACCACCACCTATCACTAGCTATCAACTCTTATCAATCACCAAAACAGCTAAAACTCATCATTCTGCCATGGAAACTTCAAGAACAATGGAAAGAACTGAATTTTTGATCAAACAGCAACAAATCTTCAACAAAGCCAGTTATGATCAATGTATGATCATAACAAACTTCTAACAGCAACAATAGAATCCAATAACAGCAAGTAAGGTAGCAGGAATTGAAGAACAAAAATTGGCGGGAAAACTTGGATTTGAATTTTTATTGATGAAAACAGTTACAATTGGTTGTTACAAGGTTCTAACTAACTAACAAACTCAAGAGCTTGTCAGACTCTTGAGTTGTTAGGTGAAAAGGAGGGAAAAGAAGAAAAGGGAAATTGAGAGAACTAGGTGTTTTCTGAAAATTAACTACTACTGAAAATGAAGAACAAGTTGTGTATTTATAGGCTAGACTTGAGAGTTTGTTGGAGATGTGACGTGTTCAGGCCAATCATTGCTTGACACGTGGATGAATTCTGCCAATCTTCTTTAAAGGTGATGAACACATTTTGGGGATTTTTGATTCATTGGATAATATGCTAATTAAGTTGCACCATTGGATTCGTCTCATCAAAACGAGCAACTTTGATATTTTGATCTTCTTCTGAAATGCATTCTATCAAAAACGCGATCCTGGAAAATATTTTGGTGAAAGAGAGAGACACGTGGCAGCTTCTTATTGGTGGAAAAAGTGTTACACGGATCACACTGTTGTGATCTTGCATTAAATGTGGCGGCTTGTAGTGGGATTTAATTGTTTGATCCGTGTGACATGTTTCCTTGTTTCTGATTGGTTAAAAGCCTTTGCACATGGATTCAACTTGCAATACTTTCCAAACTTGGCAATTTAAGTCCCTTAACTTGGCAGATTTCTCTTTAAGGCTAGAAACTTCATTCCTTTGACAATTTTGGCCCTTCAACTTTCATTCTTCAACAAAAATGGCCCTTTGACTTGATTGACTTTGTAGTTTGACCAGGTTTGACTTGGATCTTGACTTTGCAGTATTTGCACTTTAAGTCCCTCAACTTTCAAGACTTGTCAAGATAGGTCCTTGAGCTTTGAAAACTTGTCACTTGTGATCCTTCCTTGTCTTTTTCATCCATTTTAGCTTGGTTTTTCCTTGTTTGCTTGAAATTGTATCCTTTTACCTACATAAGATCACACAAACACAAACATACCACATAACACTGCTTTTTACAATATAAAAGGGTATTTTGCTTCGTGTTTTAGGGTTATTTGTTGATAAAAGGATATGAGTTTAAGCTCATATCAAATTCCCCTACACTTGAGCATTGCCATGTCCTCATGCAATATTATCTTATAAGGCTTAAAAAAATTACATTTCCCTCATAATTAATCCACCTTGGCCATATGAGATGCATCTACACTACTCTAAACTAAATGATGCATGATTTTGACTTTTAACAATGCAATGGATTAAAATACAATTCTATCTATATCTTTTTGATTTTTCTTGAAATGGTTTTGATGGAAATAACTCATAAAGAATTCAATGACTTGGATTAGGGCTTGGGTACCATGGACACTTATCACCCTCAAGTTTCACTTTCCCCATACCAAGCTAGTAAATGGAATCATTGCATTCACAAGTAAAAAGTGCATCAACTTATTCATGACAATTAAATGTGGAACCGGTTATTATTTGAGCAAATTGCTTGTGAGCAAATTTGTCATTATTAAAGTGTGAAATATAAGAAATGTAAAATCCAAAAATAAGGAAGGACGGTTTTAATCCTAAGTAATCTTCTCATCCATTACTTGAAAAACCGCTCACAATTAATACAAGTCCGTATTAAGAATAATAAGTCATTCGCCTTATGTGTAAAATCCTCATGTCATGCTTTCATAAGTAACTACACACTCGCTAAGGAAAGAAAAATAAAACTCACGCAATAATTTACATCCGCATCTTTTTGAGATTTTGGATCTTCAACCCCGCAACCCGTCAAGGTAATATTGGATTGGAGCAATCTATTGAATCCCCGCAACCCGTCAAGGTAATATTGGAACTCAATAGTCACTATAATTAACACCACACTGCCCCTCTTGGGAGTCTTGCATTATTTTTTTTTTTTTTTTATTTTTTTTTTTTTTCTAGCCACTCATTTTTTTTCATAAGCCGCTCTTATTTTTCTTTATTCCTCCCCAAAAAATTTGCAAAGAAGAAAAGGAAAAACACCCGCTAAATATGGAGCATGACACAAGTCTAGTACACATAAAACGTGCTAACTTAGAATCTTAAGACGTACTCATATCAACCATAAATGATTAGCCAAAAATGCATAAGAGATTACAAACCAATTAAAACCGTACTTGATTATTTATTAACAATTATATACAAGCGAAGAAAATAGAGGTAGAGAAGAGAAGGGTTTAGCCACAAGTAATTGCCATGAAGTCTATCTAGCCCTTTTACACTTGCTTCAACTCTATCATTTCCCATTCTCCACAAATTTAAAATTTCAAATAATGAAATTGGTGGAAGCTTAGCCTAATAGACCAATGAAGGACTACATGGTTAAGGATACTAGCTAGAGAATGCTAAAATAAGCAAACTCGGGTTGAGTCAAAATATCCATGGCGGGCCTAATATGTCAAAGAAATCTAAACTTGTTAAAACCATGTTTTATTATATTTTTCCTTTTTATATATTTTTGATGAAAAATAAAAGAATATATACAATGCAAATGTGTTATGCAAATGAAAAATGATTGATGCAAAAATTATGAATGCATATTTTTGGTGGCCAAAGTAGATCAAAAATTTGAAAAATGTTGAAAATCCAATTTTCCATGTTATCATGCAAGACAATGACAAGTTCTAGGTAAGGTCACTTCGATAGAAGACCCCCCTACACTTAAGCTAAACATTGTCCTCAATGTTTAAGAGCATGGAAGTATAAAAACTTCCCCTACACTTATGACAATGAATAGACTTTGCTTAACCCAAGTTAAGGAAAGGACTACTATTAGTGAAATCAAGTTTAAGCACAACGTGTCAATGAAAAATCACTAAAGTAACGAAGTGAACCGGATACAAGGGCCTCCTCCATAAGCTCCAAAGCATGAGATGAGTGAGCAACCCTACAAACAAGCATGAAGACAAAAGAAGGTCTCCCCTACACTTATCTCCAAATCTATGCCTTTATTTCTAACCTACAACACTCTAACCTAGTTATACGATGCTTGAGTTAATGAGTCTCTAGCTCGACTCTTCCCTCAATGAATTAATTCATGGGGAAAATGGGGACCTCTTGGACCATTTCAACGGAAATGTCCTCCCCAAAGTAATGCTTAACACGGTGACCATTCACTTTAAAATTTGGACCATCGGGTTGGGACAACTCAAGAGTTCCATATGGAAACACTTGAGCAATAGTGAATGGACCGGACCATCTCGACTTAAGCTTGCCCGCAAAAAGCTTTAATCTTGAGTTAAAGAGGAGAACCGGCTCTCCAACTTTGAACTCACGATTCTTAATCTTAGCATCATGCAATTTCTTAGTTTTTTCCTTATATAACAAAGAATTCTCATAGGCATTGGCTCTCAACTCATCCATCTCATTGAGTTGATCTTTCCTATGTGAACCGGCTTGGTTTAAATCAAAGTTAGCCCACTTGAGAGCCCAAGATGCCTTATGTTCTAACTCAAATGGGAGGTGGCACGCTTTTCCATAGACAAGCCTATAAGGAGTACAACCAATTGGTGTCTTAAAAGCCGTCCTAAACGCCCACAAAGCATCATCAAGCTTATCCGACCAAGAAGCTCTATGCTCTCCCACCGTTCTCTCTAAAATTCTCTTTAAACCACGATTTGTGACCTCGGTTTGACCATTTGTTTGAGGGTGATACGCGGTAGAAAGTCTATGATTCACTCCATATTTCTTCATAACTCTTGTGAATTGATCATTACAAAAATGCGTACCACGATCACTTATGATGGCCCGAGGTACACCAAATCTAGCAAACAATTGTTTCAAGAACTTTACAACCACTCTAGCATCATTAGTAGGTAAGGCTTTAGCCTCCACCCACTTGGACACGTAATCCACCGCCACAAGTATATACTTGTTTCCCTTAGAGGATGGAAAAGGTCCCATGAAATCTATTCCCCATACATCAAATATCTCACACTCTTGGATAAAATTTTGTGGCATCTCATCACGTTGTGTAATTTTTCCTTGTCTTTGGCAAACATCACAAAATTTCACCATCTCTTGGGTATCCTTGTAAATGGAAGGCCAATAGTAACCCGAATCAAAGACTTTCTTGGCGGTGTAGTTAGGCCCAAAATGTCCACCCGTAGGTCCTTTATGACATGCCTCTAAGATTTTAAATGCCTCGGGCCCATCTACACACCGTCTAATGATTTGGTCCGCACATTGCCTAAAAAGATATGGATCATCCCAAAAGTAATACTTAACTTCCTTAAGAAACTTTTTCTTTTGTTGGTAAGTAAGACCCTCAATAAGCACATTGCCCACAAGATAGTTTGCAATATCCGCAAACCAAGGTGTGGCATCCTCTTGGGAAGAGATAGACATGAGCTCCTCTAATGGAAAGGATTCATTGATTTCTTGATGTGGGAAATCTCCTTGAAAAGGATGCTCAAGTCTACTCAAATGATCCGCCGCTAAATTCTCGGCCCCTTTTTTATCACGAATCTCTATCTTAAACTCTTGAAGCAACAAAACCCATCTCAAAAGCCTAGGCTTAGCATCTTGTTTTGTCATAAGATACTTGAGAGCGGAATGATCCGTATACACTATGGTCTTGGAAAGCACAAGGTATGGTCTAAACTTCTCAAAAGCATATACTATAGCAAGCAACTCTTTTTCCGTGGTAGTGTAATGAAGTTGTGCACCGGTCATGGTTTTACTCGCATAGTGTATAGGTTGGAAATGCTTATTAACTCTTTGTCCTAAGACGGCCCCCACCGCATAATCACTAGCGTCACACATAAGCTCAAAAGGTAATTCCCAATTTGGAGAAACCAAAACGGGAGCCTTTGTCAATTTTTCCTTAAGTGTCTCAAAAGATTCTAAACAAGCTTGGTCAAAAATGAAAGGAGCCTCTTTCTCCAAGAGATGAGTCATCGGTCTAGCTATCTTAGAGAAATCTTGTATAAAGCGCCTATAAAAACCCGCATGACCTAAGAAACTCCTCACACCTTTAACCGAGGTGGGTGGGGGAAGCTTAGCAATCACATCAATTTTGGCACGATCAACTTCTAATCCCTTATTGGATATCTTGTGTCCTAAAACAATCCCCTCTTTTACCATAAAGTGACATTTCTCCCAATTAAGCACCAAACGTGTTTCCTCACAACGCTTAAGCATTCTCTCAAGATTGGTGAGACACGAGCTAAAGGAGTTCCCAAATACGGAAAAGTCATCCATAAAAACCTCCATGGTTTGCTCTATCATATCATGGAAAATTGCCATCATGCACCTTTGAAACGTCCCCGGTGCATTACATAGGCCAAAAGGCATCCTCTTGTAAGCAAATGTACCGTATGGACAAGTGAATGTGGTCTTTTCTTGATCCTTAGGGTCAATTGGGATTTGGAAATAACCCGAAAAGCCATCAAGAAAACAATAGTACTCATTTCCCGCTAAGCGTTCAAGCATTTGATCCATAAAGGGAAGCGGGAAATGGTCTTTCCTAGTTGCCTCATTAAGTTTTCTATAATCAATGCATACTCTCCAACCGGTTACAAGTCTCGTGGGAATAAGCTCATTGTTCTCATTAGGCACCACGGTGATTCCACCCTTCTTTGGAACACAATGAACCGGGCTAACCCATGGAGAGTCGGAAATGGGGTAAATCATACCCGCATCTAAGAGTTTAATCACTTCCTTCTTAATAACCTCATGAATTTTTGGGTTAACTCTCCTTTGGTTTTGAATGGCGGGTTTATAATCATCCTCCATAAGGATTTTGTGAGTACAAAAATGTGGATCAATTCCCCTTATGTCGGATATTTTCCATGCTAAAGCTTTCTTATGTTTCTTAAGGACTTCAATAAGTAGCTCCTTCTCATCCTCTTTCAATTCTTTAGCAATAATCACCGGTAATTGGTCTTTTCCTTCTAAGAAAGCATATTCTAAGTGGGATGGAAGTTCCTTAAGTTCAATGGGAGGTGGACTCTCTATGGAAGGTTTCACTATGGAAGGTTCCTCAATGGTAATCTCTTGTGGAATAGGGGAAGGAATAGGGTCCTCATTGAGCAACTTTTGGATTGTAAGAATATCTTCTTCCCAATTAATGGGAGAATCATCATCACCAAGAAAGTTGGACTCAAATTCCTCCAAGAGGAAATCACTCTCTCCAAAAGGTGTTAAAGAGGGAGCAATTGAGGCCACGGTTTCAACATGTGGAATCTCATTACTAGCATTCTTACAAGCATCATGAAAGTGTTCATTACACACTTCATCTAACACGTCCACAATGTTAATCGTCTCACAAGGTCTAGACTCCTTAACCTCTCTTCTATCACAAACTTTCCCTAACTTAAACACCACTTTCTCATCCTCTACTCTCATAATTAATTCTCCTTCCGCCACATCTATCAAGGTACGACCCGTTCTCAAAAACGGTCTACCAACAATCAAAGGGACTCTAGGATCCATGTCATAATCGACCACTACAAAGTCGGCCGGAAAGGTAAACTTATCCACACCTACAAACACATCTTCCGCTATACCTACGGGGTGAGCTATGGTTCGGTTGGCTAGTTCAAGAGTCATCCTAGTGGGGGTGAGCTCGGGAAGAGAGAGTTGTTTCCAAACCGATAAAGGCATGAGATTTATGCTTGCCCCTAAATCCGCCAAAGCCATGCAATTTTCAACACCGGGAAAATTGCAAGGTATCAAGAAGCGCCCCGGATCTCCAAGTTTTGTTGGTAAGGTTTTAAGTAACACCGCGGAACAATTTTCATTAAGTGATGTGTTGGGCAAGTCAACCAATTTTTCTTTGTTTGAGAGCAAATCCTTGAACATCTTAGCAAACTTTGGCATATAAGCAAGAGCTTCCGCAAAGGATATGTTGATATTGAGTTGCTTGAACATCCTTAAGAAATTGGACACTTGTATGTCATCTTTGTTCTTTAACTTGTCCTTTTTCAACCTTGAAGGGTATGGAAGAGTAGGTTTTGGTGTAGGTGGAATAGGTGTTGTAGTGGAAGATTTGTCTTTGTTAGCCTCTTCATTGGGAAGTGTGGAAGTTGAAGGAGAAGTATGAGATTGTTGAGAAGGTGTGTTTGAGTGAATAGGAGCACTTTGAGGAGGTGGAGTAGAAGTAGAAGGCTTATCACAAGTAGGAGCACAAGTGGGTTGAACAATAGTAGGTTTAGGAGGTGAAGGATCCTTTGTTGTTGTGCCACTCCTTGTTGTAATAGCATTGACATTAGCCCTAGGATTTGTTTGTGTGTTGGAAGGTAAAGCTCCTTGTGGTCTTTGAGTTACCGCCACTAAAACCCTATTGATTTGTTCCTCTATTGTACGTTTCACTTGGTCATTCATTCTCTTCTCAATATCACGCATTTTCTTGTCAACATACTCTTGAGTCTCTTGCATCCCATATCCTTGAGTTTGGTTTTGAGGGTAAGCTTGATTTGGAATTGGAGCATATGCTTGATTGGGAATAAATGGAAGTGGTTGATTAAATCCTTGTTGTGGTGGATAAAAGGTATTAGCTTGAGGTTGAAATTGATTGGGTGCTTTGTAATTATTTCCTTGGTATGGTTGTCTTTGCCCTTGATTCCTTGCTAGAATTTGAGGAGGATTTTGTTGAATTTGGGTGGGTGGTTGGGGTGGAAAGCCGGGTGGAGTAAGGTAATTTTGGGATTTGTAAGAAAGGTTATTTGGATTGATGTTAGGCTTGAAGTGTTCACGGTGTTCCTCTTGATAAGCATAACATTCCCCTTGATACCCTTGCACCTTGTCACATTGCTCATAAGAGTGAGGGCCTCCACAAGTAACACAAGAAATGGTGATGGCATTCACATTGTTTGAGGAATTGTTCAATGTCATGCTCTTAAAAGTTTGAAGCATATCTTGTTGTGCTTGCAAATGCCTCTCACTTTCTCTATCCATCCTTTGAAAAATAGCTTCTTGAAACTTGAGGAGTTGGTTGTCAAAAGGGATTTGAGAAGTGTTTTGGATAACATGAACTCTTTCCTCAAATGGATCATTGGTTTGAACCATTGCCTTAGTCTCAATAATGGTCAAAGCCTCTTGGTATGTCTTGAAATGAATACTCCCTCCCGCGGAAGCATTTAGTGAATCTTGGTGGTGAGGTTTAAGGCCATTGTAGAAAGTATTGATTTTGCTTAGATCATCCATTCCATGATTAGGGCATCGCCTCAACAACTCACTATACTCTTCCCAAGCATCACCAAAGGATTGACTAGGTTTTTGTGTAAAGCCCATAATCATATTTCTCAAAGCCATAGTCTTTTGTGGAGGAAAGAATTTGTTCAAAAACTTAGTGGTAAAACCATCCCATGTGGTGATACTATCGGGTGGTTGAGTGTCTAACCAATGCTTAGCACTCCCATCTAGTGAAAATGACACTAACAACAATCTAATGACATCCGGTGGAACCCCATTATGCTTAATGGTATTGCAAAGTGAAAGGAATCTCTTAAGATGAGCATGGGGATCCTCATTTTGTTTTCCATAGAAAGGTGATGCAGCAACCATATTGATCATAGATGTATGTAGCTCAAATGTGTTAGCGGGATAGTCGGGAATCTTAATGGCACTAACAAATCCATGAATGTTGGTTTGCATACGTTCAAACAAAGTACGGTTATCAACAGCCATGGCTCCTTGTGGTGGTGACAAAGCACGATTCTCGTGATCGGCTTGGTGGACGATGGTGGTCTTACTCTTTCTTTTCTTCTTCCTTTTCGGAGGAAGAGGTTGTACACCAATCGGTATTTGTGCACGCCCGCGAGTGAGCATGCAACTCAATACGAGGAATGAGAGAGAAGCTCTCGTGTGACTTTGAAAAGAATAAGATTATTCTCTTCGAGTTTCGATATTAAATATCCACAAGAAAGTAACAATATATGTAATACTACTTTGGGTGCAAGACCCTCAATGAAGCTTTCCTTCTTAGAATACTCCCAAGTGAACGGGGGGGTTAGGTGGCGCGAAGCACTTAAGTACCTATTGACCCTTAGATGGCATTTTATAGCACATCGCCTTTCTATTCACTTAAATGTTCGTATTCTTCGAATTATTACTTATTGAGAGTATTTATCTATTCTTGCTTTATTTTGTTTGATCGATACGCGTGTCAAGGACCGGAGCGCCCCTCAACACGGTGTATTGCCTCGGCAATACTTATGGAAGATATGTAGATTGATTGTTCTTATACGTATACGTATTTACTTATAATAATATATGGAAAATATTTTTGTATTTATGAGTTTTTTAAAGGAAAATACTATATGTACATAAAAACCGAGAGAATCCAATAATATATATTTTTGGGTGCAATCTCTTAGGAAAAAGATTGCTTTTTGGATTTTTTTAATTTTTTTGGTCAATTCTTTAGGAAAAGAATTGTTTTGTTAATTTTTTAGTTTTTATATATTTTTATATTTTTGATTTTTTATTTGTTTTTGATTTATGATACGTAAAAATAACGTTCACAAAGTGAACGGATCCCAAAAGCCAATGAAAACCGTCAATCGATAGTCTCTCGTGTAGTCAAAGAACCGGCAGCGGCGCCATTTGAAATGTGTATAATGCAAGTTCGTTTTCTCAGATCTTAACTAATAGAAAGTCCAATCAATATCAAATTTTTAATTGTTTTTGGTTGTTCAAGCTTGCTTGGTAATCTATTGCTAATTCAAACAACACTAAGTAAAAATGAAAAATATAAACCTATTTATACGTAAAACAAATTGCAAATTCCAAATTTTATTCAAGTAAAATATTAAAATGCAAAATTTAAAAGTATAAGGACTGAAAATGTAATTTCTATGAAATATAAATGCTTGAAATGTAAATTCTAAAAATTATAAGGACTAAAAATGTAAAACAGTTAACTACAAGGACTAAACTTGTAAAAATTCTAACAAACTAACCAAATTTAACAAACTAACAAACTTCTAAAACTGAAATTAAACAAACTAACAAATCCAGGGACTAACTTTTGCAATTACCACAAAATTAGAAAGATTAGCTAGGTTTAAACACTAATTAAACTCCTAGGGACTAAAGTGCAAATTTCCAAACTTATAACCAAAAAACGGTCTTAATGAAAGAATAAGCTCGTTTGAGCTTATTTCTCAACCAATTAAGCTGAAACAAATTGCAAACTACTTCAAATCCAATAATAGAAACGTGTGTTTAAGGAAAATGTCTAAAAGTCCAAAATAAGCAAAAGAGAGCTTATCAATAAGCTCAAAATAAGCTATAGCATAATCCAGACATCCACAACTTGATTTTTGTAAAGAAAATGAATAAGCACTTGATTTAAAGTAGGGTAAATCAAACTAGAACAATTTTCATCCACTAATAAGCTAGAAATCTGAAAATAAGCTCAAATGAGCTTATGTTGACCAAAACGTTGACCAGATTTTTGAAAAAGCTCAAATTCTCAAAACTTGATATTCAACCCTTTCTAAACTGATTTGTGAAAGAAAACAGCTAGATTTATGAAGTGGATAATGAGATCTAGTGAAACAGTTAGCAAATCACATCAGAGAATGAACATTGCTCAGGTCTGAACAAATAAGCTGTTTTCTTGCTTATTCCTTGAAACTGTAGAATTTCCTCCTAGATACTAAAAGATTATGATGTAAGCTTTAACTAGAAACTGGTTTGAGCAATTTTGAACAAGTAATGAAGGAGAAATGATCAATTGAATTTGACAAGTTTATGAACTAAAACTGAAAACAAGTATGACCCATACTTTTTATCAACCAATTGCCTGTTTGACTATCTTATGGACTTGCAAATGACTCAAAAACACTTGTTAACTTCTAATGACTACAAATGATCACTTAAAATCCAATTAACAATACTTGAATACTGATTGACCACTAGTCCCAAACACACCTTATCAGATTATGATCAAACTTTTACAAAGGATTATTGAGTTCTGATTAAGACTGAACAAAGAGCTATAGCAAACTAGTTTATGTGATCAAAATGCAGGCTAATGAAACTGAAATCAAGCTACTTAACCAACTAGAACTCAATTAAGGTGTTTAGCTAAGCAATTACTGAAATTTAGCCAAAAACTTCAATACTAAACTCAAGTGAACAAGATTAAGCTACAATACACTAGACTCACTCAATCAAACAACCACTTATCAAATAGAATCAGGCAGCCATCAAGTTTACACTAGAGAATGAAGCATGCAAAGACTGTTTAGAGGAATTTGAAAACAGAAGCTTTAAAACCTAATGTAGAAAACCTTTGGGTAGAAGAGGAGCGCTGAGCTCTCTTACTCTAGTGATACCACCACCTATCACTAGCTATCAACTCTTATCAATCACCAAAACAGCTAAAACTCATCATTCTGCCATGGAAACTTCAAGAACAATGGAAAGAACTGAATTTTTGATCAAACAGCAACAAATCTTCAACAAAGCCAGTTATGATCAATGTATGATCATAACAAACTTCTAACAGCAACAATAGAATCCAATAACAGCAAGTAAGGTAGCAGGAATTGAAGAACAAAAATTGGCGGGAAAACTTGGATTTGAATTTTTATTGATGAAAACAGTTACAATTGGTTGTTACAAGGTTCTAACTAACTAACAAACTCAAGAGCTTGTCAGACTCTTGAGTTGTTAGGTGAAAAGGAGGGAAAAGAAGAAAAGGGAAATTGAGAGAACTAGGTGTTTTCTGAAAATTAACTACTACTGAAAATGAAGAACAAGTTGTGTATTTATAGGCTAGACTTGAGAGTTTGTTGGAGATGTGACGTGTTCAGGCCAATCATTGCTTGACACGTGGATGAATTCTGCCAATCTTCTTTAAAGGTGATGAACACATTTTGGGGATTTTTGATTCATTGGATAATATGCTAATTAAGTTGCACCATTGGATTCGTCTCATCAAAACGAGCAACTTTGATATTTTGATCTTCTTCTGAAATGCATTCTATCAAAAACGCGATCCTGGAAAATATTTTGGTGAAAGAGAGAGACACGTGGCAGCTTCTTATTGGTGGAAAAAGTGTTACACGGATCACACTGTTGTGATCTTGCATTAAATGTGGCGGCTTGTAGTGGGATTTAATTGTTTGATCCGTGTGACATGTTTCCTTGTTTCTGATTGGTTAAAAGCCTTTGCACATGGATTCAACTTGCAATACTTTCCAAACTTGGCAATTTAAGTCCCTTAACTTGGCAGATTTCTCTTTAAGGCTAGAAACTTCATTCCTTTGACAATTTTGGCCCTTCAACTTTCATTCTTCAACAAAAATGGCCCTTTGACTTGATTGACTTTGTAGTTTGACCAGGTTTGACTTGGATCTTGACTTTGCAGTATTTGCACTTTAAGTCCCTCAACTTTCAAGACTTGTCAAGATAGGTCCTTGAGCTTTGAAAACTTGTCACTTGTGATCCTTCCTTGTCTTTTTCATCCATTTTAGCTTGGTTTTTCCTTGTTTGCTTGAAATTGTATCCTTTTACCTACATAAGATCACACAAACACAAACATACCACATAACACTGCTTTTTACAATATAAAAGGGTATTTTGCTTCGTGTTTTAGGGTTATTTGTTGATAAAAGGATATGAGTTTAAGCTCATATCAGTTATTGTTGTTGTTGTGTACACCAGCCATGTCTAAGTCTTCGAGAGGCTCGGGCTCTTGATAAGACGTTGATCGTGTACGCATGCACCTGCAAAAGAACTAACAAAGCAAACAAGAAATATTTTTGGTTTTTATGGTTTTTTCATTTTTTTGTATTTTTTGAAAATTTTATATTTTTTAGGGTTTTTGAAAGTTTTTATGAAAAAGTAACGTTCATGGTGAACGGATCCCAAAATCCAAGTTCTCACAAAAAACTGTTAATCTTAACGAGAAGAGCCGGCAGCGGCGCCATTTGATACGATAGTTTTTGTTATGGGTTCAGATTAGTTCTCGGAATCTTCTCGAATTGATCACAGTTCAAAGTGGAATAGTTTGTTCTTGGTTACTAAAAAGGGGTTGGTTTGTTTATCTATTTTAAGTTAATAGTAAATAAATGTAAATGTCGTTGAGTGAAAAGAGTTTTAAAGATTAAATTAAAAAGACGAGTTTAAAAATAAATGTTTGAAGACTAAAAGACAAGATTAGAAAAATACTTGAAAACTTAATAAATCTACAACTTGGAAACTTTGTAAAAACAAGAAATTAAACAATTGGAAAACAGCCAAATCGGAATATCTAAAGTGCATCAATCGGAATGTTTGAAAAGGAATCAGATCGGAATGTTTAATACTTGCTGTCGGAATGTTACAAAACACTCCAATCGGAATACAATAAACCCTACCTTCGGAATGAGGCTGATCGGAATACTGGGAAATGAGGGTGATCGGAATATGGGAGAGTAACTCTAAAAGGAATGTGCAAACAAGTCTCAATCGGAATATTGATAATAACCTCAGATCGGAATATAGCAAAAATCTTATAATCAGAATGTGATAAGACCCACAATCGGAATATCTTAAAATGAGTCAAATCGAAATACCAAAATACTTCCTGTCGGAATATCTTAAAACCCTATTCCGATTAGGTGATCGGAATAGGGGGAGTGCAAATCGGAAAACACAAACCCTTTTCCGATCAAACGATCGGAATAATGGGAGGGGGGCTGGTCGGAATGCTACGATCGGAAAAGGGTTTTACCCTTTCCGATTTATATTGATTCGAAAGTTAAGCCAAGGCAATAAGCTAATATAATAAGCTAATCACCAAAACTAGAACGAATTTAATAAGAAACGGATTAAATAAACGCAAATAACAACTTATCTAAACTTAAAATAAGCAAACTTTTAAATCAAACCATAAAAAGATAAACTTTTTAAGAAAACTTTTAAAAAGTAAATAAGCTAAAATTACAAATAAGCCAATAAGCACAAAGATCTTAAAGCTTATTCGTATGAAAACTTAAGTAAGCATAAAAAGATTAACTTTTTAAGCACGAAATTTTTAAGAACAACACGGATCAAATGAAATTCGCACCAAAATCAATCTAAAAATCAAAGAAAGGTAGAAAGAGATGAAAGATTAAAAGCTTAAACTTAAACTTGATTAATGAAATCAACAATACAAAGGTTTAATCTTGAAAGATTAAAAGAAAGAAATATGAAAACTTAGTGAGAGAAAGTTAAGAACTTTCTCTCTCTAAGACTAGAAAGGAAAAATGAAATGTGAAACTAAAAACTAAAACTAACTAGCCTCTAAAATTGTGAAGAGAAGTCCTATTTATAGGCGTTTGCTTGTGGGCTTTTGAATGGGCTTTGTTCAGGGGCTTCTTTTCTTCTTTCTTCTTTAGTCTTTTCGTTTCTTTAATTAAACGTTTCCGACTTTGGATTTTGAGAAGTGTCGGTGAATAATTCCAACTCGTCTTATAATCTTTTGTTTATCAGACTCGAGTTCTTCGACATATAAGAATCTTCCATCTTTGGCCTTTTTCTCCGATAAATCTTCAAATAGGCGCAATGACTTCAAATCTTTTGCATCTCTTGGACAATAGACTTCGTCTTGAGTCTTTTTTCTTCGATAAAACCCGTGCAATCCCATGTTTTCTTCAATATTCATCCGGTTGAGTCTGAAAACACAACAAACACAAAAACCACGCATAATTCCAAACAAATGATATAAATACGTGTTTTGGTCTCGTTTTAGCCAGAAATAAGTGGTAAAAGGATGGGTGTTTTCACACCTATCAGTGATTCATGGTAGCGATTGCATAAACATGAGAAGGTGTCGAGTTTTGAGTAGCGTTTATAACAAGTTCTTCTTGGTTGAATCTCAAAGTAATAGTTCTTGCATGAACATCGATAAGCGATCTCGAGGTGTCTACAAATAGACCACCTAAAATTAGAGGAACTTGAGGATCTGCGGGGATGTCAACTACTATAAAATCAACGGGATAGTAGAACTTCCCCACTTTTACGAAAACATCCTCGGCTACTCCACATGCTAAAATCGTAGAATGATCGACCATCTCGATAGACATGTTCGAAGGGGTAAGAGCCGGAAGCGAAAGCGATTTCCAGATGGAAAATGGCATCAAATTAATGCTCGCACTAAGATCGGCCAAGGCGAGGCATTCTTTCATATCATGTATATCACAAGGAATGAGAAACTTCCCGGGGTCACCAACTTTTTCCGGTATGCGGTTAAGATAAACCGAAGAAAAATTAGCAAGCTTTGAAAGATTTTCCTTATCATTCATCATACTTTTAAAAGTGGAAGCGAAACGAGGCATATATAACAACGCGTCGGCTAAACTTACATCAAAATGAACTTGTTGAAACATTTTTCTAAAAAGCTTGATTTGTTGTTTGTTACGTTCTTGCAATTTTTCTTTGTTTCGTCTCGAAGGGTAAGGTATCGGTGGTGTGGGTTGGACATTAGGCAACGGTCTTCGAATCTCGGGTTCCATGATTGGTATTGGTTCAACCGTAGGTGTGGTATGAGCGGTACTTCGTGGGCTTGTGATATGCTCCTTTTCGACCATCACCTCGGGCTCTTTCTCGATTTCCTTCTCCGTAGAAGTACTTGGACGAGAGATTGGTTCCTTGAAACTTTTACCACTATGTGTAGTAATAACCTTCATTTCTCCCTTCGGGTTTGCAATGGTATCACTAGGAAGACCACCCGAGGAAGAGGGTTTAAACATGATTGCTTCAAACATTTTTGCCATTCGGTCTTCAAATTTTGATTGCCTAGCATCCACTTTTAACAATTCTTAATCACATGTTGTCCTTGTTCCATCTTTTGTTGATTTTGTTGAAGACGTTGAACGTTTCCTTCCATTTTATTAGCATGAGTCTTAAGTTCATTAGCAAGTTTGTTCTTAAGCTCGTTTTTCAACTCGGATCTTAAGCTAATCATCTCACGTTGCATATTATCAAACTTAGCATCATTTGCTTTAGCATAATTCAAAAATTCTCCTTGAAGATTTTTGGTGTGATCATTTTGAAAACCTTGTGTAGTAGTTTGAAAATCACGGTTTTGGTTTTGATTTGAAACTTGTCCATTCCCACTTTGATAATTCGCTTTGTTGTAATTACGTGAATTGCCTTGATAACCACCATTTTGATTTTTGTTTCGATAGTTGTTAGCATTTTGATTTGGTGGAGCTTGATTTGGGCGGGAACCTTGGTCGTTTTGGTTGTAAGTTCCCGTTGCTACGCAAGCACTCGAACTGTTACCACCGGCGGTAATGCATTCGGAAAGATCATGAGCTCCACCACAAGATAAACAACTCTTTTCAATCGCTTTAACCGATGCGGAATTCAAAGCATCTTGTGCTTTCCAATGTGTCATAAGCGTCAAAAACCTATCGAAAAAACGATTTTCCTCATTTGCTTCATCATGTAAGGCATTAATGTGACGAGACGATAACGACGATGACGAACCCATATTGGCAACACTCGGTGTGTTACGAGGGTTATAAATCTTAGATCTATTCTCGATAATCTTTAAAGCTTCATCGGTCGTTTTGCACAAAAAATTACCACCCGCGGCGGCATTCAAATAATCTCGTTCATGATCATTAATCCCATTATAAAAAGTATCAATTTGATGGAATTCCGAAAAATTATGGTGTGGACATTCATGTAACATTTCCTTAAATCGTTCCCATGCCATTGAAAAACTTTCATTATTACGTTGTGTAAACCTTGAAATCTCATTTTTCAAATGTGTTGTTTTAGATGGTGGAAAAAATTGGTTCGCAAACTTAGAAACGAGATCACCCCATGTCAAAATCGAATTTGGCGGTTCTTTCTCGAGCCAAATTTTAGCGGGTCCATCTAACGAGTATGGAAACGACATCATCTTAATGGCGTCATGTGGAACATCCTTAAACTTGCTTGTTGCGGTGAGACGATTAAAATTCCTTATGTGGTAATGCGGGTTGTCTTTCTCATGACCTCTAAACTTATTTGCTTGCAACATCGACATTAAACCCGTCTTAATCTCGAAATTCTCCGCAAAGATAGCGGGAATCACAATAGCTTCTCCAAAACCCTCGGTGGGTGCTTGAAGCAACTCCATCATAGTACGATTAGCCATGGCGATTATTGGTTCTACAACGGGTTCGACAATTGGAGTTTATTCTTCAATCAAAGGCTCTTGATTTCCTTGACTTTGATGACGTTTACGAGCTCGTTTTGCTTGATTACGAGTTAGCATAAACTTGACGTAGAATGGGAGGTAAGCAAATAAGATTCTTTTTGGGTGTTTTGTGAATTTTCAATTTTTTTGTGTTTTTGATTGTTTTTAATTATTTTTTTTTGTGTATATTCGTAGACAACAATCTACCAAATCTCTCCTCGAATCAAACTCTTGATTAAAGAAGCCTCAAAAGAATGAAAATGATCACGTGGAGTGAACGCCTTCGAATGACTTTAGAACTTTGGTGAAAACCAAATTGTTCAAGAGGGTTTAATCACAAAGAAACCAAACAAATATATATGATACGTAATAATACTTTGGACGACAAAACCCTCGATTAGCTTTCAATCTCAAAATACTCACAAGCAAGCGGGGAAACGAGGCGGCGCGAAGCACTTTAGAGCCTTTTTCCTTGGGGTATATTTTATAATACCCGCCTTATACCCACCTTATAGTTTGTATTTTTCTAAATCGAGCTTCACGAAAGTATTTATCTATTTTTGCCTTTTTCTTTTTTTTTGAGATTAGAATACAATAATTAGGAGATCAAATCCCAATTAAGGTTGTGTTTGCACACTTTTGGAGATATTTTGAATTTGTTGTGATACTTAATACAATATAGTAATAATAATTTCACAAAAACGAAAAAAAACGATAATACGTATTAGTAGAGTTCTACTAATACAAATACTATTTATGGCTAATATTAAAAACAAAATGACAAATTAATCACGACACACCTCCCCGGCAGCGGCGCCAAAATGATTGTAGGAAAATTACACCTCTTGTTTAGGAAAACAAAAGAGCGTAAATGAGTGGAAAGTATTAAACAAATGACTTAGGAAAATCAAGTGTTAATGACCCAATTAAGTTCGTTTCCCAAGGAGGTATATGTGTGTGATTAAGATGTAAATATTTTGGATTAATATTTGAGAAAGAAGGGGATGAGAAAATAGAATGACGAATATTTGAAAATTATTACTACGACGACTAAATTAAAAACCGTAAAAAGTGCTAAAATAAAAATTAATTCTAAAAATTTCTAAAAAATTACCAAAAGTCAAATTAAATAAACTAAGAGTTTACAAATGATCAAAAAATTTTCAAACCTTTTAATTAATTAAATATTATTTTATAAATGCTAATTAAAGCCCTAAAAATCTAGTTAATTATCAGAAAGCACAAATAAAGATTTTTCACTTTGTAAACCTCTTAAATGACTAAATGAGAAAATCTAGTTAACTATTAAAATCTTAAAATAATTCTATAAATTAAGAAAATGATGATAAAATTAATCTAAGAGTTGCAAAAATCCTATTAGAATGTATTAGACCTAAGAAAAATATAAAAAGTGCAAAAACGTGAAAATTGAAATTTAATAATAAAATAATATTAAAATAATATTAAAATCCAAAAATTCAAAAAATTATAAAAACTTGCAAACTAATTTATTTTAACTTAAATAAACAGAAAATGAAAGTGAATTACCAAAATACCCCTAATGGGCCCCCAAATGGGCTAAAAACTAAAACAGTCCACTTAAATGGGCTTAATGGGCCCAAAAAGTTCAAACTCAACCAAAAGACCTGAAAAAGCCCTATCTGACTCAAAATTTGATTCTGAACACAAACGTGTGAAGGCCCAAAAGCTGGTTTTGAGCTTATCATAGCTTATTGGTATAACATCTTATCCTTATTGGGCCAATAAGCCCATTAAGCAATACGCCAATGCCATAAGCTCAGATTTGACACACAACCTTCTTTTGAGATGCCTCAGAGATCTATGAAAAGAAACTTTGAAAAAGCAAACCCAATAAGCCAGAAATAAGAAAAGTATAATTTCACTAAAAGACAAAATAGTCGGGTTAGAGTTCTAGGACGTTTTAGAAGCTGATTTTTTTGTAAAAGCTCATAAATATCTTAACTAAGAATAATCAACAAGAAAATTCACAAAAAGCCAAGTAGATTAAGCTATGGAAGCAAATAAGCTGGCTAAAAAAGCAAAATAAGCTAGTTTCCTAGCAAAAGCTTATCCAAAAGACTTGTAACTTCTCAAATATGATATTAAGCTGAGAAAAATGACACCTATCACAAAAACCAAGTTGTTGCATGTACCAATAAGCAGTTCTGAAAAATAAGCAAAATTGTGCTTATTTGACCAAAAGTCAAAGTCCACCAAAAGTTACCAAATGATCAGGGATTGATATAAGCTTGTTTTAAGCAACTTTTGTGAAGAACTCAAGGTTGAGCCCTTGCGAATCAAGTGGTCAGTTGACCAAACCTTGACAGATTTTGGCAAAATGAAGCCAATAAGCCAGTTAGCCTATAAGCCAGCAAATAAGCAAACCAAGTATCAAGAAGCACTCACAAGCACAATAACAAGATTCAAACAGTTGCACAACAAAGCATACTATAGAATAACAAATGCAAACCTATATTGAGGTGGTCACTTTGTTGATGCAAATGACCACTTCAGCCAACTTTGATAAGCTCTACCACCCACAATAAGCCACCAAATTCAACAAACAGATATTGCACAGATAGCTTATCACCTAAACTCTTCACAAGCCAAATTTCAGACCCTAGATCCAACAAACAAAGATTTTATTGGATCTGATGTGGTTGACCAATTTCAAACCAACATTTTCAGATTTTTTCAAAACTTTGAAATCCTTTTCTAAACAACTTGAGACTTAACCAAGGACCAAAACCAGTTACCAATGACTTTTTTAGACTATCAAACCCCTAAGAACCAAGGGCACAAGGCCACAAGGCCTTATGATCCCAAAAACTAAACAACCTTGTTTTAGCCCCTTTTCAAACAAACTTTTGATTCCAACACACAACCTACTGATTTTATAGTTCAAATACCTTACCTAGGTGACAACTATCAGAAACAAACAATAAAACACAAAGTACAAACACAAAAACACCAAATCACATGGCAAAACTTATAACAGACATTAACATGGAATTTTTTAGAGGAAACTTAAATAGAGCTTATACCTATCCCCCACAACTTCCTTGGGAGATCAGCTATGCTCCTTGGACCACTCTCAACAGTTAGAGAGTGACCAAGGTCATTGAACAAAGGATATGATATGAGGCCTGGACTGATGGTTCAAAGCAGAACCTCAAGGACTTGATTTCTTCAACACAAAGTGCAACCAAGGGCTTAAATCCCTTCACAAGCTTGGTGTCAACAAGCTTGCAAGAGATTTAGGCAAATGGATAGGGTTAGTATAGTCAAATTCAACAAAACAGGAACAAGGTTTTCAACTTTTACCAAACTTGAAAACTTGTTCAAATCAAAACGTGCTTCAATCCAAAGATCAAAACACCTTCATAACATAAAATGGAACTCAGATTCACTCTTAAACAACACCAACTTTCAAAAACATAAAAAGGAATTACAATTTTTTTTCAAAATACCAAACTTTTATAAATTTAAAAAGGAATTAAAATGTTTAACGAGTAAAACTGGAACAAGGCTCTCTCACAGGTTGAGGAGTCCTAAAATGCCCTTGAATCCTTCTAGACGTTTGTTGTTGTTGAGCTGTCCAAATGAATCCAAGTCGTTCATTTTAGCTTTGTAACCAAGCAAGGAATGTGGGCTGTTGATTTGACCACGTGTCATTCCTTGGAGAGGAAATTGGATTTTGATTGGTGGACGGGTTGATTGGTGGGGTCATTTGGTGAGTGGGATTGAGGGTTTTTGGTGTGGGATGGGTTTCTAGGTGTGTGAATTAAGCATGTTCCAAGGTAATTGGAATTAACCCCTTGTTTTAAGTGAAGGTAATTCTGGGTTCATATGGTAAACAGTAACAAGTCTTGATCCGAAAAAGGTGGAAGGTAATTGTTTGGCGCGTGTTTGTGGTTTGAACTTTCGGAAATTACATTATGAGTCCTTTTTCTTTGGCAAAATGTGTAAAACAAGTATTGCAGCCATATTAAACGCATTCCCTTTGTTAATAAACTTCCAAACTTCACACTTTTGCCCCAAAACTTTGGTGAAAGGTTTTCAAGGGTTATTTTTACCATTTTTGAATAGTTTAAGGACTGATCTTGGACATTTCTCATCTTTGAAGGTCTTCATTGGATGTTTGATTTCATGAGGGACCATTGTTGACAATTTAGAATTGTTGAGGGACTAATCTTGCCAAATCTTCAAAGTTGAAGGACCTTTTTGTAATTTTGACAAACTTAAGGGACCAAACTTGTAATTATGAATATACAAGGTTATTAAGTGTCATTTATTCACATATGAGGGATCAATCTTGTACATCTTCAAGTCTTCAAGTGTTTTTCTTTGAGAAATCATGAACTAGGGCCCGGTTCTTTGTGCGGCTTCGTTTCTCGTGTTCGTTTTTCCTTGTTTCTTGTGATCTTTTGTCTTTTTCATGATATCCATACCTAAAATACACAAGTAAACAAACACAACCATATATGTGGTATTTTTATAAGAGTTTATGCATTTAAAGCCCGAAAAGAACGATGAGATCATGTATAAATCCCATCTCATCAATATCACCAATTATTTGGGAAGGAGGATGATCTTTGGCCACCTTTGTAAGTATTCCTCCCCCAAATAGTGAGTTGTCATGTATAGTGGATTCCATGTTGCCAATATCATATTCATTGCTACTCCCATCCTTACTTGAACTTGGAGGTACGTTATCAGTGGTTGCAACAGGTCCACTGACATCTTGAGTGGGTATGTGGTCTTCAACATGTTCAAAAATATTTTTGTTGGAGGAAGAGAATAAATTTCCAAATAGACTGTCAGCGGTTGAATTCAATGTGTCAGCGCCTGAATTAGCTTTGTCAGCGGATGAAGATGCATGCATGGATTCATCATCTAGTTTTTCTTGTGGCCCTTCTTCCTCCTTTCCAGCAGTAGCAGATGCTTGCACAAACCCATCAGTCCATATAGGTATGGTGACATAATCAAATATGGGAGTTGGCTCAACTGCATGTGATCCTTCTTCTTTTGCAACTTGGGCACCTGAAATCTCAAAAATAGATTCTTCCAAAACATTTGGATCCTTTTCCACAATGTCTGGATTAGTGAAAGGCATATAATTCAAAGCCCTAGATAATGGTTCCAAATCAAACAACTAATTAGGTCTAGACTTAGGATCACTAAGTTTACTTTCCAAGAAGTCAACATGAATATTTTTTGTTAGAATCTTAGTCTTCTTGTTATAAACCCTGTACCCCCCTGCTATTTGTGGAATATCCCATAAAAAGTCCCTCATCAACTTTTGAGTGAAACTTTCCCATATTATCACTACTATTTAAAATAACTACATGACATCCAAAAGGCCTAAAGAAGTCTATACTAGGCTTCTTATTCCAAAGCAACTCATGGGGGTCTTATTATGAATCTTATTCACCAAGGCTCTATTTTTAACATAGCATGTAGTGTTCACAGCCTCAGCCCAAAAAGCAATGGGTAAATTTGCATCTGCCAACATGGTTCTAGCTGCTTCTATTAAAGTTCTATTCTTTCTTTCAGCTACACCATTCTGCTGTGGAGTTCTAGCTATGCTAAACTCCCTAGAAATTCCCTTATTAACACAAAATGCATCTAGAAGATTGTTCCTAAACTCACCACCATTGTCACTTCTAAGAATTTTAACCTCATTACCCGTTTTCTTCTCAATCTGTGTGATGAAGTTAATTAAAGTCTTACCAGTATCACTCTTTAAAGCCAAAAAGAAAGTCCAAATAAACCTAGAATAATCATCAGTGACAACAAAACAGTAAGATTTACCATTTTGGCTCAGGACTAGAATGCACACTTTTAGACTTAAAGGAGGCCTTATGTTGTTTCCCTTTATGGCATGCAACACAAGAATTATCATTTTGGAAAGCTTTTGAATGCAAACCACTGACAAGATCATGTCTCACAAGTCTATTAATGTTCTTAGAGTTAATATGCCCTAACCTTCTGTGCCATAAATTACTCTCATCAACTAAAGCTTTAACATAAAGACATGATAGATTTTTGTTCATCTTAATTCCATTTAGATTAACATTATAAATGTCCTTATACCTAGGTTGTAACACCCCACTTTGATAAGTGGACTGTTACGCGTAATTATGGCGTGTCATCAAAGCATGCAAGGTAATATTTAGTAAAACTGATTGTGGTAAATTACACCTCTTGTTTAGGAAAACAAAAGAGCGTAAATGAGCGAAAGTGTTAAACAAATGATTTAGAAAAATCAAGTGTTAATGACCCAATTAAGTTCGTTTCCCAAGGAGGTATATGTGTGTGACTAAAATGTAATGATATTTTGAGATTAATATCTGAGAAAGAAGAGGATGAGAAAATGGAATGACGGATACGTGAAAATTATTACTACAACGACTAAATTAAAAACCGTAAAAAGTGCCCAAAATAAAAATTAATTCTAAAAATTCTCAAAAATCAAATTAAATTAACTAAGAGTTTACTAGATCAAAACTTTTTCAAACCTTTTAATTAATTAAATATTAATTTTTAAATGCTAATTAAAGCCCTAAAAATCCAATTAATTATTAAAATCCCAAATAAAGATTTTTCACTTTGTAAACCTCTTAAATGATTAAATAAGAGTAAAAACTATTTTTAAAAAAATTTTAAACTAATTAAAACTATTTAAATTGATTAAAAACAATTAAAACCTTAAAATAATTATAAAAATTAAGCAAATGATGCTAAAATTAATCTAAGAGTTTTAAAAATCTTATTTTAATGTACTAGACCTAAGAAAAATATAAAAAGTGCAAAATGTTAAAACTGAAATTTAATAATAAAATAATATTAAAATATTATTAAAAATCCAAAAATCATAAAAATTCTAAAAACTTGCAAACTAGTTTATTTTAACCTAAATAAACAGAAAATGAAAGTGAAATTACCAAAATACCCCTAATGGGCCCCCAAACGGGCTAAAAACTAAAACAGTCCACTTAAATGGGCTTAATGGGCCCAAAAAGTTCAAACTCAATCAAAAGACCTGAAAAAGCCTTATCAGACTCAAAATTTGATTCTGAAGACAAAAGTCTGAAGGCCCAAAAGGTGGTTTTAAGCTTATCACAACTTATTGGTATAACAACTTATCCTTATTGGGCCAATAAGCCCATTAAGCAATAAGCCAATGCCATATGCTCAGATTTAACACACAACCTTCTTTTGAGATGCCTAAGAGATCTGTGAAAAGAAATTTTGAAAAAGCAAACCCAATAAGCCAGAAATAAGCAAAGTAGAAATTCATTAAAGGAGAAAATAGTCGGGTTAAAGTTCTAGACCACCTCAGACCTTCAAATAAGTTGCAAAAGACTCTAAATGACTTAATTAAGACAAATCAACAAAGAAAAGTTCAATAAGCCAAGCCAAATAAGCATAATAAGCTGATAAGCACTTATGTAAAAGTCAAAGTTATTGGTTTTCTAGTCAAAGCTAAAAGTCAACCCCTCAAATGCTCCAGTATGAAAAAATGGGTCAAATAATGACACCTATTACAAATCTAAAGTTGTTGCAGGTTTAAATAAGCTAGAACAGCTTATTGATAAGCACAAGGTGAAATAACACTAGCAGTGGCTAGCAGCAGGGGAAAGGAGTTCCCACTGATTTGACTATTTGACTTGCTTTTTTAGAGAGATCCAGTTGGATTCAAATGAAAACAAAGGCACCCTTGTAATCAGTGGATCACAAGGAGTCAATATGAATCAACAAATCACAATTTGGTTCCCTCAATAAGCACTAGATAAGCAAACAGTCCAGAGATATGATATAGACATTGAAAATAAGCATTTATGACAAAATAAGCAGATTAAGCATGAATAAGCCAGCCAAATTGAACCATATGCATACACAAGCTATAATAAAATCCAATAAGCACAAATAAACTTGTTTCAAATACTGGATCAAAGTAAATAAGCAGATTCAAGCACAAAAAGTTACTGATGAGCGAAGGTGATTATCCAAAATCCTTTTGCTGATCTGTTTGACCACCAATCCAATTTCAAGCCCTCAAATCCCTTTCCCTGGTTATGTTAACCAAAATTTAACCCTTGTTAACCCTATTCTACCCTTAGATCTAGGTGTCCCCAAAATTTTAGCCAAAATACCCAAGTAAAACAGATTTTATAAACCCTTGATTGATTTAGGTGTTTAGACCCCCAAAACTTGCAGATAATAGACCACTTGCACCAGATAAACAGATACCAACACAAAGGAACAACAAACAACCACAAAGGTTGCCTTGAAGCTTGATAAATCAGTTAACCCAAACACCCCTTTGGAATCTGATGTCTCAATTTTCCAAAGGATTGTTGTGATTTAACCCTCAATCCAAGATCAAAACAACCCTAATAACAATAATCCACCCTCAGAAACACAAATCAACCATAAAACCATAGATTCACAAACAATCATGCAAAATCACCAAAAATTAAAGCAAAAATCAGAAAAAGTAAAAAAGATAAGAGATGCAAACCTACAAAATGTACATCCACACTTTGGAAAGTTTGAGCTGAGGTGATAGCAAGAACAAGCACCAGCTTCCACAAGCTGCTAAGATGAACAAACACAAAAGTAAGATCAAAACAGATTATGCTTTGATTTTTGAAAACAAGAGTTTTAAACCTTAAAACCTTTTCTCAAAATCAATCAAACATGTAAATGGAACTCAGATCTTAGCTATTCAAACACCAAACTTTTATAAATCACAAAAGAAAATTCAATATTTTCAGAAATTCAAATTTTTTTTTGTAAAAAGGAAATACAAAGAAAATAGCTAAAATCTGGAACAAAGGCCTCACCACAGGTTAGGGGTCCTTTTATAGGCAACAATAGACGATTCTAGATGCAAAATACATGAAAACCCTAGCTATAAAATCCCTAGAATGCCCTTGAGTGCTTGAGGCGTGTTTTGATGTTGTGAGCTGTCCAAAATGATCTTGGCTGTTCATTTTGTGCTTGGGGACCAAGTAGTAGCTATAAATCATTGATCTTGCCAACTAGGATTGCTTGGAGAGGAGGGTGTCATGTGATTGGTTGACGCGTGAAATGGTGGGGTCACATGGTGAGTGGGGATTGGGGTTTTGGGTGTGGGATGAGTTCCTGGGCATGTGAATTAAGCGTGTGCCTGGGTAATTTCATTTTACCCTTTGTTTTAAGTGGGGTAAGTTCTGGGTTCATAAAGGTAAATAGTAACAAGTTTGATCTGAAATAAGGGGGTGTGTTGTGTTTGGCGCGTGTTTATTCAGTTTAAACTTTAGGAAATGAGAATAACAGTCCTTGTGTTTTGGCAGAAGTGGTAAATCATATTTTTCAGCCCAAAACTTGGTTTCCTTTGTAATAAAACTTTCAAGCTTCATACTTTTGCCCCAAAACTTTGGCAAAAGGATTTCAAGGGTTATTTTTGCCATTTTTGAATAGTTCAAGGACTGATCTTAGACATTTCTCATCTTTGAAGGTCTTCATTGGATCTTTGACTTCATGAGGGACCATTGTTGACAATTTAGATTTGTTGAGGGACTAAACTTGCCAAATCTTCAAAGTTGAAGGACCTTTTTGTAATTTTGACAAACTTAAGGGACCAAACTTGTAATTATGCATTTAAAAGGGTGTTAAGTGTCATTTCTTCATAGATGAGGGATCATTCTTGTACATCTTCAAGTCTTCAAGGGTTTTTCTTTGAGAAATCCACAACTAGGGCCCGACTCATTGTACGGCTTCGTTTCTCGTGTTCGTTTTTCCTTGTTTCTTGATATCTTTTGTCTTTTTCACGATATCCGTACCTAAATTACACAAGTAAACAAAAACAAGCATATATATGGTATTTTTATGACATTATATTCATTTAGAACCCGAAAAGAATGATGAGATCATGTATAAATGCCATATCCTCACTCCCCCATACTAAGCCATTGTCGGGCCCTCACGCAATGCTAGAATAAAGTATCTAAGCATCACCAAAATTCAATTTTATTAACCTTTATTGGAAAGTGAAAAGACTTGCAACAATACTACGAAGATGTGTAAAGACATAATGTATGATTTTCATCACATGTGTGACTTTTAGGGTCAATGAATAGAAACAAGTGAATGTTCCATAGAGTACAGTTCGTCATCCTTGATTGTCATACATTCTATGCTAAGTGCAAAAACAAGATCATTGTTGGTACAAGTCTCAATGCTAATACTACTCATACGTCCAAATTGTGTAATACTTTTTCTCCCTGTAATCCTAGTTATTATGAAAGGAAATGGGTTTCTAGAATTTTTTAACTATTTGTCATGGATCACAAGTGATTCATATTGACTTATTTGAGTATTTATTAGTCCAAAAGTAAAGTAGTACGATTTAATCGATAGTTAGCCGAAGGACAAAATCCTTTAAAACAGCTTCTCGAGTATCTCCTTAAGTTCATATCTTGACAAAACTCGTTTCACAATTTGAGACCTTTCTCGGACCGATATTTGGCATGTACTTCATACTTCAAATCTTGGGAAAACGTTCTTGAAATTATGGTCTTCTCTTCATATTTTAGAATTTCTTCACTTGACGTTTTTGAGAGATTCTTCATACTTGGACCACGACTTCATCATTTTTATTCAATCTTTATTTTGGATATTTATATACAACGATCCGCCTCCTTTTAGGACTTGGATATATTTATCCTCATACCTTTTAAAGGTCTTTTTGGATAGACTTTCTCCATGATCTTTAGGGCAGTGATTGCTTTTCGTCGTGTGTCTTGATCCTTCATATTGATTTAGGAATAATGATACTTCACATCATCTTGGATATTTAGCAACAAAATAGAGCTCCTTATGCCTTGTTAGGGCCTTTTTGGATCTTCACCAATCTTCGCATCCCGCTTCAATAAGTTATGCCTTGGCTATGAACTCTATTCAACCCCGAGCAACTTTTAAAGATCTTGTGCTAGAAGCTAAGTAAACTTTCAAATCGTACGACCTTACTTATTGCAATTATTTTTATTCCTAATGCATTGATCTTATGGGAGAAAAAGCCACAATTAAAAACATATGAGTTTTTGAAAGAACATTTTCATGTTTTACGTTTAGCATGATCACTTGTCTAACTCTATCATCTCTCGTTCTTCACTATTTAAAGACCTCTAATTAAAGAGACTCGTGAATACTTAGCCATGCAAGTCAAAATTAAGCCAAATTTAGATTAACTTTCATTAAGACTATATCAAATCGAAGTTTTGGGTTTTTAAGCCACCTATAGGATCTTGCACTTTCTTGGACTTTTTTAAGTTTAGAGAATGATTTTTATAGTTCCCTTGATAAATGACTTTCTAGGATCAATTATAGGAACTTGAGAAAAGTTCTTGTTCTTAACCCGAATGAGCTAAGACTTTCGCGTTTTAAAGTTCCCTATATAAAAGACTAGCAAAACTTGAAATGAGCGGGTTAAGGAATGTAAAGGGCTCCAAATGCCCATCAATTCAAAAATTAACTCTTATTCTACACATCAGAAAATATACATTCGTGTCTTAAAAACACTTATGAAAACTAAGAAAAATTTTAAAATTTGGCCATTTTTAGCCTTATTAACAATAAAATAAAACAAAATGTTGAAATTTGAAAAACGTGAGGGCGTAGCAAAGCAAGTATCTATTCACCCCCCCCCCCCATACTAAAAATAAACATTGTCCTCAATGTTTCGAGTCTAAAGGTGGAGCACCCCCATACTAGAGACAAGAGTCGAATGCTTAGGATCTTGCATGGAAAGAGTGATCAACAATATATCTAAAGCCGTTTATTAATTATGCTAAAAGATAATTGTTAGAACAATAAAGGATATGACATGGATTCGTGAAAAACTGAGCAATCAAACGATCGAGGCTCACGTAAACGAACACAAGAGTATTCAATCGTTGTGATGATGATGATCTAGATAACACATTCACAAACAACTACGAGACAACGAGTTGGAAGGGCACAAATCCCCTCTCATTATTTATTAGAAAGCATAAAAAGGATAAGCATGGGATCCCCCCTACGAGGCACCTCGTTTTTGATTACCTAGTTATGAGCTCGACTCGATCCCCTCAATGCTAATTATCATTGGGGAAGGTCACTTGGTCGAGGTCGTTCAACGAAGGAACTTCCCCACCAAAGTAGTGCTTAAGCCTATGTCCATTCACCTTGAAGTTAGGACCATCATTTTGAGCTAGCTCGATGTTCCCATAAGGAAACACTTGTTTTACGGTGAAAGGACCCGACCAACGAGATTTCAATTTCCCGAAAAATATCTTTAATCGAGAGTTAAAAAGTAGCACTTGATCACCAATGTTAAAAACCCGGTTTTTAATCTTTGCATCATGAAACTTTTTAGTCTTTTCATTGAAAATCAATGAATTTTCATAAGCATTATCTCTTAATTCATCCAATTCATTCAATTGTATTTTCCGGTGATCTCCCACGGTCTTTAAATCAAAATTTCCATGCTTAAGGGCCCAATATGCCTTATGCTCCAATTCAATGGGCAAATGACAATTCTTTCCATAAACCATCTTAAATGGAGTACAACCGATAGGTGTCTTATAAGCGGTCCTAAAGGCCCATATAGCGTCATCGAGTTTGTCGGACCATGAAGCACGGTTTTCTCTAATCGACCTCTCTAAAACCCTCTTCAAAGCTTGGTTTGAAACCTCGACTTGCCCACTCGTTTGCGGGTGATAAGCCGTAGAAAGATGATGAGTAACTCCATATTTCTTTAAGACCTTCTCGAATTGGTCATTACAAAAATGGGTTCCACGATCACTTATAATAGCACGAGGGGTTCCAAACCGAGAGAATAGTTGCTTCAAAAACTTCACTACCACACGAGCATCATTAGTAGGTAAAGCCCTAGCTTCCACCCACTTAGAAAGGTAGTCGACGGCGATGAGGATATACTTGTTACCATGAGACGATGGGAACGGCGCCATAAAGTCGATGCCCCAAATGTCGAAAATCTCACACACTTGAATTATATTTTGCGGCATTTCATCACGTTGAAACGATTTTCCTTGACGTGGCACGAATCACACGACTTCACAAGTGCGTGTGCATCACGATAGTTAGTAGGCCAAAAGAAGCCGACATCGAACACTTTCTTAGCCGTGAGATTAGCACCGTGGTGACCACCCGCGGGTCCCTCGTAAGCTTCGGTACCAAATACACAACGTCGAACGAGTTGATCTACACAAACCCGAAAGAGATAAGGTTCGTCCCAAAAATAGAACTGACGTCACGAAAGAATTTTCTCTTTTGTTGTGTCGTCATACCCTTGATTATGAAATTCCCTGCATGGTAATTTGCAATGTAGGCAAACCATGGGGTGGTGTCTTTAGAATTCACTACACCGAGAGTCTCGAGAGGAAATGTTTCGGTGATTTCCTTGTTCTCGAAAACATCTTTGTGAGGATCTTCTAGATGAGAGAGATGACCGGCGGCTAGATTCTCAGCTCCTTTTTTGTCAAGCACGGTGACATCAAATTCTTGGAGGAGGAGCATCCAACGAAGCAATCTCAGCTTAGCATCTTGCTTAGCTAAGAGATACTTGATAGCCAAATGGTCGGTATACACGATGCTTTTAGTCAAGACGAGATAAGGTCGGAATTTCTCAAAAGCATAGACCACGACAAGGAATTTCTTTTCTGTTGTGGTGTACTTTAATTGAGCCTCGGTCATCGTCTTACTAGCATAATGGATAGGACGGAAGTACTTTTCATAATGTTGCCCTAAACCGGCCCCTATAGCATAATCACTTGCATCGCACATGATTTCAAAGGGTAATTCCCAATTAGGAGCAACAAGAATAGGAGCTTCGGTACGTTTCCTTTTAAGAGTTTCAAAAGCTCTAACACAATCCTCATTGAAATTAAAAGGAGCATCCTTCTCGAGAAGGTGTGTCAATGGTCGAGAGGTTTTCGAAAAGTCATTGATGAAACGACGATAAAACCTCGCGTGGCCTAGGAAACTCCTAACTCCCTTAACAGTTTTAGGATGTGGTAACTTGGCGATGACTTCTACCTTAGCTTTATCTACCTCAATCCCCGCTTTTGAGACATTGTGCCTTAAGACGATTCCTTGTTTACACATAAAATGACATTTTTCCCAACTAAGCACAAGGTTGGTTTCTTCACAATGTTTTAACATTTGCTCGAGATTAGATAAACACGACGTGAAAGAATTGCCAAACACCGAAAAGTCATCCATCAACTTCTCGATCATATCATGAAAAATAGCCATCATACACCGTTGAAACATACCCAGTGCATTACACAGTCCGAAAGGCATCCTACGATAAGCAAACGTTCCATAAGGACACGTAAACGTAGTTTTCTCTTGATCACGAGGGTCGATAGGGATTTGAAAGTAACCGGAAAAACCATCTAAAAATCAATAGAATTCATTTCCCGTGAGTCGCTCCAACATTTGATCCATGAAGGGCAAAGGAAAGTGGTCTTTATGAATGGCGTCATTTAAATTTCGGTAGTCAATACACACCCTCCAACCGGTCACAACACGAGTGGGAATTAGCTCGTTGTTTTCATTGGGCACAACGGTCATTCCTCCCTTTTTAGGGACACAATGGATTGGGCTCATCCATGGGTTATCCGAGATAGGATAAATCATTCTCGCATCAAGGAGTTTTAAGACTTCCTTTTTGATGACATCGTGAATTTTGGGGTTTACCCTTCTTTGACTTTGAATTGCGGGTTTGTAGTCCTCCTCCATTAAAATTTTGTGAGTACAAAGTTTTGGGTCAATCCCCTTAATGTCGGAAATTTTCCACGCAATTGCCCCTTTATGAGCTTTAAGAACTTTCAAGAGCGCGGTTTTTTATCATTAGCAAGACCTTTTGCAATAATAACCGGTAGCTTGTCATCACCTTCCAAGAATGCGTATTCAAGGTGAGATGGAAGATCTTTTAATTCAAGGATAGGCGGTTCCTCGATTGAAGATTTTTGCTCAACACTCATAACTTCCATCGGCGGAAGAAATGGTGGAATAGAAGTATCATTACCAATAATCACCTCATCTTCATTGTCGATTTCATTTGAATTAAAATCGCCTCCTTGGAATGGAGTGAGATTTGGTGTAGAATTAGCAAGAATCGGATCCATAATAGTGAGATTGCCACTTGACGAGCTATCGGAAAAACCTAACACTTCTTGTGAAAACTCATCGCAGACTACATCAACTAAGTCGATGTGATTGATGGTAGTGATTGCATAAACATGAGAAGGTGTCGAGTTTTGAGTAGCATTTATAACAAGTTCCTCTTCGTTGAATCTTAAAGTAATAGTTCTTGCATGAACGTCGATAAGCGATCTCGAGGTGTCTAAAAATGGACGACCTAAAATTAGAGGAACTTGAGGACCCGCGGGGATGTCAACTACTATAAGTTCAACGGGATAGTAGAACTTCCCCACTTTCACGAAAACATCCTCGGCTACTCCACATGCTAAAATCATAGAATGATCGGCCATCTCGATAGACATGTTCGAATGAGTAAGAGCCGGAAGCGAAAGCAATTTCCAAATGGAAAATGGCATCAAATTAATGCTCGCACCAAGATCGGCCAAGGCGAGGCATTCTTTCATATCTTGTATATCACAAGGAACGAGAAACTTCCCGGGGTCACCAACTTTTTCCGGTATGCGGTTAAGATAAACCGAAGAACAATTAGCAAGCTTTGAAAGATTTTCCTTATCATTCATCATACTTTTAAAAGTGGAAGCGAAACGAGGCATGTATAACAACGCGTCGGCTAGACTTACATCAAAATTAACTTGTTGAAACATTTTTATAAAAATCTCGATTTGTTGGTTGTTACGTTCTTGCAATTTCTCTTTGTTTCGTCTCGAAGGGTAAGGTAAGGGTGGTGTGGGTTGGACATTAGGCAACGGCCTTGGAATCTCGGGTTCCATGATTGGTATTGGTTCAACCGTAGGTGTGGTATGAGCGGTACTTCGTGGGCTTGTGATATGCTCCTTTTCAACCATCACCTCGGGCTCTTTCTCGATTTCCTTCTCCGTAGAAGTACTTGGAAGAGAGATTGGTTCTTTGAATGTTTTACCACTACGAGTAGTAATAACATTCATTTCTCCCTTCGGGTTTGCAATGGTATCATTAGGAAGACCACCCGAGGAAGAGGGTTTACACATGATTGCTTCAAACATTTTTTCCATTCGGTCTTCAAATTTTGATTGCCTAGCATCCGCTTTTAACAATTCTTGCTTAATCTCATGTTTTCCTTGTTCCATCTTTTGTTGATTTTGTTGAAGACGTTGAACGTTTCCTTCCATTTTATTAGCATGAGTTTTAAGTTCATTATCAAGTTTGTTTTTAAGCTCGTTTTTCAACTCGGACCTTAGGCTAATCATCTCACGTTGCATATTATCAAACTTAGCATCATTTGCTTTAGCATAATTCAAAAATTCTCCTTGAAGATTTTTGGTGTGATCATTTTGAAAACCTTGTGTAGTAGTTTGAAAATCACGATTTTAGTTTTGGTTTGAAACTTGTCCATTCCCACTTTGATAATTCCCATTGTTATAATTACGTGAATTGCCTTGATAACCACCATTTTGATTGTTGTTTCGATAATTGTTAGCATTTTGATTTGGTAGAGCTTGATTTAGGCGGGAACCATGGCCGTTTTGGTTGTAAGTTCCCGTTTCTATGTAAGCACTCGAAGTGTTACCACCGGCGGTAATGCACTGGAAAGATCATGAGCTCCACCACAAGATAAACAACTCTTTTCAACCGCTTTAACCGATGTGGAATTCAAAGCATCTTGTGCTTTCCAATGTGTCATAAGCGTCAAAAACCTATCGAAAAACCAATTTTCCTCATTTGATTCATCATGTAAGGCATTAATGTGACGAGATGATGACGAAGATGACGAACCCATATTGGCAACACTCGGTGTGTTACGAGGGTTATAAACCTTAGATCTATTCTCTATATTCTTTAAATTCATCGGTCGTTTTGCACAAAAAATTACCACCCGTGGAGGCATTCAAATAATCTCGTTCATGATCATTAAGCCCATTATAAAAAGTATCTATTTGATGCAATTCGGAAAAATCATGGTGTGGACATTCATGTAACATTTCCTTAAATCGTTCCCATGCCATTGAAAAACTTTCATTATTACGTTGTGTAAACCTTGAAATCTCATTTTTCAAATGAGTTGTTTTATATGGTGGAAAAAATTGGTTCACAAACTTAGAAATGAGATCACCCCATGTCAAAATCGAATTTGGCGGTTCTTTCTCGAGCCAAATTTTAGCGGGTCCATCTAACGAGTATGGAAAAAACATCATCTTAGTGGCGTCATGTGGAACATCCTTAAACTTGCTTGTTGCGGTGAGACGATTAAAATTCCTTATGTGGTAATGCGGGTTGTCGTTTCATGACCTCTAAACTTATTTGCTTGCAACATCGACATTAAACCCGTCTTAATCTCGAAATTCTCGGTAAGTATGGCCGGAATCACAATAGCTTCTCCAAAACCCTCGGTGGGTGCTTGAAGCAACTCCATCATAGTACGATTAGCCATGGCGACTATTGTTTCTACAACGGGTACGACAATTGGAGTTTGTTCTTCAATCAAAGGCTCTTGATTTTCTTGACTTTGAAGACGTTTACGAGCTCGTTTTCCTTGATTACGAGTTAGCATAAACTTGACGTAGAATGGGAGGTGAGCAAAGAAGATTCTTTTTGGTGTTTTGTGGATTTTCAATTTTTTTGTGTTTTTTTTTATGTTTTTAATTTTTTTGGATTTTGTGTATCTTCGTAGACAACAATCTACCAAATCTCTCCTCGAATCAAAATCTTGATTAAAGAAGCCTCAAAAGAATGAAAATGATCACGTGGAGTGAATGCTTTCGAATGACTTTAGAACTTTGGTGAAAACCAAATTGTTCAAGAAGGTTTAATCACAAAGAAACCAAACAAATATATATGATACGTAATAATACTTTGGGCGGCAAAACCCTCGATTAGCTTTCAATCTCAAAATACTCACAAGCAAGCGGGGAAACGAGGCGGCGCGAAGCACTTAAGAGCCTTTTTCATTAGGGTATATTTTATAATACCCGCCTTGTTCCCACCTTATAGTTCGTACTTTTCAAAATCGAGCTTCACGAAAGTATTTATCTATTTTTTCCTTTTTCTTTTTGTTTGAGATTCGAATACAATAATTAGGAGATCAAATCCCAATTAAGGTTGTGTTTGCACACTTTTGGAGATATTTTGTATTTTTTGTGATACTTAATACAATATATTAATAATAATTTCACAAGAAAAATGAAAAAACCGATAATACGTATTAGTAGAGTTCTACTAATACAAATACTATTTATGGTTAATATTAAAAGCAAAATGAAAAATTAATCACGACACACCTCCCCGGCAGCGGCGCCAAAATGATTGTGGCAATTTACACCTCTTGTTTAGGAAAACAAAAGAGCGTAAATGAGCGGAAAGTATTAAACAAATGATTTAGGAAAATCAAGTGTTAATGACTGTAACACCTCATTTTGGTAAATGGAATGTCACGCGTGATTATGGCGTGTCATAAAAGCATACAACGATAAATGTATAAAACATCACATGACCATAAAGGAAATACCGGAATCAAACATCGGTACCCTAAAAGTAGAACTCATCACACACAAACATAAGTACTGTAAATGAAAAGGACTAAACAATGTCCATGGAAATGAGTATCCAAGTATAAAGAAATGCATAAAGTAAAGAAGGCTAGGAAGCTTTCAATCCATATGCACGTACGCTTAAAGTCTACGAGCGTCCCTGAGTACCTGCCGTTTTAGGAACATGAAAAGGAAAACAGCTGAGCATAACGATCAATGCACGGATATACAAGTAAAGCATGAATAACATAAGCCTATAAGCATAGAGCAGCGGAAAAGACTAAGTCATGGATAACCTGGTATATCTTATTAAATCTGGTTTTATAGTTTGAAAAGCCTTATGTTTATCTTATAAAAACTGTTTAACATGTTTACCATTAGCCAATATAGGTCATGAATTATCAACGTGCATGAATACTTGGAGGGGTGACCTCGTCATGGAAATTAGAGGGGCTGTCTCTAATTTAATATAGTGGTTTGGGTAGGAGGGATCAGCTCCTTGTGAAGGATGCAAGGCACACACCATATTCACCTGAATAATCTGCTGAAAACATGTAAACTAGGATGCACCCATACGCCCCACTTGATAATAATAATATGGCCAAAAGCTGAAGGGACGCCACGAGCTATCACTCCATCGTGGTGGAGTCATAACACTGGTGCCTCCAGTGTTATGGTTATGGTACCTCCATAACTAGGTGAAACTGGTCATGCATGTATATGGCTTTAGGTATCTAATTAAACATAAGCAATTCAAAAACATATAAAACATATACTGGGGAAAACAGTTGGCTGCATACGGGGAATCCTAATAAGGAAGAATGTCCATACTAAAAGGACGGAGAATCCGTACCTTGTGTCCAGTGAACGGAGAAGACGAACGGAAGAGAGTCTTACTTCGGTATCACTAATGCTACATAAATACATACGTGTATAAGTATCTGATTATTGAGTACGTAACTGGTTTATATCATTTCTTAGCTTGTTTTATATGTTCATGTCATGTTTTACTGATTAAAGCTTAATACTATGTTTATCATGTATTATGTCTATTCTGATTAAGTATTTCCTGTACTTCTTGTACTATTATACGTGTTGTGTAATAATAAGTAACTTTCTAAAATTAGCAGGTTTCCTAAAATAGAAAGTTTCCAAAAATGGAAAGTTTCCAAAAATAGAAAGTTTCGATAAATAGAAAGTTTCCAAAAATAGAAAGTTTCCAAAAATAGATTTACTGCTTAAAATAGATAAGTTTCTAAAAATAGAAAGTTTCCATAAATAGATTAGTTTCCTTAATTAAATAAGTTTCTAAAAATAGAAAGTTTCCATAAATAGAAATAAGCTGGCTTATTAAGCTAGTTATATAAGCTTAAGTGTTTACTGATTAATATTCTAAGTCATGTAATTAAATAGTATAGTTTGTTAACTATTTCATGTAAATTAAATAAACTATAGTTAAAGTATTTAATTAAATATAACATGATTTAATTAAATAAAAGTAAAAATACTTAGGTTAAAACATGTATTATTATCTATTAATAATATAACCTAAGTCATGTAACTTATATAATTATAAGTCATGATTTCAATAATTAATTAATTATATAGTCTAAATAAAATGATAATTACTTAGGTTAAAATTCATGTACTAATAATAATATTAATAACCTAAGTCATGTATAAATTAAATTAATCATGTGCATGTTTTAAATAATTTAATTTAATCTTGTAAAAATAATTAACCATGTAAAATAATTAACTTGCAAAAATAACCCATGAACCGAACCCGTGTTTTAATCTAAACATGTCGTGAATCGTATGTGTGAACCCCGTGGACCGAACCCGTGAACCGGTCAACAAACGCACCCTTGGTCAAGGCTAGCCACCGGCTAGCAAAAGTTCCCACCGGCTAGCCGGTGGTTACCCCTGCTGCCGCGGCTTGGGGTTCCCCCTGCTTTCCTTATTTAGCCAACGGCTGAAGCCGGTGGTGGTTCTTGTTTTAGCCGAGACCCACCCGAGCACCAAACATACCCCGACCAAGGTCGGGGTTGCTTTTTCTCCTGCGGCCGAGACACACAACACCACACCGAGACCTTGAGGTCTCGGTTGGTGCGAAACAAAACAAGCCGAGACCCCCTTGGGTCTCGGTTCCTTCCGTCGGCCAAAATCAAACACCCCTTAAACCTTAATTAATTTACCTCCATGATTTATTAACATGTATTTTACTTTTTTTAATAATCATTCATGTTTTCATGTGTTCTTGATTAAATAAATCATAAAGAAAAGAGGTTTAAGGATTTACCGATTATGTGAAACAAAGGAGAACGGTAACAATAACAACGTTGCAATAAATCGATCACCAAAAATCACAAAAACACCTCCCTTTGGTGTTCTATACCCGACGGCCAAGAGAGAGAGCAAAAAGAGATTTAGGGTTTTCTTGTTTTTCCAATATTTTGTTATTATGAAAAATATCTTTCCGTTAATCTTGTTTTAGTAAAAATTGCATGGGCTTGGCCCTTTCCTTGTGTTCTAGCCGCGGGTATATGGGCCCACATTGGGTAACCCATACGTTTTCTCGTGTCTAATATTAAGTGTGTTCTCGTGTTCGTGTTTACATGATTTAAATAGTTATCGTTCGTGTCTTATTATATTTATTCATGATCGTAATAAATATACATAAATACGTAATACTAAGCTCGTGATTATTTATGTTCATGATTTCATGTTCGTATGTTCATGATTATAATTATTATTGAAATAATTAGCGTGTCTTAATTTGTATTTAAAACTTATCGTGTTATCACACGTACGTAATACTTGTAAATCTTGTTCGTGAAACATAAACATGCTATAAAAGGAAAGTTCTAATCATGTACGTACGATCATAAGGGTACTATTCATGGTAAAAGCATGCACGTCTTACAACTCTTCCCCCTAAAAAGAGTAATTCGTCCCCGAATTATAGATAAAGTAAACTGGAAAAAGAAGAACATACCCGAATTCAAAATATGAAATAAGGGTAAGAAGCACAGATAGACTCCTCTGTTTCCCAAGTGGCTTCCCGCTCGGTATGATCCCTCCAAAGGATTTTAACGAATGGAATCGTCTTCCTTCACATGACTCGTTCTTGTCTGTCAAGAACTCGTTCAGGTTCTTCTAAGAAAGTGAGATCTTCACGAATCTGTTCCTGTGGATATTGAACCATGTGAAGGGGATGATACTTGTACCCTCTGAGTAAGGACACATGGAAAACATCGTGAACATGAGAAAGCTACGGAGGTAATGCTAAACGGTAAGATACTTCACCGACTCGTTCAATGACATCAAACGGTCCGATGAATCAATGACTGAGCTTCCCTTTGATTCCAAAACGTCTAACACCACGCGCCGGCGAAACCTAAAGGAAAACGTGATCTTCTACGTTAAAATGTAAGTCCATACGATGCTTCTCTGCGTAACTTTTCGGACGTGACCGTGCTTCTTGTAGTTTTTTCTTAGCTACTGCGACCTTCTCATTAGTCAACTCTATCATTTCTGGTCCTTCAAGTGTTCGCTCACCAACCTGATCCCAACAGATTGGGGCGCGACACTTTCTGCCATACAACATCTCGAAAGGAGCACACCTGATACTTGCGTGCCAACTGTTGTTGTATGCAAACTCTACCAAACAGATGTAATCGTCCCAATCTCCCATCCATTCCAACGCACATGACCTCAGCATGTCTTCTAATGTCTGAATCGTTCGCTCTGACTGCCCGTCTGTTTGAGGATGAAAAGCCGTGCTAAGCATAAGTTTTGCACCCCAAGCTTTCTGTCGGCTTTTCCAAAATCGCGAAGTGAACCGAGGATCTCTATCTGAGACGATGATGGATGGAGCATCGTTAAGTCTCATGATCTCCCTCGTATAAGTATCAGCGAGTTTACTGACCGAATCTTCCTTGCGGATCGGTATGAAATTAGTTGATTTGGTAAGTCGATCAACGATGACCCAAATCGCATCGTGCTTCTTCTTTGTCGGTGGAAGACCAGTAAGAAAATCCATGGTGATTTTGTCCCACTTCCACTCTGGAATATCTAACGGTTGAAGAAGAAAGCCATATCGCTGATGCTCGATCTTAACCTGCTGGCAGGTAAGACATTTGGAGACGTAAGTAGCAACATCCTGTTTCATACCACTCCACCAAAGTACTGCTTGATGTCATGGTACATCTTGGTCGAACCAGGATGAATAGAGAATGGGGAGCTATGAGCCTCAGCTAACAATGCTTCCCGGAGTTCTTGATCATCAGGAACACAAAGACTCGTGCCCTGCCATAAGATACCATCTACATCTACTCAAAATTCTGTCTGCTTCTCCAAATTCTAAATTATCGCCCAGATTTCTCCATCATCTTTCTGAGCTTCCTTAAACTTAGAGAGTAACTTGGGTTCTACTCTAAGATTAGCCCAGTAACCATGCTATCCATGTACCATGATCTCTATGTCTAGTCGCTCCAAGTCCCTTATAATTTCCTCCTCAATTTTAATGTCGTTTATCATTCCGGACTTTCTGCTAAGTGCATCTGCCACTACATTCGCCTTGTCGGGATGGTACTGCAGATTAATGTCATAATCCTTTAACAGCTCTAACCATCTCCTCTGTCTCATGTTCAATTCACGCTGAGTGAAAATATACTTCAAGATCTTGTGGTCCGTGAAAATGTCACATGATTCTTTATACAAGTAGTGCTTCCATATCTTCAATGCAAACACGACTGCTGCAAGTTCCAAGTCATGGGTAGGGTAATTTTCCTCATAAGGCTTAAGTTGCCATGAAGCGTACGCGATCACTTTCCCATGTTGCATGAGAACACAACCAAGTCCCTTCCCCGATGCATCACTATAGATCTAAAATCCACCTGTAATCGGTGCAGATACTAACTTCTGCTTTAAGTCTTCAAAGCTCTTCTCTCTTTCTTCAGTCCAGACGAATTTCTCCCCTTTTCGCATCAGTTTGGTCAATGGTAGTGCTAAGCGGGAAAATTTCTCCACGAACCTACGGTAATAACCAGCTAAGCCAAGGAAACTACGAACTTCAGTCGCTGATGTCGGCCTTGGCCACTTGGTAGTAGCCTCAACCTTCGCTGGATCCATCGTGATTCCTTCTGCTGATACAATGTGACCTAAGAATGCCACCTTGTCTAACCCAAACTCACACTTGGAGAATTTAGCATACAACTACTTCTGGCGAAGAATCTGTAGTATTGTACGAAGATGGTCTTCGTGTTCCTCCTTGGACTTAGAGAATATCAGGATGTCGTCAATGAAGACAATGACGAGCTTGTCCAGAAATTCATGGAAGATTCTATTCATCAAATCCATGAACACTGCTGGAGCATTGGTAATGCCAAATGGCATGACTACAAATTCGTAGTGGCCATAGCGTGTACGGAAAGCAGTCTTGGCGATGTCCTGCTCCTTAACCCGTAGTTGATGATAGCCCGACCTTAGATCAATCTTGGAGAAATGTTTGGCCCCTTGGAGTTGGTCAAACAGATCGTCTATACGTGGTAGTGGATACCTATTCCTGATGGTAATCTTGTTGAGCTCGCGATAATCTATGCAAAGACGCATACTGTCGTCCTTCTTCTTGACGAATAAGACCGGTGCGCCCCATTGAGATGCGCTCGGTCGAAAAAGCCTCGTTCCAAAAGTTCTTGCAATTGATCTTTCAGCTCCTTTAACTCTATGGGAGCCATGCGATAAGGAGCCTTGGAAATAGGCTCAGCTCCTGGGATGAGCTCGATATTAAATTCTACTTCACGTGCAGGTGGTATGCCCGGAAGTTCTTTTGTAAATACATCTGGAAATTCTTACACTATTGGCTGATTTTGAATTGATGGGGATTCAACATCCATGTCATGAACAGTAGCTAGATAACCCTCACAGCCATGTGAAAGTAATGCACGTGCTTGCAGGGTTGATATGATTTGTACAGACCTTCCGTGTATGAACCCGTTGTGAATGTACTCTGGCGCATTAATATCACCGAAGATGACTCGATATAAATGGCAGTCTATGGTAGCATGATGCTTGGATATCCAATCCATGCCCAAAATCATGTCAAAATCATTCATGTCCAGCGGAAGTGCGTCAACAGGACGAATCTTGTCGTCAAACTATAGGGGAAGGCTCTTGTACGCATGGGTTATGCGTACAGAGTCTCTCAAAGGCTTGGAAATATTCAGTATATTCTCTAGTGGCATGGGGAGTATCCTAACATTTTTGGCATAAGCAGTAGAAATGACCGAGTGAGTAGCACCCGTATCAAACAAAACACATGCAGCTTGACCATACATATACAAGATTCCAGTTATGGTACCTGTAGACTTGTTGGCCTGATCGCGAGATGTCGTGTAAACGCGTCCACTAGTAGGAGGCGGCTTGGTATCAACATGTCCCGATGTACCCTTCATCTCGCCCTTGCGGCAATCCTTCATGCGATGGCCAGGAAGACCACATTTGTAGCATGTGTCGTTGTCGCAGTGACATGGCCCTTGGTGCCTACGGTGGCAAGTAGAGCAAATAGGATGAGTATATCCTCAAGCAGGTGTCCTGACTGGCTGTGAGCCTGATAAGAACAATATACATGAGAGATGGTAAAAAGGTACAAAGGATAATGTGGATAAATCGTAAGATGGAATACCAGTGATAGCTGGACGGTTAGGCTGTGAACCTCTCTGGTTCTGGTCCCTCCCGTTACCAAGATTCCTGGTAAAAGATTTGCTAATGTGTCAGATTTAAGAATTATAACATGTAATCATAAGAAAATGAGTAAGTATAAGGACCTGCTGCTGTTGGAGTGTCCAGCATTGTTACGGTAATTATCATTACCGCCACGCCTATCCGTAGCAGAACGGTCGTGAGTCTGACCATTTCCCTTGGGCTGATTAGGCTGTTGCTGAGTAGCCGGCTGAGACCGGTCCCCAGTCTTCTGCCTGGAAGATACAATTTAAAGAGATGAAATATCGACATATACTGAAAGAGTACGGATTGGTCACCGTTTGAATACGAATGTTTACCTGTTATCGGGTCTTTCTGCTTCCCCAAACTCATCTCTTTCCTGCAGCATCTCCAGCTTACTTGCTGCATCGGCCACTTGTGCTATCGTGTTGAACGTAGCACACACTAAGTTCTTTGCGACCGATGTACGAAGAGCCCACCTAAAGTGGTGTGCTTGCTCTTCAGGAGTACCTGCTGCTGCACCAAGGAAACCAGCCAAGCGAAAAAGCACTGCATGAACTCGTTGCTATTCTCCCCAGCTCTCTGTCGGATTCCATGGTACTCTCTCTTTAGCTTGTCTTGCTCAGCCTTGGGAAAGAACAGTCCCATCACCAAATCCCTTAACTAAGCCCAAGTCAAACCAGCAACCCAATTATCACCTCCCTCAGACTGCTTCAGTGTCATCCACCATGATAGTACATCACCTTCGAATCTTTAGCAAGCCAACCTCGACTTGAAGACGGGGTCACAGCCCATAGCATCGAAGATCTCCTCAATGTGAGCCAACCAGCTTTCAGCTTCACTGGGGCTATTTGTTCTCTCGAAAGCTCGAGGGCATAGCTTACTGAATCTCTCCAGCCATGTGACCAATGTTGTTGGAGGAGGAGGAGGAGGAGGTACTAGGTGTTGCTGCTGATTATTGGCAGCCTGCACCTCAGCCGTGATTTCGTTCCTCAGCTGAGGAAGCATAGCTTGCATTGCAGCTTGGATTGCTGCATTGAGTTGTTCCTGCTCGCGTGTGAGAACCATATGATAGTATAACATAAACGACATGATTAAACTGATCAAAACATAAACTATATACATGAAAAAATTTATACCAATAAATCATGAGAAAAATTTTATGTAGAAAAACTAGTACATGAATGCATGATGTAGTTTTATGAAAACTTTCGTATACGCGAGAGTGAACGCCTATGGTCAGTTCACTCAAAATAAAAGACATGGCGAGGGGACGCCAATGGGTCGGTCCCAAATTTAAAAGTTTTGATAAAACACATGCGACTAAAAAGGGCCAGTCCTGTACCAACCATTACTTAGTCATAAACCTGCGACAATGACATATACATGTATGCATGAAAATGATGAATGCATGAAAACCGACTGTCAGTTCTAGGAAGACCATAGTGACTACCCACTAATCATAGGTCGTGTTTTGAGAGCCTACAGGTCGAATCCTTGGCTCTGATACCATAATTATAAACCCCATTTTGGTAAATGGAATGTCACGCGTGATTATGGCGTGTCATCAAAGCATACAAGGATAAATGTATAAAACATCACATGACCATAAAGGAAATACCAGAATCAAACATCGGTACCCCAAAAGTAAAACTCATTACACACAAACATAAGTACTATAAATGAAAAGGACTAAACAATGTCCATGGAAATGAGTATCCAAGTATAAAGAAATACATAAAGTAAAGAAGGCTAGGAAGCTTCCAATCCATATGCACGTACGCTTAAAGTCTACGAGCGTCCCTGAGTACCTGCCGTTTTGGGAACATGAAAAGGAAAACGGTTGAGCATAACGATCAATGCACGGATATACAAGTAAAGCATGAATAACATAAGCCTATAAGCATAGAGCAGCAGAAAAGACTAATTCCTGGATACCCTGATATATCCTATTAAAACTGGTTTTATAGTTTGAAAAGCCTTATGTTTATCTTATAAAAACTGTTTAACATGTTTACCATTAGCCAATATAGGTCATGAATTATCAACGTGCATGAATACTTGGAGGGGTGACCTCGTCATGCAAATTAGAGGGGCTGCCTCTAATTTAATATACTGGTTTGGGTAGGAGGGATCAGCTCCTTGTGAAGGATGTAAGGCACATACCACATTCACTTGAATAATCTGCTGAAAACATGTAAACTAGGATGCACCCATACGCCCCACCTAATAATAATAATAATATGGCCAAAAGCTGAAGGGACGCCACGAGCTATCACTCCGTCGTGGTCGCGTCATAACACTGGTACCTCAGTGTTATGGTTATGGTACCTCCATAACTAGGTGAAACTGGTCATGCATGTATATGGCTTTAGATATCTAATTAAACATAAGCAATTCAAAAACATATAAAACATGTACTGGGGAAACAGTTGGCTGCATACAGGGAATCCTAATAGGGAAGAATGTCCATACTGAAAGGACGGAGAATCTGTACCTTGTGTCCAGTGAACGAAGGACGGAAGAGAGTCCTACTTCGGTATCACTAATGCTACATAAATACATACGTGTATAAGTATCTGATTACTGAGTACGTAACTAGTTTTATATCATGTCTTAGCTTGTTTTATATGTTCATGTCATGTTTTACTGATTAAAGCTTAATACTGTGTTTATCATGTATTCTATCTATTCTGATTACGTTTTTTCTGTACTTCTTGTACTATTATACTTGTTGTGTAATAATAAGTAACTTTCTAAAAATAGCAGGTTTCCTAAATTATAAAGTTTCCAAAAATAGAAAGTTTCCAAAATTAGAAAGTTTCCAAAAATAGATATTTTCCAAAAATAGAAAGTTTCTAAAAATAGATTTACTGCTTAAAATAGATAAGTTTCTAAAAATAGAAAGTTTCCATAAATAGATTAGCTGCCTTAATTAAATAAGTTTCTAAAAATAGAAAGTTTCCATAAATAGAAATAAGCTGGATTATTAAGCTAATTATATAAGCTTAAGTGTTTACTGATTAGTATTCTAAGTCATGTAATTAAATAGTATAGTTTATTAATTATTTCATGTGAATTAAATAAACTATAGGTTAAAATATTTAATTAAATATAACATAATTTAATTAAATAAAGGTAAAAAGGTTAAAACATGTATTATTATCTATTAATAATATAACCTAAGTCATGCAAATTAATTAATTATAAGTCATGATTTAAATAACTAATTAATTATATAGTCTAATTAAAATGATAGTTACTTAGGCTAAAATTTATGTATTAATAATAATATTTCATGTATAAATTAAATGAATCATGTGCATGTTTTAATTAATTTAATTTAATCTTGTAAAAATAATTAACCTTGTAAAATAATTAACTTGCAAAAATAACCCATGAACTGAACTCGTGTTTTAATCTAAACATGTCGTGAATCGTATTTGTGAACCCCGTGGACCGAACCCGTGAACCGGTCAACAAACGCACCGTTGGTCTAGGCTAGCTGCCGGCTAGCAAAAGTTCCCACCGGCTTGCCGGTGGTTACCCATGCTGTCGCGGCTTAGGGTTCCCCCTGCTTTCCTTATTTATCCACCGGCTTAAGCTGGTGGTGGTTCTTGTTATAGCCGAGACCCACCCGAGCACCAAACATACCCCGACCAAGGTCGGGGTTCCTTTTTCTCCTGCAGCCGAGACACACAACACCACATCGAGACCTTGAGGTCTCGGTTGGTGCGAAACAAAACAAGCCAAGACCCCCTTTGGTCTCGGTTCCTTACGTCGGCCAAAAACAAACACCCCTTAAACCTTAATTAATTTACCCCCATGATTTATTAACATGTATTTTACTTGTTTTAATAATCATTCATGTTTTCATGTGTTCTTGATTAAATAAATCATAAAGAAAAGAGGTTTACGGATTTACCGATTACGTGAAACAAAGGAGAACGATAACAATAACAAACTTGCAAGAAATCGATCACCAACAATCACAAACACACCTCCCTTTGGTGTTCTATACTCGACGGCCAAGAGAGATAGCAAAAAGAGATTTAGGGTTTTCTTGTTTTTCCAATATTTTGTTATTATGAAAAATATCTTTCCGTTAATCTTGTTTTAGTAAAAATTGCATGGGCTTGGCCTTTTCCTTGTGTTCTAGCCGCGGGTATATGGGCCCACATGGGGTAACCATACGTTTTCTCGTGTCTAATATTAAGTGTGTTCTCGTGTTCGTGTTTACATGATTTAAATAGTTATCGTTCGTGTCTTATTATATTTGTTAGCCCTAAAATGTGAGCGCCATTTACGGAATTACATTAGTTTCATTTGGGTAAAACATGGAGGGACTACTTTTGCTAAGTTGTCAAAGTCACTCCATGTCTAGCCTATAGATACCCCTCCATACTTCCATGGAGGAGTGAGGCTTTTCATTTTTTTGTATTTCACTTTCTCTCTCTAAATACACACACTCCTTTCAAGTTTATCTTTCTCTCTCTAAAAATGTCTAAACACTTGTTTTATCCTCCCCGACCTCCGGATCACCCTATAGTTAGCTTGAATCTTATGATTAACAATTGGTATCAGAGCATTCTTGTTTGACTCAATATTTTGAGGCTAACAATCTCCCCCAATGTGAGGTCATACCCTTTTGATATTTGGAGATCAATGGAGATTACGGATCTCGTCATAAATGAGTCTTGATCGTGTAACAGTAGTCTTGTTCCTTCATGTTGTGATCTTTGAGCCTTTGTCATTGTCTTTCGACTTAGTATTTTATCTTGAGATCTTCAAATCATTATTGACTTGTATTTGCCATCTTGCGATCTTGTGTCTTTATCCACATGCTCACACTATTTATTTTTGAATAAGTCTTTGGGCATGAATATGTGGTTTTGAATCTTTGACTTTGCTGAGTACACCGTGACGCCACCTTCTCGAGACAAAACATAGACACGGACTGAATGGCTTTGACATTCGTCCTAAATCGGTAGCGTTTTACCTCCGGTCGGTGAAGACCGTTATACGATATTAAATATCATACCTGTGATTAGGTAGATTCAATTAAGAATCTCCTTGACAGGGTTTCGCGGCTGTACTAGCCGTTCTCTTTACTCGACCGTCTCAAAGCAAGACTGCGAACAAAAAGAGTGAATCAATTGGATAAATATCCGCTTGATTAAAGTCGTCAATTCAAATTCCTGGAACAAGTTGATTCATTAAGAATCTTACCATTGTTGCTTTCCAGTTGACACAAGTTTGATTCATAAGAATCTCACAAGTCACCTACCGTAGCGCTGTTTGATGTTGACGCTAGAAGGATTTCCATTCGTGATTGTGAATATTTATGAATATCACTCTGAATGTTCTGGAAAGACCATAAAGATATTGCGTAGAAACCTGAAACGAGTTTGAATCAATTCAGAATCAAACCACTGTTGCTTTTCAGTTTTACATATGTTCAATTCATAAAAAATCTTACACATGACCTACCGCAGTGTTGTTTGATGTTAACACTGGAAGGATTTCCACTCATCATTGTGAATACTAAATTGTATCGCTCTGAGTGTTCTAGCAATATCGCAAGGATATAGCGTAGGACTCTCTTGATCTTCATCCGTGTGTCCTAACGAGATTTGATTGATCTTTTGGCTCTAGACTCGATTTGTACACTTTTAGTGGTCGGAGGCTGGAGCAGATGCCACCTATTTAATATCAACTTTCTCGGAGTGAGAAAGTCAATAGAAGTCATGTTGATCTCCGTGACAATAAAACAAACTTCTTTTGAGAGAAGCCTGAGTAGCTAGGAAAGGGTTGTGCTTCACATCACTGGGTCCATGATGAGTTGTCTTCATGATGTGTTGACCCGGTTTCTGCCTAAGTTGTATGGAGGGCTTTTTTCTTTACACCCTTTATCCATACATTTCTTTTTCATTCTTTAACCCCTTCAATGCTTACCAAGACATCATTACTAGCACCTTGTTGTGATTGTTACAGTGCTAGCATCAGTACTTAGTCGGCATTCAGCTACGTTCACAGTCTACTCCATCTTTCCTAAGGACTTCTAATAATCTATTGGATTATCCCTAGGAAGATCCCTCCGATTCTGGTTGGATCATAGAACTTATACCTAACCACCCTTTTGGCACCAATAACGTCGTGAAATAAAGATGTTGTGGGTTTTTTGTCGTAACCATTAATGCTTGAGTCTTTAGATCACATTTTAATTACATTTTATCCCCCTATCTCTAATATATAAAATTGTTTGATATTAGAGATACCAAATTTGATTAAAATATATTGTAAAAATAGTCTTGAAACTTTTGGGGAGAAAAATGTGTCAAACTTAGCATGAAATTTGGAAAGCTCCCCCTCAAAAAATTGATCCAATGGAATTGTCATTACGAGGATGTGATCCACATTAAACTTTTGAGGATAGGAGTTGTTGAACACCCAATTTTTGAAAGATTTTGAATATCATTGAGAAATTCTTGAAAAAATGTGTTCAACGCTTTTTGAAAAATCAATTCTTTTTGGCGAAAAGGTTTTTCTAAAAAATAAATTTGAGTTCATAGACTTTGAATGTCTTGACGAATCCACTCAAGTGTAAAGATTTAACTTCTTTTGCTAAGGGTTAGGGCACAAAAGCGTACACTCCCCCGTGAAAATAGATCCGGGTTGCAATCTGAAAGTGATTACAAGCCATTGTGTTGAGCTCAAAACGTTGAATGTTTTGTGACAAGCTCAACCCAAGATAGATTGCTCTACCCGTTGTTGGAAATATTGTCCAAAAGAGACAATTTCCTTTGTAAAAGATAGAAATGACATGTTTTGAAAAATATTTACAACTTTCATTCGAGCTTTATGTACACACCCGTGTCGTTATTGAGCAACATTTCTAGGTACGTCCATATTATCGATACTTAAAGACATGTCGAGAAAGCTAACTAGAGGGTGATCCGGAGGTCGGGAGGATAAAACAAGTGTTTAGACATTTTTAGAGAGAGAAAGATAAACTTGAAAGGAGTGTGTGTATTTAGAGAGAGAAAGTGAAATACACAAAAATGAAAAGCCTCACCCCTCTATGGAAGTATGGAGGGGTATATGTAGGCTAGACATGGAGTGACTTTAACAACTTAGCAAAAGTAGTCCCTCCATGTTTTGCCCATATGAAACTAATGTAATTCTGTAAATGGCGCTCACATTTTAGGGCTAACAATCTTCCCCCAATGTGGAGACATACGAAATTACTTACAATGTTCCTACAAGTAAAAATACAACAAAATAAAGTCTTCCAAGGCGCTTCCAATGCTGAGGATGTCTTTTAATTCTTCTTGTCTTCATAACTTGTACCTCAGCTTGAATCCTCTTTGTCTTTGCTTGTTGTGGAACAATTGTAATATGCATGATTTGGATTAACTTCCCCCCAATTCATGCAGCATGTATTAAAAAAACTTTCTTCATAGACTTCTTTTTGACGAAGTTTCTGAATCAGCTTCCCCCCAAACCAATATATGTATCTTAAGCAGATTCTGACACTTTGATGTAGTTTGAACAATCTTCTAGCTCATCGGTTTAAGTGCACAGCGGAAATTCGTAGAAGAAACACACCAAATAATACTGCTTCTATAATGTTTCATGTCGTTTAGGTTTTGGTTATAATCTGTTTGGGGTAACATGCAGGAAATTAGCAACAATTCTTCTCACGCCTGCAGAATACTTCATAGAAATCATATAAAGTAAGTAGATACCATTCCATGTACACTACTTCCCCCTAGAAGTTGATCCGATTACTTCAAAGTACACGATCTTCCCCCATGATGATTTCGAACTCTCGGAAGCATCATTATCGTGGACGTCCATATACTCGAGAAGTTCTTAGTCTTAAGCAAATGTCTTGAAAAGTTTTGAAAGTTATTAAGAAACTTTGAAAAAAATTTCTTAGACTATGAAGTACCATTGTCGTTGTGTAGCTCATAAATATCCCGTGAGAATTGATTGCTGATTCCATCTCTCTCTGTCTAACTTACCAACCTCGAATTCATTCGGCTATTTGTTGTGAAAACATGTGAAGTAAACCTGATATTCCTAACTTGAAACTGAAGTACAATCCCCCAAATTTGTTACTTAAGCTTGCACTTATGTCGATTGAAGAACGGTGCAGAAACAAGACTCTTATACCTCTTGAAGTTATCCACACGAGCAACTGCGTGTGACACCCAAAAATGATAGTTATCCATGTCGTCGACCATCCACCCCTTGACAGTGGAAACTAGATAATTCAAGTCTCAATCATAAATTTTATCGCCCAAGCAAGTCATCAGTCGATAGACTGGGTTTGAAGAAAAGGGGTAGAAAAATAGAAGGAAGGCTCGATGATGAAATAAGTAGACGCCTTAATGAAATTCCACTTCAACTTCAAATAAAGAATACCAAATCCACTTCGTGATCACTTGTCTTTGTAGAATCAAAACTAGCCGTTGTCGTTAAAATGAATCTTATATCGGATCGTTTTAGCGTTAAGTGTTTTGTTTGCTTTGGTGGTGTGTGTTGTGAGTGTCGTTATCTAGAACAAATTATGATATGAATAGTCATTGAAGGACAAAATTTGTCTAGATAACTTGTCATTTAAGCCCAAAATTTTATTATTTTTTTTTCGAAAATATTAGGTTTAAAACCTAAAATTTTCTTTGTCGTTTAAGCACCGCTGCGTGAATAAAGGACTAATAAATACTCGGTTCAATTTGTTTGAGTTATACCCAAAACTTTCAATCACTGAAATCACGAAATAAAAATTTCGAATAGCTAGAGTACCCATTGAAATTTCGCAGCCCAATATATTCCAACACAATATCATCATAATCCAGCCCTTATCACTCCACGAATTGGATTCTAAACTCAGCCCATATGCAAAATATGTCCGTCCAAAAGAAATAAAAGAAACGAAACCAAGTTTTTGCCTAATACAAAGATCAACCCAATTAGTGAAGAATACCCGATCCATGAAACTTCTAGGTTAGAGATATAAAATACTTCTTTTACCCTAATCAACCTCAAACCTAATCTCATTTTTTTATCAGCCGCTATCCCAAATTTCTCCAACATAGAAACTATCATCTTTAACCCACGAAAACCAAAAAAACCAGATCTGATGCCTTTTAAGAAGAAAAAAGAGAATAAGAGAGAGAAGACAGAGATGTCATGACCAGAAATAATACACCTCAAGATAAAAAAAAACTGAATAGATCTGACCACCAGACACCATTAAAAATGGTTCATCATAAATATAGAATATGAGACTTTTGGACAGATTGGATAAAATATAAGAATTTGGGCGTGACTCAATAACCAAACACCATCTGACTTTACTGCTAAAAGCAGTACATAAGCTTAATAAAAAAACTGAATAAGCCACGATTAAGCAAACAAACACAAAACACCCCTGGTTAGCTCTGATACCAATTGTTAACAATATTTATTCATGATCGTAATAAATATACATAAATACGTAATACTAAAATAGTGATTATTTACGTTCATTATTTCATGTTCGTATGTTCATGATTATAATATTATTGAAATAATTATCGTGTCTTAATATGTGTTTAAATACTTATCGTGTTATCACACGTACGTAATACTTGTAAATCTTGTTCGTGAAACGTAAACATGCTATAAAAGGAAAGTTCTAATCATGTACGTACGATCATAAGGGTACTATTCATGGTAAAAGCATGCGGGTTTTACAATGACCCAATTAAGTTCGTTTACCAAGGAGGTATATGTGTGTGACTAAAATGTAATGATATTTTGAGATTAATATTTGAGAAAGAAGGGGATGAGAAAATAGAATAACGGATACGTGAAAATTATTACTACGACGACTAAATTAAAAACCGTAAAAAGTGCCCAAAATAAACATTAATTCTAAAAATTCCCAAAAAAATTACCAAAAATCAAATTAAATTAACTAAGAGTTTACTAGTGATCAAAACTTTTTCAAACCTTTTAATTAATTAAATATTAATTTTTAAATGCTAATTAAAGCCCTAAAAATCCAAATAATTACTAGAAAGCCCAAATAAAGATTTTTCACTTTGTAAACCTCTTAAATGATTAAATAAGACTAAAAACACTTTTTATAAATTTTTAAGCTAGTTAAAACTATTTAAAATGATTAAAAACTATTAAAACCTTATAATAATTCAAAAAATTAGGAAAATGATGCTAAAATTAATCTAAGAGTTTTAAGAATCCTATTTTAATGTACTAGACCTAAGAAAAATATAAAAAGTGCACAAATGTGAAAATTGAAATTTAATAATAAAATAATATTAAAATATTATTAAAAATCCAAAAATCATAAAAAATTCTAAAAACTTGCAAACTAGTTTATATTAACCTAAATAAACATAAAATGAAAGTGAAATTACCAAAATACCCCTAATGGGCCCCCAAATGGGCTAAAAACTAAAACAGTCCACTTAAATGGGCTTAATGGGCCAAAAAAGTTCAAACTCAACCAAAAGACCTGAAAAAGCCCTATCTGACTCAAAATTTAATTCTGAACACAAAAGTCTGAAGGCCCAAAAGCTGGTTTTGAGCTTATCACAGCTTATTGGTATAACAGCTTATCCTTATTGGGCCAATAAGCCCATTAAGCAATAAGACAATGCCATAAGCTCATATTTGACACATAACCTTCTTTTCAGATGCCTAAGAGATCTGTGAAAAGAAATTTTGAAAAAGCAAATCCAATAAGCCAGAAATAAGCAAAGTAGAAATTCACTAAAGGACAAAATAGTCGGGTTGAAGTTATAGACCACCTCAGACCTTCAAATAAGTTGCAAAAGACTCTAAATGACTTAATTAAGAAAAATCAACAAAGAAAATTTCAATAAGCCAATCCAAATAAGCAGAATAAGCTGATAAGCACTTATGTAAAAGTCAAAGTTGTTGGTTTTCTAGTCAAAGCTCAAAGTCAACCCCTCAAATGCTCCAGTATGAACAAATGGGTCAAATAAGTGACACCTATTACAAATCCAAAGTTGTTGCAGGTTTAAATAAGCTAGAACAACTTATTGATAAGCACAAGGTGAAATAACACTAGCAGTGGCTAGCAGCAGGGGAAAGGAGTTCCCACTGCTTTGACTATTTGACTTGCTTTTTTAGAGAGATCCAGTTGGATTCAAATAAAAACAAAGGCACCCTTGTAATCAGTGGATCACAAGGAGTCAATATCAATCAACAAATCACAATTTGATTCACTCAATAAGCAAAGAATAAGCAAACAATCCACATATATGATACAGACCTTGAAAATAAGCAGTTATGACAAAATAAGCAGATTAAGCATGAATAAGCCAGCCAAATTGAACCATATGCATACACAAGCTATAATAATATCCAATAAGAACAAATAAACTTGTTTCAAACATTGGATCAAAGTAAATAAGCAGATTCAAGCACAAAAAGTTACTGATGAGCAAAGGTGATTATCCAAAATCCTTTTGTTGATCTATTTGACCACTAATCCAATTTCAAGCCCTCAAATCCCTTTCCCTGGTTATGTTAACCAAAATTTAACACTTGTTAACCCTAGTCTACCCTTAGATCTAGGTGTCCCCAAAATTTTAGCCAAAATACCCAAGTAAAACATATTTTATAAACCCTTGATTGATTTAGGTGTTTAGACCCTAAAAAATTGCAGATAATAGACCACTTGCACCAGATAAACAGATACCACCACAAAGGAACAACAAACAACCACAAAGGTTGCCTTGAATCTTGATAAATCAGTTAACCCAAACACCCTTTTGGAATCTGATTTCTTAATTTTCTAAAGGATTATTGTGATATAACTCTCAATCCAAGATTAAAACAACCCTAACAATAATAATCCACCTTCGGAAACACAAATCAACCATAAAACCACAAATTTACAAACAATCATGCAAAATCACCAAAAATTAAAGCAAAAATCAGAAAAAGTAAAAGAGATAAGAGATGCAAACCTCCAAAATGTACATCCACACTTTGGAATGTTTGAGCTGAGTTACTAGCAAGAACAAGCACCAGCTTCCACAAGCTGCTAAGATGAACAAACACAAAAGTAAGATCAAAACAAATTATCCTTTTATTTTTGAAAACAAGAGTTTTAAACCTTAAAATCTTCTCTCAAAATCAATCAAACCTGTAAATGGAACTCAGATGTTAGCTATTCAAACACCAAACTTTTATAAATCACAAAAGAGAATTCAATATTTTCACATATTCAAATTTTATTTCATAAAAAGGAATTACAAAGAAAATAGCTAAAATCTGTAACAAAGGCCTCACCACAGGTTGGGGGTCCTTTATAGGCAACAATAGACGATTCTAGATGCAAAATACATGAAAACCCTAGCTATAAAATCCCTAGAATGCCCTTCAGTGCTTGAGGCGTGTTTTGATGTTGTGAGTTGTCCAAAATGATCTTGGCTGTTCATTTTGTGCTTGGGGACCAAGTAGTAGCTCTAAATCGTTGATCTTGCCAACTAGGATTGCTTGGAGAGGAGGGTGTCATGTGATTGGTTGACGTGTGAAATGGTGGGGTCACATGGTGAGTGGGGATTGGTGTTTTGGGTGTGGGATGAGTTCCTGGGCATGTGAATTAAGCGTGTGCCTGGGTAATTTCATTTTACCCTTTGGTTTAAGTGGGGTAAGTTCTGGGTTCATAAAGGTAAACAGTAACAAGTTTGATCTAAAATAAAAGGGTGTGTTGTGTTTGGCGCGTGTTTATTTAGTTTAAACTTTGGGAATTCACAATAAGAGTCCTTGTGTTTTGGCAGAAGTGTTAAATCATGTTTTTCAGCCCAAAAACTTGGTTTCCTTTGTTATAAAACTTTCAAACTTAATACTTTTGCCCCAAAACTTTGGCAAAAGGATTTCAAGGGTTATTTTTGCCATTTTTGAATAGTTCAAGGACTGATCTTGGACATTTCTCATCTTTGAAGGTCTTCATTGGATCTTTGACTTCATGAGGGACCATTGTTGACAATTTAGATTTGTTGAGGGACTAAACTTGCCAAATCTTCAAAGTTGAAGGACCTTTTTGTAATTTTGACAAACTTACGTGTCCAAACTTGTAATTATTAATTTACAAGGGTATTAAGTGTCATTTCTTCATAGATGAGGGATCATTATTGTACATCTTTAAGTCTTCAAGGGGTTTTCTGTGAGAAATCCACAACTAGGGCTCAGTTCTTCGTACGGCTTCGTTTCTCGTGTTCGTTTTTCCTTGTTTCTTGATATCTTTTGTCTTTTTCACGATATCCATACCTAAAATACACAAGTAAACAAAAACAAGCATATATATGGTATTTTTATGACATTTTATGCATTTAAAACCCGAAATGAACGATGAGATTATGTATAAATGCCATCTCATCAAAAACATACATGACCATAGGGAAAACCAGAATCAAACATCGGTTCCCAAACATAAGCCCAAAACATAAATAATGTAAATGAACTACGAAAGAATAGAAAATCATATGTATATGGCAAAAAGGAGAAGAAGTCTATGGAAGCTTCCATCCCATGCACTTCCTCCAAATGCTCGTGTCCGTCCTTAGGTACCTGTCGTTTTGGGACATGGAAAGGAAAGTACCGGCTGAGCATAACGCTCAGTGCATGGATATATGACATAGTATGAATTGTTGGAACATAATAAGACTAATAGTGGCAGAAATGAATATGTCCTAGAAAACCTAGTTGTCTGTCATGTTAACTAGTTTTAGTTCTGAAAACATAGCTTATGTTACTTATGAAATCTGTATTAGTTAATGTACCAAAAACCAATATAGGTCATGATGTCAACAACGTGCATGAATAATTGGAGGGGAGACCTCATCATGCAATTAGAGGGGTTACCTCTAATTAACTAGTAAGTGGGTAGGAGGGATCAGCTCCTTGTGAAGGATGCAAGGCACACACCACATTCACCATAAAATCCTGACTGAAACATGTAACTAGGATGCACCCATACGCCCCACATGATAATATAATAAATGGCCAAAAGCTGAAAGGGACGCCACGAGGTATCACTCTGTCGTGGTGAAGTCATAACACTGGTGCCTCTAGTGTTATGGTTATGGTACCTCCATAACTAGGTGAAACTGGTCATGCATGTATATGGCTTAGGCATTTAATTAAACATAAGCAAATCAAAACATATAAAACATATACTAGGAAAACAGTTGGCTGCATACAGGGAAATCCTAATAAGGAAAGAATGTCCATAGTGAAAGGACGGAGAATCCGTACCTTATGTCCAGTGAACGAAGAAGACGAACGGAAGGAAGTCCTACTTCTATCTCACTTATGCTACATAAATAGTATACGTGTATAAGTATTCTGATTACTGATTACGTAACTGATTTTATATCGTGTCTTAGCTTGATTTATATGTTTATGCCTTGTTTTACTGATTTTAATGTTATGTTGTGTTTATCATTTATTTTGTATGTTCTGATCAAGTATTACTTGTATTTATTTTATTATTATACTTGTTGTGTAATAATAAGTAACTTCCTAAAGATAGCAGGTTTCCTAAAATAGAAAGTTTCCAAAAATAGAAAGTTTCCAAAATAGATTTAATTCTTAAAATAGACAAGTTTCTAAAAATAGAAAGTTTCCAAAAATAGTAAGTTTCTTAAAACAGAAAGTTTCCATATTTAGAAATAAGCTAGATTAATAAGCTAGTAATATAATGCTTAGGTTTTACTAATTAAATATACTAAGTCATGAGATTAAAAGCATAGTTTATTAATTATAACATGTTAATTAAATAAACTATAGGTTATATGATTTAATTAAATATAAGCATGATTTAATTAAATTAAAGTGTATAAAATACTTAGGGTAAACATGTATTAACATCTATATTAATATAACCTAAGTCATGATTATTAATTAATTATATGTCATGTTTCATAATTAATTAAGACTATAGTGTAAAATAAATAATTAAATACCTAGGTTAAAAACATGTATTATTTATAATAATAATTAACCTAAGTTCATATTTTAATAAAATTAATTATATACCATGCCAATTAAATTAATTAACTTGTAAAATTATATACTTGCAAAATTAATTAAACCTGTAAAAATAATCATGAATCGAACCCGTGTATTATACTTTTAAACATGACGTGAACCGGACCCGAAACCCCATGAACCGGACCGAACTAATTTAATAATTCTTGTATAATTAAGGTTTAAAATACATAGCCTAACTTGACAAGGTTAATTCAATATGAATTAGATCAAATAAAATTAATATTGCATGATTAATTTAATACCTTAATTAAATTAATTAAATTAACTTGAAAGAATGATAAAACAAACACCCTTTTAAAAATCCTAAAACTGTCTTCCAAACGCCCTGACCAAACCAACAGCCAAACACCCCTTGTGTTGCTGCTGGTTGCGCAGCAGCCACTGGCAGTAGCCAGTTTCCCCCTACTACGTGTAAAATTCCCACCGAGAGCATAAAGCTCTTGGTTCCCACTGTTTTAACAAAACAGCCACCGGCTGTTGCCGGTGGTGCTGCTGTTGCTGCCGAGACCCACGAACAAACCACATGGCCACCCCGATGCGAGTCGGTGTCCTTGTTTCTTGTTGCCCAACCAAACACAACCACGCCGAGACCCCTTGGTCTCGGCTGTTGGTGCCATTTGAACCAAGCCGAGAGCTTTAAGCTCTTGGTTCGTGTGTTTCGGCCGAACAAAACCCCACCAAAACCCGTGTTTCATTACTTGTTTTTCTTGATTAAAATCCAACATGTGTTTTTATGTTTCAATTATCAATGTCATATAAAAACAAGGACATAAATTAAAGATGAAGGTTTTGATATTTTACCGAATACGTGATAAAAGGAATAGAGAACACGAACGCGATCTACCCGAATATCAATCATCAAATCAAACCAAAACCACTCTTGGTGTTCCGGTAGCTGGCGGCAAAGGGAGAGGCAAGGAGGAGGCTAGGGTTTTTATTTTTATAAAAATTCTGTAAATGAAAGTCTGTGTTTTTCCTTTTGTTAATTTGGTAAATAAATCAAGTTGGGTTGGGCCCCTCTTCCTCCTTGACCGCGGCTTACAAGAGCCCATGTGGAGAACCCCGAGCATTGTACATGTTTAATAAATCACGTGTTCACATGTTAGTATTTTCGTGTTATATCCTAATTAATTGTTCGTGTTATAAATAAATACTTGTACATAAACGATGTTAATCGTATTATAATAATTACATACGTAATTACGTGTTTGTGATTTAACGTCACGATTTCATGTCTGTGATTATAATTATTATGGTTAATAATTATCGTTCATTAATACGTATATAATCATTATCGTGTAATATCACATACGTAGTTCTTGTAATTAATATTCGTGAACGTATTCATGTTATAAATGGAAAGTTTTAATCTTTTACGTACGATTATTAGTGTACTGTTCATGGTAAAAGTATGCGGGTTTTATAACTCTTCCCCCCTAAAAAGAATAATTCGTCCCCGAATTATAGATAAAATAACTGAAAGAGGAACATACCCGAACCAAAACTGGAAAGGTATGCAACACAAAAGGACATGAAGTTGACATGCTAGAAGGAACGTGGAACGTGACATGGCTAGAGAGGACATGTTACGTGAAGTGACTGAAGAACATCACTGAATTATGGAAGGATGAGAGGATAAAATCCGGATGGACTCCTTTGTTTCCAAGTGGCTTTCCTCTCGGAACGGTTCCTCCACTAGATCTTGACACATATGATAATCTTGGTCCTTCTGACCTTGACAAGAGGTAAACGTTCTTGGGTATCAACGTATGATAGATCCCCTGAATTTTATCGAGGGGATAAGAATTAACGTGCAAGGGTAACTGAAACGTTATGATGCAAAATAACCTAGAGTGACTGGTAATAGTAACGTCTTAGCAATGATGCGCGAGACATACTGAAACGTAGTACGTGAAAAATTGTTAACGTGATACGTGAACATCTTTTGAACGTGATACGTGGGGATATGGTGAGTGTAGTATGAGCAGACATATCGTGATCAATGATACGTGTAGCATATCGTGAACGTGATATGAGGAACGTGGAATGAACATGACATGTGAAACATATTGTGAACATGAAATACGACAGCGGTAACGCCAAATGCTATAAGGTGAGACGTGGGATGTGACGTGAAACGTCTGTCTGAGGATAAAGTTTATACTAAACTTGAGTCTGTCTCTCAAGTTCTTGCAAACTTCCAATAACGAAAATGAACGTAAAATCGTAAACCAGGATACGATCATGAACGTTGAAACTAAGATTTTGCAATCCTATTTTTAAGCAATGAATGTTCGTTTTTCCTCGACTCGACTCAAATTGATTTCCGGTTTAACGTAAAATTATATTTGTTTTTGGTGACAAATATTTTTGGATTTTTTAAACTAAAAGACTAATTAAAAATTAATCTAAAAAAAAACTTAAGCATTAAACTTAATCTAATTTAAAAATCTAATTAAAACTAATTTTAATAAACAAACTATTTGAAAATAAATCTAATTTGAAATGATTCTAATTTAAATCTAATTAAACTATTTTGAAAACTTAATGTAAAAACTTAATGTAAAAACTTAATTTTATAAAAAAAACTAGATTAATTTAACTATTTCTAAAATAATGTAAATAAAAACTATTTTTAAATTAAAAAATTAAAATGAAAAAGTAATTTTAAATTATAAAAGTAACTAAAATATTTTTTTGTCTTTTTGAATTTTTATAAAAACGGAATTTAAATACAACTTTTTAATAAAACTAACTTTAGTTAAACTAATTTTAATTAAATAAACACTGCCACCCCTAAAATTATGCTATATTACTGAACTGAGCGAGAATATAAACAAATGAGAGTCCGGCAGAGTTGGTTGGGGCGCTGGGCAATCAAACGTGAGGTCACTGGTTCGAATCCAACCAGTGACAGAATTACTGATATATTTTTTTTTTTTGGACCTTTTTGGAATTTTAATTTTTTGAATACTCATACCCAATGTCTGAGATTTATACAGAAACAGAAACTAAGAAAAATAAAATATCAAATAAGCTACAATGGCTAGTGAACTGATAAGATAAAACAGATAAGCAAAATAATAGACTAAAATAAGCAAAAACTGAAATAGCAGTACCCAATTAAGCTATAAAAGGCAAAATAAATTATCAAGCAGATTCAATTTTCCAGCTCACAACAATAAGCAATTTTACCCAAAAGCTGAATCAAATAAGCTGGAACCCAATAAGCTACTAAAAAAAAACAAGTAAACAATCCTACACAAAACTAAGCAATAATCAACTGAGATAATCTGCAAATCTAACAAAACAACACAATTCAAACACAACTAAATAGAACTAAGCAAATCAAAAAAAGCTACTAAAAATAAACTTAAACAAATAAACCACGCAGAATCGAACTACTGAAAATTATAAAGCTGATTAATCTAAAAAAAACTCAAACAATACTTAAGCAAATAAAACATAAAAATTAAATCAAACAAAAATTAAAAGGGAATAAAAACCTTGAGTCGAGTCCTTTGGGGAGGAGGATGGCGCTGAGCCACCTATTGACCCGAAGCAATACAATCAACACCACCTTCGAATCACCCCGAATTCATCAACACAACCCTTGAATCAAAGTACCAATCGAGAATAATCTTCACGAACAAACACTCTTCCCGAACCAAATGGAACTCGAACAATAGCTTTATATACTTCCCAGTGGGGAAATATTTTCTACACTTTCTTCTTTATTTTTTATTTTTTTTTATATTTCTATTAAACCGAATAATAATAATCAGTAACAAAACAGGAATTTAAGATCGAAATAAATCTTGCAAGAAATTTAAATGAGACTGAATTTAATTTAAATAAACTTTTCCATTAATTAAAATTAACAGTACAATACTAAAAAAAATAAAAATTACAAGATTAAACTAATCTAATTTTTCTGAAAAATAAAAATTAAAGAAAAAGCTAATGAATAAATTACAATGAGATGGGGTTTTTATAGCAAAACCCTAAACTTGATGCCCACGGTGAAGGATCACATCCGTTCATTCTTCTTTTCTTCTTCTCTCTTGATCAAACGGTGGAGAAAAGTCTTGAGTCTCGGATTGCCAGCGTGGATTGAGTGATTGGTGGATTTGTGCCACGTCAGGATGAGAGGACCACATGGTGTTTGATCCCTGAAAACTTGGGGTTTTAATTTGTAAACGTGTGAATCACACATTTTTGGTGAAACCCCCAATTTTTATGGGGTATTTTTGATGTGGTGATTTTAGGGTTTGTGTAAAAAAAGGGAAAATGGGAGGAGAAAGGTGCGTCTGGTTTTTGGGGAAGGAGAGAGTAAATGGTGATTTTATTATTTTTTTATTTTCTTGTTGTTATCGTAGATATTTGTGAGTAAATATTGAAATGTTTGGGGTGGGATTGTGTGAGGGTGAGTGCAGGGTAAAGGGGTGAAATGGGGGTGGAGTAATCGGATGTGGGGGAGGTATACGGTAAGGGGGAGTAAAATGAATGTGAATTGGGGAGTCGGTTGAGTGGTCAATGTGAGTTGAATTGTAGATTTGACCAAAACGTGAATATGTAATCCTCCGTCCCATATTTTGTTTAGATTTATGGGCTTGAGGCCTAATTATCAAACAAATCATCCGTCCCATATAGTCTTGGCCCAAATTTATATACTTTTCATCCGTTTGATAAATAAAGAGAAATGGATATTGGGCTTTTTAGGCCCAATTTCCAAGTGTGGGACCCACTTGGCCAAATATCTTCTAAAAAATTAAATCCGCTTAAAACTCGAATGTAAACTCGGCTTCTTTGATCATTTCTTCAAACTCGTGTCGGTTTAACCGGTTTTTGTGATCGTCGGCACACTTTTGGTCTTTTGACTATGTCTTCGTCTCTTTATGGACTTTTCTTCAACATTTGATCGTGAAATCCCGTGTTTTCTCTTCTTTTGATCATTTGTACCTATTATAACACAGAAACACAAAACCACGCGTAATTCCGACTTTAACGATATAAAACACATGATTAGGTCTCGTTTTTCCTTGATTTTAGTGGCAAAAGGATAAGTGTTTACACACTTATTAAATCCCCTACACTTGACCATTGCAATGACCCCATGCAATGCATTATTTTAAAGCATAAAGTACATTTTCCTCATAATTAATCCATCTCGGCCTTTATTACTACTACTACTACGACAAAAAGATAAAACTTAAGAAAGAGACAAATAGTTATAATCATTTATTATCTTGGAAATTATTAGATGGAAGAAACTTGTAAAGAAATCTAAGACTTAGATTAGGGCTTTGTTGTCATGAATATTAATAACCCTCAAGTTTCACGTTTCCCATACCAAGCTTAAAAACGAGATCATTGTTTACTATAAGTTAGCACAACTAACACTTACTCATGTGGTTTAGTTAATCACTTAGACCCCCTTTTTCCTACGGTGTATCTCTTGTATTTTATTTTTGTCTTGAATGATCACGAGGATGCATTTTTGACTTATTTCGATAATTTATTAAGGCCGAAAATAAAGTGGGACGATTTAATCAATAGTTAGCTAAAGGACAAAATCTTTTAAAACTGCTTCTCGAAACCTCAAGAAGTTCATATCTTGGCATAACTCGTTTCACGATTTGAGACCTTTCTCGGACCGATATTTGGCTTGAACTTCAAACTTCAAATCTTGAGAGACGATCTTGAAATTATGGTCTTCTCTTCATTTTGGTATACATCTTCATAAGGAGTGAAAGATGCTTCAAACGTTGACCACGACTTCTTCATTTATCCTCTTCTTTATTTAGGATTTTGATATACAACGATCCGCCTCCTTTTCGGACTTGGATCTATTTATCCTCATACCTTGTTAGGGTCTTTTTGGATAGACTTCTCCATGATCTTTAGGGGAGTAATTGCTTCTCGTCGTGTGTCTTGATCCTTCATGTTGATTTGGATTAATGATCTTCACATCATCTTAGGATCTTTAGCAAAAAGTGAATCCTCATGCCTTGTGAGGGCCTTTTTGGACTCGGGTATCCTCATGCCTTGTTAGGGCCTTTTTGGATAAGCCAATCTTCGCGTCCCGTTTCAATAAGTTATGCCTTGGCTATGAACTCTAATTAATACCGAGCAACTTTTAAACGATCTTGTGCTAGAAGCTAAGTAACCTTTTAAATCGTACAACCTTATTTATTGCAAATATATTTATTAACAAGTGATGGGAGAAAAAGCTCATAACTAACTCACATAAGTTAATGAAAGAATACCGAACTTATAATTAACTCTATCATTTCTCGTTCTCCACAATTTAAAATCTCAAAGAATGAGACTCGTGGATGCTTAGCCTAATAAACCAATTAAGGTCCATATGGTTAAGGATACTAGCTAGAGTAAACTTGGATAAGTAAACTCGGGTTGAGTCAAAATATTCACGACGGGGCTAATATATCAAAAGATATCTAAACTTGTTAAAACCATTTTATTTATTTATTTTATTTTTGACTTTATTCTTGAAATGGAAATTATTACGATGCAATAATAAAAGGAAAGAAAATAAATAAAAATACTACTAGGCCAAAATAGATCAAAAATTTGAAAAACGTTGAAAAATTTTAAAATTTTCTGGTAAAATGGGGTCAAATTCATGGAAAAGGCCACTAAAATTCGATAGAAGGCCCCCCTACACTTAACATAAACATTGTCCTCAATGTTTAAGCATGTGGGAGAATAAAATCCCCTACACTTAGGACATTGAGTACGTTGTTTAAAATCGAGCTAAGGAAAGTACAACTAAAGTGATTTCATTTATTCGTTTTATTTATATACAAGATAGAATCACAATAGCAAAAACTTATCGAAGGAACCGGGTACACGGGTAACACGGGAACACGGGTCTCGTCAAAAATACCAAAAGTGGATCATTCAAGCACATGTCCCTGCACACAACATCACAACACAAACAACCTACTTGGCTCCCCCTACACTTATTGGCGAAAATGGGTGAAAAAAAAGGTAAAAATCTAACCTAGTTAAACGATGCTTGATTTTTAATCACGAGTCTCTAGCTCGACTCGAATTCCCGAATGTCATCATTCAAATGGGAAAATCATGGAACAACCGAGATTTCCAAGGGGAGGAAAATCTCTCCATGATAAAGGTGAAACAAAGTCATATAAGGCATACCCCATGAAAATCCACCCGGGTCAAACACATAATTTCCATCACAAAAGGAAATAAACCCCGAGGTGGTACGCAAGTCATAGAAAAGTGGGGTATCCTTAGGCAAAAGTCTCTTACTAGGGAAGGTAAGGTGGTATGGCAATGAAAGCACAAAAGTCTCTATTCCCGGATCAAACACCGATTCCTTAGCGGGAAAATAGCAAGAGGTAGTGACATTTAAGCTCAAAACATCATCAAAATCCATAGTGGGAAAGTCATCCTCTTCCAAACTTGATGTGAAAACATAAGTATCGTCGGAGTCATAGGAAAACTCTTCCTCATGAGGAAAATAGGTATTTAGAAAGATATCTAAATCCTCCTCAAATGGAATAACCTCTAAAGTAGGTAAGATCTCTAAGAGTGGGGGATCCTCCGCAATAGTCATGACCTCTAAAATTGGAGTATAGAAGTCAAAAGGAGTCTCCATGTAAGAATCACTCATAGAGATATGAGGTGCATTAAGATCATGGGGTGGGTCATCAAAATTAATGAGAGCACTTAAAGAAGTGTCATCATCATAGGTATCAAAGATTGGTTGATCATAAATGGGTGGGTCAAAAGTCGAGTCGTCTAAGCCGAAGATAGTGTGATTACTTGAAGAAGTGTCATCACTATCGGTGTCATAAATAGGAGTTTCAAGAAATTGAGGCTCTAAGGGAAGGGATGAGTTTATCACAAAATCTTTTTGATTAGACTTTTCAATTCCAAAAGGATTAATAAAAATCTCATCGTTATCATAATTAAGAACATCAATCATATTGACCGACTCTTTTCCATTTGATTTTGTTGTGATTTTTCCCATTTTAAAAACTTGTTCATCCCTAACCCTAAGAATTAACTCCCCTTCGGCTACATCGACTAAGGCTCTTCCGGACCTTAAGAATGGTCTACCAAGTATTAACGGAATACGAGGATCCATCTCATAGTCGACGATGACAAAGTCTACGGGAAAGGTGAATGTACCAACTCGAACAAAAACATCTTCGGCAATACCAACGGGGTATGCGAGAGTTCGATTAGCTAATTCTAAAGTCATACGAGTCGGTACAAGGTCGGGTAATGACAATTGTTTCCAAACCGAAAGTGGCATAAGATTGATGTTAGCGCCGAGATCCGCTAAAGCCATGCAATCATCGATTTGAGGAAACGAGCAAGGTAACACGAATCGTCCGGGATCTCCTAGCTTTTCGGGAAGCTCTTTGAGAAGAACCGCGGAACAATTCTCATTTAAACGGGTGTTAACGAGCTCAACCATTTTTTCCTTATTATTAAGCAAATCTTTAAACATTTTGACAAATTTTGGCATTTGAGCAAGTGCTTCAATAAGGCTTACGTTAACATTCACATTGGAAATCATTTTCAAAAAGTTAGAGACATGAATGTCATCTTTGTTGAGTACTTTAGTCTTGACTAACCTAGATGGATAAGGAATATTAGGCTTAGGTTAAGAAGGAGAAGGACTCGCTTCTTGAACAACCGTAGGAATAGGCTCTTTCGGCAATGGAGGACTAGCACTAGGAGTGGTAGTGGGCGGAATCACCGAAGGGGGAGTAGGATTACTCATTATGATCTCCGAGCCTTGTCTCTCCTTTTCGGGCAAAGAGATGGAAGGTCCCACTAAAGTGGCTCCACTTCGAGTATTGATAGCACTCACATTAGCACGAGGGTTAATCTCGGTATTGGATGGTAAGGCACCTTGGGGTCTAAGGGTTTGCAACATAGTCAAAAATCTCTTATCGTTGGACTCTTGCATTTGTCTAGTAGATGCTTGCATAGCTTGCATGATTTTCTCATGTTCGGTCAATTTTTGTAGAACCAAGTCCATTTGAGGGTTTTGCATATTCATTAGATTGAACCCTTGATTATTAACCCCTTGATTAGGAAAACTTGGATTTTGATATTGATTTTGAAAATCGTTGTTATTGTAAAAACCTTGATTATTTTGAAACCCTTGATTTTGACCATTAAAAATCCCTTGATTTGCATTCCCTTGAAAATTACCCATTTGAGGACCTTGGTTCCTATTTTGGTATTGGGTATTTTTGGCGGGTGGGGGTGGTCTTTGAGGTGCTACAAAACCCGGGGGAGCCAAATAATTAGTACTCTTGTAAGACAAATGGTTAACATCAACATTAGGTTTAAATTGAACCCTCTCATTAGTATTAAAAACACAAACTTGTTGTTGTTGATTATAAACCTTGTCACAATTGAAATATGAATGTGGTCCACCACAAGTCTCACACGTTTCACTATTATCTTTCACGGCAAGCACATGAGTGGTGAGGGCGTCGGTTCTTAAAGCGAGTTTTTCAACAAGTGAAGTAAGTTTATTAATTTGATCATTCACCTCATTATTACTCGTACTAGCACTTGCCATATTAGCCCTAACACTTTTGGTTTGCACTTTTGCCTTGTTCTCAATAATGGCCCAAGCCTCGTTCATGGTTTTCACAAGAATATTGCCCCCCGCGGCACTATTAAGTGAGTCTTGGTCATTTAGAGTTAAACCATTGTAAAACGTATTTATTTGATGTACTTTAGTGAAACCGTGTTGTGGGAATTTTCTCAAAAGCTCTTTAAATCGATCCCAAGACTCACTAAAAGTTTCCCCATATTTTTGCTCAAAATTGATTATTTCATTTCTTAAAGCGGTGGTCCGTGATGGTGGGAAAAAGTAATTAATGAACTTGGTCTCTAAGTCGATCCATGTGGTAATACTTTGGGGTGGTTCCTTATCAAGCCAAATCCGGGCTTGTCCCTCGAGGGAAAAAGGAAAAAGTTGGAGGCGAACGGCCTCTTGTGGCACCCCATTGTATTTGACGGTATTAGCTAATTGGATGAAACGTTTGATATGAGCGTGTGGGTCATCATTAGTACGGCCTAAAAATGGTGTAGCGGAAACCATTTGAATAAAATCCGGTTTAAGTTCAAAATGATTAGCTCCAATGGTCGGCACCACAATCGCGTCATCATTTCCTTCAACGTGAGATTGAAGAATCTCAATCATTGGTCGATTATCCGTTGCCATCGTTATGTCGAAAGCTCGATTCTCGGGATCGGCTTGAATGACGGTCTTTTTGTTTTTCTTCTTCTTCTTTTTGGAAGAATTAGAAGTATTTGGTACACCACTCGGTATGTATGTAAGCGCGCGAGTGCGCATACAATTAAAACTTTGGAATGAGGTAGGTGACCTCGGTCGACTTTGAGAGGAAAAGGATTTTCCCTCTCGAGGAGCAATAGTAAAAAGCTACAAAAATATATACTTAAGTACTACTTGAGTCGGCAAACCAATAATCGGTCGTCCCTCTCAATATACGCCCAAGCAAGCGGGGAAACGAGGTGGCACAAAGCACTTAAAAACCTTTTTCCTTAGACGGCCTTTTATAGCGCGTCGCCTTATACCCACCTTATAGTTTGTATATTTTGAGTTCAAACGTCTTACTAGTATTTATCTATTTTGCCTTTTTATTTCGTTTAAGATTCGACTACAATAGTTAGGTGATGAAATCCCAACTAAGGCTTATTTGAAAAGTAGGTAAATTATTGTGCTACGTAATATATTATAGTAAAAGAAAAATCTTTTTGTATTTTTTTAGAAAAATATATATTCACAAGAAAAATCGAAAGAAATCGAACTAAAAATTAACACTAATACGTAATATTTTTTGTGTAATACTTTTAGGAAAAAGTATTACTTTTGATTTTTTTTTTTACTTTTTTTGTTGCAATTCTTAGGAAAGAAATTGCTTTTTTGATTTTTTAATTTTTTTGTAATTTTATGTTTTTGATTTTTTTGTATTTTTGATTTTTTTTTTGTGCAAGAAATGTAATGTTCAAAGGATGAACGGATCCCAAAATCCAAACGTCTTCACGAAAAAATCGTCAATCGTACGAGCGAAGCGGCAGCGGCGCCAATTTGAAACTAAGATTTTGCAATCCTATTTTTAAGCAATGAATGTTCGTTTTTCCTCGACTCGACTCGAATTGATTTCCGGTTTAACGTAAAATTATATTTGTTTTTGGTGACAAATATTTTTGGATTTTTTAAACTAAAAGACTAATTAAAAATTAATCTAAAAAAAAACTTAAGCATTAAACTTAATCTAATTTAAAAATCTAATTAAAACTAATTTTAATAAACAAACTATTTTAAAATAAATCTAATTTGAAATGAATCTAATTTAAATCTAATTAAACTATTTTGAAAACTTAATGTAAAAACTTAATGTAAAAACTTAATTTTATAAAAAAAACTAGATTAATTTAACTATTTCTAAAATAATGTAAATAAAAACTATTTTTAAATAAACAAAATTAAAATGAAAAGTATTTTTAAATTATAAAAGTAACTAAAATATTTTTTTGTCTTTTTGAAATTTTATAAAAACGGAATTTAAATACAACTTTTTAATAAAACTAACTTTAGTTAAACTAATTTTAATTAAATAAACACTGCCACCCCTAAAATTATGCTATATTACTGAACTGAGCGAGAATATAAACAAATGAGAGTCCGGCAGAGTTGGTTGGGGCGCTGGGCAATCAAACGTGAGGTCACTGGTTCGAATCCAACCAGTGACAGAATTACTGATATATTTTTTTTTGGACCTTTTTGGAATTTTAATTTCTTGAATACTCAGACCCAATGTCTGAGATTTATACAGAAACAGAAACTAAGAAAAATAAAATATCAAATAAGCTACAATGGCTAGTGAACTGATCAGATAAAACAGATAAGCAAAATAATAGACTAAAATAAGCAAAAACTGAAATAGCAGTACCCAATTAAGCTATAAAAGGAAAAATAAATTATCAAGCAGATTCAATTTTCCAGCTCATAACAATAAGCAATTTTACCCAAAAGCTGAATCAAATAAGCTGGAACCCAATAAGCTACTAAAAAAACAAGTAAACAATCCTACACAAAACTAAGCAATAATCAACTGAGATAATCTGCAAATCTAACAAAACTACACAATTCAAACAAAACTAAATAGAACTAAGCAAATAAAAAAAAAGCTACTAAAAATAAACTTAAACAAATAAACCACGCAGAATCGAACTACTGAAAATTATAAAGCTGATTAATCTAAAAAAAACTCAAACAATACTTAAGCAAATAAAACATAAAAATTAAATCAAACAAAAATTAAAAGGGAATAAAAACCTTGAGTCGAGTCCTTTGGGGAGGAGGATGGCGCTGAGCCACCTATTGACCCGAAGCAATACAATCAACACCACCTTAGAATCACCCCGAATTCATCAACACAATCCTTGAATCAAAGTACCAATCGAGAATAATCTTCACGAACAAACACTCTTCCCGAACCAAATGGAACACGAACAATAGCTTTATATACTTCCCAGTGGGGAAATATTTTCTACACTTTCTTCTTTATTTTTTATTTTTTTTATATTTCTATTAAACCGAATAATAATAATCAGTAACAAAACAGGAATTTAAGATCGAAATAAATCTTGCAAGAAATTTAAATGAGACTGAATTTAATTTAAATAAACTTTTCCATTAATTAAAATTAAGAGTACAATACTAAAAAAAAATTACAAGATTAAACTAATCTAATTTTTCTGAAAAATAAAAATTAAAGAAAAAGCTAATGAATAAATTACAATGAGATGGGGTTTTTATAGCAAAACCCTAAACTTGATGCCCACGGTGAAGGATCACATCTGTTCATTCTTCTTTTCTTCTTCTCTCTTGATCAAACGGTGGAGAAAAGTCTTGAGTCTCGGATTGCCAGCGTGGATTGAGTGATTGGTGGATTTGTGGCACGTCAAGATGAGAGGACCACATGGTGTTTGATCCCTGAAAACATGGGGTTTTAATTTGTAAACGTGTGAATCACACGTTTTTGGTGAAACCCCCAATTTTTATGGGGTATTTTTGATGTGGTGATTTTAGGGTTTGTGTAAAAAAAGGGAAAATGGGAGGAGAAAGGTGCGTCTAGTTTTTGGGGAAGGAGAGAGTTAATGGTGATTTTATTATTTTTTTTATTTTCTTGTTGTTATCGTAGATATTTGTGAGTATTGAAATGTTTGGGGTGGGATTGTGTGTGGGTGAGTGCAGGGTAAAGGGGTGAAATGGGGGTGGAGTAATCGGATGTGGGGGAGGTATACGGTAAGGGGGAGTAAAGTGAATGTGAATTGGGGAGTCGGTTGAGTGGTCAATGTGAGTTGAATTGTAGCTTTGACCAAAACGTGAATATGTAATCCTCCGTCCCATATTTTGTTTAGATTTATGGGCTTGAGGCCCAATTATCAAACAAATCATCCGTCCCATATAGTCTTGGCCCAAATTTATATACTTTTCATCCGTTTGATAAATAAAGAGAAATGGATATTGGGCTTTTTAGGCCCAATTTCCAAGTGTGGGACCCACTTGGCCAAATATCTTCTAAAAAATTAAATCCGCTTAAAACTCGAACGTAAACTCGGCTTCTTTGATCATTTCTTCAAACTCGTGTCGGTTTAACCGGTTTTTGTGATCGTCGGCACACTTTTGGTCTTTTCACTATGTCTTCGTCTCTTTATGGACTTTTCTTCAACATTAGATCGTGAAATCCCGTGTTTTATCTTCTTTTGATCATTTGTACCTATTATAACACAGAAACACAAAACCACACGTAATTCCGACTTTAACGATATAAAACACATGATTAGGTCTCGTTTTTCCTTGATTTTAGTGGCAAAAGGATAAGTGTTTACACACTTATTAAACGTGAATAGTGTCATAAACGTGAGTGTGAAAGCAAGTCGTAAAATTTGAACAAGGACGTGAACATAAATAAGGAGCACAAATGTGAACCTTCGTCTGGCCCGATCACTGAGGGATTACCAAGTGATCCTTGCGGATGTAAGGATTCTGCAGACTTGGTCAAACTGTTGACAATAACTCAGATAGCATCATGCTTCTTCTGAGTTTACGTTAATCTGGTAACTAAAATCCATGGAGATCTTGTCCCATTTCTGTTATCAATTTCTGCTGGTGGAGAAACATCTTAGTCTGTTGTTATTCTATCTTAACCTGCTGGTATGACAGGCACTTATATATGAACGTAAATGTATCTTGCTACGTAGAAATTTGATACATAGGAGTTTGTGAAACTCTGAGTCTCTAGAATTAGACTTTTCTTAGCGTAGGATTTTCTTGGAACACCTAATGTAGTGTAGGGTTCTCACATTTATGCATAAGCTGATTCATGGTAAGATTAACCTTGAGAATCCATGTGATTCAGCGTGTCACTGAAATCAACCAGAATTTATATTGAAAAATTTCAGGGTGAAATTTCTCTTGTCGTAGAACTTGCAACATAGTGCACATGTGGTCTTCCTGCTCTTCTCTAAACTTAGAGAAAACCAGGTTGTCCTCGATGAAAACACTGATGAATTTGTTTATGAGTTCATGGAACTCAATTTATTAAGTCCATAATGTTGCTGGAGCATTTATGAGACTAATACTAAATTACGAATCTAGCATGACCGTGTCGTGTACGAATAGCTGTCATGGAAATGTTTTGCTCTTTCACTCGTCATTGTTGGCATCATGTTCATGAGTCCGATCTTGGAACAGTGATTAACACACTAACGTCGATTGGACATGTTGCCAATACGTGGAGGAGAATAACGGTTATGAATGGTGATTTGTTTAAATCGACGGTAGTCGACACATAATCTCATGTTACCGTCCTTCTCCTTGAAGGTTCTTCTGGAATGTATGGGAAGGTTTTGGTATAATCGGCCGGTTATGCGTAAAAGGAACTTCGGTGGTCGTGTCTACTGACAGCTAGAAAATTTTAGCAATCATGCCTAACAAAGCACGTGCTTGGAAAGCATAGATAAATTGTACAAAATTTTCCTGATGGAAAACCATGCTGAATGTATTCAGGAGCCTGAACATTACTATACAAAATCATGAATCGTAGTAGGGTGTGCTGCTCGTAGTCCATAATTAGGATTAAATTCAACTCGCATCTGTCTGAGGTAATGCGTTAGCCGCTTGGATCTCATCATTAGGCTGAAGGAAAACCTTCGTATACATAGGGGATACGAGTGGCGTCCTTTATGGTCATGAATATATGAAATATAGGTGCAAGAAAGGAAAGTATCATCGGACAATCGTGACAGATCTCACTGATATGCCGGTGCTGGTACTGAAATTCTTGTGGCCTGATTAATACATGGCACCACAAAATGGATATACCCTTTGGAGGGTACGCTGAATTTCTTAGGGATGTTCTAGAATTGTATGTGAGTCATTTGTCTTGACTCGTGTCTTGGGAGGTATAAGCATGACACGTGTCTTGAATGGTGTCTTGACATGTGTCTCGAGATGTGAAACAAATAGAACTATAAATATTAGGTTATTATGCCAGAATTGGCGGATCGGTTGGACTACTGATCCTCTGTATTTTCGATCACGTCCGTGGCTGGAGCTTCGGTTACGATTGCTAGGATAGTTGCTGTCATACTAGTGGTTACTATCGTCTTGTCTGTCCGTTCCATGACGGTCATTCTCGTGACTGTGATTCATGTAATTCAGCTGAGTGGCCGGCTGGTACCGGTTCGCACTCATATGACTGAAACAAGAACTGAATGATGTGTGACATGTAACTAAGAATTAGGGACAATGATTGATGGGAATCGTCTGGTGGTGAAGCATCTTCTCATCCGATCGCTTTGATCTAACGCCTTTGTCTTTGTCTTATAAGATCTCCAGGTTGTGAACAACATCAGCATCTCGTAGCGTCTCAAAAATCCGTAGCATAAACCCTTAGTAACATCTCCAAGCTATGAGCGGCATCAGCAATTTGTAGAGTATCAGCAAGTGGAATACGCACATGGGATACGGTACATGAAGTACACATGGAATGCACATGAAATGATCGGTATGGGGTTGATCATATGACATGATTTTAAAGGAAAATAATTAGTTAAACGGTTAGAAAGACCATCATGATAACCTGGAAATGCCAGTATATACCTCATTCTGGTTGCATAGAGAAACGCTAACGTGTGGTTAAACGAATTTCAACGATGATTTTCCAGAAAGCATGATTAATGAAAACCAACCATGACTATCATGAAAGTAGGATTTAAATGAATTCCAACAGTGTCTTGCATGAAAGCATAAACAACAAAAGAGACGTAAGACATAATCACGTGAAGACGAAATCATCATGAAGAAACATGAAAACAACTTAAAATGAAGGAGTATATAACATAATCAGCATGAAAATGAAGTTAACCATGATAGTATGAAAACATACTTGACATAAAGACATAGTAACTTATGAGGGGACATAAAAAAAATTATGCCGATAAATCATGAGAAAATGCTTATGCATGGAAAAAAGTGCGTGAATGCATGATGTAGTTTATGAAAACCTTTATTTGAGCGAGGGTGAACGCCTGTAGGTCGGTTCACCAAAACAAAGACATAGCAAAGTGGATGCCAATGGGTCGGTCCAAAGTTAACAGTTTCGATAAAAGCACATGCGACTAAATAGGGCCAGTCCTGTACCAACCATTACTTAGTCATAATTCCTGCTACAATGATACATGGAATAAATGAATGTAACTCAGTTGTCAAAACTTAACAAAAAAAATTTTATGTAACTAATTGTGAACTACTGGGTTCAGTTCACATTAGCCACAATTCACAAGGAACATCGTGCATGAAACAATGACACGTAACTAAGAATGGATGACGGTTGTTCAGTCCATATTTGTAAAAGCCATACTGATGAAACATCATGGTTAAAACAACAAGGTGCTGAAAACATCATGGTTAAAACAACAAGGTGCTGAAAACATAAATACATGCAATAACAAGCATTGGCTTAGGAAGCTCCTGATGACTACCCACTAGTCACAGGTCAAGTTTTAGAGCCTACAGGTCGAAGCCTTGTCTCTGATACCATAATTGTAACACCCCACTTTGATAAGTGGACCGTTGCGCGTAATTATGGCGTGTCATCAAAGCATGCAAGGTAATATGTAGTAAAACATACATGACCATAGGGAAAACCGGAATCAAACATCGGTTCCTAAACATAAGCCCAAAACATAAATAAAGTAAATGAACTAGGAAAGACTAGACAAGCATAAGTATATGGCAAAAAAGAGAAGAAGTCTATGGAAGCTTCCATCCCATGCACTTCCTCCAAATGCTCGAGTCCGTCCTTAGGTACCTGCCGTTTGGGACATGGAAAGGAAAGTAACGACTGAGCATAACGCTCAGTGCACGGATATATGACCTAGTATGAATGGTTGAAACATAAATAGGACTAATAGCATCGGAAATGTATAAGTCCTGGAAAACCTAGTTGTCTGTCATGTTAACTGGTTTTATTTCTGAAAACATAGCTTATGTTACTTATGAAATCTGTATTAGTTAATGTACCAAAAGCCAATATAGGTCATGAGGTCAACAACGTGCAAGAATACTTGGAGGGGAGACCACATCATGCAATTAGAGGGGTTGCCTTTAATTAACTTGTAAGTGGGTAGGAGAGATCAGCTCCTTGTGAAGGATGCAAGGCACACACCACATTTACCATGAAATCCTGACTAAAACATGTAACTAGGATGCACCCATACACCCCACATGATAATATAATAAATGGCCAAAAGCTGAAAGGGACACCACGAGCTATCACTCCGCCGTGGTGAGGTCATAACACTGGTGCCTCTAGTGTTATGGTTATGGTACCTCCATAACTAGGTGAAACTGGTCATGCATGTATATGGCTTAGGCATTTAATTAAACATAAGCAAATCAAAACATATAAAACATATACTGGGAAAATAGTTGGCTACATACGGGGAAATCCTAATAAGGAAAGAATGTCCATACTGAAAGGACGGAGAATCCGTACCTTATGTCCAATGAACAAAGAAGACGAACGGAAGGAAGTCCTACTTCGATCTCACTTATGCTACATAAATAGTATATGTGTATAAGTATTCTGATTACTGATTAAATAACTGTTTTAATATCGTGTCTTAGCTAGATTTATATGTTCATGCCTTGTTTTACTGATTTTAATGTTATGTTGTGTTTATTATGTATTCTGTATGTTCTGATTAAGTATTAATTGTATTTCTTGTATTATTATACTTGTTGTGTAATAATAAGTAACTTCCTAAAGATAGCAGGTTTCCTAAAATAGAAAGTTTCCAAAAATAGAAAGTTTACAAAATAGATTTAATTATTAAAATAGACAAGTTTCTAAAAATAGAACGTTTCCAAAAATAGTAAGTTTCCTGAAATAGAAAGTTTCCATATTTAGAAATAAGATGGATTAATAAGCTAGTAATATAATGCTTAGGTTTTACTGATTAAATGTACTAAGTCATGAGATTAAAAGCATAGTTTATTAATTATAACATGTTAATTAAATAAACTATAGGTTATATGATTTAATTAAATATAAGCATGATTTAATTAAATTAAAGTGTGTAAAACACTTAGGTTAAACATGTATTAACATCTATATTAATGTAACCTAAGTCATGATTATTAATTAATTATATGTCATGTTTCATAATTAATTAATACTATAGTGTAAAATAAATAATTAAATACTTAGGTTAAAAACATGTATTATTTATAATAATAATTAACCTAAGTTCATGTTTTAATTAAATTAATTATATACCATGCCAAATTCATTTAATTAACTTGTAAAATTATATACTTGTAAAATTAATTAAACCTGTAAAAATAATCATGAACCGAACCCGTGTATTATTCTTTTAAAAATGACGTGAACCGGACCCGGAACCCCATGAACCGGACCGAACTAATTTAATGATTATGGTATCATTAAGGTTTAAAATACATAACCTAACTTGACAAGGTTACTTCAATATTAATTATATTAAATAAAAATAATATTGCATGATTAATTTAATACCTTAATTAAATTAATTAAATTAGCATGAAAGAATGATAAAACAAACACCCTTTTAAAAATCCTAAAACTGTCTTCCAAATGCCCTGACCAAAACCAACAGCGAAACACCCCCTGTGTTGCTGCTGACTGTGCAACAGCCACTGGCGGTAGCCAGTTTCCCCCTGCTGCGTCTAAAATTCCCACCGAGAGCATAAAGCTCTCGGTTCCCACTGTTTTAACAAAACAGCCACCGGCTATTGCCGGTGGTGCTGTTGTTGCTGCCGAGACCCACGAACAAACCACAAGGCCACCCCGACGCGATTCGGGGTCCTTGTTTCTTGTTGCCCAACCAAACACAACCACGCCGAGACCCCTTGGTCTCGGCTGTTGGTGCTATTTGAACCAAGCCGAGAGCTTTAAGCTCTCAGTTCGTGTGTTTCGGCCGAACAAAACCCCACCAAAACCCGTGTTTCATTACTTGTTTTTCTTGATTAAAATCCAACATGTGTTTTTATGATTTAATTATCAATGTCATAAAAAAACAAGGACATAAATTAATGATGAAGGTTTTGATATTTTACCGAATACGTGATAAAAGGAATAAAGAACACGAACCCGATCTACCCGAATATCAATCATCATATCAAACCAACACCACTCTTGGTGTTCCTGTAGCTGGCGGCAAAAGGAGAGGCAATGAGGAGGCTAGGGTTTTTATTTTTATAAAAATTCTGTAAATGAAAGTCTGTGTTTTTCCTTTTGTTAATTTGGTAAATAAATCAAGTTGGGCTGGGCCCTCTTCCTTCTTGACCGTGGCTTATAAGAGCCCATAAGGAAAACCCGAGCATTGCTCATGTTTAATAAATCACGTGTTCACACATTAGTATTTTCGTGTTATATCCTAATTAATTGTTCGTGTTATAAATAAATACTTGTACATAAACGATGTTAATCGTATTATAATAATTACCTACGTAATTACGTGTTTGTGATTTAACGTTCATGATTTCATGTTCGTGATTATAATTACTATGGTTTATAATTATCGTTCATTAATACGTATATACTCATTATCGTGTAATATCACGTACGTAGTTCTTGTAATTAATATTCGTGAACGTATTCATGTTATAAAAGGAAAGTTTTTATCTTGTACGTACGATTATTAGTATACTGTTCATGGTAAAAGCATGCGGGTTTTACATAGGTGTTCTATACTCAATAAAATTCTCATCAGGAATCTTAAAATCCTTACTTAACACTAAGCATTCAATATCAGTAAAAAGAAATTTATTTGTGTTGTCACAAACTTGTGACACACTAAACAAGTTGTAGTCAAGTTCTTTTACCAGGAAGACTTCATCAAACCTTAGGTTGTTGGTTATGAGAGTACCTTTTCTAGAGATGGTACCAAAACCTCCTCCAAAATACACTTTATCACTATTCTTGATAGGGATGAAATTGGTAACATAGTCTTCCTTCCCTGTCATGTGGCTTGAGCATCCACTGTCCCAATATCCTTTATCATTGACCTACTTGTGAATACCCTACACATGAAGAAAACAAATTAGTTTTCTTTGGGAACCCAAGCCTTTGTAGACTTGGATTCATCTGGTTTTTCAACAAGAATTGACTTATTCCTTGTAACAACCCACTATTCATCCCTTTGTGGCCTAAACACCTAAATTACCCCAATAGGTTTAGTGATGACCTTTGCAAGAAAACTAAATCTATTACAAGTCATAGAAATTCTATCAGAATTAGGGTTTTGGTCTTGTTTAGGTCTCCATGTCAAAATGGATGAAGCTTTAGACCCTGGTCCCTTAGGTTTTAAATACTTATTACTTGGTTCAACATGAGATCTAACAAAAGCCAGTTGTGGCATTTTCATACCAAAACAAGATCTGTCAGCGGCTGATTTTAACTTGTCAGCAACGAATTTGTTCCTATCAGCGTCCAAATTAGGGTTTGCTACAGGAACCCATTGTCTGTTAGACCAAGTGTTGGTCTTTTAAAAGGGTCTTTATCCATGAGTGTTAGTCCCTCTAGAAAAGAAAGCAGCTGGTCTAGTGGCCTGGGGACTAGATTGGACAAAGGGTCTAGGTTTGACCATGGTTGACCTTTTTTCAGCGATGAATTTAGAGCCGTTGACACATTTATAAGCCAAGTGACAAAAACTCCCACATGTGTAACACGCCTTTCTAGACATAACCTTAGGTGTAGATTGAAAGAACCCTGTCCCATTAACACTGCTTGACTTTGAGGTGATCTAGGTTTCCTATACATTTGAGCATATTTAACACTAGATTTGGTCTTAGTTGTAGAGCCAAGGTCAATAGGTCTTCCAGTGGTAGGACTAGTGATGGATATTGGTTTAGCTTTAGTTTCTTCATCACTAAGAAGCCCCCTTAACAAACAACAAAGGGTTTGCTTTCTTCCACTGTTCAAGGTCAGTCACTTTCTGCTTATACTCTTCAACTGGGGAAAACACTCAAGGTGGAAAAATAAATTCTATTTCTTGGAATTCTGGAATACCAGTACAAGAGAGATCCTTTTTCAGGACACCATAGAAGTCCCCAGCAAGTGGTGGAATAGTAGCATACTCATTCATCCCAATTCAAGACATGTACCTAGGGTTTCTTTGTTCACTCACACATTTTTCTAGGGTTTGGTTGGCTTTATCAAATTTTCAATTTTAAGCCCTACATTCTCTTTATCTTTAATGGCTTCACTTAAAGGAAGTTGTAGGTCAACTCTACATTTCATTAAAGACTCTATAGCTTCATTACTGACTCTCAGATCTCTAATTAAAACACTAATTTGATCTTTTAGGTCAAATTCCATTTTCTTATATTCCTCTACCATTCCATCATATTGTGCAGTCCCCCTTTTATAGTTTGCAGGTCTAACTTCTACATCTAGAACATCTGATTTCAATACTAAAATTTTTTTGTTAAGTTTTTCAGTGTTTAACTTGCAATCTTTACTACAAAAGGCATCATCATATACCTCATTATCTGATGAAGAGGAGGAGTTGGCCATGAGATCAAAGTGAACGTTCTTTTACTCTTCCTTTTCATCCATCAAAGCTTGATTTTCTACCACATCATATGACATAAAGCTCTAGTCCCATCCAATGCCATCAATACCTTGCATGGCAACCATAGCCTTTGGCTCAGCATCCTTAATAGTAACCATCTGTCTTGACTTCTTTCCAGTATCATCACTTCGTGGAGATCTACACTCTCTCATGAAGTGTCCAATCCTATGACAATTATATCATTCAACATTGGATTTGTCAAATCCAGCTTTGTCTTTACCATTAAAAGTCATCTTTCTACCAAACCTCATGTTCCATCTATTGACCCTTATGCTTGCAAGTGCCATAATCCACTTGATATCCATATCTTCTAGATCAGCATCACTGATTTGCTCCAGATATTCATAGGTAACTAAGGAACCATCGGGCAATGCAGCAATGTATACACATACTGTATCCAAATCAATACCAGGAGGTTTAAGACATGGTGAGCCAACATTGTATGTGTCAGCGTTAAAATTTGAGCCGCTAACAAAAGTTGATCCACCGCTGAAATGTGTTGATCCAGTAACAGGATTTACATTCAATCCATTAACATATGAATCTTTGTCAATGGCTTGAGAGTCACTATATGAGAAGAAGGCCATGTTTCTAGATGTTGACTTCTTCCCATGTTCAAGTAAGGTCTCATTCTTCACAATCATTAGCTTATTGTAGATATCATCAAAAGTTGCACTCTTATGGGCATTAGTATCAACAATTGATCTGGCTTCAATTTTCCATGTATCACCAAGATCTCCAAGGAATGTAGCAATGATATCAGCATCTTCAAGTTCTGCTCCCATGAAAGCCAACTTGCTAGTGATGTCTTTAAGCCTACTTCTTACCTCACTTAGCTTCTCATTGAGATGAGCCTTAAACACAGCATATTCACTCAACAGTTGCTGCTTCCTTTCTTTGGCCGTATCATCATTACCACAATAGGTAACTTGAAGGGCTGCCCAAATATTTTTAGCAGATTCATAGCTTCTGTATTTTTGCTGGTTCTTTGGCCCCAAGGAAAATTTAAGAATGTTCAAGGTCTTCATATCATTCTTTCTCAAGGCTATCTCAGCCCCTGAGACAGCTCTTCCATCTTAAGGTCTTTCATTAAGAGCATCACCAATTTGTCCAGCTGTACTTCGTGCTAAAATAGCAGCTTGAATCTTAGTTGCTTTATCAAATTGATTGCCATATTCATTGACTTCCCAAAGAGCATAGTCATTGACTTGAAGATACTGTTCAAAACTGAACTTCCATTGTTCAAAGTTGTCAGGGTCGAGCATAGGGATTTTGAGGTTGTGATTTGATGAGGATGAAGATTCTGTGGTAGACATCTTGTTTGGTTTAGGGTTTCTGGTGATTTAGGTTTTTAGGGTTTACTTTTCTTTTAGATCAAAGTTTCTCAACAAGCTCTAATACCACTTGTTGATCCTAAACTTAGATCGATTAGCTTTGTGTTAAACGAGATTTAATCAAGATTAACACGTAGAGAAACTTTGTTTATTTAACAGTCAAAGTGTTATGCGAAATTAACACTTAGAACAAAGAACAATGCAAAACAATGTAACCTAAACTTTCACTTCGATTAATATTGAGAACTTGTGTACAAGGAAAGTGTGAAACTTGCAAAAACTTATTAAAACTGATATCAAACTAGGAACGCTACGACCTCCTTTTATAACACAAGGAGTCGTGTAAAAAGGTCTACCTATCAACTATTCTAGGTAAAGATAAACATAAGAAATACAATATTGAACATATCTTTACTCGAATTACAAAACGTGTAGACTAAGAATTCTATCAGTGGTTGAACTTCTTCTTGTCAACGCTCAAATATACTTTGTCAGTGCTCATCTGTAAAACCCGTAATTAAGAATTCAGAATGTTAAATACGTACGCTCAATTTTAGAAAAATATTATTAAATAATAATTATTCAGAAATAATTATTGAGCTCAGAAAACATTACGTATGTATTATGTATGTATGATATTTTACAGAAAAGAGTATTTTGTTTTCAGAAATTAAAACATGATTCACGAACACGTACACGCACATTAAATCGCGTCGCGAGAAAAATAAATAAAAGTGTATGTTTATAAGGGGGCTGCGTTTTAAAGAAAAAAAAAGAAAGTGGGCCTTGGAAGCCCAAACCAATTGTAAGAAGACAAAAAAAAACACGGGACTCAAACTCCTCCCATTTTAACATCAACGAACAAAAAAAAAAGAAGAGTCTCTAGGGTTTGTAGCCGCTAGGCATAACCAAAAATCAAGGGGTTTCGATTCGTCCTTCATCATTGATTCGTTCGTCATCCTTAATCATCACACGGTAATTACCCTCGTCTCTTTTCTTTTATTTGATCGGTCTCGGTTGACTTGAGATGTGTACAGCCGAGAGTCCTATAACTCTCGGTGATGGTTCCTAGCCCAGCCACGATCAACAAACAATCACAAATAGGGAGGTTTGGTTTTGGGGCTGGACACAAACCAAGACATCACAAGGTCTTGGTGATGCTTCTTTTTTTCCAGCTGCGAACAAACAAACCCACGCAGGGGGTTATATGATTAAAGGGGGTGTTGGTTTTGGTGTAGATGTAAAAAACCGAGGCCATAAGGTCTCGGTGGCCTTTTATCTGCCCAGCCGTGACCCACACAGGGGCGGCTTGGGGGCTGGTCCAGCGACCACAGCCAAAAAACCCCAACAGGGGTATTTATTTATGTAAGGGGGTGTTTGGCTGTATTAAACAGTGGGAACCAACATAAAATAGTGGGAAAAAGATAAGGAGCAATGGGTATTTTTTTAAAAAGAATATAATAAGTTAAGTCTGGAATTTGCGATAGTTTAGCGACAGTATTTCTGTCGCAGTTTGTCATGGCAGATTTAGGACAGTTTTAGTCACAGCTTTTAGTGACAAATTATTATGTCGCAGAATTTAATAGTTTTTGGATTGTTTTAGTGCGACCGAGAAGGGGTATCTCGGTAGGCTCGGGTTAGATTTAAAGAATTTATACGAAGGCTTATTTATACCTTGTTTTATCACCTTTATAAATAAATGTTTAAATTATTTAATTAGTAAATTGATTTTATTTTATTAAATTAAAAGGGAATAACTTATTAAATGATTTTTTTGGAAACATCCTAATTTAGGAAACTTTCTATTATTAACAGGTTACTAAATATAGAACTATTATAACGTCAGAGTAAGTGTTATACCGTAATTAATAATAGAACATGAATACGTTAATCAGAAATATTAGAACATTCAGACTTATCAGTTTATATATAAACAGTATTACAAGAATAAATAAATTAACTAAGTATAGTTTGAAAAATAAAATAAACGAATATCAGTTAACTTATTCGCGTCCTTTATTATTGTAGCTTTCGTGAAGCCTGAGTAGAGTTTGTTCAGTTTTCTTCAGTCAATTACTGGACAAGAGATACGGATTTTCCGTCCTTTCAGTAAGGAGTTCCTTTCTATGCATGATTAGGATTCCCCGTCTGCAACCAAATGTTTTCCCCAGTACATGTTATAAATTAACTGAAATTATTTTAATAACTAAGATATTGCCTGAGCCTTATATACAAGCATGACCAGTCAGTAGTACTAGTTACGGAGGTACCGTAACCATGACACTTGAGGCACCAGTGTCATGACTCACCTGCGGGAGAGTGATATCCCGCAGTGTTCCACTCAGTTCAGCTTGGCCATTTTATCAGTATTATTAGTGGGCGTATGGATGCATCCTAGGCTATCAGTTTACAGTTTACCAGCTGAATGTGGTGTGTGCTCTACATCCTTCACATTGGAGTTGATCCCTCCACCCAGCACATTATTTAGAGGTCACCCCTCTATAGCATGACGAGGTCACCCCTCCAGTTATTCATGCAACAGTTGTTACAGCACATGACCTATATAAGCTCTTGGCAATTAAAATACAGTAAATGCATGTTTTCAGATTTAAAAGATAACAGTTCAGTTTTATTATTTATAAATCAGACTTATCAGGTTTTCTACAGTTTTCATCATACGCCACATATCAGTCTTTCAGCTTCAGTAATTATTAATTATTTCACGTTTAGTATATTCCTATTATGCATTATATTCGTTCACTGAGCGTTATGCTCACCCGTAGTTCTTTCATGTTCTAACGGCATGTACCCCAGGACACTCTTAAGATACTGAGAGCATGTGCATTGGATGGAAGCCGTTGAGACTTCTTTACTTTATGCACTTCATTTTTATATTGCCATTGGACATTGTTCAGTCCTTTATTTCAGTATTTTACTTTTCATGTTTTGAGCTTATGTTGGATTACCGATGTTGATTCCGGTATTTCCGTTATGGTCAGTTAATGTTTTTAGAAATTTACCTTATGCTTTGATGACACGCCATAAATACACATAACGGTCCACTTATCCAAGTGGGGTGTTACAATTATGGTATCAGAGCGCAAGGTTCGATCTATAGGCTCTAAAACTTGACCTGTGACTAGTGGGTAGTCACCAGGAACTTCCCAGATTTTGGCGTTGTTATCTTTCATGTTTCTCATGCATTTATCAGTCAGTTTTCTTCAGTTATCAGTCGGTTTTCTTAAAGTTTTTGACTAAGTAAAAGGTTGATACAGAACTGGCCATATTTAGTCGCATGTGCTTTTAGCGAATTTTCATTTTAGTGAACTGACCATAGGCGTTCACCCTTGCCCGTTCAGATTTTTGTATAGATGAACTGACCATAGGCGTTCATCCTTACTCATGTCAGATTCATGTTTTCAGTCGAATATTACTTGGTGAACCAGCCCATATACGTTCACCAATGTTCATATCAAATTTCATGCTTGTTAGTCGAATGTTGTCTTGTAAACCGATCCCTAGTTGTTCACCTTTTTCATATCATGACATTTCATAAAATCTTGACAAATATGAATTGGACTACATCCAACCATATTTAGTCCCAGATTGTACATTTCTATGCATGACAGTGCTTAGAAAATTTTGACAAGTATGGATCGGAACAGAATCGCCCATACTTAGTCACATGCGTCCTACTATAAATACTATGGATTAAACCATAACTATCCACATCAGTTGATGTTAAACCTCAGTTGATTATTCTTCTATGTTATTTGTATCAGTCAAGTTATACTCTCACGTGAATGTTGTTTTCATGCTGACTAAGTTCAAGTCTCCTTATGAGGATTATGTTTCAGCAAGGTGATAATGTTTTCATGCTAAGATACAGAAGGGGTTACAGTAAAAATCATGTTTGATCTTCATCGGTCATGTCTTCATGCTTACCATTGTTGAAATTCCGTTTAATCACATTCTTGAAACTCTATACAACCAGCTTTAAGTCCACGCAGAAAGTAGTAGGCTATCATGTTACTCATTCAGTTCAGTTTACTGCCGTTTAAAGAAATTCATTTCTTTGATCATGTCAAACAAACGACACCAGTATCGATCATCCCATAAAATTTCCTCCAGTGCCATGTACTGTATTCCTTCTATACCCATGTGCAGTGTCTCAGTTATACTCAATGTACAGTATTTCATGAGTACTCCACGTACAGTGTCTCAGATATGCTCCATGTGCAGTATTCACTTTGGTACTTCATGTACAATATTCCAGGTGTACTTCAGGTACCCTACTCCATGGATATTGCTAATCGATCCACAATCATCTCAAGCGTTTCCACTTGTCGATATTCTACCAGATGTTGATGCTTCTCGTGAGTTGAAGATTTTACCAGATATGATGCTGCTAACACTTTGAAGACCTTAGAAATGCTGATGCTGCTGATGCTTTGGAGATTTCTCAAGATGCTGATGTTGTTTATACTATGAAGACTCTACAGAAAAAGGACAAAAACTATAATTTTGAAATTTCTGACAAGAATAAATTTCAACCATCAGACACTACCATTTCATTCCATGCTTTTACCTTCTCAGCTAGATGTCACACTTCACTCAGCTAACCTTTCATTCAGAAGAGTGAGAACCAGAACTCAGTCGGCCACTCAGCAGAAATAGTTACATGAATCACGGTCATGATAACGACCGTCAGGAAACTGACAGAAAAGGCGGTAATGACAACCACCGTGCTTATAATTAATCAGTCAGTAACCATCGGAACTCCGGAACGGACGTGACCAGAAATACAGAGGTCAACAGTCTAACCGGTCCGCCAACCCTAGAAGTTACCAGAAATTCTTGACCTTACTCAGACTCACCATTAAAATACATGTCAAGACAACAGTCAAGACACAGGTCTTGATGTAGTGGTTTTACTACTCTTTAGGAAAAGAGAGAAAATAGGGTAAGCACGACGATTTAGGAAAACCGTGTGTAAATGACCCTAAAATGAGTTCGTTCTCAAGGAGGCTAGTGTGTTATGTGTGTAATGATTTGGATTAGATTTGTGATTATATTTTTGAAAAAGAAAAATAGAAATGAGATTAGAAGAGAATGAAGGTTACGAAGACGGATTAAACTAAGACGAAAAAGGTGTACACGAAAAACCGTAAATAGCACCAAAATTAAAATTTTACTCTAAAAATTACCAAAAATCACTAAAAATCCACAATAATATTCTAAGAGTTTATAAAAAATCCAAACTTGCCAAAACCTTTTAATTAATTAAATAATTACTTTTTAATGCTAATTAAAGCCCTAAAAATCAAAATTAACTATTAAAAAGTCCACAACAAGATCTTAAAGTTTGTAAACCTCAAAAACACCCTAATTAAGCTAAAAAGTATTTTTCAAAATTTTAAAATCACTAAAAACTATTTTTAAACAATTAAAAACTACTAAAATCAATTAAAACTTAAATTAATTCTAGAAAATAATTAAAAGACTCTAAAAATATTTGGAAAGTTACAAAATTCGTAATTAAATGTCTACAATCTAAGAAAAACATAAAAACTTAGAAAATCAGACTTTTAATTTTTAACAATAAAATAATATTAAAATATTATTAAAAATCAAAAATCATAAAAAATTCTAAAAACTTGCAAACTAGCTTAATTTAACCTAAATAACTCAAAAATGAAAGTGAAATTACCTAAGTACCCTTAATGGGCCTAGAAAATGGGCTAAACCCAAAACAGAACCTTATTGGGTCAAATTTGGGCCCAATAAAAAAATGTCCAAAATAAGCCCAAAAAGCACTACCTGACTCAAAATTTGATTTTAAACAACTTTTTCCAAAGGCGCAAAAGCTGAAAGTGTGAAATAAGCTAGCTTATACAAAACAGCTTATTCTTAATGGGCTTTTTGGCCCATTAAGCTATAAGCCAATGCCATAAGCTGAAATCAAACACACAAGCTTCTTTTGTCCTAAATAAGACTTCTGCAAAAAGAAATTTGAAATAAGCCCAAGGAATAAGCCTGAAAATGCAATAAGCAATCTACAGAAAACGACAAAATAGTCGTTTTTGAGTTCTAGGCCACCCCAAGTGCTGATTCAAGTTTCTAAAGCTTTCAAATGACTTAATTAAGCAAAATCAACAAAGAGTTTTCAAATAAGCTGACTCAATAAGCTGGAAAAAGCAAATAAGCACTTATGTAAAAGTCAAATAAGTTGGTTTTCTAGTGAAAAGTCAAAGTCAAAGTCCAATAAGCTCTAGTCTACTCAAATGGGTCAAATAATGAAGATCTATCACAAAAATAAGTTGTTGCAAGTCTGGATAAGCTAAAATAACTTATTGATAAGCTGAGTACAAGTTTACACTAGCAGGGGCTAGTTTTGGGTGTTGAGCAGTGGGAACTTTTCCCACTGCTTGACTTATAAACTTTTTTGTCGTTAGTGAACTTTTTTGGGATTCAGATTACACAAAGGCACCCAAATGATCTTTGGATAATAAGGAGTCAATAACAATCAAAAATTCACAAACACAATCACCCAATTTGCATAGATTAATCAATAAAGCACCAGATACGATACAGACATGAACAAGCAAGCAGATTAGGTTCAAAAAGCAATTTTAGCACAATTCAGCAAGCCAAATTCAACCAAATGCATACACAAGCTATATTAAACTTAAATAAACAAGTCTAAACAGGTTTCATGCAAGGATTCAAAGAATTAAGCAAGATTCAAGCACCTTAAGTTACTGATGAACACAAGAACATGCAATTTTTCACTTTGCTGATGTATTTGACACACAAGCCAGATTCAACACCTCAGATCTATCAAGTATGTTATCATAATGATGTTTAAACAGATTTTATCCCTAAACATGCAAAAACTCTAGGTTTTCCCAAAATTTTAGGTCAAAAACAGTCAAACTCACAAAGTTATAGCACAATCTTTGATTCAAGGTTTCAAACCACAAAACTTGCAGCAAAACACTCTCAAACAAGTGTATATCAGATACCAAGCACAAATAACAACTCCTAACAACACAATACCAAGATGAAATCACAAACAGGTAATCCCAAACACCCCTTTATCTTTTCAAATCCAATTTTAAACAAGAAAAAGTGAGATTTTAGACCACCCAAGTGATGATTAACACAATAACAGATGAGAACAACATATTCAAGAAAGAATAAGCCACAAAATACACAAGAACATAGGCAACACTCAAATATCACAAATATCCAAAATATTTTCAGATTTTGAGATTAAGGGTGTGTACCTCATGGATGTACATCTACACCCACGGATTTTGAGCTTATGTGCTAGCAAGAACAAGCACAAGCTTCCACAATAAGGCCTGCTAAGAATCAACAAAGTTAGAAGCACAAGTATAAAATCAGAAAGATGAAAAATCCTTGATTGATGCAACTCTTGTCCTCCACACTTGATTATCCCCAAGTTATAAGCTTCACCACACCTTGATAACACAATATCAGGATGCTATGATCATCCCTATAGCCCAAGAATTCCAAGATAGACCAAGAACTTAGCAAAATATCAAGAAAATGAAGAAAATGTGCAAACTTTTACACACTCCTCTTTTGAAAACAGGTTTTTGATTCAAGAATAAAGAACAAAGAACAATAATAAGCAGGTTATAACAATGGCACTTGATCTTTCTTCAACATTTCAAACACCTTTCATTAAACTTGAAAAGGATTTACAGAAAAGTGAACTTAGGAAAATTCAAGAGCAAAAAACAAATGTAGTGACCTAGGGCCTTTATATAGGCGTACATGAACTAGTTAAGAGCTAAAAATTGTAAAACCTAATGTTGTTGAAGCCCAAAAATGCCCTTGGGGTCTCTTGTCTTCTTTGGAGAATCATGTGACTGGTTTGGAGTTTTGTGAGAGCTGGCAAGTGCAAAGTTGATCCAAAGGTGTGAAACAAGCTTAAGATACAAGCTAGAATTGAGCCCGTTGGATGGCTGGCAAATTCTTGTCTTCTTCCCTTTTGACGTAGCAGGGGAGGCCCCATGCAACATGTGGGTTGGTGGGGTGTCTTGTTTAAGGATTGGGTTATGATAATGACATTGATAACTAAGATTTTCCCAGTTAAAAATTATCGTTCTAGTGATGTTCTCTTCGAATTGAAAAACTTATGTTTAATGTGTGACTCTATTGTTTTTGGTGGAATCAAAGATGTGTCGTTGTAGTTTTTAAAATTAAAAGGTGCAAAACAATTACAGTAAAAGTGCTCTAAAAGTAAATCTAAGTCTAATTAAAGTAAAGTGCAAGTATTTAAAAACGTGACTGAAATTAAAAGGCACTAAAGTAAATGACGTAAACTTAAATCTATCTAAAGCGAACTTAAAGTGCGACTAAAACTAAGGCAAGTCTAAAATAAAACTAAGGCAGATAATCTTAAAGTGCAATTAAATAAAAGGCAAGAAAAATAAAGCTTGAAAATAAGAATCAAAGACAAAAGCTAATAAGAACCTGAATACAGCTCATTCGGAATAAACCTTCGTTTGGAATAATCACTCGTCCTAAATGTCACCTTTGGTTGAAATGATTCTTCTTCACTTGGAATATTACCAAAATCCTTGATCCGGAACAAATTGATCTGAATATGTCACTTATCCAAAACAATGCTTCGTTCGGAACTTTACTGATTCGGAACTCTAAGTTTTTGCCTTGATTCGGAACAAATTGGTCACCCTTGATTCGGAAGTTTCCGAATGAACCTCTTGATTCGGAAGTTTAAAACTTCCGAATGAACAACCTACTGAATCGGAACTAACTTCTTCGTTCGGGAGTTTCGTTCGGAAGTTCGTTCGGAACTTTCGTTCAGAACTTCGTTCGGAAGTGTTGATCCGGAACTTTTGAAAGTTCCGAATGAATGGCTTGATCCGGAACTTTTTAAGTTCCGAATGAAGGTCTTGATTCGGAAGTTTTAAAGTTCCGAATGAACAGTAGTTGACTCGGAAGTTTTCCTTCGTCCGGAACTTTGAAAGTTCCGGATGAACAAGATTGGCTCGGTACTTTTGTTGATCCCAAAACTTCCGGATGAACACTTGATTCGGAACTTTGGAAGTTCCGAATGAACAAACTCCCTTGTCTTGATTCAGAAGTTTTCACCCTGAAAGATCAGAAACACATAACAAACTTCCCGAAGAACAAGGGAAACAGTAGCAGCAAGAAAATAACAATTTAACCAAAATCAAACTCACAGATAATTATAAATAGTAACGAATCATCAGATAAACATCAACAAACAATTAAAAACATGAAATCAAACAACTTTAACCACAATAATCAAAAACCACTTGGATCAAAATAAAAGCATAAACATGAACATAACATAAACACATGAATCAAAGAATAAGAAAGGTAGATAAGAGATTGACAAGATAAAATAAAGATTTGACAAGAATTAAAATGAAAACTTACTTGGAATTGAATGGTAATTAAGGTGCATAACATGAATTAAAATTGACAAGTAATGTAAATGACAAGTATTTAAATGGTGGAAGGTCTAATTGTCACCATTAGCCAACAAGAGTGAAAAAATGACTAATCTAATCTATTTATAGGGGAGGATTAAGGAAGCTCCCTTCCCTCTTTCCTTTTCTCTTAATTGCATAATTAAGTCCCTCCTTCTTTTAATCTTCATTAATTGCGTACTTAGTCCTTTTCTTCTAATCTTCTTTAATCTTGGACTTAAGGGACTTTTGACTTCGGGATTTCTTTTGAACTCGTCTTTAAATTCTTCAATAAAATAGACTTGAATTCTTCGGCTTTTGATAAACTTCCGTCTTTTGACTTTTTCTTCGATAAATCTTCAGAATTGGTCGTGGACTTCCGTTCTTTTTGCACTCTTGACTTCTTGACTTCGTCTTTCATTCTTTTCTTCAATAAAAGTCCGTAAATGCCCGTGAATGTCCGTGTTTTCTCCACTTTTCACCTTTTCATCCTAAATAACAACAAAAACACAAACCACGCATAATTCCGACATAAAAGACATAAAATACACGTTTTGGTCCGGTTATTATTGTAATTAAGTGGTAGAAAAGATGGGTGTTTACACACCTATCAGACATCCTTAATCTTAAATCTGGAAAAGATTAAGGATTAATTTTAAGTAACTAAGAAATCCCCAATTTGGATTAAGAACAGCAAGAACAGGTTTTTGATCTTGTTTTGGGTTTAAATACATGTTTGGCGCGTGTTTAAACTTAATTAATATTAAGTTAAACCGTTTGGTGAGTGGGATGGTGACATGGAGGAAGGGAGTGTTGTGATTGGTGGAGGTGGTGAGTGGGGTGAGGTGGCAGTCCATGAGTGGTTAAGGTTACAATGTTCTCTGGCCAGCATTAAACCTCCAACTTTCATTCTCTTGTCATTTGCAGATTTAAACCCCAAAACTTGATTTCCTTTGTAATCAAACTTTCAGTTTTCACACTTTTGCCCCAAATACTTTTCCAAAGTATTTTCAGGGGTATTTCTTGCCATTTTGTGATACTTCAAGGGCTGATTTGGCATTTTGTTGATGGATAATGGTCTTGACTTGCATATTTGATATTTTGGAGGACTGAATTTGCCAAGTCATAATGATTGAGGGACCATTCTTGCCAAATGTTGAAAGTCAAGGGTCATTTTTGTAATTTTGGGATTTTCAAAGGACCAATCTTGTAATTTCTTGTACTTTGAAGGACTTCATGATATATTTGACTTTGTGGAGGATAATGGTTGACAATTTAGCTTTGTTGAGGGGCTAAACTTGCCAAATCTTCAAAGTGGAGGGCCCTTTTTATAATTTTGAAAAACTTTAGGGACCAAACTTGTAATTATGAGGATACAAGGGTATAAAGTGTCAATTATTCCATATTGGAGGACCCTTCTTCATAATTTTTCAAATCATCAAGGGTTTATCTTGTGAAAGTTTTCATTAGGGCTTGGTTCATTGTGCGGCTTCGTTTCCCGTGTTCGTTTTTGCATGATTCTTGTGATCTTTTGTCATTTTCTCAATATCCGTACCTAAAATACACAAGCAACAAACACAAGCATATATATGGGTATGTTGATGATATTTAATGCATTTTAAGCCCTATTTGGACGATGAGACTATGTATAAAAGCAGTCTCATCACTCCCCCATACTAAACCATTGTCGTGCCCTCACGCAATGCTAGAATAAAGTATCGTAGCATCTCCAAAATTCATTTTTATTCACTTTATTAAACTATAAACTATCTACACTACTACTATTGCTACTACAACTTGCGTTTTAGATACAATGTATGATTTTCATCGCAAAATGGGACGTTTAGGTTCATAGAATAAGAACACGTGAATGCTTCGTTAGAAATAATTTCATCGTCCTCGATTTTCACCCCAATTCCATGCCAAGCGTGCAACGAGATCATTGTCATTATAAGTTAGTAATGCTAACACTACTCATATGCCCTAATCACGTACTTATCCTCCCATTATTCCTAAGTTGTATCTCTTATATTTTATATTGTCTTGAATGTTTCACGAGGATACATTGTTTGACTTATGCGATAATAGAGATTTAGGTCTAAAAATAGAGTCCTAACGGTGTAACCAAGACCATCAAATCAATAACCCCTCCCAATAGACAACGATGTCAAGAAATTAAGTTGACAAGAAGAATCGATAAACACGGTTTTATAACGGTTTTGAACATGAGACTTATTACCAAGACTTTTATACGCCCCCTAACGGAAGGGCCTTATTATCTTTGGTTTACCTCCATCTTTTATTCAATTTCGCCATGAAGCTTTTATTATGACTTCGATCTTTCCTTGCCTTTTATTATCCACCTCATCGGTAGTTTTATTATCCAAAGACGTATATCCTCACGCTAAGGCGAATTTTGGATCTTTAAAGCTTCGAAGATTAAGGCTTGATTCACTTTCAAATTTGCATAGATTTTTCGGCCTTGTGGGGCTTCAAATTGTTTGCTTGATTTAGGTGAGCACTTGGAATCTTATTATTGGGTGAAGCTTTTGATTATTCGGGTGCCAATAATTCAAAACCGTGACGCTGGCGATACCTTAATGTCTTCCCAATTTAATTACACAGAAGCTACTAGAAAAGACTAGAAACCCAACAATCCCAACTAAACCGCTAAGTCAATATTTATTAAGCAAAATATATTTACATGCGAAGGGAGAATAAGCAAACAACGAGAACACATGAGTTTTTGAAAGAATACGAGTACTCTACGTTTAGCATAGTAACTTATAATTAACCCTATCATTTCTCGTGCTCATTTTAAGAGACTTAGCCTAATGTGAAGTTAAGGAATCAAAGCTAAGTGCTCAACACGCACGGTCGAGTCAAAAATTACTCTTATTCTCGCCATCGGAAAACCTACATTCGTGTCTTCAAACACTTATAAAACATGAGAAAAATTTTAAAATTTGGCCATTTTTAGCCTTATTTTGCAACAAAACGATAAACAAAACGATAAATTTTGGAAAGCGTGAAGGTTTGGCAAGGCAAGTATCTATTCACCCCCCATACTACAGTTAAACATTGTCCTCAATGTTTCGAGTCTAGGGGTGCAAACACCCCCATACTAGAGACGTAGTCGAATGCCTAATCTAGCATGGAAAGAGTGTAACCAATAAATTAATAGCCGTTTATGAAATGTGCTATAAACTTAAGGTTAGAACATCAAAAGGATATATCATGGATATTGAGAATGTCTTCAAAGCAAACGACCGAGTGCTCCCATAAAACGAACACGAGAGGCTCCAATCGTGAAGATCATGATCATCTAAAGTTCACAATTCACAAACAACCACGGAACAAAGGTTGGAAGGGCACAAATCCCCACACTTTAACTACATTAGAAAGCGATAATATGTACATAGCATAAGCATGGGACTCCCCCACGAGGCACCTCGTTTTTGATTACCGAGTCATGAGCTCGACTCGATCCCCTCAATACTAATTATCATTGGGGAAGGTGACTTGGTCGAGGTAGTTCAAGGATGGAACTTCCCCGCCAAAGTAGTGCTTCAACCTATGTCCATTCACCTTGAAGTTAGGACCATCATCTTGAGCTAGCTCGATGGTCCCATATGGAAACACTTGAGTCACGGTGAATGGACCGGACCAACGGGATTTCAACTTACCGGAAAAGATTTTCAATCGAGAGTTAAAAAGCAAAACTTGATCCCCAATGTTAAAAACCCGGTTTTTAATTTTAGAATCATGCAACTTTTTAGTTTTTTCCTTATAAATCAATGAATTTTCATAAGCAATGTCCCTCAATTCATCCAATTCATTTAATTGCATTTTCCGGTGTTTTCCCGCGGTCTCCATATCATCATTATAATGCTTTAGGGCCCAATAAGCCTTGTGTTCTAATTCGATAGGTATGTGGTAATTCTTCCGATACACAAGCTTATAGGGCGTGCACCCAATGGGCGTCATTTGAGCGGTCCTAAAGGCCCATAAAGCATCGTCCACCTTATCCGACCAAGATTGTCGGTTTTCCCCAACGGATCTCTCCAAGATCCTTTTCAACGCTCGGTTTGAAACCTCGACTTGCCCACTCGTTTGTGGGTGATAAGTCGTAGAAAGCCGATGTGTAACCCCATATTTCCTTAGGACCCTTTCAAATTGGTCGTTACAAAAATGGGTTCCACGATCGCTTATGATAGCACGAGGGGTTCCAAACCGAGAAAACAAGCTCTTCAAAAACTTGACTACCACACGAGCATCATTGGTGGGCAAAGCCTTAGCTTCCACCCACTTAGATAGGTAGTCAACCGCAACGAGAATGTACTTATGACCACGAGATGATGGGAACAGCCCCATAAAGTCTATACCCCAAACGTCAAAGATCTCACACACTTGGATGATGTTTTGTGGCATTTCATCTTTTTGTGAGGCTTTTCATTGTCGTTGGCATGAATCACACGACTTCACAAGATCTTGTGCATCTCGGTAAATAGTAGGCCAAAAGAAGCCGGCATCAAACACCTTCTTAGCCATGATATTAGCACCGTGGTGACCACCCGTGGGTCCCTCATGGCAAGCTCTAAGGATGTTAGAAGCTTCGGTGCCAAATACACAACGTCGGATGATTTGATCCGCACAAGTTCGAAACAAGTAAGGTTCGTTCCAAAAGTAGAACTTGACGTCACGAAAGAATTTTTGTTTTTCTTGAGTCGTCATACCCTTGATGATGAAGTTACCCGCATGGTAATTTGCAAAGTCCGCAAACCATGGGGTGGAAGAATCAATGTAACACCCCCAAATTTATACAACTCAATACAGCGGAAGACTAGTTGGTGTTACGGGATAGCACATTACTCACATCATAGACAACGCATAAAAATCGCGTCGTTTAATAATAAATAATTTCCATTCATAAATATCAAAGTTACATCGGTCCCAAGTCATTACATTTCATACAAAGTTTTACAAACTGTTTGAATGGAAAATATTGTTTAAGTGCGGGCCATGAATTCTTGTCGTCTTCCCGAGAATTACCTTCAAGTACCTGAGACAAAACATGTTAAAAGAAAAGGTCAGCGATAACGCCGAGTGAATTCATAGAGTTTAATAAGTTCCATCAATATAACTTTGGTATAAAATTAGTACCAAAAATCAATTCGTATAAATCATTGTAATAGGCCGTAAAATAGCCAAATCATTTTATACAAATCTTTGTAATAGGCCATAAAATAGCCAAAGTCATTTTATACAAATCCTTATCGAAAATCATAATATAGGCATTTGCCTTAAAAATCATTATACGAGCCAATGTCGTAAAAACATCATACAATACGTCTTATGACGTTGTATGAAAATAAAAACCGTTATATGAATATGGTTATGAAAACCAAAACACGTACATAATATCAATAGTATGACCCTGTATTGCTAGTCAGGCAATACATCGTAATTCGGAGCGTCTATAAGTATTTCGTTAATTTTTTTGGATTATTATAAGCCGCATGACATTGTTACCTTACTAAACCAACAACGGGTAGCTAACCCGATACCAATTTTTGCCCATCTAAAGCAGTGTGTCGTCACAAAGGTCACGCTATGGAAATCTTCTCATACATAAATTCGCTTACCAATCAATGTGGCACGACGGGGATCAACCGTCAAGGCGCGAACTGGGGTGATCGTCCCCAAATAGTACTATTAAATGCATAAGCGTCTACCAAATCCCGGTAGTTCACAATTCATGCTAATGGGACTTTTAGTGACATAACCTAACTTTAATAATCCATTTAATTTCATCTATCGGGTCCTTTAATCATTTATCGGGTCATACAATCGGGTCATTCAATCATTCGGGTCCAAAATCAATAAACAAACAATCGGGACAAATGGTGTCCTATTTTATAAAAACTAACATGTTATCTCCCTCTCGGGTTTATAAAACATTTATAAAAACATTTAAAAGAGTGCGAGGCTATGAACTCACGTTGATGTGGGAAGGCGGGTTATCGGCTATTCGGACGTACGGTACGTGCTTCAATCACGGAAACCTAGACAAATAATACTCGTCTTAGACTCATGTCCAATGACTTTGTAAAAATAACAATTATGTATACATATGATGATTATATATATATGATGATCAAGTGGATTTACATATTCTCGTTTACTCATTTTAGTGTTATATGTCGATAATTTTTATACTAGTTTACTAGTTTTACCTATTTACACGTTTTAAGTCCAATAGGCTTATTATAAGTTCTTTAACTTGTTTTAATCCATTTTATACTTATATTATCAGTATCTATACTTTCCATGTTGGGCCCAAATGGGTTAAGCCCAATAAGTACTTTTTACAAGTTTTTATCTTATTTAGTCCAATTATTAGTCTAATATGCTTAATTAGCTCGTAAATGTCCGTATTTCTTATAGTTCGGGTTTTATCGGTTTTTACTTGTATTAGATACTTATATATCAGTATATGACTTTTATAAACTTTACATTAGACGGGTTTGGTCGTCTAAGTTTTATTTGGCGAAAAACGTTAATTTTACGGCGATAGCCGAAAAAGTCGTAAAAATCAAGTTTATAGTTTTATATCTTATAAGACATAACAAGTTACCATTTTTATAAAATGTCCACTTATTTAAACTTTAACATATTTATATAAATAAAATTCATGAGTTAGTGGGTTTTAACTTTACAATTTATACAATATAATTTTGAGTGCTTATATAATAGTATTATACTTTATTTTTCAAAAATCTGATTTTTATCTTCACTTTCACCAAAACTGCCATATCTTGAGTTCTATATGGAGATAGAAGCTCAAATTTTTATCACATAAACTACATGATATGTGCTACATTTAACTCTTCTATAGCTACTGTTGAATCATCTTCTAAGTATTTTCTAAAAATCGTCCAAAACAGTAAACTCAGATTGGTACTCTAAACTTGTTTTGATCATATCTCACTCATTACAATGATTCCATTGTATGGCAAACTCTCACATGTGTACAAGACCCATAGCTTACTGTAAATCCATTAATCTATGCCATTTTTATCAGTTCATCATTTGATTCTTTACTGTTTTATACAGCCAACAAATTTAAACAAGATTTTAGCCTTGTTTCTTATAGTCTTTCATCTTTTTAAGCATGTTTATCAATAACAAATCCCCACACAACAGTTTTATCATCATATAATCATCATATACATATACAATAGGAAATAAAATACATGATTACATAATCAAAATAACAAGAGGAGGACGAGAACAATCTTTATACCACCATGATGATGAAATGATGAGCTTTTGGATGAACAAGACATGGTTTTGGGTAACCAATCTTATGAGATATCAACACCACTTCTAGGATCACCAAGTATTTGTAGATTCCTCCAAAAATCAGCCCTTGTTCTTCATGAAAACTCCTTGAGAAATCAGCCCCAAACTCCTTTGAAAACTCCTTTTTACATGTTAAGATCACCTCCAATCTTCATAACTTCAATGGGTTTTCATCATATGTGTGAATAACATATGATTTCATGGTTAAATCAAGATAAAATGGGTTATTTAGGGTGAGAGTAGGACGAATTTTTGAGAGAGAACTGGGAGGATGAGAGTGGTTTGCATGAGTGAAAATGGTGGTTATGAGTAGCTAGTTGTTTTTGTGGGATGAGTGGAAGAAACTAGCTTAAGTGTTAAGCTAGTTCTTACACTTGTAAGCTACAAGTTAACATGATGCCACATCTTTGATGTGGTGTCATGTTGTGCCATCCCATGTGTATTAGTGGGGTGGAATAATGTATTTTGTCCCACCTCACTAATTTACGGGTATTCCTCGATTCTAGTTTCCTCGATTTGCGTGCCCTCGGGTCGTTTCACGAAAAACGTTTTTATAAATTATGAATCAACGACACAAAACGAATCCAATAAAAATTGTCTCATCAAAAACGGAGTTCAAAAACGTAAATACGTAATCCTAAGGTTTCCGGTTTAGTCGTAAAGGACGTTAAATTAAAATCGTAAGTCCTAATCTCTTCTCGTATATTTGTGAGTTTATGAACCAACTCAAATTTAAAACTCCAAAATAATATTCATGGACAAATTTATTTTCTGAAATGTCGGACTGTCACCAAAGACGGTGTATGTAAACGTAAGCACGTAACGTTGAATCCTCCGGTTTAGACTTAGTCGATGCTACTTCAAGACGTAAATCCAAATTACTTCCCAAAAATAAGTGAGTTCATAATGTAACATTAAAATAATGTTTTCAAATAAACATTTAGAATAAAATATCAACCATAAATTGACGGATTGTCACAGCATTTACCCCTAAACAGGATCTTTGTCCTCAAAGATCATCTTACTACTCGCTTCTTATAGAGCTAAAAGCCATGTGGGTATTTCCTCCACATTCGGTCTTTTCTCACAAGTGTAATCCATTATAATACGCGAGTTTCATCAAACATAACTATAGGAATAAGATCAGGCTAAATGTTGACTTACTTTCTCTATCCATGATGTTCACGGGTTTCTGATAAATGCAACTTTTCGCCGATCTAAGCTTTACTAAGAATAATCAGATTTTCACTTGATAGATATTCCATCAAGTTTGATTTACGAAACATAATTCACGCAGTTCTTGAAGTCCTAGGGTAGATCCAGCTTATATGCCTTTCAATCCCAACTTTTACATCATCTCAATGGTCCCATACAACGGGGACTTATATCCCATGATTTGTCAGATAATGAATTCATTTTTCCAAGGTTAAAAATTGTGGCATAACTTCGCTACCCATTTGGCACTTCAAGATCTACATTTCATATTCACATAACCTCTTGCCCACTACCGGCTGTCAATAATCAAATCCTAATTTCAACAATCAATTCAGATCTCGCGGGTCGGGCATTTTTTTAAGGTTAGGTTCGCCATCATAGGAAACCTTAAACCTAAAAGACATGTCCAACTCACAATGGGTGTATGTCGGGTGTCATCATCTCAACTCTTGCTTACATATGCTCTAATATTTAGATCCTAACAAGATTCGATCTCAATCCTAATACGATGATTATCAATGATAATCCTTCCAAAGGAAAACGATTATACGGTTTATTACTAAAGGTCATTCATTCAAACATAAAACAGCACTTATATTACTTTGTATCGTTACTTTACTTCGTCCCTTCGATTGGGGTGGTACATAGTACTCTCATCAAGGTTCGTTCTCAATGATTTCTGAGCAAATCTCTAGAAATTCGATGCGAAGCGAGGATCTTGATAAAGATGTTCGATACAGGCACACTATGTTTACATAACTCTTTTGCATTTATCATTAACGGGAATGATATTAGCAGATTTGGTCAGTCTGTCTACGATGACCCAAATCGAATCAAATTCAGATGATGACCTTTGCAATAGCTAGACGTTTACTTGTTGGGTCGAATTATTAAGTTGATAAGTCAAAACACAACAAAATAAGAAGACAAGGGCTAAAAAGTACAAGTTGCAAAAGAACAAGCCGTTGGAGTCTTTTTATTACTTTAGCTTTCTTTGTAAGCTATGTTTTCTAGTATATAAAGAAAACATAGGACGTAGGTTTTATATCATATCATTCATTCACAATGTAAACCTAAAGTGTGTGTCGCACTAGACGTGGGATTCAATGTATACACGTCTAGTGGATGTTTGTTATTAATATAATGAACATCCCAATTGTTTTAATTCATGTGTCTTTGTGCCTAAACACCTTGTCATGATCATTGTTCTTTTCCGCTATGTTATCATATGAATGATGATCAACCTAGATATAATGGTTCATAACCATTGAGTCTAACGATCAATAGGACTCATCAATTGGTATCAGAGCCTAAGGCTCATGATATCTAGGTCCGACGAGGTGTTCGTGTATGGTGAAGAAGAAAAATTCGTATGGAGTTTTTCTGGACGTTTTTGTGTGCGCAGCAGTATTCAGAAGGTCATAACTTTTGATTGAACCGTTGGATCGTCACGAAATTTTAGATGTGTGTTCTACATACATAGATCTAAACATCCACCGGAGGGATTGTCGAGTTTTATTCCCAGGCAAAAGTTATTAAGCGTCGAAGTTGGCAGCAGAGGTGATTTTCAGTTTTTCAAATTTTTACATAAAATCATGATTTGGGTTTCTTTAAACCCTAAATCAATTTAAAATCAGAAAAATTGAAGATATAGCAGCAAGTAAAAGGTTTTTATCATAAACCCTAGATCGCTTCAAGGCTGTGAGGGCTGTGGATTAAAAGGTTTCTTATACACGATTTGGATTCAGGGTTTGAAACCCTAGATGTTGCAGCCACTGTTTGATATTTAACAGCCAAGAAGAAAACGTGTGATGATGAGGGTTTGATGTGAAGAACCCTAGACCTGAATGGAGCAGCAGTGTAATAGCAGACTACGGGTTTATCTTTGTTTATAGATCTGTGGTACGTCTACATCTGCTGGTACAGTACATTCAAATAATTAAGTTGCTTCAATTAGGTGCCCTAATTCTGGATCTAAACACTGTTTGGATATAAAAGAAGAAACGGTATGGGCTAGGGTTTCTCCAGATTTGTTGTTACGTGAATTCTGATGCGTCTTCTAAGGTTCGGAGAACAGATATGGTTGATGCTATTGTGTTCACACGATACAAAGCCTCTCATTGGTGGAAATTCTTTTGTTTCACACGGTTTGAAGATTTTGCATTCACACGGTTAAACCCTAATATTCATTATCTAAATCTTTGATCCTATACATGCTCTTCCATGGAATTACCGTAAGCCTTCAATTCTCATTGGTTGAAAAGATTGCTTTCACACGGTTATTCAATTCTTATTGGTTCCTAATCAATATGGTGATCGAGTGTCTATTCTTTTGTGTTCACACGATTTGACATGGATAGGTTTGTAAATTTGGACGTCGCTATTGGCTAAAACATCATGTGATGTTCAGAATGTAAAAGGTATGGTATACGCCACTTTTGGATGTGAGATGACGTCAGCAAGTGTATAAACGTTGACAGCTTAAGTTCAACGCTGACGAGAAAGTAAATCAAACGCTGATGTTTGTAATTAAGACGCTGACAGGTTGAGATTATAGTTGCAAATGACGTCAGCAAAAGGAGACGCTGACAAGGGTTATGGTTGGCGCTGACGTGTGTAATTCAAGCGCTGACAGGAAGGGTTTCGACGCTGACAGGAATAAGTCAACACTGATAGGTTGACAGTGTTGTCCGAGATATGTGCTTCAAACGCTGATACGTGTTGTCTGATATCGGGCAATACACAAGGAAGGATATTGGACAAAGAAAGATCTCGGGTAACACACTGATTGCTGCTGTTTGAGAAAACTGGTACGTTTTAAGCACACAAAAAGAAGGGAAATACACACAAAGATACATGGAATCTCCGTTTTAATATAGAATATCAAGTTGATATTTATGGCTCGGATATTTTTAAATGGATTAATGATTTTAAAGCGAGTTAGCAATTATTCGTGCGAATTTGATGGATATTTAAACTATGTAATCGGGATAGCCTTGCAAAAGAGTTATTCAACATTTGACTTTTACATATGGTATGAAGATGTTATTCCATTAAAATTCATCATGAAGAAGTGTTAACTTAAGGGGAAGAATTCTTATGGTAAGTTTGATGATTGAAGAAGATTTTCACAAGTTTGTGTTCTATCATATCTTAAAGTCGTGGTGTTTCCTGTGGCACTCACACTTTAAAGGTAACTTGTTCGTGCTTTACATGGATGGTGATGAAGACTTGTCATAACACTTGAAGGAGTTACATTATCGTGCTCAGTGTCTCACATAGGATGAGAATATTGACAAGGGAACGAGGTCTACTTATATTTTTTTCAATTTGGTATAAGTTCTTCATCACATGGTTAAACAAGACATGGAACATAAGATTGGGTTATCTACTTCAACATCAAGAATACTTTATTTATTTTTCTTCAGGATCATTACATAGAGCTACTTTTGGAGAATCTACAAGATTGCATACTTTCACATATTCCCTATTGATGTGTCAAAAAGGGGAAGAATATGTGCTATACTTAAGGGGAAGCTTCTTGGAGATCATGTACTACATACAAAGGATTCATGCTTAAGAGGAGTGTTTTGACATCATCAACTAGGTGAAGATTGTTGGGTCGAATTATTGAGTTGATAAGTCAAAACACAACAAAATAAGAAGACAAGGGCTAAAAAGTACAAGTTGCAAAAGAACAAGCCGTTGGAGTCTTTTTATTACTTTAGCTTTCTTTGTAAGCTATGTTTTCTAGTATATAAAGAAAACATAGGACGTAGGTTTTATATCATATCATTCATTCACAACGTAAACCTAAAGTGTGTGTCGCACTAGACGTGGGATTCAATGTATACACGTCTAGTGGATGTTTGTTATTAATATAATGAACATCCCAATTGTTTTAATTCATGTGTCTTTGTGCCTAAACACCTTGTCATGATCATTGTTCTTTTCCGCTATGTTATCATATGAATGATGATCAACCTAGATATAATGGTTCATAACCATTGAGTCTAACGATCAATAGGACTCATCATTACTAATGTATGAGGCGATGTCTGCCTTCATAATTGCCATCAGTACAACTTCTTTAGACAAAGATACTTTTAGTCATAAATGACATAAATAGAATACTTATACTTACAAATTCCTACATAACTATATCTCAAAATCTCCATATTTAGGCAACCACAAGTGGCCTTTAAAACATTTAACGCTATTGGCTTCTCAATTTTAATGGTTCACATTAGCCGTGAAACCTCCCTTTTATTATCTATATTATCCTTTTTATAAGCATCAGTTATATTTTAAATTGTTTGGCAATTTATTTTGCACCTTCATTATTAAGGAACATGTCCTAATTGGTTCTTTATCTTTTATACATAATGTGTCAGTATCTATATTCACTTCTCATGATGATATAATTATCATGTCCACAATTCACTCAGATATTCTTTCTATATTATGCGTCAGTAATTACGTTCACCTTCCTGATGAAATAAATATCACAACCGTATTTATTCAAAATTCTTTCTTCATATCTTCTATGTTTTAGTTTCGTCTTTACTATCATTTTTATCCGTTTTACTCAATCCGACGTTTAAAGCGTCGATAATTATTACAACTAATTAAATAATAAATTTTCAATTTTTATGAAATGTAAACATAAAGATTTTAAATTTCTTAGTTCGACCAACTATATAAAATGTTCAAAATAAATTTGAATTTAATTAACAAGATTTTTGTTGATTTATCGAAAATAATTAAAATATTTAATAAGATCCGAAAATGTTCGAGAAATCTTTGTTTATATTTTGGTCAAAATTTTCTTAGTTGAAAAGCAAAATTTGTTGTTTCAAATTTAAAGTTATGGTTTAAATGGTTTTCCTCAATCCTTTTTAAGTTATCTGGAGGTATACACAAACATTTACCCCTAAACAGAAGTTTAGTTAAATGGTTTGTGTATAAGGGAATAATCCCTTAAAATACTTTGTTAAAACATTTGTCAAAACATATTTCCATTTCTTTTTGGTAAAATCCAGAGTCTTAAAAGGGCTCTTAATTTTTGAAGAGTCAATTTATATTCCATTATCCTTTTAATCACATAGTCAAATCATGTAAAGGTTCAAGTCTTTAATCACGTGTTAATTATTCAAGGTTCAGGTTTACACTGTTCGGCCAATTCAGGGCAGTCTATAAATAATTATTAACTCATTATTATTCTGATAAACAAACATATAGTCCTTAATGATCACGAGCATGAATTTATCAAATTACGGCCTACACACGTGATTCATCATAATTATGATTACTACATGTGCATTGGTCAATCCAAACGACATCACGTGGAACTCATAATGTTCATTACAAGCACCGGATGTAGTGATTGGAATAGATAATCTCTTTCGCAGATGCGAAGTTGATGATAAACATGCTATGGATCAAATTTGCTAGAACCTTGTAAATGATCGAACAATTCTTCCATTTCGAGTTATGGATATCGTTTTCGATTGTCAATTTACTCAGTCACAGTAATCTATAAATATAAGGAAAGATAACACCATAGCTCTTCAGGATGACAGGCTTGGTATAATAAAATCTTTCTCCGACAACTTTCTCAGTTGTACGGTAATTCCTTTAATTTAGATGGTGCTGACGTACAATGCACAAGCCACAAGTGCAGCACCAGAAATATAATCAATACCAATTTCTACTTGCCTTAATGGTGTAAGTCTAGGTAATTCATCAACAAATACTTCCTAAAGTTTCAGATAACCGAAACATCTTTTAATAAATTCATATTAGGTTCTTTCTAGATTATAATATCTATGACTAATTCACAACCAATCACAATATAATCTCAAGTCTAAATGCAGGATATGGTCATCCATCAAGAATTATTTAAATCACTTTTGATAATCAACATCTTATCATTTAGGGAATTCTACTCGAGTTCCCATCAATTAAGACAATGTCCATGTCATCATCAATCCATTCTATTGGCATTACCAACTTTTCAGTTTTTATTGCCGTCGATAAGATGTGAACTTCTCAAAAGACTAATAATAACTCATAATCCTTCAAAATTCAAGGATATCTGGAGACATAACAGTCATTAAAATAGTAAGGTCAACGCATAATCTACGCGATAGAATTTCAAATCAGACGCAGATGAAAACATTTAACGAATATGAATATATCCCATGTTTTCATAATTCGAGTACGCATTCGAAAGCTCCTCGGATCGTTACCCAGGTCATTCAAATGAAATCAAATCAAAGAAATGATAGGAACGTCGATACATCCAATCGGGTATCAACACTCGGTAATCATATACTTTTCCTAAGAATCTCACTACGGGAGAATTGGACAAGAAGGGAATATCAATTGTCAAATAAGACAAATTCCACAGATGAGTAAATTCAACTCAGAAGAATAGATTCTACAGGCACATATGTAGGTGTCCCTAACATTATGTCCTCATTTTTCACTTCTTGCAGATCTCATAAATTTTAATCTTTCACAATCTTCAAAGAAAATTTAGTGTTTATTAATCAGTTTTATGGTGACTACTAATCAGTCTTGCATAGTCCATTCCAAATTGTATGTAGGCGCGCAACTATATACAATTTCAAGATTAACGATGCAATACTCAGTTCGTCAAAATTTTATCATCATGTGTATAATAAAAACATTTTCATGCTTAATTCTTAAATAAGAATCAAAAATAAATTTTCAAAGTTTTTCTTTGTCATGAAAGCAATTAAGTTTCCAAAGCGTTTCATAAACAACTTCATTTTGATATCAATCACTTGTAAATCTCACTTTGAATAATCCTTATTGTGTTGAAAATTAAATTTTCTCAAAGGATACCGTTTTAACTTTATAAAAACAATGAGTGATCTGCAAAATAGTGATGAGGAGTTGTTCATCAAGAACTAACTATAATATAATAGGAAATGAGCTTAGCCAAATAATCGGAGGTTCATGATCTCGATGGCACACCGGAATACAAAGAGAATAATCCACAACGTAACTCAATTCGATATGAGTACTTGTTCAATGGTTGCATCACTAATGCGAACATTAGGATGAAGCAATAAAAGATAGATAACATCGATACATGTAGAATTTAGCAATCAAAGGTAGTCTTTTTCATTAATCACAAACAAGTCAAAGTTGTACCGTAACACATTACGTGTCACTATGTCATACAATTCTCAGAACTCATCATACCAACTGATATCTCAGTTAAGTTAGGGATTATTTTTAAAAGATACCACAATGAATACTAATCTACAAGAGTCATTAGGTGTTCCACATGTCCTAGAAGATCCATCGGTCTCAATTCAGAAGAAGATTTCTTCAATTAATTTCTTGGACACTGGGCATCCTCGTTAGTGGACAATGGTCTAGGAACAACCCTTAACACTAACTAACAATCAATTAATACCTTATAATTCAATCACATGACTTAATAATTTCCTCTTATCAATCTCATATTCCATACAAGTTAAATTTTACTTTATTCAAGTTTCAACCAATTTTATACTCAATTCGATATCCTACCTCATTATCCAATACTTCAACCTTATTCTTAGGCCTTAAAAGGGCAACATAAGTTCAATATGATCAACACTTAATTCCAATCCTATAGCTCTTACAACAACAATTATCAAATGAGTCACTAGTATGAAATGACTCGATCAGTCAGTTAGACTTCTCGGAAAGGTACTAGTGGCATGAGGCTTTTGGGTAATGGTTCCAATTACAGCCTCAAGTGCAACATTCACCCTTTCGATTTCGATTTAAGAATTGGATGACAACGAATCAGATGACATCTTTCTAGGTGGTAACGTTTTGTCAAACTCCCCTCTATAAGGAAAGATCGTCATGACATCGATATCAGATTTAATTTCGCCAATTCTTCTTCAATATCATAATCAACTAATATCTACACTTCTACGAATATCAACCATTTGTTGGGATCATAAATATCCACAACTTGGTTTAGATCTAGGATAGCTAGAATTTCTACGAGAATAGCTTCGATTAATTTACTAGGGGATTTAGGGTTTCTTGTGACAATCGACGTCGTATAAATACCTCGTATAAAAATCAAAATAATCATCAAACAATCATGTAATAAAATTACATCATATATATATATAATCCAAGTTATATATATATATATTAAAATAACACTTCTCAGTCTTGGCCTTGTCGGTAACTCGAGAATTCTTCGGCACCGTTATAGTCAAAAGATTTTTAGACATTTTTAGAAAAATGTTTATAGTTAAAAGATTTTGAAATGTTTTATTCAAAACCTTGGTTTTAAAAATCTTTCGTTCTCTATAACGAGAGCTCTGGTACCAAACTGTAACACCCCCAAATTTATACAACTCAATACAGCGGAAGACTAGTTGGTGTTACGGGATAGCACATTACTCACATCATAGACAACGCATAAAAATCGCGTCGTTTAATAATAAATCATTTCCATTCATAAATATCAAAGTTACATCGGTCCCAAGTCATTACATTTCATACAAAGTTTTACAAACTGTTTGAATGGAAAATATTGTTTAAGTACGGGCCATGAATTCTTGTCGTCTTCCCGAGAATTACCTTCAAGTACCTGAGACAAAACATGTTAAAAGAAAAGGTCAGCGATAACGCCGAGTGAATTCATAGAGTTTAATAAATTCCATCAATATAACTTTGGTATAAAATTAGTACCAAAAATCAATTCGTATAAATCATTGTAATAGGCCGTAAAATAGCCAAATCATTTTATACAAATCTTTGTAATAGGCCATAAAATAGCCAAAGTCATTTTATACAAATCCTTATCGAAAATCATAATATAGGCATTTGCCTTAAAAATCATTATACGAGCCAATGTCGTAAAAACATCATACAATACGTCTTATGACGTTGTATGAAAATAAAAACCGTTATATGAATATGGTTATGAAAACCAAAACACGTACATAATATCAATAGTATGACCCTGTATTGCTAGTCAGGCAATACATCGTAATTCGGAGCGTCTATAAGTATTTCGTTAATTTTTTTGGATTATTATAAGCCGCATGACATTGTTACCTTACTAAACCAACAACGGGTAGCTAACCCGATACCAATTTTTGCCCATCTAAAGTAGTGTGTCGTCACAAAGGTCACGCTATGGAAATCTTCTCATACATAAATTCGCTTACTAATCAATGTGGCACGACGGGGATCAACCGTCAAGGCGCGAACTGGGGTGATCGTCCCCAAATAGTACTATTAAATGCATAAGCGTCTACCAAATCTCGGTAGTTCACAATTCATGCTAATGGGACTTTTAGTGACATAACCTAACTTTAATAATCCATTTAATTTCATCTATCGTGTCCTTTAATCATTTATCGGGTCATACAATCGGGTCATTCAATCATTCGGGTCCAAAATCAATAAACAAACAATCGGGACAAATGGTGTCCTATTTTATAAAAACTAACATGTTATCTCCCTCGCGGGTTTATAAAACATTTATAAAAACATTTAAAAGAGTGCGAGGCTATGAACTCACGTTGATGTGGGAAGGCGGGTTATCGGCTATTCGGACGTACGGTACGTGCTTCAATCACGGAAACCTAGACAAATAATACTCGTCTTAGACTCATGTCCAATGACTTTGTAAAAATAACAATTATGTATACATATGATGATTATATATATATGATGATCAAGTGGATTTACATATTCTCGTTTACTCATTTTAGTGTTATATGTCGATAATTTTTATACTAGTTTACTAGTTTTACCTATTTACACGTTTTAAGTCCAATAGGCTTATTATAAGTTCTTTAACTTGTTTTAATCCATTTTATACTTATATTATCAGTATCTATACTTTCCATGTTGGGCCCAAATGGGTTAAGCCCAATAAGTACTTTTTACAAGTTTTTATCTTATTTAGTCCAATTATTAGTCTAATATGCTTAATTAGCTCGTAAATGTCCGTATTTCTTATAGTTCGAGTTTTATCGGTTTTTACTTGTATTAGATACTTATATATCAGTATATGACTTTTATAAACTTTACATTAGACGGGTTTGGTCGTCTAAGTTTTATTTGGCGAAAAACGTTAATTTTACGGCGATAGTCGAAAAAGTCGTAAAAATCAAGTTTATAGTTTTATATCTTATAAGACATAACAAGTTACTATTTTTATAAAATGTCCACTTATTTAACCTTTAACATATTTATATAAATAAAATTCATGAGTTAGTGGGTTTTAACTTTACATTTTATACAATATAATTTTGAGTGCTTATATAATAGTATTATACTTTATTTTTCAAAAATCTGATTTTTATCTTCACTTTCACCAAAACTGCCATATCTTGAGTTCTATATGGAGATAGAAGCTCAAATTTTTATCACATAAACTACATGATATGTGCTACATTTAACGCTTCTATAGCTACTGTTGAATCATCTTCTAAGTATTTTCTAAAAATCGTCCAAAACAGTAAACTCAGATTGGTACTCTAAACTTGTTTTGATCATATCTCACTCATTACAATGATTCCATTGTATGGCCAACTCTCACATGTGTACAAGACCCATAGCTTACTGTAAATCCATTAATCTATGCCATTTTTATCAGTTCATCATTTGATTCTTTACTGTTTTATACAGCCAACAAATTTAAACAAGATTTTAGCCTTGTTTCTTATAGTCTTTCATCTTTTTAAGCATGTTTATCAACAACAAATCCCCACACAACACTTTTATCATCATATAATCATCATATACATATACAATAGGAAATAAAATACATGATTACATAATCAAAATAACAAGAGGATGAGGAGAACAATCTTTATACCACCATGATGATGAAATGATGAGCTTTTGGATGAACAAGACATGGTTTTGGGTAACCAATCTTATGAGATATCAACACCACTTCTAGGATCACCAAGTATTTGTAGATTCCTCCAAAAATCAGCCCTTGTTCTTCATGAAAACTCCTTGAGAAATCAGCCCCAAACTCCCTTGAAAACTCCTTTTTACATGTTAAGATCACCTCCAATCTTCATAACTTCAATGGGTTTTCATCATATGTGTGAATAACATATGATTTCATGGTTAAATCAAGATAAAATGGGTTATTTAGGGTGAGAGTAGGACGAATTTTTGAGAGAGAAATGGGAGGATGAGAGTGGTTTGCATGAGTGAAAATGGTGGTTATGAGTAGCTAGTTGTTTTTGTGGGATGAGTGGAAGAAACTAGCTTAAGTGTTAAGCTAGTTCTTACACTTGTAAGCTACAAGTTAACATGATGCCACATCTTTGATGTGGTGTCATGTTGTGCCATCCCATGTGTATTAATGGGGTGGAATAATGTATTTTGTCCCACCTCACTAATTTACGGGTATTCCTCGATTCTAGTTTCCTCGATTTGCGTGCCCTCGGGTCGTTTCACGAAAAACGTTTTTATAAATTATGAATCAACGACACAAAACGAATCCAATAAAAATTGTCTCATCAAAAACGGAGTTCAAAAACGTAAATACGTAATCCTAAGATTTCCGGTTTAGTCGTAAAGGACGTTAAATTAAAATCGTAAGTCCTAATCTCTTCTCGTAAATTTGTGAGTTTATGAACCAACTCAAATTTAAAACTCCAAAATAATATTCATGGACAAATTTATTTTCTGAAATGTCGGACTGTCACCAAAGACGGTGTATGTAAACGTAAGCACGTAACGTTGAATCCTCCGGTTTAGACTTAGTCGATGCTACTTCAAGACGTAAATCCAAATTACTTCCAAAAAATAAGTGAGTTCATAATGTAACATTAAAATAATGTTTTCAAATAAACATTTAGAATAAAATATCAACCATAAATTGACGGATTGTCACAATCAAGCTTAGAATTCACTACACCAAGTGTCTCGAGCGGAAATGTTTCGGTGATTTCCTTGGGCTCGTAAACACTTTGGTGAGGATCTTCCAAACGAGAAAGATGATCGGCCGCTAGATTCTCGGCTCCTTTTTTGTCAAAAATTTTGTGGTCAAATTCTTGAAGGAGGAGAATCCAACGAAGTAATCTCGGCTTTGCATCTTGTTTAGCCATGAGATACTTGATAGCCGAATGATCCGTATACACTATGCATTTTGTCAAGACAAGATAAGGTAGAAATTTCTCAAATGCATACACCACGGCAAGGAACTCCTTCTCCGTTGTAGTCTATTTAAGTTGAGCCTCGGTCGTCGTCTTACTAGCATAGTGAATATGCAAGAAGTGCTTATCATGACGTTGCCCCAAAACGGCCCCAATAGCGTAATCACTAGCATCACACATGAGCTCAAAGGGGAGGTTCCAATTGGGAGCAACGAGAATGGGAGCTTCGGTAAGTTTCCTCTTAAGGATTTCAAAGGCTCGTACATAATCTTCGTCAAAGACAAAACGTGCCTCTTTTTCAAGAAGATGTGTAATGGGTCGAGAAATCTTCGAAAAATCCTTGAGAATCGACGATAAAAGCCCGCGTGGCCTAGGAAACTCCTTACTCCCTTAACGGTTTTGGGATGAGGTAATTTGGCGATGAAGTCTACCTTAGCTTGATCTACCTCAATACCCGCTTTCGAGACCTTGTGCCCTAAGACTATTCAACTCTTAACCATAAAATAACACTTTTCCCAATTGAGCACAAGGTTGGTTTCCTCACAACGTTTCAACATTCTCTCAAGGTTCGACAAACACGAAGTGAACGAATTACCAAAAACGGAAAAGTCATCCATGAAGACTTCCATCTTCTTCTCGATCATGTCATGAAAAATAGCCATCATGCACCTTTGAAAGGTTCCCGGTTCATTACAAAGTCCGAATGGCATTCTACGATAGGCAAACGTTCCATATGGACACGTAAACGTAGTTTTTTCTTAATCACGAGGATCGATAGGAATTTGAAAGTAACCAGAAAAACCATCTAAAAAGCAATAGAAATCGTTTCCCGCAAGACGCTCCAACAATTGGTCCATGAAGAGCAAGGGAAAATGGTCTTTTCGAGTGGCTTCATTCAACTTACGATAGTCAATGCACACTCTCCATCCGGTCACGAGTCTAGTGGGAATTAACTCATTGGCATCGTTTGGCACAACGGTCATTCCTCCCTTTTTAGGAACACAATGGATAGGACTCACCCAAGGGCTATCGGAAATAGGGTAAATCATTCCCGCGTCAAGGAGTTTAAGGACCTCCTTTTTGATGACGTCGTGAATTTTGGGGTTCACCCTCCTTTGACATTGGATTGCGGGCTTGTAATCCTCTTCCATTAAGATTTTGTGGGTACAAAACTTGGGATCGATCCCCTTAATGTCGGATAACTTCCACGCAATTTCCCCTTTGTGATCCTTTAGAATATCGACAAGTGCGGTTTTTTCATCATTCGAAAGTTCCTTTGCAATAATAACCGGCAACTTGTCGCCCTCCTCCAAATAGACATATTCGAGATAAGGAGGTAAATCTTTCAACTCGAGGATAGGTGGTTCCTCAAGTGAAGATTTGGGCTCGATACTCATAACCTCCTCGGGTGGAGGAAATGGGAAATCGTTAAGAAAATCCTTGATAATCGAGAAGTCCTCATCGTTGTCGAGGTCTTCGTCACAAGTACGTGGAACATCGAATTCTTCCAACGTAAAATGATACAAGCGTTTTAATTGGGTTCTAGATTAAATCTCTCGGAATCCTCTCGAATTGATCTCGGTTTAAAGTGGAATGATTTGTTCTTGGTTACTAAAAAGGTGTTGGTTTGTTTATCTATTTTAAACTAATAATAATTAAATGTAAATGTCATTGAGCGAAAAGAGCTTTAAAGGTTAAACTAAAATAACGAGTTGAAAATAAATGCTTGAAAACTTAAAGACAAATTTAGAAAAACTTGAACACTAAATAAAAGTAACACTTGGAAACTTTTGTAAAAACATGAACTAAACCATCGGAAAACAAAATTGAAACCTGATCGGAATGTTGGAAACAACTCAAATCGGAATATCACTAATGGGTCCAGATCGGAATATATTCCGATCTGTTGATCGGAATGTTGAGGAGCACGGCTGATCGGAATAGGGGAGAAAGAGCTCAAATCAGAATGTCACAAAAGGTGCAATCGGAATATCTAAAGAACACTCCAATCGGAATGTTATAAAACTAACCCAATCGGAATACTGGAAATAGCCCACAATCGGAATGTTTAAATTAGTACTAATCGGAATACAGCAAACACATTCCAATCGGAATACTAGAAATAAGGACTCAGATCGGAATACCCAAAAATAAGCCACAATCGGAATACCCAAAAATTGAACCCAATCGGAATAGCTAATCTTCCCAATCAGAATATGTTGAAACCCTTTTCCGATCTATCGATCGGAATAAAGGGGGGGTGCCGTCGGAATATCAAATCAGAAAAGGGTTTACCTTTTCCGATTACACTCTTTGATCCGAAAGTTAAGCAAGATCAATAAGCTATGGAAATAAGCTTATTACCAAAACTAGCACGAATCTATAATGAACCGGATTAAGTAAGCTCAAATAACAACTTATCTAAACTTCAAATAAGAAAACTCATAAATCAAATGATAAAAAGATAAACTTTTTAAGAAAACTTATATAAAGTAAATAAGCTAAACATGTAAATAAGCCAATAAGCACAAGAATATTAAAGCTTAATCAAATGAAAGCTTATGTAGGAACAAAAAGATTAACTTTTTAAGCACAAAAACATTAAGAACAACACGTATCAAATGTATTTTGCACCAAAAGTTAACTAAAATCAAGAAAGGTAGAAGGAGATTAATGATTAAAAGCTTGAATTTAAACTTGACTAATGAAAAACAATACAAAAGTTTAATCTAGAGAGAATGAAAAACTAAAACTAAAACAAAGACTAAAACTAGCTCCAAAATGGTGAAGTGAAGTCCTATTTATAGGCGTGTCTTGTGGGCTTTGTGAATGGGGTTTGTTTTGGGCTTCTTTTCTTCTTTCTTCTTTAGTCTTTACGTTTCTTTAAATAAACGTTTCCGACTTTGGATTTTGAGAAGTGTCGGTGAATAATTCCAACTCGTCTTATAATCTTTTGATTAATAGACTCGAGTTCTTCGACATATATGAATCTTCCATCTTTGGCTCTATTCTTCGATAAATCTTCAAATAGGCACAATGACTTGAAATCTTTTGCATCTCTTGGACAATAGACTTCGCCTTGAGTCTTTTTCCTCGATAAAACCCGTGCAATCCCATGTTTTCTTCAATATTCATCCGGTTGACTCTGAAAACACAATAAACACAAAAAACCACGCATAATTCCAAACAAATAATATTAAACACACGTTTTGGTCTTGTTTTAGTAAGAAATAAGTGGTAAAAGGGATGGGTGTTTTCACACCTATCAAATCCCCTACACTTAAACATTGCCATGCCCTCATGCAATGCTTAGTGATAAAGCAAATTTACATTTTTCTCATAATCAATCAACCTTGGCCTTATTAAAATACTATTAAACAAAAATTAAAGTACTAAGAGAAATTAAAACTTTAAAGCAAAAAAAAGGATAGAAAACCATTTTCACTTGAAAATAGCTATATGGAAATAACTTGCAAAGAGATCAAGGACTTACATTAGGGCTTTGGTGTTGCGAAGATTTATCACCCTCAAGTTCACGTTCCCCAAACTAAGCTTAAAAACGAGATCATTGTTATTATAAGTTAGCATATCAAACACTTTCACACATGGCTTAATTAAATGCTTAAACTCCCTTATTCCTAGGTGTATCTCATATATTTTATTTTTGTCTTAGAATGATCATGAAGATGCATTTTTGGACTTATTTCGATAGTTTATTTAGGCTGAAAGCAAAGTAGGACGATTTGATCAATAGTTAGCTAAAGGACAAAATCTCTTAAAACTGCTTCTCGGGATATCAAAAAGTTCATATCTTGGCATAACTTGGTTCACCGATTTGAGACCTTTCTCGGGCCGATATTTGGCATGTACTTCAAACTTCATATCTTGAGAGACGTTCTTGAGATAATGGTCTTCTCTTCGTAATAGAGTTTCTTCACTTGGAGACTTTTGAGGGGTACTCCAACTTTGTTGACCACGACTTCATGATTATTTCTTCAATCTCTAATTGGGATTTTGAGATACAACGATCCGCCTCCTTTTCGGACTTGGATCTATTTATCCTCATACCTTGTTACGGTCTTTTCGGATATACTTCTCCATGATCTTTATGGGAGTTGATTGCTTTTCGTCGTGAGTCTTGATCCTTCATATTGATTTTGGGAATAATGCTTTTCACATCACTTTGGATCTTCAGCAATAAAATGGAATCCTCATGCTTTGTTAGGGCCTTTTCGGACTCGCCAATCTTCGCACCCCGCTTCATAAGTTATGCCTTGGCTATAAACTCTTATCATTACCGAGAAACTTTTAAACGATCTTGGGCTAGAAGCTAAGTAACTTTTCAAATCGTACGACCTTACTTATTGCAGATAATTTATTAGCAAGTGATGGGAGAATAGGCAAATAATTACACCAAGTGAGCTTGCGCAAGAATACCGGCTTATAATTGACTCTATCATTTCTCGTTCTCCACAATTTAAAATCTCAAGTAATGAGACTCGTGGATGCTTAGCCTAATAAACCAATTAAGGTCTACATGGTTAAGGATACTAGCTAGAATAAACTTGGATAAGTCTATTCGGGTTGAGTCAAAATAATCGCAACGGGCCTAATATGTCAAAGACTTCTAAACTAGCTACACCATTTTGACATTATTGCGGGATATATACATATGAAAGCAACGATAAAAATTTTAAGAATCACGACTAAATGGCCAAAGTTAATTAAAAATTTGAAAAATGTTGAAAAAGATGATTTTCCGGTTAAATGAAGGCATTTTCATGGAAAAGTCCACTTAAAACTTCGATAGAAGTCCCCCCTACACTTAAGATAAACATTTTCCTTAATGTTTAAGCATGTGGGAAAAGTCTCCCCTACACTTATGACATTGTGCACGTTGGTTAAATTAAGCTAAGGAAGAGACGACTAACGTGATCAATTTCAAATGTGAGTATGAAGAAAATTGAATCACGATAGTTGAGAGATAGAACCTGATTTCGGATAACACGGGAGCACGGTTCTTCAAAGATTACAAAAGTGCATTCATCCCTATAATCACATCACCACACAAATACAAAAACCTATAGAGGTCCCCCTACACTTAGGAGGTTAAAATAGAAAAGGATAGATACTCGGGCTGCCTCCCGAGGAGCGCTGGTTTTTGATAACCGAGTCACGAGCCTGACTCGACCCAAAATTAGTTCATGGGGAACGTGGTGAGGGACGAAATCATCTCATGAGAGATGTCCTCACCAAAGTACAACTTCACTCGTTCGCCATTCACCTTAAAATTAGGTCCATTAGGATGAGCGAGCTCGAGAGTACCATATGGAAAAATTTGGGCAATGGTGAATGGGCCGGACCAACGAGATTTCAGCTTGCCCAAAAAGATTTTCAACCGAGAGTTAAACAGTAACACTTTGTCTCCGACTTGGAACTCTCGGTTCTTAATCTCGGAGTCGTGAATGAGCTTATCTTTTCCTTATAGATCAAAGAATTTTCATAAGCCTCATTACGGAGTTCATTCAGCTCATTGAGTTGGATCTTGCGTAGGTCACCGGCTTTGTTGATATCAAAATTAGTCCACTTCAAGGCCCAATAAGCCTTGTGCTCCAACTCAATGGGGAGGTGGCATGATTTCCCGTACACGAGACGATATGGTGTACAACCAATTGGAGTCTTGTATGCGGTACGAAAAGCCCACAAAGCATCATCAAGTTTATCAGCCCATGAGGCACGATGCTCTCCCACGGTTCTTTCAAGAATTCGATTTAATCCTCGATTAGAGATTTCAGCCTGGCCATTAGTTTGTGGGTGGTATGCGGTGGAAAGACGATGATTTACACCATACTTAGCCATGACTCTTGCGAATTGGTCATTGCATAAATGAGTCTCACGATCACTAATAACGGCACGAGGCACACCGAATCTAGCGAATAGCGATTTCAAAAAGTTACAAACCACCCTTGCGTCATTAGTGGGTAAAGCTTTGGCTTCAACCCATTTGGAGACGTAGTCAACGGCTACAAGGATGCATTTGTTTCCTTTAGAGGAAGGGAATGGCCCCATAAAGTCGATACCCCAAACATCAAAGATTTCACATTCTTGAATGAAATTCTGAGGCATCTCGTCTTTATGTGTGATCTTGCCTTGTTTTTGGCAAGCATCACAACGTTTAACCATCTCGTGAGCATCACGGTAAATGGTGGGCCAATAAAATCCCGAGTCAAACACTTTTTTGGCGGTGTAGTTGGGACCAAAGTGACCACCGGTGGGTCCTTTGTGGCAAGCGTCAAGGATTTCTAAAGCTGCCGGTCCATCAACACATCAGCGAATAATCAAGTCGGCACATTGTTTGAAAAGATACGGGTCATCCCAAAAGTTAGTCTTAATGTCTTTGAAGAACTTCTTCTTTTTGCTGGGATGTTAGCCCTTCAACGAGAATTCCACCCGCCAAGTAGTTTGCAATGTCCGCAAACCACGGGGTTTCATCAGAAGTCGAGTTGATAGACATTAAGGTCTCCAGGGGAAAAGAATCATTGATTTCTTTGTTCAGATGATCCCCCTGGTAAGGATCCTCAAGTCTACTGAGATGACCCAGCCAAGAAGTCTTGGTTTGGAATCTTGCTTGGTCAACAAGTACTTCAACGCGGAATGATCGGTATAAACGATTGTGGTGGAAAGGACAAGATAGGGGCGGAACTTTTCAAAGGCATAGACAACAGCTAAAAGCTCTTTTTCGGTTGTCGTGTAATGCAATTGAGCCCCAGTCATTGTCTTGCTAGCGTAATGGATTGGTTGGAAGTGTTTGTTCACTCTTTGGCCCAAAACCGCTCCAATAGCAAAGTCACTAGCATCACACATCAACTCAAAGGGAAGCTCCCAATCAGGGGTACCCAAGATATGTGCCTTAGTAAGCTTATCCTTAAGCAAGTTGAAGGCTTCAATACACTCGTTGGAAAAGATAAGAGGAGTATATTTTTCCAAGAGGTGGGTCATCGGGCGAGCGATTTTAGAAAAATCTTTGATAAAGCGTCGGTAGAAGCCCGCATGACCAAGGAAACTTCTCACACCCTTCACAGTTAAAGGTGGAGGCAACTTAGCGATAACATCGACTTTAGCACGGTCCACTTCAAGACCGACTTTGGAGATCTTGTGTCCTAGCACGATGCCCTCTTTTACCATAAAATGGCATTTTTCCCAATTAAGAACAAGGCGAGTGTCTTCACACCGCTTAAGCATTCGTTCTAAATTGGCAAGGCAAGCAGAGAAAGAATCGCCATAAACCGAGAAATCATCCATGAATACTTCCATAGTGTCTTCCACCATGTCATGGAAGATATCTATCATACACCTTTGGAACGTCCCAGGAGCATTACATAAACCAAAAGGCATGCGTTTGTAAGCAAATGTTCCGTAGGGACAAGTGAATGTGGTCGTTTCTTGGTCCTTGGGATCGATGGGAATTTGAAAATACCCGGAGAAACCGTCTAAAAAGCAGTAATAGTCATTACCAGCTAGACGCTCGAGCATTTGATCCATGAAAGGAAGAGGAAAGTGATCTTTTCTCGTGGAATCATTGAGTTTGCGGTAATCAATACAAACTATCCACCCAGTAACAAGACGAGTGGGAATCAACTCATTGTGTTCATTGGGAACAACGGTTATTCCGCCCTTCTTGGGCACACAATGGACGGGACTTACCCACGGCGAATCTGAAATAGGGTAAATCAAGTCGGCATCTAGAAGTTTGATAACCTCTTGTTTGATGACGTCATGAATGAGAGGATTAACCCTTCTTTGGCTCTGGATTGCGGGTTTAAAGTCATCTTCCATGAGAATCTTGTGAGTACAAAAGTTCGGATCAATTCCGCGGATATCGGAAATTTTCCAAGCAATTGCCTTCTTATGATCTTTAAGCACGGCGATGAGGCGAGATTTTTCTTCTTCTTTCAAGTCCTTAGCAATGATGACAGGAGACTTCTTGTTTTCTTCAAGGAACACGTACTCGAGATGGGGCGGCAACTCCTTATGTTCTAAATCCGGAGGATTTTCGATGGCAGGCGTTTTCAAAGTCGGAGCATCGATAGCAATAACCTTGGGAGATGGTGGAGCAATTATGTCTTCTTTAAGAAGGTTCTTAATGAGGCGAAGATCTTCATCCCAATTAGTGGGAGAATCGGCATGTTCTAAGTTCACATCTCCCATGGTGGCTTCCAAATCTTTCCAAAGGAAATCACTTTCTCCAAATAGAGATATTGATGAGTCAATAGAGGAAACGGTCTCAACATTGGGAAGAGAGGTAGGAATACTTTTACAAGCATCTTTAAAGTGTTCTTTACAAGCCTCATCAAGAACGTCAATACAATTAACACTCTCGTTAGAATAAGGTTGTTTAGAAAGCTTTCCCATGTTGAAGACAATTTTATCGTCACCCACTCTCATGATAAGCTCACCAGCTTCAACATCGATGAGAGTGCGACCGGTCCTCAAGAATGGACGACCAACAATTAATGGCACACGAGGGTCCATCTCGTAGTCGACGACGACGAAATCGGCAGGAAAAGTGAATTTGTCGACTCCTACAAAAACGTCTTCGGCTATCCCCACTGGATAACCAACCGTACGGTTAGCTAATTCCAAAGTCATTTTGGTGGGGACTAGCTCATGGAGAGATAATTGCTTCCAGACACTTAAAGGCATTAAGTTAATACTGGCACCTAGATCGGCTAGGGCCATGCAATTCTCTACTCCCGGGAAGTTACAAGGGATTAAGAAACGACCCGGATCACCAAGCTTGGTTGGCAATTTCCTTAAGAGCACTGCAGAGCAATTCTCATTAAGTTGGGTGTTAGCAATATCAAGAAGCTTCTCCTTGTCACTAAGAAGATCTTTGAACATTTTCGCATACTTGGGCATGTGAGCGAGAGCCTCAGCGAAGGAGATGTTAAAATTCAATTGTTTAAACATTTTAAGAAAGTTCGAAACTTGAATATAATCCTTGCTTTTGAGCTTCTCTTTCCTCAACCTTGAGGGATAAGGTATGTCGGAAGAAGAGGAAGTCTTTGGGATCGAAGGATCACTCACATCCTTGGGTGGAGGAGGGGTAGAAGTAAGAGGTGGAGAAATTGGGGAAGTAGAAGGATGAGGAATAGGAGCAGGTGACTCGTTCTCCTTAGTCACAATCACCGGTAGAGGTATAGGAAGCTCGGGTTCCTTGGTACCTTTGCCACTGCGAGTGGTGATTGCTTTCATCTCCCCTCTTGGATTCGCAACGGTGTTACTCGGAAGAGTACCCAAAGAAGAGGATTGATTACCTTGGAAAAAACTGGCCATCATGTTCCTTAAGTCAGTCGTTTGACTTGCCAATGTGTTTCTCGTATCATCTCTCAGATCGTTTCCTTGTTTCACCATGTCTGCTTTCAAGTTGAGCACTTCCCGCTGGAGATTGTCCACGATTACATCATTAGTCCTCATGTAGGTTCCAATATCTTGTTGTAATGCGATGGGTTGGTTGGGAGGAGCATTGTAAGCGGGTGGTTGATAAGCAGGTTGTTGATAAACTTGGTTGTTTCTTTGAGGTTTGATATGGTTGTTTGTGAGGTGGTATGTATGGTGCACGAGGTTGTTGTTGTTGTTGAGCAGGGCGATTGAGGTTTTGTTGTTGGTTTGGGTTGTTAGGAGGAAAACCGGGTGGGGAAAGATAGTTGTTCGAGCGATAGCTAAGCAAGTTGCGGTCACCTTGAGGACGAGCTTGATAAGCGACCGGAGGATAGGTACCGTATGCTGCATTCACATTCTCAGAAGGGTAGTCTTGGGTGGCAGTACAAGTTGTGTAAGAGTGAGGACCCCCGCATATCTCACATGGTTGGCTAACAACATTGACTTGAGCGTCTTGAGCGTTTTTAGCGTTGATGTTGTTGGTGTTGTTGGTGTTGTTAGCGGTGTGGGTAACAAGCGATTCAAGAAGCGTAGTGATTTTGTCAAGTCGCTTGTCGCTGTCACTAGTACTAGCACTAGCGACATTGGTCCGAACACTCTTTGTTTGCACACGAGACTTATTTTCAATAATATCCCAAGCGGCATTGGAAGTCTTAACCAAAATATTACCCCTCGAGGCACTATTTAGTGAATCTTGGTCATTCATGCTTAAACCATTATAAAAAAGTGTTAATTTGGTGCACTTTGGTAAAACCATGTTGTGGGCATTTTCTTAAAAGATCTTTGAAACGATCCCAAGATTCACTAAAAGACTCATCGTACTTTTGTTCAAAATTGATAATTTCATTCCGCAAAGCGGTAGTACGAGAGGGTGGGAAAAAGTAGTTGATAAACTTGGTCTCCAAATACGTCCACGTAAGAATACTTTGTGGCGGTTCCTTAGCAAGCCAATGCCGGGCTTGTCCCTCTAAAGAAAAGGGAAAAAGTTGTAAACGGATTACCTCTTGTGGAACACCATTGAATTTGACCGTATTCGTGAGTTGCAAGAATCTCTTGATGTGGTCATGTGGATCATCAATGGTATGCCCCAAGAATGGTTGAGCAGAGACCATCTGGATAAAGCCGGATTTGAGCTCAAAGTTACTGGCTGCAATCACGGGATGAAAATTGGATCATTGTTGCCGTCTACATGTGCTTGCAAAAGTTCAATCATCGGGCGATTTTCTGGTAGAGGCTCATTGTTGAGAGGTGGATTGTTATTGTTGTTGTTATTATTGTTGTTGAGAGGTGGGTTATTGTTGTTGTTTTGTACACCGGCCATGTCTAAGTCTTCGAGAGGCTCGGGCTCTTGATAAGACGTTGATCGTGTACGCATGCACCTGCAAAAGAACTAACAAAGCAAACAAGAAATATTTTTGTCTTTTTTATGTTTTTTACTTTTTAGGATTTTTGAAAATTTTATATTTTTTTTTTGTGTTTTTTGAAATTTTTTATGAAAAAGTAACGTTCACGGTGAACGGATCCCAAAATCCAAGTTCTCACAAAAAACTGTTGATCTTAACGAGAAGAGCCGGCAGCGGCGCCATTTGATACAAGCGTTTTCATTGGGTTCTAGATTAAATCTCTCGGAATCCTCTCGAATTGATCTCGGTTTAAAGTGGAATGATTTGTTCTTGGTTAATAAAAAGGTGTTGGTTTGTTTATCTATTTTAAACTAATAATAATTAAATGTAAATGTCATTGAGCGAAAATAGTTTTAAAGGTTAAACTAAAATAACGAGTTGAAAATAAATGCTTAAAAACTTAAAGACAAATTTAGAAAAATACTTGAACACTAAATAAAACTAACACTTGGAAACTTTTGTAAAAACATGAACTAAACCATCGGAAAACAAAATCGAAACCTGATCGGAATGTTGGAAACAACTCAAATCAGAATATCACTAATGGGTCCAGATCGGAATATATTCCGATCTGTTGATCGGAATGTTGAGGAGCACGGCTGATCGGAATAGGGGACAAAGAGCTCAAATCGGAATGTCACAAAAGGTGCAATCGGAATATCTAAAGAACACTCCAATCGGAATGTTATAAAACTAACCCAATCGGAATGTTTAAATTAGTACTAATCGGAATACAGCAAACACATTCCAATCGGAATACTGGAAATAAGGACTCAGATCGGAATACCCAAAAATAAGCCACAATCGGAATACCCAAAAATTGAACCCAATCGGAATAGCTAAACTTCCCAATCGAAATTTGTTGAAACCCTTTTCCGATCTATCGATCGGAATAAAGGGGGGTGCCGTCGGAATATCAAATCGGAAAAGGGTTTACCTTTTCCGATTACACTCTTTGATCTGAAAGTTAAGCAAGATCAATAAGCTATGGAAATAAGCTTATTACCAAAACTAGCACGAATCTATAATGAACCGGATTAAATAAGCTCAAATAACAACTTATCTAAACTTCAAATAATCAAACTCATAAATCAAATGATAAAAAGATAAACTTTTTAAGAAAACTTATAAAAAGTAAATAAGCTAAACATGTAAATAAGCCAATAAGCACAAGAATCTTAAAGCTTAATCAAATGAAAGCTTATGTAGGAAAAAAAAAGATTAACTTTTTAAGCACAAAAACATTAAGAACAACACGCATCAAATGTATTTTGCACCAAAAGTTAACTAAAATCAAGAAAGGTAGAAGGAGATTAAAGATTAAAAGCTTGAATTTAAACTTGATTAATGAAAAACAATACAAAAGTTTAATCTTGAAAGAAAGAAAGATGAAAACTAGTGAGAGAAAGTTGAGAACTTTCTCTCTCTAAAACTAGAGAGAATGAAAAACTAAAACTAAAACAATGACTAAAACTAGCTCCAAAATGGTGAAGTGAAGTCCTATTTATAGGAGTGTCTTGTGGGCTTTGTGAATGGGCTTTGTTTTGGGCTTCTTTTCTTCTTTCTTCTTTAGTCTTTACGTTTCTTTAAATAAACGTTTCCGACTTTGGATTTTGAGAAGTGTCGGTGAATAATTCCAACTCGTCTTATAATCTTTTGTTTAATAGACTCGAGTTCTTCGACATATATGAATCTTCCATCTTTGGCTCTCTTCTTCGATAAATCTTCAAATAGGCACAATGACTTGAAATCTTTTGCATCTCTTGGACAATAGACTTCGCCTTGAGTCTTTTTCCTCGATAAAACCCGTGCAATCCCATGTTTTCTTCAATATTCATTCGATTGACTCTGAAAACATAATAAACACAAAAACCACGCATAATTCCAAACAAATGATATTTAACACGCATTTTGGTCTTGTTTTAGTAAGAATAAGTGGTAAAAGGGATGGGTGTTTTCACACCTATCATAAAACCACCACCTTCAAATGGAGTGAAGGTTGGTGTCGAATTATCAAGAATTGGATCTAACATAGTGGGATTGCCACTAGTTTCTTCATCACCAAAACCTAGAAATTCTTGTGAAAATTCCTCGCAAACCACGTCGATCATATCAACGAGGTTTATGGTAGCAACGGAATAAACATGAGAAATTTGAGAGTTTTGAGTTGCGTTTATAACAAGTTCCTCGTCGTTGAAACGTAAGGTGATCTTTCTAGCATGAACATCGTTCAAAGCCATAGACGTATCTAAAAACGAACGACCTAAAATGAGAGGAACTTGAGGATCCGTGGGAATATCAACAACGATAAAGTCTACGGGATAGTAGAACTTTCCCACTTTCACAAAAACGTCTTCCGCCAAACCACATGCGGGAATCGTGGAATGTCGGCCAACTCGATAGACATTAGTAAAGGAGTAAGATTAGGAAGATTGAGCGACTTGAAGATTGCAAGTGGCATCAAGTTAATGCTAGCACCAAGATCGGCCAAGGCGAAGTATTCCTCCATATCTTGGATTGCACAAGGGATCAAAAATTTACCGGGATCACCGACTTTTTGAGGTATGCGATTAAGATAAACCGATGAACAACTAGACAATTGGTGCAATTTCTCCTTGTTGTTCAACATACTCTTAAAGTTAGCGGCAAATCGAGGCATCATGACCAAAGCATCGGCGAAACTCACATTAAAGTGCAAATCACAAAACGTTTTCATAAAAAACTCAAATTGGTAATTGTCGCGCTCTTGACGTTTCTCGATCCTAAGTCTCGATGGATAGGGCAAAGGTGGTGTGGGTTGAGGCATAGTAGGCATAGCCTTTGGAATCTCGGGTTCCAATGTTGGTAATGGGTCAACCGTAGGTGTGGCATGAGAGGTACTTCGTGGGATTGGGACATGTTCCTTTTGGACCACCACCTCGGGTTCTTCCTCAATTGCTTCCTCCGTAGGAGCAATTGGTTGAGGAGTCGGTTCCTTGAGTGTCTTACCACTACGTGTGGTAATCACTTTCATCTCACCCTTAGGGTTTGATACGGTGTTGCTAGGAAGACTACTAGATGACGGTTTACACATTATTGCCTCAAACATAGACGAGATTTTATCTTCAAACATGGATTGCCTCAATACGGCCTCGGTTTGCCTCTTCTCGGCCTTAATCATCTCTTGTTTAATCTCATGTTGCCCTTGTTCCATTTTTTGTTGGTTTTGTTGTAACATAGTGACATTTCCTTCCATTTTGTTGGTGTGGATCTTAAGTTCATTAGCTAACTCATTTTTCAACTCTTTCTTCAAGTCGTTCTTAAACTCGGATCTTAGGCTAATGATTTCTCTTTGAATATTGTCAAACCTAGCATCATTCCCATTAGCGTATTCAACAAATTCATTTGGAAGATCTTTCAAAGTTTGCAAACCTTTGTTGTTGTTTTGAAAATCTTTTTGATTCTTGTTTGAAACTTGATTATTAGCCCCTTGATTACCATAATTTCCTTTGTTGAAATTGTTTTTGAAACCAACTTGATTGTTGCGATAGTTGTTGTTAGCATTTTGATTTGAACCAAAACCCGGTGGAGTCAATTGATTAGAGCGGGAAACTTGACTGTTTTGGTTGTAATTTCCCGTGGCCGCGAAGGCACTCAAAGTGTTACCACCGTTGGTAATGCACTCGGAGAAATCATGACCTCCACCACAATACATGCAAGAAAACTCAACCGCTTTAGCCGTAGTGGGAGCACTTGGTTCACCAACTTTAAACTCAATCAAAAGTCCCTTTAGCTTATCGAAAATCTTGTTTTCCAAGTTCGCCTCAATTTGGCAAGCATCGATGGTAGTAGAAAAAGAAGGTGAAGACGAAGACGAAGCCTTACGAACACTAGACGTGCTACGAGGACCATACACCTTAGATCTATTCTCAATTATCACCAAAGGTTCCTCAACCGTTTTACACAAAAAATTACCACCCGCGGCGGCATTCAAATAATCCCTTTCATGATCATTAAGTCCATTGTAAAACGTGTCAATTTGATGCAAGTCAGAAAAACCGTGATGAGGACATTCATGTACTTAAACCTATTCCAAGCCGTTGAAAAACTTTCATTAAACTCTTGCGAAAACTTTGAAATCTTGTTTTTCAAATGCGTAGTCTTAGAGGGCGGAAACAATTGGTTCACAAACTTAGACACGAGATCCTTCAACGTCAATATAGAATTGGGTGGCTCTTTCTCTAACCAAATTTTAGCGGGCCCCGCTAAGGAATACGGAAAAAGCATCATCTTAATCGAGTCATTTGAGACATCCTTAAACTTACAAGTGGCGGTAAGACGATTGAATTGGCGTATATGGTTGTGTGGATTGTCCTTCTCATAACCACGGAATTTGTTGTTTTGGATCATCGACAACAAACCCGTTTTCACCTCAAAATTCTCCGCAAGGATAGCGGGAATCACAATAGCCTCTCCATAACCCTCGGTGGGTGCTTGAAGTAACTCCATCATAGTTCGATTCGCCATGGTTGGTGCTTCTCTTACAATGGGTTCGTCAATAGGAGACTCCTCACTAGAAAGATTGGGAGTGGGAGTTTTGTTCTTTCGTTTACGTGTACGTCTTGCTTGATTACGAGTTAGCATAAACGTCACGTACAACGAGGGGAGGAGCAAAGAAGATTCTTTTTGGTGTTTTGTATTTTTCAATTTTTTGTGGTTTTTCATTGTATTAACCTTTTTTGATTTTGGTGATTGTATTAAGTAGACACAAATCTACAAATCTCCTCCTTAATCAAATCTCTCGATTAAAGAAGCCTCAAGGAATGAAAACGATCACGTGAAGTGAACGTCTTCGATGACTTTAGAACGTTGGTGGAACACCAAAACGTTCAAGAGGGTTTAATCAATGGAAACCAAGAAAATATATATGATACTTAGTAATACTTTGGGCGGCAAAACCCTCGATTAGCTCTCAAAATCAAATACTCACAAGCAAGCGGGGAAACGAGGCGGCGCGAAGCACTTAAGAGCCTTTTTCCTTAGGATATATTTTATAATATCCGCCTTATACCCACCTTATAGTTTGTATTTGTCAAGATCGAGCTTCACGAAAGTATTTATCTATTTTTGCCTTTTTCTTTGGTTTGAGATTCGAATACAATGATTGGGTAATGACCTCCCAAGTCAAGGTTGTGATTTCTCACGTATTTGGAGTATTTGTGAATTTATTGTTCTACGTATACACTATAGTAATAGTATTCACACAAAAACCGAAAACCGATAATACGTATTAGTAGAGTGCTACTAATACAAATACTATTTTGGTTAGTATATAAAAACAACAATTCCAAATCAAAACACAACACGCCTCCCCGGTAGCGGCGCCAAAATTGATGTAGTGGTTTTACTACTCTTTAGGAAAAGAGAGCAAATAGGGTAAGCACGACGATTTAGGAAAACCGTGTGTAAATGACCCTAAAATGAGTTCGTTCTCAAGGAGGCTAGTGTGTTATGTGTGTAATGATTTGGATTAGATTTGTGATTATATTTTTTAGAAAGAAAAATAGATATGAGATTAGAAGAGAATGACGGTTACGAAGACGGATTAAACTAAGACGAAAAAGGTGTACACGAAAAACCGTAAATAGCACCAAAATTAAAATTTTACTCTAAAAATTACCAAAAATCACTAAAAATCCACAATAATATTCTAAGAGTTTACAAAAAATCCAAACTTGCCAAAACCTTTTAATTAATTAAATAATGACTTTTTAATGCTAATTAAAGCCCTAAAAATCAAAATTAACTATTAAAAAGTCCACAACAAGATCTTAAAGTTTGTAAACCTCAAAAACACCCTAATTAAGCTAAAAAGTATTTTTTTTAAATTTTAAAATCACTAAAAACTATTTTTAAACAATTAAAAACTACTAAAATAAATTAAAACTTAAATTAATTCTAGAAAATAATTAAAAGACTCTAAAAATATTTGGAAAGTTTCAAAATTCCTAATTAAGTGTCTACAATCTAGGAAAAATATAAAAACTTTGAAAATCAGACTTTTAATTTTTAACAATAAAATAATATTAAAATATTATTAAAAATCCAAAAATCATAAAAAATTCTAAAAACTTGCAAACTAGCTTAATTTAACCTAAATAACTTAGAAATGAAAGTGAAATTACCTAATTACCCTTAATGGGCCTAGAAAATGGGCTAAACCCAAAACAGAACCTTATTGGGCCAAATTTGGGCCCAATAAAAAAAATTTCCAAAATAAGCCCAAAAAGCACTACCTTACTCAAAATTTGATTTTAAACAACTTTTTCCAAAGGCCCAAAAGCTGAAAGTGTGAAATAAGCTAGCTTATACCAAACAGCTTATTCTTAATGGGCTTTTTGGCCCGTTAAGCTATAAGCCAATGCCATAAGCTGAAATCAAACACACAAGCTTCTTTTGTCCTAAATAAGACTTCTGCAAAAAGAAATTTGAAATAAGCCCAAGGAATAAGCCTGAAAATGCAATAAGCAATCTATAGAAAACGACAAAATAGTCGTTTTTGAGTCCTAGGCCACCCCAAGTGCTGATTCAAGTTTCTAAAGATTTTAAATGACTTAATTAAGCAAAATCAACAAAGAGTTTTCAAATAAGCTGACTCAATAAGCTGGAAAAAGAAAATAAGCATTTATGTAAAAGTCAAATAAGTTGGTTTTCTAGTGAAAAGTCAAAGTCAAAGTCCAATAAGCTCCAGTCTACTCAAATGGGTCAAATAATGAAGATCTACCACAAAAAATAAGTTGTTGCAAGTCTGGATAAGCTAAAATAGCTTATTGATAAGCTGAGTACAAGTTTACACTAGCAGGGGCTAGTTTTGGTGTTGAGCAGTGGGAACTTTTCCCACTGCTTGACTTATAGACTTTTTTTGTCTTTAGTGAACTTTTTTGGGATTCAGATTACAAAAAGGCACCCAAATGATCTTTGGATCATAAGGAGTCAATAACAATCAAAAATTCACAAACACAACCACCCAATTTGCACAGATTAATAAATAAAGCATCAGATATGATACAGACATGAACAAGCAAGCATTTTAGGTTCAAAAAGCAATTTTAGCACAATTCAGCCAGCCAAATTCAACCAAATGCATACACAAGCTATATTAAACTTAAATGAACAAGTCTAAACAAGTTTCATGCAAGGATTCAAAGAATTAAGCAAGATTCAAGCACCTTAAGTTACTGATGAACACAAGAACATGCAATTTTTCACTTTGCTGATGTATTTGACACACAAGCCAGATTCAACACCTCAGATCTATCAAGTATGTTATCTTAATGATGTTTAAACAGATTTTATCCCTAAACATGCATAAACTCTAGGTTTTCCCAAAATTTTAGGTCAAAAACAGTCAAACTCACAAAGTTATAGCACAATCTTTGATTCAAGGTTTCAAACCACAAAACTTGCAGCAAAACACTCTCAAACAAGTGTATATCAGATACCAAGCACAAATAACAACTCCTAACAACACAATACCAAGATGCAATCACAAACAGGTAATCCCAAACACCCCTTTATCTTTTCAAATCAAATTTTAAACAAGAAAAAGTGAGATTTTAGACCACCCAAGTGATGATTAACACAATAACATATGAGAACATCAGATTCAAGCAAGAATAAGCCACAAAATACACAAGAACATAGGCAACACTCAAATATCACAAATATCCAAAATATTTTCAGATTTTGAGATTAAGGGTGTGTACCTCATGGATGTACATCCACACCCACGGATTTTGAGCTTATGTGCTAGCAAGAACAAGCACAAGCTTCCATAATAAGGCCTGCTAAGAATCAACAAAGTTAGAAGCACAAGTATAAAATGAGAAAGATGAAAAATCCTTGATTGATGCAACTCTTGTCCTCCACACTTGATTATCCCCAAGTTATAAGCTTCACCACACCTTGATAACACAATATCAGGATGCTATGATCAGCCCTATAGCCCAAGAATTCCAAGATAGACCAAGAACTTAGCAAAATATCAAGTAAATGAAGAAAATGTGCAAACTTTTGCACACTCCTCTTTTGAAAATAGGTTTTTGATTCAAGAATAAAGAACAAAGAACAATAATAAGCAGGTTATAACAATGGCACTTGAGCTTTCTTCAACATTTCAAACACATTTCATTAAACTTGAAAAGGATTTACAGAAAAGTGAACTTAGGAAAATTCAAGAGCAAAAAACAAATGTAGTGACCTAAGGCCTTTATATAGGCGTACATGAACTAGTTAAGAGCTAAAAATTGTAAACCATAATGTTGTTGAAGCCCAAAAATTCCCTTGGAGTCTCTTGTCTTCTTTGGAGAATCATGTGACTGGTTTGGAGTTTTGTGAGAGCTGGCAAGTGCAAAGTTGATCCAAAGGTGTGAAACAAGCTTAAGATACAAGCAAGAATTGAGCCTGTTGGATGGCTGGCAAATTCTTGTCTTCTTCCCTTTTGACGTAGCAGGGGAGGCCCCATGCAACATGTGGGTTGGTGGGGTGTCTTGTTTAAGGATTGGGTTATGATAATGACATCCTTAATCTTAAATCTGGAAAAGATTAAGGATTAATTTCAAGTAACTAAGAAATCCCCAATTTGGATTAAGAACACCAAGAACAGGTTTTTGATCTTGTTTTGGGTTTAAATACATGTTTGGCGCGTGTTTAAACTTAATTAATATTAAGTTAAACCGTTTGGTGAGTGGGATGGTGACATGGAGGAAGGGAGTGTTGTGATTGGTGGAGGTGGTGAGTGGGGTGAGGTGGCAGTCCATGAGTGGTTAAGGTTACAATGTTGTTTTGCCAGCATTAAACCTCCAACTTTCATTCTCTTGTCATTTGCAGATTTAAACCCCAAAACTTGATTTCCTTTGTAATCAAACTTTCAGTTTTCACACTTTTGCCCCAAATACTTTTCCAAAGTATTTTCAGGGGTATTTCTTGCCATTTTGTGATACTTCAAGGGCTGATTTGGCATTTTTTTGATAGATAATGGTCTTGACTTGCATATTTGATATTTGGAGGACTGAATTTTCCAAGTCATAATGATTGAGGGACCATTCTTGCCAAATGTTGAAAGTCAAGGGTCCTTTTTGTAATTTTGGGATTTTCAAAGGACCAATCTTGTAATTTCTTGTACTTTGAAGGACTTCATGATATATTTGAGTTTGTGGAGGATAATGGTTGACAATTTAGCTTTGTTGAGGGGCTAAACTAGCCAAATCTTCAAAGTGGAGGGCCCTTTTTATAATTTTGACAAACTTTAGGGACCAAACTTGTAATTATGAGGATACAAGGGTATAAAGTGTCAATTCTTCCATATTGGAGGACCCTTCTTCATAATTCTTCAAATCTTCAAGGGTTTATCTTGGGAAAGTCTTCAAATCATGTGTTCGTTTTTGCATGATTCTTGTGATCTTTTGTCATTTTCTCAATATCTGTACCTAAAATACACAAGCAACAAACACAAGCATATATATGGGTATTTTTATGATATTTAATGCATTTTAAGCCCTATTTGGACGATGAGACTATGTATAAAAGCAGTCTCATCAGGTCCCAAGTATCATTTCGGAAGACACATGTCAGGACACCAGTCATAGTACATGTCATATGAATATCTTCTCAAATTATGAGTCAGATTCATAACATCAGTATGCCTCCTAAACTAGGTCCTCAGAAATTCAGGGTACCCTCCAAGGGGGTATACCCATTCTGTTATGCCACGTATAAATCAGACCATTTAAAATTCAATTACCATCACCGGATTATTATTCAGGTTAGACGCGCAGTGTTCATTCTGTGAGGTTACAGATGAACACAATCGGTGAAAGTTGTCACGTTTACTTCACGTGATCATATGTCATCTTTATCTTAAATCAGGTAGTACCTACCTCCCAGCCAGAAAACACTCCACAGTACCCCATATTTATTAAGGTTTTCCTTTCGGTTAACGACGAGATCCGTCTTACTAAATTCCAAATATATTCATTATATTTTTTGCCAGAAAAATCAGTACAAATTGTTTCAGCTTTACAAGCACGTGAATTATTATCTTATAGCTGCGAAGACTTCTAGTCACCATTCATGATGCGACTTCTGAAATTCCTTTAATTCATGATCGGCAGATTATCCTAAAGTTTCCAGATGTCATTCCAGAAGGTTTTCAGAAATTCCTTCCTAACCACGAGACAAAGGTTAACATCGAGCTTGTCTCAAGGACAGAAACTGTTTTCAGAACTCTTTATCGCAAGACTTTAGCTGAGTTAAAAGAGTTGCAGCATTAGCTGCAAGAGTGACCAAAACGAGGCTTTATTTTCCCTAGAACACCCTCAGAAGGTGCATCGTTTTCTATCTATCAGAAAGAAGGCCGGTAACATGAGATCATGTGTCGATCACCAAAATTTTTATAAGATCACCATTCTTAATCGACGTTCATCTCACGTATAGACGATGTCTTAAACATTTTTTTAGAACCAATTCCGATCATGGTACCATTAGTGGTGAGAGAAAGAACATGATGTTTCCGAGACTGCTTTTGTACACGTTATGGTCTCTCCAAACTTTGATTTATACTTCTGAGCTCCCAAATGCTCCAGCTATAGTATGAAATTGACGAATAAAATTTTCCATGGATTCTCGAACAAAATCGTCAGTGTATTCATTGATAACCTTCTGAACTGCTAAATTCTAGAGAAGAACACGTGAAACATCTTCTCACAGTTGTATAGATTCTCCAATAGGAGAAAAATTATATACGCAGCTTTTTTAGATATGAGTCCCAGTAGAACAAGGTGCCATTTCTAGACCACATTATTTTAGTAGAAATACATTTTAGAAACCCCGCAAAGGTGAAGGCTATCACCAGATGGACAAGACCGACGTCTGTGACTAAAGTATAAAAATTTCTAGAACTTAGTTGACTACCACCGCAGACTTGCTGACAGTTCTCACGATCAGCCTTCCATCACAAAGCTTACGCATAAAGAAGGGAACCTACACTAAATTATGCATTCCACAAGACCGTACGCTAGTAAAGGTCTAGTTACCAGGACTCATACCTTTCCGTGGATATTCACTCAGGTTCCACCAGAATGTACCAAAATTACAGGCAGGATTTTGATAAAAAAAACAGTATAACACGTTGAGGCAGCTATGTTCATATCTAATGCCTGTCATTCCAGCAGGTTTAAGATAGAATGTCGTCATGCTAGCGAGTTATTACTACCAGTAGAAATTTTGTACCGAAAGGAGACAAGACTCCATGGAGATTGTTATCAGTTTACCATAGACTCAGAAAAAGTATAATACTATCTAAGTCATTGTCGACCATGTAATCAGCCTACGCGTTTCCTTTCATCCGAAAGGATTACGCAGTAGTGGACCTGTAGAGAATCCAGCAGTAAATCGCATGATTTCAAGGTATTCCATCAACTATCTTGTCAGATAGAAATTTGCGTTCGCGAAATCGCGCTCACGTTCATGTTCACGATCATGTGTACGTTCACATTCACGTTCACGTTTATTTTCACTTTCACATGTTACGTCTCATTCGAAGTATGATGCCATTTCAGTTCATGTTTTATGCTATCTCATGATTTAAGCTCACGTTCGCGTTTATAACATTTTTCACGTTCAGATTCGTGTTCCATCTCACGATACACGTTTCCCAGCTTGTTACGTGTATGATCACAGAAGACTTAAGAAACCAGACTCAAGTGTAGCATAGATTTTCCATAACCAGGCAGACGTTTCACATTTCAGACCGTATCGGTTAGCATTCCTTCCTCAGTCAGCATACGTTCATGATATGTTCTAGTATCACGCTCATAGTATGTCTCACGTATCACATCCACGATATACTTCATGCTCAGCGTTCGTCATATAATCGCGAACCACTTTCACCATTTCTTATGTAGCACGTTCACAACTGTTCACGTAGTTCGTCCCTATACGTTTTCAGCAGCTTACCCAGAAATATAAATGTTATCTTTTTAGAATAATTCTATGTACCGTCTCATGTATACTACATGCTATAGCTTATTCATTCTATCATATTCAGGAAATGCATCTTAAGTATAGAACCAGAAACTATTCAGCATCGTCAGGACAGGGTCATCAGGCACAAGATTTTTATTATTATGTTTAGACCTTTGAAGGAATCGTTTCGAGCAGGAGGCCACTCGAAACGGAGGAGTCCATCCGGACCTCTCATCCTTTTCCTTCAATAAATCCAGTTAGGTTCTTTTAGTCATGTTATATTCCATATCCTTTTCAGCCATGTCGCGTTACATGCCACTTCAGTCATGCCATGTTTATACTTTTCAACGGCATCATGTTTTAAATCGAGGACGAATGATCCTTCAGCTTATATGTCTTTTCAGCCTTCATGTTCTTTCAGCATAGATGTCCTTTCAGTTTTTATAACGCCACCAATTTAAATTACCCTTAATTCGAGGACGAATTTTCTTTTAGAGAGGGAGAATTGTAAAACCCAGTACAGTCGTATCCTTAATCCGGGAACGAATTATTTTTTTGAAGGGGAAGAATTGTAAAACCCGTAATTAAGAATTCAAAATGTTAAATACGCACGCTCAATTTCAGAAAAATATTATTAAATAATAATTATTCAGAAATAATTATTGAGCTCATAAAACATTACGTATGTATTATGTTTGTATGATTTATTTACAGAAAAGAGTATTACGTTTTCAAAAATTAAAACACGATTCACGAACACGTACACGCACATTAAATCGCGTCGTGAGAAAAATAAATAAAAGTGTATGTTTATAAGGGGGCTGCGTTTTAAAGAAAAAAAAGAAAATGGGCCTTGGAGGCCCAAACCAATTGTAAGAAGACAAAAAAACACGGGACTCAAACCCCTCCCCTTTTCACATCAACGAACAAAAAAAAGAAGAGTCTCTAGGGTTTTTAGCCGCCAGGTATTAACAAAAATCAAGGGGTTTCGATTCGTCCTTCATCATTGATTCGTTCTTCATCCTTAATCATCACACGGTAATTACCCTCGTCTCTTTTCTTTTATTCGATCGGTCTCGGTGGACTTGACATGTGTACAGCCAAGAGTTCTATAACTCTCGGTGATGGTTCCTATCCCAGCCACGATCAACAAACAATCACAAACAGGGAGGTTTGGTTTTGGGGCTGCACACAAACCGAGACATCACAAGGTCTCGGTGGTGCTTCCTTTTTGGCCAGCCGCGAACAAACAAACCCACGCAGGGGGTTATATGATTAAAGGAGGTGTTGGTTTTGGTGTAGATGTATAAAACCGAGACCATAAGGTCTCGATGGCCTTTTATCTGCCCAGCCGTGACTCACACAGGGGCGGCTTGGGGGCTGGTCCAGCGACCACAGCCAAAAAAACCCCAACCGGGGTATTTATTTATGTAAGGGGGTGTTTGACTGTATTAAACAGTGGGAACCAACATAAAACAATGGGAAAAAGACAAGGAGCATTGGGTTTTTTTAAACACAAATTAATAAGTTAAGTATGAATTTGCGACAGTTTAGCGACAGTATTTCTGTCGCAGGTTGTCATGGCAGATTTAGGACAGTTTTAGTCACAACTTTTAGTGACAAATTTTTCTGTCGCATATTCTAATAGGCAGAATTTAATAGTTTTTGGGTTGTTTTAGTGCGACCGAGAAGGGGTATCTCGGTAGGCTCGGGTTAGATTTAATGAATTTATACGAAGACTTAACTATACCTTGTTTTATCACCTTTATAAATAAATGTTTAAATGATTTAATTAGTAAATTGATTTTATTTTATTAAATTAGTTTTATGAAATTAAAAAGGAATAATTTATTAAATGATTTTATTTTGGAAACATCCTAATTTAGGAAACTTTCTATTATTAACAGGTTACTAAATATAAAACTATTATAACGTCAGAATACGTGTTATACCGTAATTAATAATAGAACAGGAATGCATTAATCAGAAATATTAGAACATTCAGACTTATCAGTTTATATATAAACAGTATTACAAGAATAAATAAATTAACTAAGTACAGTTAGATAAATATAATAAACGAATATTAGTGAACTTATTCGCGTCCTTTATTATTGTAGCTTCCGTGAAGCCCGAGTAGAGTTCGTTCAGTTTTCTTCAGTCAGTTAATAGACAAGAGGTACGGATTTTCCATCCTTTCATTAAGGACTTCCTTTCTCTACATGATTAGGATTCCCCGTCTGCAGCCAAATGTTTTCCCCAGTACATGTTATAAATTAACTGAAATTATTTTAATAACTAAGATATTGCCTGAGCCTTATATACAAGCATGACCAGTCAGTATTACTAGTTACGGAGGTACCGTAACCATGACACTTGAGGCACTGGTGTCATGACTCACTTACGGGAGAGTGATATCCCGCAGCGTTCCACTCAGTTCAACTTGGCCATTTTATCAGTATTATTAGTGAGGCGTATGGACGCATCCTAGGCTATCAGTTTACAGTTTACCAGGTGAATGTGGTGTGTGCTCTACATCCTTTACATTGGAGCTGATCCCTCCACCCAGTACATTATTTAGAGGTCACCCCTCTACAGCATGACGAGGTCACCCCTCCAGTTATTCATGCAACAGTTATTACAGCACATGACCTATATAAGCTCTTGGCAATTAAAATACAGTAAATGCATGTTTTCAGATTTAACAGATAACAGTTCAGTTTTATTAGTAATAAATCAGACTTATCAGAGTTTCTATAGTTTTCATCATACTCCACGTATCAGTCTTTCAGCTTCAGTAATTATTATTTATTTCAAGTTTAGTATATTCCTATTATGCATTATATCTGTTCACTGAGTGTTATCCTCAGCCGTAGTTCTTTCATGTTCTAACGACAGGTACCCCAGGACAATCTTAAGATTCTGAGAGCATGTGCATTGGATGGAAGCCGTTCAGACTTCTTTACTTAATGCACTTCATTATTATATTACCATTGGACATTGTTCAGTCCTTTCTTTCAGTATTTTACTTTTCATGTTTTTAGCTTATGTTGGATTACCGATGTTTGATTCTGGTATTTCCATTATGATCCGTTAATGTTTTAGGACATTTACCTTATGCTTTGATGACACGCCATAAATACACGTAACGGTCCATTTATCCAAGTGGGGTGTTACATCATCTGTCAGCGCCTCTTTTACTCTTTTCAGCGTCCAAGTTCTTCTTTTCAGCATCCCAGTAACTTAGCTAATTTTATTCCCAACATCAAGTTTTTGAGCCTATAGGTCGAAACCTTGGGCTCTGATACCATAATTGTAACACCCCACTTTGATAAATAGGCCGTTACATGATAATTATGACGTGTCATCAAAGCATGCAAGATAATATGTCCTAAACATACAGGACCAAAAGGAAAACTGGAATCAAACATCGGCTCCCTAACATAAGCTCAAAACATGCATAAAGTAAATGAAGTAGAATGACTAAAATAAGTGTCCAAGCAAGCATAAATATATGAAGTGCAAAAGGAAGAGAAGTCTAAGGTATCTCTCATCCTATGCACGTACTCTAAATAGCTTATGTCTGTCCTTGATTACCTTCCGTATGGGACATGGAAAGAAATACGGCTGAGCAATACGCTCAGTGAACGGATATATTGACATGATATGAATAATTGAAATATAAGTAAAAGACATGAAATGCAACGAAATAAGTGTAAGTCCTGAAAACCCTGGAACATGTTTTATATACTGGTTTATATCCAAAAAGTCTTATGTTTATTCATGAAAATGTAATTTAAATGCCAAGAGCCCATATAGGTTATGAAAGGTATCAATATGCATGAATAGATAGAGGGGTGACATCGTCATGCAATTAGAGGGGTTTCATCTAATTATATAGGTTTGGGTAGGGGATCAGCTCCATATGATGGATGTAGGACACACACCACAATCACCGTGTAAATCTACAAAACATGTACTAGGATGCACCATACGCCCCACATGATAATAATAATAATAATGGCCAAATAACTGAAAGGGACGCCGCGAGAAATCACTCTCGTCGTGGAAGAGTCATAACACCGGTGCCTCAAGTGTTATGGTTATGGTACCTCTATAACTAGGTGGTCATGGTCATGCATGTATATATCTCAGGCAGTTTAAAATGTTAACATAGTAATTACTAAAAAGTTTTATGACATGTAAACTACTAGGGAAAACAGATGGCAGCAAATGGGGAATCTTAATCATAGAAATAGAATGTCCTTACTTAAGGACGGTATATCCGTACCTTATGTCCAGTAACGAAATGAAGATGAAAACGGAAAGTAATCTACTCCGACTTCACGAGTCCTACATAATAAAGGACGTGAATGAGTTGTGTGTTCATGTATAACTGACTGGTTCTTAGTTTACTTGACTTGTTTTGACTTGTTTTACTTATTTTTGACTTGTTCTACTTGTTCTTGACTTGTTTTACTGTTTCATGTTTTATCATATGGTTTCTTAGTGGTTTCAAGTATTCTTGATTAACCTATTTCATGTTTCATGTATTATTATACTTGATGTTTCATAATAAGTAACTTTTTAAAAATAGAAGGTTTCTATATATACTAACTTTCCAAAAATAGTAGCTTTCCATATAAAGTAACTTTCCAAAAATAGTATGTTTCCATAAATAGTAAGTTTCCAAAAATAGAAGGTTTCCATAGCTAGTAAGTTTCCAAAATAGAAAGTTTCCATAAATAGTATTTTTCCATAAATAGCATGTTTCCATAAATAGTATGTTTCTATAAGTAGCATGTTTCCATAATTAGTATGTTTCCGTAAATAGCATGTTTCCATAATTAGTATGTTTCCATAAATAGTAATAAGCTTATTTAATAAGCATATGATATAAGGTAAGGCTTAATGAATATATTTATAAGTCATGATTTATTAAATGTAATATAGTAAAGTTTATTTAATACATAATATAACATGTCATAAACTTTTAGTAAATTATTAATTAATAATTGTTAGAAGTAATTGATGGTCATATAATATATCGTTGCGAAGCTTGTGAAAAATGTTATTTAATGATGTCGAGAGTTTTTAGTTATTATTGTTTATGTAACGGGATTTAGTCCCGAACACACAAATGAGGAAGGCCTCCTAAACATTTGTTACTTAGTATAAAAGGCCTCCTAAACCTCATTTGTGTGTGTGCTTTTCCATTTGATAGTTTTAGAGAGAGAAAGGTGTGTTTGTTTTCTCTCACTAGGAAAACACCAATCTTTCTTTTTTGGTTTAATCTTCATCATGTTATTCGTGTTTGGTTAGTTGTGTGTATAAGTCTTACAAGTGGTATCAAGGGATTCGTGGATAGCTCTTGGGTGTTGTTTTAGTTGATTTATTTTCGTGGGTTTAAGGTGGTTTCAAGATTGAATCTTGAATTTTTTTGCGTTTTGGTGGTTAAAGGTTGTAACCAAATCGACTACATAGTTGTGGTAGTAGTTTGGGTTACTTTGTTTGATCAAAATCGCAAAATTTTTGGTTTTTTGGGTGGTCTTCGGGGTATTTATCGAATACCTGTTAAATCGGATCACGAAAAAGTCGGGAAGATTAAGTTTACTTCAGAATAATTGGTATATTTCGAAGTATCTAAGAGGGTTTCTATTTTTCCGAAGATTATTCTTATTGTGATATTCCGAAGTGCATAATGGTGCTATTCCGAAGTGAATGTTTTTGTTTTTTTCCGAAGTGGATTTCTTTAGGTATTCCGAAGTGCAAAAGTTCCATATTCCGAAGTGCAAAAGCCCAAACATTCTGAAGTTGCTATTTACTTCAAGATTCCAAAGTGAAAATATAGTGAATATTCCAAAGTGAATAACATCACCAGTTCCAAAGTCCTCAAGTTCTAATATTCCGAAGTGAATCACATCAACATTCCGAAGTTCCAAACATCCAATATTCCGAAGTGTACCATATCAATATTCCAAAGTGTACCACATCAGTATTCCGAAGTGCAATTGAAGACTTATTCCGAAGTTCTTACTTACAATTATTCCGAAGTGGTCTTCTAGAATTATTACGAAGTGGTCCTTCAAAATTATTCCGAAGTAGTCTTTCTTCATTATTCCGAAGTGAACTCAGGTTAAGATTCCGAAGTTGTTTCTTGGTGTGGATTCCGAAGTGGGTTTCTTCATTTTTCCGAAGATAAACTTTATTTGGATTGCGAAGTGGGTAACATCTGGATTGCGAAGTTGCTGTTTAAGTTTGATATTGCGAAGTTACCAAGGGTCATCATTCCGAAGTAAGTTTTTTTTTGGTTTAGATTGTGAAGTCCCCATATTTCTGTATTCCGAAGATCAACTTGAGAATTTGCCCGAAAATCCTTGCTAAATTTTTCAAAAAAAGTGTCTTAAAAAAACTTACAGTTTTGTGGATTCGTGAGTTTTTTTGTTTGCCTTGGATTTTTTTTTGGCTTTTCGATATCATATTTTTAGGGACTTTCTCAACAACACTCTGCTCTCTACGAATTGAGATCCTGTTTAACACACGACTTCTACGATGACGTCTTAACAAGATATTTATGCTATGGGTACTTAGAATCGTCCACCCATGCTTACCAAGGAGAACTACACTACATGGGCTAGTCGTCTCCTTTGTTATGCAAAATGTAAACCTTTGGGCAAGTTGATTGTCAACTCGATTCAAAAAGGTCCGTATGTTAGAAGAACAATTCTTGTGCCTAGGGATCCTACGAATGCTAACCCAGTGGCTGACTCTAGTCATGAGCAAACGGATGAAGAATTAACTGAAGCTGAATCCAAACAACTCGATGCCGATGATCAAGAAATTCAAGTCATTCTCATGGGACTTCCTGAAGATGTTTATGTTGCTGTCAATAGTTGTGAAACCGCACACGAGATGTGGCTTAGGATTCAGAAAATGATGAACGGGAGTGAAATCGGTTTACAAGAAAGGAAACTAAGTTGCTTCGTGAATGGGAGAAATTTACGTCTACTGAAGGGGAACAAATTGAACCTTACTATCATCAGTTTTCAACCCTCATGAATCATCTTAGAAGAAACAAACATGAACCTGCACAAATTGCTGCAAACATCAAATTTCTTGATAATCTTCCTTCTGAATGGTCACGATATGTCACTCTTGTCAATCAAACCAAGGATCTTCATGTCGTGGACTACACTCAAGTATATGATTATTTGAAAATGAATCAAGATGAAGCTAACGAAGTTAGGGCGGAACGACGTGCCAAGACACAAGATCCATTGGCTTTTATGGCAAACTCTCCGTCATCTATGTCATATCCCATGGTACCCTACCATCAACCCTCATCAAGTAACTTCATGCCACAACAACTCACCTCTTATGGATATCAACCTCCTGTTGCTGTGAATTACTTACAACAACCCATTGTATGTTTTGATGACATCACCGATCCTACTCATGCAATTAATACTGGTCTTGCACTTCTCGCAAAGGCATTCAAATATACCATTAACCCCACCAACAAAAATCAGAGAATCTCCTCGAACACTAGAAATAGGCAGATTGCTCAACCTTTCATGAATTTGAATCAAGATCACCAATTGGTAGCTGCTGGGAACACGGGGACACAATATGGTCAGAATGTTGGGAATGCAGGAAATCATTATGGACAAAACAGTGGTCAGAATCCGAATGTTCCAAATGCGGGTAATCAGAATGGGTTAATAATTGTGCCAGCGGTTGGTAATCAGATGGGAAACATTGTGGCTGCAAGGGCTGAGAATACTGGTACGGGAAATGGAAACAACAATCGTCAGGTTCAGTGCTACAACTGCAGGGGATTTGGTCATTATGATCGAGATTGCACAGCCAAAAAGAAGAGGGTTGTTGCTTATCTTCAGACTCAGCTTCTCATAGCACAAAAGGAAGAGGCAGGGATTCCACTTCAAGCTGAGGAATTTGATCTTATGGCTTCTGCTGTAGAATATGACGAGGAAGAAGAGGTGAATGCCAACTACATCTTGTTGGCTAACCTACAGCAAGCATCTACCTCAGGAATGCAAGTTGACAGAGCTCCCGTTTATGATTCAGACGATCCCTCTGAGGTACATCCATGTTTTGATGATAATGATATATGTAGTACGTCTAATCAGGAGGAGGAGTATACTGAGATGCTTGAGCCCTACATTGAGACACACGGGGATCAAACGAATAATAGTAATATTATTTCGAATGAGCCCAGTGTGGACCTTAGTGTGGATCAAGTTGCCCAGCCTACAACCCTTTCTGATGAGACACGTGCGTATTATAAATCTCTATTTGATAAGCTTGCTAAGGATGTCGACCATGCTACGGTGGTTAATAATAAGTTTAGAGAAACTAATTCCAAATTGACCACTGAGCTTGCGGGATATAAGGAACGGGAAAAATGTTTTGAAATTCATCAGGCTAAAATTAAAGAACTTGAACAAGCTCATGCTACATCGGTTTATCAAGAAAAATGCACAACTAAAAATTTAAATGCCTTACATTTAAGTAGTGCTAAAAAAAAGCGAATTGAATGATGAAATAACTTCTCTTAGTAAACAGCTTTCAACTGAAAAATCTATTATTTTTGATTTAAAAGAAGAACGAAAAATGTTGAAACATGATTTCAAAATTTGAGAAGATGGGCTTCTTGAGGATTTTTGCAAAGCTCAGGATAGGATTAGAGAATTAGACAACCTTTTAGTAAGACATGGCCAAACTATGTAGACGATAAATATGCTCGCACCAAAAGTGAATGAGATAAATTACACTCGATACAAATTGGCTTTAGGTTGTCCTCTTCCTCCTAATCCTGGATATCTTAAGCAAGTTCAGGCCACTAATGAAACCTTATATAATAGTAGTGTGCTCTTGTCTGATGAGCATGATCCTCCTAGTGTGCATGATTCCGAGGAAACTACTGAACTTGTAGTAGAGACTCGTTTAAGAATGAAAAAGCTTAATAAATAAGTGACACCCGTTTATTATCCAAAAGTTAATCCTGCAACTGTTTTTGTTCGGTCTAAAACGAGTACTGAAATGCTTTTGCTCCTAAGTGAGGAATTATCTGATGACCCTCCTAAACCAAGTATCACACGTCGATTTCTAAACGAGCTTAAAGATAACTTTGTCATCCTTAAAAGTGTTGTTAATTCCAAAATCACTAGAGGAAATTTTACATCACCTGTTCAGATTGAGGTCCAGAAAATTCTTCAAAATGATATTAATCCGATTATTAATCAAGTTGATGCTCGGTTAGGCAATTTGGAAAACGCTTTTCTAAAAGAATTTGCCAACTTTGTTGAAGACTTTAAATCTTTGGTGAAGGAAGCTGATGAATCTCTTGATAAAATCAAAGTTTTGGAAAACGATCTTTAACGCCTCTCTAAAGCACATGATTCTATTGATAGTAACCCTGTTGAGTTAAGTACCTCTGTGTCGCATAATGAAAACCTCCAAACTGAGCTTGATCTTATTAAAGAGAAAATGGAATCTTATGTCATTAAAAAGGATAAAGAATTCACCAATCTTTGGAATAAATTTGTCAAAAAATGTGGTGAATGTAAATATGACAAGATTTCGCATGAAAAAGCTTACAATGAAATGCAACAAACTATCGCACAGTTGCAGGCTCAGTTAGGAGGGATTAAGGAAAAGAATTTGGCCTCTTTAGGGCTAGAAAGTGCCAGTGATGGAAATGCTCAGAAGCTTAAGGCTAAGATTGCAGATTTAGAATATGTTTTTGTTTCATATAAGCGGGCTGTTGAACAAAGTAAGTCTGTCTATCAACAACTTATTGATAAAATTTGTGACAACTGTAAGTTAAAGTGTGACAACCCCGATTATTGAGGTTCGTCACTTAGTCTTATTTTTGGGGTATTTTGTGTGACTATGTGATTTATGTGATTTATGTGTTTATATGTGTGATTTTGGTGATGAGAAAGGACGAAATGAGGTATATGATTTGTAAATCATGGTACGGGTTGGAAATGAAATGAAATGAAATGAGTTTAGAAATGAACTGCGGGAAAGTTCAGATATCATTTTTACAAGGTTTTGTGTACGTATCGTATGTTGTATGTATGTATTAAGTACATGTTATATGGTTAAGATAAGTATTAGAGATACTTTCCATAATTAGAAACTTTTGGAAATGACGGTTAGTTTGGAAATTACGTAGAAAGTCGAAAAATTAGCGAATAGGTGTCCGGTTTTGATCCGGAAGGGTCTAGATGTTAACTAATGGTAATTATAAGTTAATAGCAATTAAATTAATAATAAATGAAGTGGGACTCAGAATTTTGGGCCGCATAGCAGAATATTTTAATAAAAAAAGATAGTTACCATATATGAGTCCTAATTGGGCCTAAACTTGATCAGGAGGTTACTAAAACATATATAAACACCTCAAGACCCCAAAAACGACCCATAAAGCTTAAATTAAACTCTAAGTCAGTCAAATAGCAATGGATGATCAAGAAGAGTCGAATTTATGCTTAGGATTTAAAGGTACGTAATTAAACTAAGTTGATTAACGTTACTTTATGTATTTGTAACCTACTATGATGGATTAGGGTTTGAGATTCATAATTTTTTATTAGGTTTTGTTAATGATCTGTAATTAATAATGTAATTAATGGGTTTTAATCATTGGAAATCATTTTTAGGTTTTAATTAGGGTTTAGGTATGATTAATTAGATTAATTATGAGAAAATCGTTTTTAAAAACTGCACAGAATTTTGGTCCATTGGTTTGATCATATCTAGAGTTCTAGGAACATTCATGATGCGATCCAAGTACCCCTGAAAAGGTAATTGAGTTGGCTTTCTAAGGAGAGAAACGAGAACTAAATTAGAGCTTGGGAGGTGGGTCAAAAGCAGGTTACAACAGGCGGAGGTCAAAACAGTTTTTGGGACAGCGGGTTTTCAGTATGGGTTTTAAGGTGATTGGGGTACTTAGAAGTACAATTAAACCGTCTAATAAACGTGGGAGTTGTTTTATATATTAAATAAGATACCTGGAGGAGGGTTAAGAAAATGGGTTAGGGTACGACCCCCTAATCATAACGAACTTTTTGTATGTTCAAAATCATTAAAATCTGGATAGACAGAAGTATATATATATATATATATATATATATATATATATATATATATATATATATATATATATATATATATATATATATATATATATATATATATATATATATATATATATATATATATATATATATATATATATCTATATATATATATATATATATATATATATATATATATATATATATATATATATATATATATATCGAGGCCTTAACAGAAACTTTAAGGTTGGGTTAAAAGAGAGGAGTTAGATAAAACATGTAAGGGCATAGGGTTTCTTTTACAGAGAGCATGGGTTTGGTTAGGTTAGCATTTGGCTAATAGTTTGATGACTAAAAATCGGGACTGTTTTGGGAGAAAAGTAAACGGGATAGGTATCAAGTTTAACTAAGTTAAGGACTTGTTAGGGACGGGAAATGGAATGCTTAGAGCATATAAACGGGGTATATATATGTTATAATGTTAGATATCCATCATTGGTTGATGAATCATTTTAGTATTTGGTTGATGTATTGATTGGGTGCATTTGTTGTTAGCTTTTTGCTAGTGCGTGGATCGTTGGAGAAGCTCAATCCGGTGAGTTTCATAGTCCCATATCTTTTTATGTTTTTTTTACTTCTAGATGGGATGGAAGAGACACTGTATGGTTTTGTAACTATTGCTGTGAATGTTTTTATGGTTTGCGATGGACTTGTGTGTACACTTATGTAATTAACTGCTATGTGATTCTTGATTGTGTTTATGATTTGGATCGGGGGACACGTACCGTCTCAGTTATTATGGTTTGATTTGGTACCAAGGGGATGTTGACAAGGCAGGGCCTTAGGATTGGTTCATAGGTGTATGGGCGCCTATGAGACCATGGTGATTGGTAAGGCTTGGAGCCTTGGAATTGTGGTTATTGGTAAGGCTTGGAGCCTTGGAATTGGTTTGGTATGATTAATCTTGAATTGTTAGTTGTTAATGCACATTTGTAACACATTTTCCATATATTTTTATTGTTGGTGGTTATTTACAGCTTATATCATAACTTGATTTTGGTGTTGGAGTCTAAACCTATGACTCTTACCAACATTATTGTTGACGTGTTTTAGTGTCTCTTTCAGGTGTTAATGTGGTTAAGCGTGAGAACATAAGTGGCTAGGATTGGAGTCGCGTAGGAATGCATTTAGAAGGAGATCCCCGTTCCTTCATAGATTTCTTTTGTTTGATTGAATAAGTGATACTACGAGTATCTTTATGTTGATGTTTTTTTATTTGTTTGTCTTTTGTAAGAGGTGGGACTTTTATCTACTTACCTAGACTCCTGTATTGTTGAGATATTGTCATGACATTTGTGTCACTTTTTATGACATTTCTAGTTCATATATTTCTCTCTATAGACACGCTATTGTTGTGATGATATCCATACGTCGCGCCCCATATTCCGCCATAGTGGGGTGTGACAGAATGGTATCAGAGACAATGGTTATAGAGAATTAGGTTGCCTAGTCTCGTAGCCTAGTATATAGCTTAAGGGTCCTCACATATAGGCGTCGTAGGAGTATGTGTGCATTTGATATTAATTGAAGTTTTTCTTGATGTTATTGGTTTTTACTTGCGATGTGTGTTAAGTTTTGACTAGTATGGGTTGAACCATAGTAGTTCATACTTAGCCACATGTTATTTTCTTTTCGGGTTGTGACTAGTGCGGGTTAAACCATAATCGTCCACGCTGGTCATTGTTGTATTTTGCTTAAATTGTATATTATAGTACATAATTTGGTACAGGGTAGTTTCTATCTTTTGTTGAGTTATTTTATGTACCTGAGGTATATTATTTTTCTTTTTATGTTTAAGTCATGTTCCCTAAGAATCATGTGGTGGTTCGAGTTACTAGGAGTTGGGTAGGAAGGATTTTAAGGTGTTTCCATTCTGATGGGAGACATGACTTATAATTGATTATGTTTTAGTTTTGGATTTTGTCTATGCTGTTTTAGCTAGACTATGGATTTCTGTATTCCAAGAGTTTGACTATGTTATTTTATTTTTGACCTAATTGTTTATGTGGTTATGTGCTTAGGTGAGTTGATGGATTTATGTGTTATGTGTTGTATTGATTCTTATAAGTGTCATCATAGGAGGGAGTGCATTGGAGAAAGGGTAATTGTATAAGTATGGTGGCCAACATAGTTATACAAGTACCACAACTTCAATGGATTCCTAAGTATGATTGCATGAAAGAGGATTAATACATGCTTGAATAGTAGATGTTGGACGGATTTGAGTATATGTGTCCTAATATGCCTATATATGTATGATCCCCTACAATTAACGATTGTATCCTTAGGAGGGTGGCTAGCTCGCTTCTTTTTAGATATTCAACCTCCGTTGTAGCGTATTCTTCGAGTTTCCTATTTCGCGTGTCCGTTTTAAAATGGTGTTTTTTGGTTTTAAGTCTATTGAAATAACTTGGGATCTCTTTTGGGATAATGAAATCTTTTGTGTTAAGTCTTACATTTCTTTTGGTCGGTATATATTGAAAAAAAGGACTTGCAAATCTACTATAAAGTTAGATAGTTGGTTGTATTCGGTAAAATAAGGGTAGGGTGTAGGAGTCGTGTTTGCAACAAGATATAAGATAAGTTTTTTTCTATGTAATCAACACTTATTTATTTCAAATTCTAAAAGACGTTCTTTAAAATAAAGCAAAATAAAATTTTCCTACTTAAATATTTCATATAAGTGAGTTTAATCGATATACGTCATTTTATAATTATTTATACAAGACTAAACAAAGTTCATGAAAATTTCACATATATTTATTTCTTTTCATTTAAAAATGATTACGTTAATTACTAAGATGATTCTTTAGTTTTTAAAACAACTAGTATAAAATTGTTTTGGTCATAACTTGTTCATTTTTAAAGCTTTTTGGGTGATTCAAAAGCCTAAGATTATGTACTCGGAACGTACTTTTAAAATAATCAGAATGTATAGTCATGGGAGGTCATTAGCCTGGTCCCAAATTGTTGTACAAGTTTCGGGTTCAAGGTTGATTTCGAATAGTGTTTTTAAACTTAGCATTTGGGATGTTCGGAGTACCTAGTCTTTGAGTTGAGTCTTGTGATCGTATAGAGGGTTGTTTGTAGATCGTTTCAATCACATAAATGTGGAGAGGTAAAGAAAAATATTCTTTTATGAAAAGTCGATGTCGTGTAAGGTTTAAAAAAAATATGTCGCGGGGGCGTAATATGTTTTGGTTGCCATTGGGTGTTTCTTGGATTATTTTTCGTTTGTCATGGGTCATTTTGAATTGATACATGTTTTGGGTTTGAGTTTTCTTTTGAGTCTCGTGGTTTTTGACTTGTTTTAACTGGTGCAGCCGCGAAATGTCGTTAGTTATCCACAGTTTTGATTCGTTGGTCGTGTCTGTGTGGGTTCCAGATGTAGTTTTGGTTTTGTATTGATTGAGAGCATTGATATAGTCATATGAGAGAATAGTTGGAATGCCCTTTGTGATGAGGAAGGAGTTAGAAGTTCGTAGAAAGACGAACTAATTTGGTCATGAGGTCTCTTAGGAGTGCCAAGGGAGATGAATAGATATTTGTATAAAGTATGGATATTGGCACAAGTAACGCATCATATAGAATGTTGGAAGGGGGATGTGATATTTCAAAGGTACTTGTGATATTCGTTAGGTATGTAAAATTTTCCGAAAATTTCTTAAGATTTAGTAGGTTTACCTATTATCTTGAAGTAGAAACCATGTACAGAGTCAGTAGAAGGAGACAAGATGAGTTGTAGTTAGTGCCTTTCCAAGGCAATTGTTGATGGGAATGATTTTAAAGACAGGAGTTGTTATAAATTGCAAGGAATTCAAGATAAAGGTTGAGTTGCGTGGTAGTAAATGTGATGTGAAAGCGGTTGGATGAGTTGATAAGAAGGAGTATCAATCTTTTAGAATGTGTGTAGGATTTCGCGAGTAGAAAGAGGTAGAAATTTGTTTGTGTTGCTGCCAAGAGAGGATGCAAGGATGATGTTAAGAATGTTGAATGGACGCTTTTGGGTTTACGGTTATGCATTTGGCTTCACCAAAGCACTGGCGGTTTTCATAGAGTCAATGAAGCGAGTGTGCATGAACGTATATAAACGAGTTGTCATTGGGAGTATCGACGACATCTTGATCTACTCAAAGTCTAAGAAGGAAAGTGAGGCGAATTATGTGTTGGTTTTGGAGTGGAATTATACGTGAGATTTTCAAGTGTGAGTTTTAGAATTAAGTTTACCATGATGAGTAGTTAGAGATGATGGCATATCATGGAACCAGCAAGGGGCGAAGTGAAGAAGGATGAGGAAGCATTTTAGAGGCTAAGAGGTGGATTGGATAATGAGCCGATGTTGGCATTATCGGAAGGACTAGATGAATTCGTGAAGCATGACGATACATGGAGCAAGGATTTGGATGTGTACGAGAACGACAAAGAAAGGCGATTGCTTATACATTACAATAACTAAAGATTTGGAAGAACTAGATAAGACTTAGTTAGTGGAGCTGGATTGTTATATCTGCCTAGAATGCTAGAGGCATTTAGGGTACGAGACGTAGAGAATGATCTATACGGATCATGAACGTCTCCAACACATATTCAATCCTCTTGATTTAACATTTGGCAAAGGTGATGGGTGGATTTAATTGATGAAAGAAAAATTGCAAGGCCAAGTACCATCTGGGAAAGGCAAGCATGGTTGATGAGACGTGGAATAAGAAGAAGGAAGTGAAGCTGAGACAAACTTAAACTATATGGATAATGTATTAGGGTGGTTTGGATGAAGGATGTAGGTTGCACGATTTGAGTTGTCTAAAGCAGAGAACGCGACAACATTTATGTTGCGTGGCTTGGATAATCGTATGGAGAAAAGGGACGTAGACTATACTTCCTACATAGATAGGAGTAGCTTAGAAAGGGGGATGTAAGGACGAAGTTGGTGGAAGGGATACATAATGGGGTGAGGAATAAGTACGATGAGAGTTGGGTGATAGTCGATAGACTGTCTAATTCATCCTATATTTCAAGACGAATGAGAAGTCACGTAGTTGAGAAGTTGGAAGGATTGCATACAAATGCGATTGAATAGGCGGTTTTGTGTAAAAGTTAACCTAATAGGTATGGAATGCCTTATGAAGGATTATGGCAAGGTAAGAAATGATGGGAAGCAAGCGTAGTATACCGTTGATAGACTTACGGTTGGTATGAGCATACTATAGGGGTAATTGAGAAAGAAGCCTAGAGCTTTGGCGTGCGGTTTGGAGATAGTTGGAGAATGCATTTTATTTAGGAAGAATTCTTCTACAAAGAGAGTCACTAGTGAGAAGGGCGTATTCCTTACTTATGAGAATGTAGGGAATAAAAGAGGATCGCCTAAATTATTGGCTGAAGATGAGATAGAAGATGGTATGGAAATTAAGAGTATGGATAGACAAGCGAGAAGTAGTATGGAGGAAGCATGGCTTGAGGGAGCAAAGGGTTGTCAAGATAGTGTAGTGACATAGAAGGGAAAACCGTTAGGTCTGGTGATAGGTAATGTAGTAGAAACTGATGGAGTTAATCCATAGAAGATTAGGTGGATCACCGTTACTGTAGGGTGAAGTTAGAAGCAGTCAACATATTGGACCGGAGTTAGAACGGAAAAGTACAAGAGGGGGTGGAAGTGCTTAAGTAGAGGTTGAAAATGGCAAAGGACCGACAAGAGAGCTGTGTGGACAAAAGGCGTAAGCCGTTGGGATTTGAGATTGGGGATAAGGTTATGCTATAGGTTTTACCATGGAAAGAAGTGACGTGGTTTGGGATGAAAGGGAAGTTAACACCTTGAATCATGGGTCCGTTCGAAATCCTTGAAAGGATTGGACCAGTGGCTTATAGGTTGAGGAATTACTGGGAGAATCAGTGTGCATGATGTATTTCGTGTATCAAGCTTGAGGAAATGCTTAGCAATAACCGACTTGCAAGTACCGTTAGATGATATTAGTATGGATACGAGTCTTCGTTTCATCGAAGAACCGGTAGAGATTTTAGGTCGTGAAGCTAAGACGTTGGAAAAAAGGGTAATATACCGTAGTTATGATTAGATGGAATTTGGAACATGGACTAGAGTTCACGTGGGAACGAGAAGGATTTATGAGGAACAAGTATCCTTAGATATTTGCTAATGATGATCCTAAGGAGTAAATCTCGGGACGAGATTTCTATTAGGAGGGAGTGATGTGATAAACCCGGTTTTTTAGGTTCGTCACTTAGTCTTATTTTTGGGGTATTTTGTGTGACTATGTGATTTATGTGAATTATGTGATTTATGTGTTTATATGTGTGATTTTGGTGATGAGAATGGACGAAATGAGGTACATGATTTGTAAATCATGGTACGGGATGGAAATGAAATGAAATGAAATGAGTTCAGAAATGAACTGCGGGAAAGTTCGGATATCGTTTTTACAAGGTTTCGTGTACGTATCGTATGTTGTATATATGTATTAAGTACATATTATATGGTTAGGATAAGTTTTAGAGATACTTTCCATAATTAGAAACTTTTGGAAATGACGGTTAGTTCGAAAATTACGTAGAAAGTCGAAAAATTAGCGAATAGGTGTCCGGTTTTGATCTGGAAGGGTCTAGATGTTAATAATGGTAATTACAAGTTAATAGAAATTAAATTAATAAAATAATGAAGGGGAGTCGGAATTGTGGGCCCCATAGCAGAATATTTTAATAAAAAAAGATAATTACCATATAGGAGTCCTAATTGGGCCTAAACTTGATCAGGAGGTTACCAAAGCATATATAAACACCTCAAGACCCCCAACACTACCCATAAACCTTAAATTAAACTCTAAGTCAGTGAAATAGCAATGGATGATCAAGAAGAGTCGAATTTATGCTCGGGATTTAAAGGTACGTAACTAAACTAGGTTGATTAACGCTAATTTATGTATTTGTAACCTACTATGATGGATTAGGGTTTGAGATTCATAATTTTTTATTAGGGTTTGGTAATGATATGTAATTAATAATGTAATTAATGGGTTTATCATTGGAAATCTTTTTTAGGTTTTAATTAGGGTTTATGTATGATTAATTAGATTAATTATGAGAAAATCGTTTTTAAAAACTGCGTAGAATTTTGGTCCATTGTTTTGATCATATCTAGAGTTCTAGGAACATTCATGATGCGATACAAGTACCCCTGAAAAGGTAATTGAGTTGGATTTCTAATGCAAGAAACGAGAACTAAATTGGAGGTTGGGAGGTGGGTCAAAAACAGGTTACAACAGGCGGAGGTCAAAACAGTTTTTGGGACAGCGGGTTTTCAGTTTGTGTTTTAAGGTGATTGGGGTACTTAGAAGTACAAATGAACCCTCTAATAAACGTGGGAGTTGTTTTATATATTAAATAAGATACCTGGAGGAGGTTTAAGCAAATGGGTTAGGGTACGACCCCCTAATCATAACAAACCTTTTGTATGTTCAAAATCAGTAAAATCTGGATAGAAGAAGTATATATATATATATATATATATATATATATATATATATATATATATATATATATATATATATATATATATATATATATATATATATATATATATATATATATATATATATATATATATATATATATATATATATATCGAGGCCTTAAAAGTAACTTTAAGGTTGGGTCAAAAGGGAGGAGTTAGATAAAACACGTAAGGGCATAGGGTTTCTTTTACAAAGAGTAAGGGTTTTGTTATGTTGGCATTTGGCTAATAGTTTGATGACTAAAAACCGGGACTGTTTTAGGAGAAAAGTAAACAAGATAGGTATCAAGTTTAAATAAGTTAAGGACTTGTTAGGGACGGGAAATAGAATGCTTAGAGCATATAAACGGGGTATATATATGGGATAATGTTAGATATCCATCATAGGTTGATGAATCATTTTAGTATTTGGTTAATGTATTGATTGGGTGTATTTGTTTGTTAGCTTTTTGCTAGTGCGTGGATTGTTGGAGAAGCTCAATCCGGTGAGTTTCATAATCCCATATCTTTTTATGTTTTTTTTACTTCTAGATGGGATGGAAGAGACATTGTATGGTTTTGTAACTATTGTTGTGAATGTTTTTATGATTTGCGATGGACTTGTATGTACACTTATGTGATTAACTGCTATGTGATTCTTAATTGTGTTTATGATTTGGATCGGGGGACATGTACCGTCTAAGTTATTATGGTTTGACTTGGTACCAAGGGAATGTTGACAAGGCGGGGCCTTGGGATTGGTTCATAAGTGTATGGGCGCCTATGGGACCATGGTGATTGGTAAGGCTTGGAGCCTTAGAATTGTGGTTATTGGTAAGGCTTGGAGCCTTGGAATTGGTTTGGTATGATTAATCTTGAATTGTTAGTTATTAATGCACATTTGTAACACATTGTCCATATATTTTTATTGTTGGTGGTTATTCACAACTTATATCATAACTTGATTTTGGCGTTGGAGTCTAAACCTATGACTCTCACCAAGATTATTGTTGACGTGTTTTAGTGTCTCTTTCAGGTGTTAATATGGTTAAGCGTGAGAACATATGTGGCTAGGATTGGAGTCGCGTAGGAATGCATTTAGAAGGAGATCCCCGTTCCTTCATAGATTTCTTTTGTTTGATTGAACAAGTGATACAACGAGTACCTTTATGTTGATGTTTTTTTATTTGTTTGCCTTTGGTAAGAGGTGGGACTTTTATCTACTTACCTAGACTCCTGCATTGTTGAGATATTGTCATGACATTTGTGTCACCTTTTATGACATTTCTAGTTCATATAGTTCTCTCTATAGACACGCTATTGTTGTGATGATATCCATACGTCGCGCCCCATATTCGGCCATAGTGGGGTGTGACATAAAGGCCTTGTTAAAAGATAATACTTCTGAACCTAGCTCGATTGTGGATACGATGATTTAGAAACCAACAACCTCGGGACCCACTCGCATTGCTGTAACACCGATTCCCAAGGCTGCTGGAATGAAAGCTACTGTTATTGCCCCAGGAATGTTTCGCGTTATACCTTCCTCTCAAACTAGGATAGATATCTCTGTGCCTAGCAACCAACGTAAAGCAAGCGTTAGGACAAAACCGGCCACTATCGCTCAAACACAAGTCACTGATTTAAAAAATGCTAATTCTAACAAGCGTTTGTCTTTTTCTATAGGAATGAACATGTAACACCCCTAAATTTATACAACTCAATACAGCGGAAGACTCGTTGGTGTTACGGGATAGCACATTACTCACATCATAGACAACGCTTAAAAAATCGCGTCGTTTAATAATAAAGATTTTCCATTCATAAATATCAATTTTTACATAGGTCCCAAGTCATTGTATTTCATACCGGTTTTACAAAGTATTTGAATGGAAATTATTGTTTAAGTGCGGGCCATGAATTCTTGTCGTCTTCCCGAGAATTACCTTCAAGTACCTGAGATAAAACATGTTAAAAGAAAAGGTCAGCGATAACGCCGAGTGAATTCATAGAGTTTAATGAAATCCATCAATATAACATCGGTATAAAATTATTACCGAAAATCATTTTGTACAAATCTTTGTAATAGGCCATAAAATAGCCAAAGTCATTGTATACAAATCCTTATCAAAAATCATAATATAGGCATTTGCCTTCAAACCATTATACGAACCAATGTCGTAAAAATATCATACAATACGTTCTAAAACGTTGTATAGATTAAATAAAAACCGTTATATGAATATGGTTATATAAAACCAAAACACGAACATAAAATCAATAGTAAGACCCCGTATTGCTAGTCAGGCAATATATCAAAATTCAATGCGTACAGCAGTATTTCGTTATTTGGATTATTATAAGTCGCATGACATTGTTACCTTACTACAAAAAACAACGGGTAGCTAGCCCGAAACTCAATTTACCCATCTAAATTAGCGTGTCGTCACAATAATCACGCTTGTGTAAATCTTCTCATACATAAATTCGCTTACCAATCAATGTGGCACGACGGGGATCCACCGTCAAGGCGCGAACTGGGGTGATCGTCCCCAAATAGTACTATTATATGCATAAGCGTCTACCAAATCCCGGTAGTTCACAATTCATGCTAATGGGACTTTTAATGACATAACCTAACTTTAATAATCCATTTCGTTTCATCAATCGGGTCATTTAATCATTCATCGGGTCATACAATCATTTGGGTCCAAATCAATAAACAGACAATCGGGACAAATGGTGTCCTATTTTAGTAAAACTAACATGTTATCTCCCTCGCGGTTTTATAAAACATTTCATAAAAACATTTAGAAGAGTGCGACGCTATGAACTCACGTTGATGTGGGAAGGCGATTATCGGCGATTTGGATGTACGGTACGTGCTTCAATCACGGAAACCTAGACAAATAATACTCTTCTTAGACTCATGTCCAATGAATTTATAAAAATAACAATTATGTATATATATGATGATTATATATATATGATGATCAAGTGGGTTTATATATTCTCATTAACTCATTTTTGTGTTTATGTATTGGTAGCCTTTTACTAGTTTACTAGTTTTACCTATTTACATGTTTTAGGCCCAATAAGCCTATTATAAGTTCATTAACTTGTATTAATCCATTTCATACTTGTATTATCAGTATTTATACTTTACATATTGGGCCCAAATGGGTTAAGCCCAATAAATAAGTTTATAAGTGTTTTAGCCCATTTCGTTGTATTATTAGTCCAATAACGTTAACTTAGTCCGTTAATGTCCGTATGTTATATAGTTCGGGTTTTATCGGTTTTTACTTGTTATATATGTTTATATATCAGTATATGAGTTTATAAAAGTTTACATTAGACGGGTCCAACCGTCTAAGTTTTATTAACAAAAACGTTAATTTTACGGTAATAGCCGAAAAAGTCGTAAAAATCATGTTTATAGTTTTATAACTTATAAAACTTATCAAACTACCATTTTTATAAAATGTCCATTTATTTATCCGTATACATATTTATATAAATGTATTATATAAGTTAGTGGGTTTTAATTCACATTTTATACTATTTTTATTTGAGTGCTTATATAATACTATTATACTTTAATTTCTCAAAATCTGATTTTTACTTTCATGTTCACCAAAACAGCCATATCTAGAGTTCTATATGGAGATAAAAGCTCAAATTTTTATGGCATAAACTACATGATATGTGCTCGATTTAACTCTCCTATGGCTACTGTTGAATCAGCCTCTAAGTATTTTATAAAATTCGTCCAAAACAGTGCACTCAGATTTGCACTCTAAACTTGTTTTGATCATATCTCACTCATCCTAATGATTCCATTGCATGGCCAACTCTCACATGTGTAAAAGACTCATGGCTTACTGTATATTAATATATTCAAGCCATTTTATCAGTTTATCATATGATTATTTACTGTTTTATACAGCCATCAATTTAAGCATGATTTTTAACCTTTTTACATATAGTTTTTCATCTTTTTATCCATGTTTATCAACACCAAATCCCCACATAATATTTTTAATCATCATTCATAATCATATACATATACATAAATAAATAAATTACAAGATTACATAATCAAAATAATAAGAGGATAGGAAGAAACAATCTCTATACCACCAATAGTGATGAAAAGATGTGTTTTTGATGAACAAGACTTGGTTCTTGTTACCAAATCTTCAACTTTAGCAAGGAAACTTCTTGGGTCCTTTGAATGGATGAACACCTCCAAGAAATCAGCCCTTGAACCTCATGAAAACTCCTTTTTAGTTGTTAAGATCACCTCAAATCATCATGTGTTCAATGGGTTATCATCATATGCAACTTATACATATGATTTGTGGTTAAGATTTTTGATCAATGGTGGTGTTTTTGATGTATATTGGACGTTCAAGGATAGAGTAAAGAGTAACTAAAGTGGTTTGCATGTATGAGAATGAGAGAAATGGTTTTGGGAGCTTGTTTTGTGGTTTTGGTGAAACTAGATGGACATGTGTCCATTTAGTGCATGTTTGCTTGCCACCAAAGGGTGGTAAAGCTTATGTTGGAAGCCACTTGTATAGGGGTGGGCAAGTGTAAACTTGTCCCATCCCTATTAATTTACGGGTACTCCTCGATTATAGTTTCCTCGATTTGCGTGCCCTCGGGTCGTTTTACGAAAAACGTTTTTATAAATTATGAATCAACGGCACAAAAAGAATCTAATAAAAATTGTCTCATTAAAAGCGGAGTTCGAAAACCTAAATACGTAATCCTAAGGTTTCCGGTTTAGTCGTGAAGGACGTTAAATTATAATCGTAAGTCCTAATCTCTTCTCGTAAATTTGTGAGTTTATGAACCAACACAAATTTAAAATCCCAAAATAATATTCACGGATAAATTTATTTTCTGAAATGTCGGACTGTCACCAAGGACGGTGTATGTAAACGTAAGCACGTAACGTAGAATCCCCCGGTTTAGACGTAGTCGATGCTACTTCAAGACGTAAATCCAAATTTCTTCCCAAAAATAAGTGAGTTCATAATATAACATTAAAATAATGTTTTTAAATAATATCTGAGAATAAAATATCAATCATAAATTGACGGATTGTCACAACATTTACCCCTAAACAGGATCTTTGTACTCAAAGATCATCTTACTACTCGCTTCTTATAGAGTTAAAGCCATGTGGGTATTTCCTCCACATTCGGTATTTTCTCACAAGTGTAATCCATTACAATACGCGAGTTTCATCAAACATAACTACGGGAATAAGATCAGGCTAAATGTTGACTTACTTTCTCTATCCATGATATTCACGGGTTTCTGATGAATGCAACTTTTCGCCGATCTAAGCTTTATTAAGAAGAATTCAGATTTTCACTTGATAGATATTTTATCAAGTTCGATATACGAAACATAATTCACGCATCTCTTGAAGTACTAGGGTAGATCCAGCTTATATGCCTTTCAAACCAATCTTTTACATCATCTCAATGGTCCCATACAACGGGGACTTATATCCCATGATCTTTCAGATCATCAATTCATTTTTCCATGGTTAATATTTTTCGCATAACTTCGCTACCCATCTGGCACTTCAAGATCTACATTTCATATTCACATAACCTCCTGCCCACTACCGGCAGTCAATAATCAGATCCTAATTTCAACAATCATTTCATGTCTCGCGGGTCGGATATTTTGTAAGGTTAGGTTCACCATCATAGGAAACCTTAAACCTAAAAGACATGTCAAACTCACAATGGGTGTATGTCGGGTGTCTTCATCCCAAATCCTACTTACAGATGCTCTAATATTTATCCTCACAAGATTCAATCTCGATCCTATACGAAAATTTTCAAAGATAATCTCTCCAAAGGAAAACGATTATACGGTCTATTACCAAAGGTCAATAATTGAAGCATAAAACAACACCTCTAGTGTTTTGTATCATTACTTTACCTCGTCCCTTCGATTGGGTTGGTGAACAGTACTCTCTCATCAAGGTTCGTTCCCAATGACTTCTGAGCAAATCTCTAGAAATTCGATGTGAAGCGAGGATCTAGATAGAGATGATCGATACAAGCACACCATGCTTACATAACTCCTTTAAATACAAAAGAGTCAATTTCTTCATCAAGAATCTATCATTAACAGGAATGATATTAGTAGATTTGGTCAGTCTGTCGACGATGACCCAAATCGAATCAAATTCAGATGATGACCTTTGTAATAGTTAGACGTTTACTAATGTATGAGGCGATGTATGCCTTAATAGTTTGCCATAAGTACAACTTCTTCTGATAATGATACATTAAATCAGAAATGACAAGAATATAATACGTATACTTACAAGATTCCAATCATAACTATATCTCACAATCCTCCATATTTAGATAATCACAAGTGGACTTTTATACATTTAACGCTATCGGCTTCTCAATTCTAATGGTTCACATTATCCGCGAACCCCTTTTTATTATTTATATTATCCTTCTTACAAACATCGTTTATTTTTAAAATGTTCGGCAATTTATTTTGCACAGTCATTATTAAGAAATACATCTTAATTCATTCTTTATCCTTTCTATATAACGTGTCAGTATCTACGTTCACCTTTCTTCATATTTTCTAAGTTTCAGCTTCGTTTCAGCTATTATTTTCATCAGTTTTGCTTAATCCGACGTTTAAATCGTCGATAATTATTACAACAAATTAAATAATAAATAATTTTTATCAAACGTAACTTAAAAATTTTAATTTTCTTAGTTCGACCAATTATAAAAATGTTCAAAATAAATTTGAATTTAATTAACAAGATTTTTGTCGATTTATCGAAAATAATTAAAATAATTAATAAGATCCGTATATGTTCGAAAAATCTTTGGTTATACTTTGGTCAAAATTTTCTTAGTTTGAAAAGCGTAAATTATCGTTTCAAATTTAAAGTCATGGTTTAAATGGTTTCCTCAATCCCTCTTAGGTTGTCTTGAGGTATACACGAACATTTACCCCTAAACAGGAGTTTAGTTAAATGTTCTGGGTATAAGGGAATAATCCCTCAAAAGTTCTTTTCGATAAAACATTTGTCAAAACATATTTGCACTTTCTTTTTGGTAAAAATCCAAAGTCTTAAATGACTTCTAATTTTTGAAGAGCCAATATATATATATATATATATATATATATATATATATATATATATATATATATATATATATATATATATATATATATATATATATATATATATATATATATATATATATATATATATATATATATATATATATATATATATATATATATATATATATATATATATATATATATATATATATATATATATATATATATATATATATATATATATATATATATCTTACCATCATTAATCAAACGGTCATTTTATGTAAAGGATTAAGCATTAAGTCCCATGTTTAAATATTCAAGGTACAGGTTTTCATTGTTCGGCCAATTTTGGGCAGTCGATAACTAATTATTAACTCATTCTTATTCTTATAAACAAACAGATGGTCCTTAATGATCACAAGTATGAATTTATCAAATTACAGCCTACACACGGGATTCACCAAATTTATGAATGCTACATGTGCATTGGTCAATCCAAGCGACATCACATGAAACTCATAATGTTCATTACAAGTTCTGGATGTAGTGATTGGAATAGATAATCTTTTTCACAGATGCGAAGTTGATGATAACCATGCCATGGATCAAATCTTTAAAACATACGCTAGAACCTTGTAAATGATCGAACAAATCTTCCATTTCGAGTTATGGATATCGTTTTCGACTGTCAATTTACTCAGTTTACAGTAATCTATAAACATAAGGAATTATAACACCATAGCTCTTCATGATGACGAGCTCGGTAGAATAAAATCTTTCTCCGACAACTCTCTCAGTTGTATGGTAACTCCTTTAATTCAGATGGTGCTGACGTACAGTGCACATGCCACAGGTGCAACACCGAGAATATAATCAATACCAATTTCAACTTGCCTTAATGGCGAAAGTCTAGGTATTTCACCAACAAATACTTCCTACAGTTTCAGATAACAGAAACATCTTTTAATAAATTCATATTAGGTTCTTCTAGATTACAATATCTATAACTAGTTCATAACCATTCACGGTAAAATTTCAAGTCTAAATGCAGGATATGGTCATCCGTCAAGAATTATTTAGATCACTTTTGATAATCAACATCTTATCTTTTAGGGGAATTCTACTCGAGTTCTCATCAATTAAGACAATGTCGTCATGTCAAAATCAATCAATCCATTCTACTGGCACTATCAACTTTTCAGTTTTATTGCCGTCGATAAGATGTGAACTTCTCAAAAGACTAACAATAACTCATAATCCTTCACAATTTCAAGGATATTAGGAGACATAACTAACCTTAAAAAGAGTAAGGTCAACGCATAATCTACGCGAGAGAATTTCAAATCAGATACAAACAAAAACATTTAACGAATATGAATATATCCCATGTTTTCATAATTTGAGTACGCATTCGAAAGCTCCTCGGATCGTTACCCAGGTCATTAAAATATGAATCTAATCAAAAGAAATGATATGAACGTCGATACATCCAGTCGGGTATCAACACTCGATAATCAGATACTTTTCCTAAGAACCTCACTACGGGAGAATTGGACAAGAAAGAATTGTCAAATAAGACAAATTCCACAGATGAGTAAATTCGACTCAGAAGAATAAATAGTACGGGCACATATGTAGGTGTCCCTAATAATATGTCCCTATTTTTCACTTCTTGCAGATCTCATAAAATTTTAATCTTTCACAATCTTCAAAGAAAATGTAGTGTTTATTTATTAGTTTTATGGTGACTACTAATCAGTCTTGCATGGTCGCTTCCAAATTGTATGTAGGCGCGGAACTATATACAATTTCAAGATTAACGATGCAATACTCAGTTCGTCAAAATTTTATCATCATGTTTATAGTAAAAACATTTTCATGCTTAATTCTTAAATAAGAATCAAGAATAAATTTACAAAGATTTTCTTTGTTATGAAAACAATTAAGTTTTCCAAAGTGTTTCATAAACAACTTTATTTCGATAACGATTATTTATAAGTCTCACTTTAAATAATCCATATGGTGATGAAAACCCAATTTTTCTCAAGGGATACTGTTTTAACTTATAAAAACAATTAGTGATCTACAAAGGAGTGATGAAAAGTTGTTCACCAAGAACTAACTACAATAATAGGAAATGAGCTTAGCCAAATAATCATGAGGTTCATGACCTTGCTGGCGCTCGAAAAGAATAATCCACAACATAACTCAATTCGAGATGAGTACTTGTTCAGTGGTTACATCACTAATGCGAGCATTAGGATGAAGCAATAAAATATAGATAACATCAATACATGTAGGATTTAGCAATCAAAGGTAGTCTTTTCATTAATCACAAACAAGTCAAAATTGTACCGTAACACATTACGTGTCACTATGTCATACAATTCCAAGAACTCATCCTACCAACTGATGTCTCAGTTAAGTTAGGGGTTTTTAAAAGATAGCACAATGAATACTAATCTACAAGAGTAATTAGGTGTTCCACATGTCCTGAAAGATCCATCGGTCCCAATTCAGAAGAAGATTTCTTCAATTTATTTATTGGACACTGGGCATCCTCGTCATTGGACGATGGCCTAGGAACAACCCTTAACACGAATCAAAAATCAATTAAAACCTTATAATTCAATCACAGAACTTAACGACTTCCTCTTAACAGTTTCTTATTCCATACAAGTTAAATCTTACTTTATTCAAGTTTCAATCAACTTATACTCAATTCGATATCCTGTCTCACTTTCCAATACTTTCAACCTTATTCTTAGGCCTTAATAGAGCAATAAAAGATCGATATAATCAACACTTAATTTCCAATCCTATATCACTTACAACAATAATTATCAAATGAGTCACTAGTATTAAATGACTCACACATTCAATTAGACTTCTCGGAAAGGTACTAGTGGCATGAAGCTTTTGGGTAATGGTTCCAGTGACAGCCTCAAGTCCAACATTCACCCTTTCGATTTCAAATTTAAGAATTGGGTGACAACAAATCAGATGACACCTTTCTAGGTGGTAACGTTTTGTCAAACTCCACTCTATAAGGAAAGATCGTCATGACATCGATATCAGATTTAATCTCGCCAATTCTTCTTTAATATCGTAATCAACTAATATCAACATTTCTACGAATATCAACCATTTGTTGGGATCATAAATATCCACAACTTGGTTTAGATCTAGGATAGCTAGAATTCCTACAAGAATAGCTTCGATTAATTTACTAGGGGATTTAGGGTTCCTTGTGACAATCTACGTCGTATAAATATCAAAATAATAATCAAACAATCATGTAATAAAATTACATCATATATATATATATATATATATATATATATATATATATATATATATATATATATATATATAATCCAAGTTATATATATTAAAATAACACTTCTCAGTCTGGCCTTGTCGGTAACTCGGGAATTCTTCGGCACCGTTATAGTCAAAAGATTTTCATACATTTTGTGAAAAATGTTTATAGTTAAAAGATTTTGAAATGTTTTATTCAAAACCTTGGTTTTAAAAAATCTTTCGTTATCTATAACGAGAGCTCTGGTACCAAACTGTAACACCCCCAAATTTATACAACTCAATACAGCGGAAGACTCGTTGGTGTTACGGGATAGCACATAACTCACATCATAGACAACGCTTAAAAAAATCGCGTCGTTTAATAATAAAGATTTTCCATTCATAAATATCTATTTTTACATAGGTCCCAAGTCATTGTATTTCATACAGGTTTTACAAAGTATTTGAATGGAAATTATTGTTTAAGTGCGGGCCATGAATTCTTGTCGTCTTCCCGAGAATTACCTTCAAGTACCTGAGATAAAACATGTTAAAAGAAAAGGTCAGCGATAACGCCGAGTGAATCCATAGAGTTTAATGAAATCCATCAATATAACATCGGTATAAAATTATTACCGAAACTCATTTTGTACAAATCTTTGTAATAGGCCATAAAATAGCCAAAGTCATTTTATACAAATCCTTATCAAAAATCATAATATAGGCATTTGCCTTCAAACCATTATACGAACCAATGTCGTAAAAATATCATACAATACGTTCTAAAACGTTGTATAGATTAAATAAAAACCGTTATATGAATATGGTTATATAAAACCAAAACACGAACATAAAATCAATAGTAAGACCCCGTATTGCTAGTCAGGCAATATATCAAAATTCAATGCGTATAGCAGTATTTCGTTATTTGGATTATTATAAGTCGCATGACATTGTTACCTTACTACAACAAACAACGGGTAGCTAGCCCGAAACTCAATTTGCCCATCTAAATTAGCGTGTCGTCACAATAATCACACTTGTGTAAATCTTCTCATACATAAATTCGCTTACCAATCAATGTGGCACGACAGGGATCAACCGTCAAGGCGCGAACTGGGGTGATCGTCCCCAAATAGTACTATTATATGCATAAGCGTCTACCAAATCTCGGTAGTTCACAATTCATGCTAATGGGACTTTTAGTGACATAACCTAACTTTAATAAAATCCATTTCGTTTCATCTATCGGGTCATTTAATCATTCATCGGGTCATACAATCATTCGGGTCCAAATCAATAAACAGACAATCGGGACAAATGGTGTCCTATTTTAGTAAAACTAACATGTTATCTCCCTCGCGGGTTTATAAAACATTTCATAAAAACATTTAGAAGAGTGCGAGGCTATGAACTCACGTTGATGTGGGAAGGCGATTATCGGTGATTTGGATGTACGGTACGTGCTTCAATCACGGAAACCTAGACAAATAATACTCTTCTTAGACTCATGTCCAATGACTTTATAAAAATAACAATTATGTATATATATGATTATTATATATATATGATGATCAAGTGGGTTTATATATTCTCATTCACTCATTTTTGTGTTTATGTATTGGTAGCCTTTTACTAGTTTACTAGTTTTACCTATTTACATGTTTTAGGCCCAATAAGCCTATTATAAGTTCATTAACTTGTATTAATCCATTTCATACTTCTATTATCAGTATTTATACTTTACATGTTGGGCCCAAATGGGTTAAGCCCAATAAATAAGTTTATAAGTGTTTTAGCCCATTTCGTTGTATTATTAGTCCAATAACGTTAACTTAGTCCGTTAATGTCCGTATGTTATATAGTTCAGGTTTTATCGGTTTTTACTTGTTATATATGTTTATATATCAGTATATGAGTTCATAAAAGTTTACATTAGACGGGTCCAGCCGTCTAAGTTTTATTTAACAAAAACGTTAATTTTACGGTAATAGCCGAAAAAGTCGTAAAAATCATGTTTATAGTTTTATAACTTATAAAACTTATCAAACTACCATTTTAACAAAATGTCTAATGTTGAGTAAAATTACCCCTTTAGGAAAAGAGAGCAATAAAAGTGGCAAGTATTAAGTGTCGGTTTAGGAAAACCAAGCACTAATGACCAATTAAGTTCGTTCTCAAGGAGGCTAGTGTGTTATGTGTGTAATGATATGGAATAATTTGTGATTATATTTGAGAAAGAAAAATAGAAAAGGGATTAGAAGAGAATGACGGTTATCAAGACGGATTAAACTCATTCTAAAAAGGCGTACACGTAAAGTCGTAAAAACCACCAAAATTAAAATTTTAACCTAAAAATTTCTAAAAATTATCAAAAATCCCTAATAATATTCTAAGAGTTTACAAAAAATCAAAACTTGCAAAAACCTTTTAATTAATTAGATAATGATTTTTTAATGCTAATTAAAGCCCTAAAAATCAAAATTAATTATTAAAAAGCCCTAAACAAGATTTTAAAGTTTGTAAACCTCAAAAATACTCTAATTAAGGTAAAAACTATTTTTCAAAATTTTAAAACCAATTAAAACTATTTTTAAACAATTAAAAACTCCTAAAATCAATTAAATCTTAAATTAATTATAGAAAATAATTAAAAGACCTAAAAAATATTTGGAAAGTTGTAAAAATCCTAATTAAGTGTTTGGAACCTAGGAAAATATAAAAACCTAGAAAATCAAACTTTTAATTTTTAATAATAAAATAATATTAAAATAATATTAAAAATCCAAAAATTATAAAAAATTCTAAAAACTTGCAAACTAGCTTAATTTAACCTAAATAACTCAGAAATGAAAGTGAAATTACCTAAATACCCCTATTGGGCCTAGAAAATGGGCCAAACCCAAAACAGTCCCTTATTGGGCTTAATTAAGGCCCAATAAGAAAAAGTGCTCAAAATAAGCCCAAAAAGCACAGGTTGACTCAAAATTTGATTTTAAACAACTTTTTCCAAAGGTCCAAAAGCTGAAAATGTGAAATAAGCCAACTTATAATAAGCAGCTTTTCTTAATGGGCCTTTAAGCCCATTAAGCTATAAGCTGATGCCATAAGCTAAAATTTTACACACAAGCTTCTTTTGACCTAACAAAGACTTCTGCAAAAAGAATTTTCAAATAAGCCCACTTAATAAGCTAGAAACAGTTCACAAACTTATTCACAAAACGACAAAATAGTCGTTTTTATGATCTAGGCCACCTCAGAAGCTGATTCAAGTTGCAAAATGTTTCTTATGACAAAACTAAGCTTAATAATCAAAAACCTAATCAATAAGCACACTCAATAAGCTGAAAAATCAAATTAGCACTTATGTTAAAAGTCAAATAAGTTAGTTTTCTAGTAAAAAGTCAAAGTCAAAGTCCAATAAGCTCTAGTCTACTTAAATGGGTCAAATAATGAAGATCTATCACAAAAAATAAGTTGTTGCAAGTCAGAATAAGCTAGAATAGCTTAATGATAAGCTGATGACAAAATTGCACTAGCAGGGGCTAGTTTTGGATGTTGAGCGAAACTTTTTCCACTGCTTGACTATTTTGACTTTTTGTCTTTAGTGACTTTTTTGGAGATTCAGATTTCACAAAGGCACCCAAATGATCTTTGGATCAAAAGGAGTCAATCACAATCAAAATAACACAATCACTAACACCCAATTGATACAGTTTAATCAATCAATCATCAGACATTGCACAGACATGAACATTAAGCAGTTAAGCACTTATGAGCAGTTTTAGCACAAATCAGCCAGCCAAATTCAACCAAATGCACACACAAGCTATTATAAACTCCAATAAGCAAGTCTAAACAGGTTTCATGCACTGGTTCAAAGAATTAAGCAAGATTCAAGCAATGAAAGTTACTGATGAACACTAACACATGTAGTTTCTACTTTTGCTGATGTCTTTGACACACAAGCCAATTTCAACACTCCAAAATTTTAGGTCAAAAATCAGTCAACTCAACAAGATATAGCAATTTGTTTGATTCAAGGTTTCAAACTCAGAAACTTGCAGCAAAACACTCTCAAACAAAGGTATAGCAGATACAAAGCATAAACAACACAAACTAACAACACAATAGCAAGATGCAAGCACAAACCAGTAGACCCAAACACCCCTTTAACTTTTCCAAAGCAAAATTTTCAAAGACAAAGTGAGATTTCAGGCCAACCAAGCATCAATTAACACTCAAACAAGTATAATAAACAGATTCAAGTAAGAACAAGCCACAAAATTCACAAGAACACAAGTTTCATAAAAATATCACCAAAAATCACAATTTAACCAGATTTTGAGATTAAGTATGCAAACCTCATGGATGTACATCCATACCCACGAATTTTGAGCTTATGTGCTAGCAAGAACAAGCACAAGCTTCCACAATAAGCCTGCTAAGATTGAACAAGGGTTATGCACAATATCATAAAAATCAGAAACTTTGAAAAACTTGATTAATGCAAACTTGTTACCCCACACTTGATTATCCCCAAGTTATAAGCCTCACCACACCTTAACCAACTCAGTTAGGATGCTATGATCAGCCCTATAGCCCAAGAATTCCAAGATTGGAACAAGACTTAGCAAAATATCAAGTAAATGAGGAAATATGCAAACTTTTGCATACTCCTCTTTTGAAAACAGGTTTTGAACTTCAAGAACTATCAAGCATATAACAAATGAAAGCAGTAAATAAGATTGGCCAATGACTTTTTTTCAAGATTTCAAACTCAATTTCATTAAACTTGAAAATGGGATTTACAGAAACTTGAACAAGGAAAAATCAAAAGCAAAGACTAAATGTTGGAACCCTAAGCCTTTATATAGGCATACAATGAGCTAAGTTACTGAATAAAAACGTGAACCTAGCTACTTAATCTTCCAAATATGCCCTTGTAGAATTTGAAAACCTTGGACTCATGTGATGTTTCCTTGGACGTTTGTGGGGTGGATAGCTGTTGGAATTTGATCTAAGGGCTCAAACAAAGCTTAAAATGTAAGCTTGTATATGGATGGTTGATTTTCTGGCTTGTTTTGGCAGTTTCCCCAAAAGTGTGTAGCAAGGGTTTATCACGTGAGCACATGAGTGACGTGGCAAGGGTTTTTGAAGTGGGGGTATGTTTATGTTGAGGTTAATCACAAAACTGGACAAGATCATGGTCTAATTCATAGTAATTAGTAAATCCCCAATTCGGATTATGAACTCCAAGAACAAGGTTTTGATCTTGTTTTAAGTTTAAATACATGTTAACCGCCACTTTTAAACTTAATTAATTAAGTTTGTTAAATCCGGTTAAGTGGAAGGTGACATGGCAAAATGGTGGAGTATGATTGGTGGAGAGTGTGAGTGGGACACATGGCAGCTTGTCACTGGTCTAGGTATCTTTCATGTTGGCCAGCTTTAACCCCCCTTCTTTCTATCTTCTTTCATTTTGAGTTTAAATGTAGAAAACTGAATTCCCTTTGTAAATAAACTTTTAGTTTTCACACTTTGGCCACAAATACTTTTCCAAAGTATTTTCAGGGGTATTTCTTGCCATATTTGAATTCTTCAAGGGCTGGTTTGGTATTTTCTTCAATGATAATGGTCTAGACTTGTATGATTGACATTTTGGAGGACTGAAATTGCCAATTCTTGATGATTGAGGGACCATTTTTGCCAAATGTTGAAAATTGAGGGTCCTTTGTGTAATTTTGGAATTTCAAAGGACCAAACTTGTCATTTCTTGTACTTTGAAGGACTTCATGATGTATTTGACTTTGTGGATGATATTGGTTGACAATTTAGCTTTGTTGAGGGGCTAAACTTGCCAAATCTTCAAAGTTAAGGGTCCTTTTTGTAATTTTGACAAACTTTAGGGACCAAACTTGTAATTATGAGGATACAAGGGTATAAAGTGTCATTTCTTCATAATTGGAGGACCCTTCTTCATAGTTCTTCAAATCTTCAAGGGTTGATCTTGGGAAAGTCTTCATTAGGGCTTGGTTCATTGTGCGGCTTCGTTTCCCGTGTTCGTTTTTGCATGATTCTTGTGATCTTTTGTCATTTTCTCAATATCCGTACCAAAAATACACAAGCAACAAAAACAAGCATATATATGGGTATTTTGATGATATTTAATGCATTTTAAGCCCTATATGGAAGATGAGACTATGTATAAAAGCAGTCTCATCACTCCCCCATACTAAACCATTGTTGTGCCCTCACGCAATGCTAGAATAAAGTATCAAAGCATCTCCAAAATTCATTTTATTCACTTTATTGAACGATAAACTAGCTATACTACTACTATTACTACTACTTGCGTTATAGACATAATGTATGATTCTCATCGCAAAATGGGACGTTTAGGTTCATAGAATAAGAACACGTGAATGCTTCATTAGAAATAATTTCATCGTCCTCGATTTTCACTTCAATTCCATGCTAAGCGTGCAACGAGATCATTGTCATTATAAGTTAGTAATGCTAACACTACTCATATGCCCTAATCACGTACTTATCCTCCCATTATTCCTAAGTTGTATCTCTTATATTTTATGATGTCTTGAATGTTTCACGAGGATACATTATTTGACTTATGCGATAATAGAGATTTAGGTCTAAAAATAGAGTCCTAACAGTGTAACTAAGACCATCAAATCAATAACCCCTCCTAATAGACAACGATGTTAAAAAATTAAGTTGACAAGAAGAATCGATAAACACGGTTTTATAACGTTTTTGAACATGAGAATTATTACAAAGACTTTTATACGCCCCCTAACGGAAGGGCCTTATTATCTTTGGTTTACCTCTATCTTTTATTCAACTTCGCCATGAAGCTTTTATTATGACTTCGGTCTTGCCTTGCCTTTTATTATCCGCCTCATCGGTGGTTTTATTAGCCAAAGACGTATATCCTCACGCTAGGGCGAATTTTGGATCTTTAAAGCTTCGAAGATTAAGGCTTGATTCACTTTCAATTTTGCATAGATTTTTCGGCCTTGTGGGGCTTCAAATTGTTTGCTTGATTTAGGTGAGCACTTGAAATCTTATTATTGGGTGAAGCTTTCGATTATTGAGTGCCAATACTTCAAAACCGTGACGCTGGCGATATCTTAATGTCTTCCCAAGTTAATTACACGGAAGCTACTAGAAAAGACTGGAAACCCAACAATCCTAACTAAACCGCTAAGTCAATATTTATTAAGCAAAAAATATTTACATGCGAAGGGAGAATAAGCAAACAACGAGAACACATGAGTTTTTGAAAGAATACGAGTACTCTACGTTTAGCATAGTAACTTATAATTAACTCTATCATTTCTCGTCCTCATTTAAGAGACTTAGCCTAATGTGTAGTTAAGGAATCAAAGCTAAGTGCTCAACACGCACGGTCGAGTCAAAAATTACTCTTATTCTCGCCATCGGAAAACCTACATTCGTGTCTTCAAACACTTATGAAACATGAGAAAAAATTTAAAATTTGGCCATTTTTAGCCTTATTATGCAACAAAACAATAAACAAAAAGATAAACTTTGGAAAGCGTGAAGGTTTGGCAAGGCAAGTATCTATTCACCCCCCCCCATACTAAAGTTAAACATTGTCATCAATGTTTCGAGTCTAAGGGTGCAAACACCCCCTTACTAGAGACGTAGTCGAATGCCTAATCTAGCATGGAAAGGGTGTAACCAATACGTAATAGCCGTTTATGAAGTGTGCTAAAAACCTAAGGTTAGAACATCAAAGGATATATCATGGATATTGAGAAATGTCTCCAAAGCAAACGATCGAGTGCTCCCATAAACGAACACGAGAGGCTCCAATCGTGAAGATCATGATCTAAAAAAACACATATCACAAACAACCACGGAACAAAGGTTGGAAGGGCACAAATCCCCACTCGTAAGCTACATTAGAAAGCAATAATATGTACATAGGATAAGCATGGGACTCCCCCACGAGGCACCTCGTTTTTGATTACCGAGTCATGAGCTCGACTCGATCCCCTCAATACTAATTATCATTGGGGAAGGTGACTTGGTCGAGGTAGTTCAAGGATGGAACTTTCCCGCCAAAGTAGTGCTTCAACCTATGTCCATTCACCTTGAAGTTAGGACCATCATATTGAGCTAGCTCGATGGTCCCATACGGAAACACTTGAGTCACGGTGAATGGACCGGACCAACGGGATTTCAACTTACCGGAAAAGATTTTCAATCTTGAATTAAAAAGCAAAACTTGATCCCCAATGTTAAAAACCCGGTTTTTAATTTTAGAATCATACAACTTTTTAGTTTTCTCTTTATAAATTAATGAATTTTCATAAGCAATATCCCTCAATTCATCTAATTCATTCAATTGCATTTTCCGGTGTTTCCCCGCGGTCTCCATATCATCATTACAATGCTTTAGGGCCCAATAAGCCTTGTGTTCTAAATCGATAGGCAAATGACAATTCTTTCCATACACAAGCTTATAGGGAGTGCACCCAATGGGCGTCTTATGAGCGGTCCTAAAGGCCCATAAAGCATCGTCTAACTTATCCGACCAAGATTGTCGGTTTTCCCCAACGGATCTCTCCAAGATCCTCTTCAAAGCTCGGTTTGAAACCTCGACTTGCCCACTCGTTTGTGGGTGATAAGCCGTAGAAAGCCGATGTGTAACCCCATATTTCCTTAGAACCCTTTCAAATTGGTCGTTACAAAAATGGGTTCCACGATCGCTTATGATAGCACGAGGGGTTCCAAACCGAGAAAACAATTGCTTCAAAAACTTGACTACCACACGAGCATCATTGGTGGGCAAGGCCTTGGCCTCCACCCACTTAGAAAGGTAGTCAACCGCAACGAGAATGTACTTATTACCACGATATGATGGGAACGGCCCCATAAAGTCTATGCCCCAAACATCAAAGATCTCACACACTTGGATGATATTTTGTGGCATTTCATCTTTTTGTGAGGCTTTTCCTTGTCGTTGGCATGCATCACACGACTTCACAAGATCTTGTGCATCTCGGTAAATAGTAGGCCAAAAGAAGCCGGCATCAAACACTTTCTTAGCCGTGAGATTAGCACCGTGGTGACCACCCGTGGGTCCCTCATGGCAAGCTCTAAGGATGTTAGAAGCTTCGGTGCCAAATACATAACGGCGGATGATTTGATCCGCACAAGTTCGAAACAAGTAAGGGTCGTTCCAAAAGTATTACTTGACGTCACGAAAGAATTTTCGTTTTTCTTGAGTCGTCATACCCTTAACGATGAAGTTACTCGCATGGTAATTTGCAAAATCCGCAAACCATGGGGTGGAATGATCAAGCTTAGAACTCACTACACCAAGTGTTTCAAGCGGAAACGTTTCGGTGATTTCCTTGGGCTCGTAAACACTTTGGTGAGGATCTTCCAAACGAGAGAGATGATCGGCCGCTAGATTCTCGGCTCCTTTCTTGTCAACGATGGTGTGATCAAATTCTTGAAGGAGGAGAATCCAACGAAGTAATCTAGGCTTAGCATCTTGCTTTGCCATGAGATACTTGATAGCTGAATGGTCCGTATACACTATGCATTTCGTCAAGACGAGATAAGGTCGGAATTTCTCAAATGCATACACCACGGAAAGGAACTCCTTTTCCGTTGTAGTGTATTTAAGTTGAGCCTCGGTCATCGTTTTGCTAGCATAGTGAATAGGCAAGAAGTACTTATCATGACGTTGCCCCAAAGCGGCCCCAATAGCGTAATCACTAGCATCACACATTAGTTCGAAGGGGAGGTTCCAATTGGGAGCAACAAGAATGGGAGCTTCGGTAAGTTTCCTCTTAAGGATCTCAAAGGCTCGTACACAATCTTCGTCAAAGACAAAACGTGCCTCTTTTTCAAGAAGATGTGTAATGGGTCGAGAAATCTTTGAAAACTCCTTGATGAATCGACGATAAAAGCCCGCGTGGCCTAGGAAACTCCTAACTCCCTTGACGGTTTTGGGATGAGGTAATTTGGCGATGACGTCTACCTTAGCTTGATCTACCTCAATCCACGCTTTCGAGACCTTGTGCCCTAAGACGATTCCACTCTTAACCATAAAATGACACTTTTCCCAATTGAGCACAAGGTTGGTTTCCTCACAACGTTTCAACATTCTCTCTAGGTTCGACAAACACGAAGTGAAAGAATCACCAAACACGTAAAAGTCATCCATGAAGACTTCCATCATCTTCTCGATCATATCATGAAAAATAGCCATCATGCATCGTTGAAAGGTTCCCGGTGCATTGCAAAGTCCGAATGGCATTCTACGATAGGCAAACGTTCCATATGGACACGTAAACGTAGTTTTTTCTTGATCACGAGGATCGATGGGAATTTGGAAGTAACCGGAAAAACCATCTAAAAAGCAATAGAAATCGTTTCCCGCAAGACGCTCCAACATTTGGTCCATGAAGGGCAAGGGAAAATGGTCTTTTCGAGTGGCTTCATTCAACTTTCGATAGTCAATGCACACTCTCCATCCGGTCACGAGTCTAGTGGGAATTAACTCGTTGGCATCGTTTGGCACAACGGTCATCCCTCCCTTTTTAGGGACACAATGAATAGGACTCACCCAAGGGCTATCGGAAATAGGGTAAATCATTCCTGCGTCAAGGAGTTTAAGGACCTCCTTTTTGATGACGTCGAGAATTTTGGGGTTCACCCTCCTTTGACTTTGGATTGTTGGCTTGAAATCTTCCTCCATTAAGATTTTGTGGGTACAAAATTTGGGATCGATTCCCTTAATGTCGGATAACTTCCACGCAATCGCCCTTTTGTGGTCCTTAAGAACATCGACAAGTGCGGTTTTTTCATCATTCGAAAGATCCTTCGCAATAATAACCGGCAACTTGTCGTCCTCCTCCAAATAGACATATTCGAGGTGAGGAGGTAAATCTTTCAACTCGAGGATAGGTGGTTCCTCAAGTGAAGATTTGGGCTCGATACTCATAACCTCCTCGGGTGGAGGAAATGGGAAATCGTTAAGAAAATCCTTGATAATGGAGAAGTCCTCATCGTTGTTGATTGTAGTCTTTCTACTACTCTTTAGGAAAAGAGCGTATATGAGCGGTAAGTATTGAGTGATGATTTTAGGAAAAAATCAACACAAATGACCCAATCACTTAAAATGAGAGAAAGTTCGTTTCCCAAGGAGGTATATGTGTTGTGAGTTAACTTGTATTTATTTGAGATTAATATTGAGAAGAATGGGGATGAGAAGATGAAAAGACGGTTACGTTAAAATTAAACTACGACGTAAAAGACGTAAAGTTGTGAAAAACTACCCAAATTAAAAATTATTATGCTAAGATCAAAAACAAAATTAATAATTAAAAAGATTAAAAAGAAGTCTAAAATAATATAAATAAAGACAAAAATCCAACAAAGATATTTTAAAACCTTTTATTAATTAAATATTTAATTTTAAATGCTAATTAAAGCCCTAAAATTAAATATAACTAATTCAAAAGTCCAAAATATGATTTTATTGAATAATTACTTAAATTATATTATTAGAAGACCAAAAAGTAATTTTCTAAAAATTAAAAGCTATTAAAACTATTTTTAAAACTCTAAAAATGATTTAAAATGATTAAAAACTAATTAAACTTAAAATAATTATAAAAATAAATCTAAAAGCTATAAAAATATTCTAAAAATGGAAAAGGTCTTAATTAATGCTAAAGAACTTAAGAAAAATGAAAAAGAAATAAAAATAAAATTTTGATTTTTTAATAATAAAATAATATTAAAATATTCCTAAAAATAAAAAGTTTTCAAATAAATTCTAAAAAATTCTCAAAAATCCTAAATATTCTAACTAAGAAGAAAATGTAAATTAAAGTTTCTAAAACCTCTTAATTAATTTTATATTAATTTTCAAAGTTGCTAAAAAATCCTAAAATCTTATAAAATTAAAAATAAGCCAAAATGAAAACCTAATAAGCTGTAAACCTCAAAATGTTTATTAAAAAGCTAAAAACTATTTTTCCTAAAAATTAAAAATCTTTTTTCTATTTTTTAATGATTTTATAAAAAACGTATAATAAATAAATCCTAGAAAATAATTAAATAAAAGGAAAAATATAAAATTTGGCTAGAAAAGTCTTAATAACTAATATGATCCTAGGAAAAATCAAAATAAGCAAAAACGTTTAACAAATAAGCTGGAATGAGCTATTTAAGCTACGACTTAAATAAATAAGCTAGAAACCAAAACGTATTAAATAACTTATGAAAGCAAACCTATACGTAAAAAACCATCTAGATCAGTGGTAGTTCACTTAACCCTCCTACGAGAGGTCTAGTGTTCGAGCCCACTGCGGGTGAGTTTTTGCCAATTATTTCTTTTTTTATTTTTTCTTTTTCAATCCAACTTGTGACCTTATATGACTTATAATCCAACTCCAATTCTCTTTTTAGCTAAGATTTAAGCACAAAGAAGATCAAAATGTTGCCAGGTTTAAACTTTTATGAAGAACACAAATGCAGTTTCACTTGTGCATTCTGAATGCCAAGAGGAGCTTGGCAGTTAGCTTATTTGGTATTGATTGTGGACAAGGGGGGCACCCTTGTCCTTATTTAAGCACAAGGAGTCAAGAAAAGCACAATATAAGCACTTAGCACCCAATCAAAGCATATCAAAAGCACACAAGAGCACTGTTAAGTTTCTGTGACAAAATAGGTAGGTCTGTGGACTATTTGACAGATTACTAGCAATATAATGACTTTCAAAGTCCAGAAATTAGCACACACAAGCACCAAGTATCACACAACAAGCTTCAATAACTCAATTAACCTATATCTTAACAGAATGGAAGAATCAATCTTACAAACTCAGAAAAATCAATGCAGAAAGTGACTATGAAGATTTCTAACTCACTTTTCCTTTAAAACTCACCAAACTTGCTTAATTCTTGATCCAAATTAAACTATAACCAGTAAGAAAACTATCTTAATCCTTTTCCAAAGCTTCTAACACCTTTTATTAACCAAATCAAATACTTTGTCCTGCTAAAACCTATTTCCAAACACCTTTTAAAAATGAAAACCAAACTTTAACAAACCAAAGCAACTTAAAACTTACTCAAATCAATTCTATAATCATATAACATGCATACAACTACTAAAGAGTATGAATCAAACAGTTAAAACACACTTTAGCACAGAATCACACAAATTCACATGAACTAGCAATTTTCTGAAATTTCTCAAAGGTACAAGGATTTTACCTTAGGTCCTTACATCCAAGGACCTAGTGGTTGCATCACCACCTCCCTACCAACACGGGTTGGTGCAGAACAATATCAACAACCCTTGAACACCTGCTTAAAGAAAAATCAAACAAAAGAACACACAAATAATATGCAATATTCTATTTTCTGTTTATTTTTCTTTCTTCCTTAACCTATTCCAAAAAACTTTTCAACCTTCTAAAACACGTTTTTATAACCCTAAAATTACCAACCTAATGAACCTCTAACACCAAAACCTTTGGAGCAGATTATACTAAAAACTTTCAAATTTTCAAAACCTTGAGATAAATTTTGAAAATCAAAATTCTTTCACCAAACTAAAAATGGAACTCAGAATCAAGCATAAACTCATTACCAACTTTTTATAAACTAAAAAGGAATTACAATTGATTTTTCAAATACCAAACTTTTATTTCACAAAAAAGGAATTACAAGAATTTATGCTTAAAAACTGGAACAAAAGAGCATCCACAGGTTGGAGCTTCTTTTATAGTACTCTCAGAACTATCTAGAATGAAAAAAAATACAAACCCTAATCTCTATAAATCTCTAAAATGCCCTTGTTGCCTTCTAGACGTTTTTGGTGATTCAAGCTGTCCTTTTTGATCTCATCCATCCATTTTTGCTTTGGGAGGAAGCAAATCATCCTAGCTGTTGATATTGGACACGTATTAGTGCTTGGAGCCCAAGGCGTTTTCCTATTGGTGGAATGGGAATTGGGGGTTGGGGTCCACAGGCGTGGGATTGGGAAGTTTAGGCGTGGGAAGGGTTTTGGTGTGTGGGAATTACACGTGTGCACGTTTAATTGGTTTTTAACCCAGGTTTTAGTTGGGTAATTTCTGGGTGGGTAAAAGATGCACAGTAACTGCTTTTGATCCTAATTTGGGGGAAGTAAACATGTTAGGCGCCAGTTTGGTTTAAATCTTTCAAAGTTGACAACTTTAGCCCTTTTCTTTTGAGATTTTTGGCATTTAAAGATTTTAGCCCTAAAATCGAACTTCCTTTGTTAATATCTTTTTCCTTTTGACACTTTTGGCACAAATCTTTTGGAAAAAGGTTTCAAGGATCATTTTTGACACTTTGGGATATTTCAAGGGCTGTTTTTGGACTATGTTGATCTTCAAATGTCTTCTTTTCTTCTTAATCTTCATGAGGGACCATAATTGACAAATTGATTTTGTTGAGGGATCAATCTTGTCATTTCTTCAAAGTTGAAGGACCTTTTTGCAATTTTGACAAACTTAAGGGACCAAACTTGTAATTATCAATATACAAGGGTTTTAAGTGTCATTTCTTCAAAGAATGAGGATCAATCTTGTTTGTCTTCAAGTCTTCAAGGGTATTTGATGAAGATTTCATGATTAGGGCCCGGTTCATTGTACGGCTTCGTTTCTCGTGTCCGTTTTTCCTTGTATCTTGTGATCTTTTGTCTTTTTCACGATATCCATACCTAAAATACACAAGAACACAAAAGCAAGCATATATATGGTATTTTATGACATTTTAATGCATTAAAAGCCCGAAAAGAACGATGAGATCATGTATAAATGCCATCTCATCACTCCCCCATACTAAGCCATTGCCGTGCCCTCACGCAATGCTAGAATAAAGTATCTAAGCATCACCAAAGTTCAATTTTATTATCCTTTATTGAAAAGTAAAAGACTTGCAACATACTACGATGATGTGAAAAGACATAATGTATGATTTTCATCACCAAAATGTGACTTTTAGGGTCAAAGAATAGAAACAAGTTAATGTCCCTTAGAGTAAACTTCGTCATCCTTGATTGTCATACATTCCATGCTAAGTGCAAAAACAAGATCATTGTTGGTACAAGTCACAATGCTAACACTACTCATACGTCCAAATTGTGTAATACTTTTTCTCCCCGCAATCCTAGTTATTATAAAAGGAAATGGGTTACTAGCATTTTTTATCTATTTGTCATGGATCACAAGTGATTCATTTTGACTTATTTGAGTAGCTATTAGTCCGAAAGCAAAGTAGCGCGATTTGATCAATAGTTAGCCGAAGGACAAAATCTTTTAAAACGGCTTCTCGTGTATCTCCTTAAGTTCATATCTTGGCATAACTCGTTTCACGATTTGAGACCTTTCTCGGACCGATATTTGGCATGTACTTCATACTTCAAATCTTGGGAAGACGTTCTTGAAATTATGGTCTTCTCTTCATATATTTGGAATTTCTTCACTTGACGTTTTTGAGAGATTCTTCATATAGGACCACGACTTCATCATTTTTCTTCAATCTTTACTTTGGATTTTGATATACAACGATTCGCCTCCTTTTCAGACTTGGATATATTTATCCTCATACCTTGTTAGGGTCTTTTTGGATAGACTTTCTCCATTCTTTAGGGGAGTAATAGCTTCTCGTCGTGTGTCTCCGATCCTTCATATTGATTTAGGAACAATGATACTTCACATCATCTTTGGATCTTTAGCAAAAATAGAGCTCCTCATGCCTTGTTAGGGCCTTTTTGGATGATCGCCAATCTTCGCGTCCCGCTTCAATAAGTTATGCCTTGGCTATGAACTCTATTCAACCCCGAGCAACTTTTAAACGATCTTGCGCTAGAGGCTAAGTAACCTTTCAAATCGTATGACCTTACTTATTGCAATTATGATTTATTCCTAATGCATTGATCTTATGGGAAGAAAAAGCCAAAATTAAAAACATATGAGTTTTTGAAAGAACACTTTTATGTTCTACGTTTAGCATGATCACTTGTCTAACTCTATCATTTCTCGTTCTTCACTATATAAAGACCTCTAATTAAAGAGACTCGTGAATACTTAGCCATGCAAGTCAAAATTAAGCCAAATTTGGATTAGCTTTCATTAAGACTATATCAAATCAAAGTTTTGGGTTTTCAAGCCACCTATAGGATCTTGCACTTTCTTGGACTTTTTCAAGTTTAGAGAATGCGTTTTAAAGTTCCCTTGATAAGTGACTTTCTAGAATCAATTATAGGAACTTGCGAAAAGTTCTTGTTCTTAACCCGAATGAATTAAGACTTTCGCGTTTTAAAGCTCCCTATATAAAAGTCTAGCAAAACTTGAATTGAGCGGGTTAAGGAATGTAAATGGCTCCAAATGCCCATCAAGTCAAAAATTAACTCTTATTCTACCCATCGGAAAATATACATTCGTGTCTTAAAAACACTTATGAAAACTAAGAAAAATTTTAAAATTTAGCCATTTTTAGCCTTATTAGCAAAGCAAAAAAAATTGAAAGTTGGAAAACGTGAGGGCGTAGCAAAGCAAGTACTTATTCACCCCCCCATACTAAAAGTAAACATTGTCCTCAATGTTTCGAGTCTAAAGGTGGAGCACCCCCCATACTAGAGACGAAGAATCGAATGCTTAGGATCTAGCATGGAAAGGGTGATCAACAATATATCTAAAGCCGTTTATTAATTATGCTAAAAGATAATTGTTAGAACAATAAAGGATATGTCATGGAGTCGTGAAAAACTTCTTCAAACGAACGATGGAGGCTCACGTAAACGAACACGAGAGTCTTCAATCATAGATGATGATGATGATCTAGATAACACAATCACAAACAACCACGAGACAACGAGTTGGAAGGGTACAAGTCCCCTTATTAGTGAACATAAAAGATAAGCATGGGATCTCCCCCACGAGGCACCTCGTTTTTGATTACCGAGTCATGAGCTCGACTCGATCCCCTCAATGTTAATTATCATTGGGGAAGGTGTCTTGGTCGGGGGCAACCATTGAAGGAATTTCCCCACCAAAGTAGTGCTTAAGCCTATGTCCATTCACCTTGAAATTGGGACCATCATCTTGAGCTAGCTCAATGGTCCCATATGGAAACACTTGTGTAATGGTGAACGGACCCGACCAACGAGATTTCAATTTCCCGGAAAATATCTTAAGACGAGAGTTAAAAAGCAACACTTGATCACCAACGTTAAAAACCCGGTTTTTAATCTTTGAATCATGAAACTTTTTAGTCTTTTCTTTAAAAATTAATGAATTTTCATAAGCATTATCCCTTAATTCATCCAATTCATTCAATTGTATTTTCTGGTGATCTCCCGTGGTCTTTAAGTCAAAATTAGCATGCTTAAGGGCCCAATATGCCTTATGCTCCAATTCAATGGGCAAATGACAATTCTTCCCATAGACTAACTTATAAGGAGTGCAACCGATAGGTGTCTTATAAGCGGTCCTAAAGGCCCATAAAGCGTCATCAAGTTTGTCGGACCATGAAGCACGGTTTTCTCCAATCGACCTTTCTAAAATCCTCTTCAAAGCTCGGTTCGAAACCTCGACTTGCCCACTCGTTTGCGGGTGATAAGCCGTAGAAAGACGATGTGTAACCCCATATTTCTTTAGAACCTTTTCGAATTGGTCATTACGAAAATGGGTTCCACGATCGCTTATAATAGCACGAGGGGTTCCGAACCGAGAGAATAGTTGCTTCAAAAACTTCACTACCACACGAGCATCATTAGTAGGCAAAGCCTTAGCTTCCACCCACTTAGAAAGGTAGTCCACCGCGACGAGGATATATTTGTTGCCATGAGACGATGGGAACGGCCCCATAAAGTCTATTCCCCATATGTCGAAAATCTCACACACTTGAATTATATTTTGCGGCATTTCATCACGTTGAGACGATTTTCCTTGACGTTGGCACGAATCACACGACTTCACAAGTGCGTGTGCATCATGATAGATAGAAGGCCAAAAGAAACCGGCATCGAACACTTTCTTAGCCGTGAGATTAGCACCGTGGTGACCACCCGTGGGTCCCTCGTGACAAGCTCTAAGGATATTAGAAGCTTCGGCACCAAACACACAACGTCGAACGAGTTGATCCGCACAAATCCGAAAGAGATAAGGGTCGTCCCAAAAATAGAACTTGACGTCACGAAAGAATTTTCGTTTTTGTTGTGTCGTCATACCCTTGATTATGAAATTGCCCGCATGGTAATTTGCAATGTCGGCAAACCATGGGGTGGTGTCTTTAGAATTCACTACACCGAGAGTCTCAAGAGGAAATGTTTCGGTAATTTCCTTGTTCTCGAAAACATCTTTGTGAGGATCTTCTAGACGAGAGAGATGATCGGCCGCTAGATTCTCGGCTCCTTTTTTGTCAAGCACGGTGACATCAAATTCTTGGAGGAGGAGCATCCAACGAAGCAATCTCGGCTTAGCATCTTGCTTAGCTAAGAGATACTTGATAGCCGAATGGTCGGTATACACGATGCTTTTAGTTAAGACGAGATAAGGTCGGAATTTCTCAAAAGCATAGACCACGGCAAGGAATTCCTTTTCCGTTGTGGTGTACTTTAATTGAGCCTCGGTCATCGTCTTACTAGCATAGTGGATAGGACGGAAATGCTTGTCATAACGTTGCCCTAAGACGGCCCCTATAGCATAATCACTTGCATCGCACATGATTTCAAAGGGTAATTCCCAATTAGGAGCAACAAGAATGGGAGCTTCGGTAAGTTTCCTTTTTAGAGTCTCGAAAGCCTTAACACAATCCTCATTAAAGTTAAAAGGAGCATCCTTCTCGAGAAGGTGTGTCATAGGACGAGAAATCTTCGAAAAATCCTTGATGAAACGACGATAAAAGCCCGCGTGGCCTAGGAAACTACGAACTCCCTTAACGGTTTTGGGATGAGGTAACTTGGCGATGACGTCTACCTTAGCTTTATCGACCTCAATACCCGCCTTCGACACCTTATGTCCTAAGACGATTCCTTGTTTACACATGAAATGACATTTCTCCCAATTAAGCACAAGATTGGTTTCTTCACAACGTTTTAACATTTGTTCGAGATTAGATAAACATGACGTGAACGAATTACCAAACACCAAGAAGTCATCCATAAATACTTCCATCGACTTCTCGATCATATCGTGAAAAATCGCCATCATACACCGTTGAAACGTACCGGGTGCATTACAAAGTCCGAAAGGCATCCTACGATAAGCGAACGTTCCATAAGGACACGTAAACGTAGTCTTCTCTTGGTCACGAGGGTCGATAGGGATTTGAAAGTAACCGGAAAAACCATCTAAAAAGCAATAGAATTCATTTCCCGCAAGTCGCTCCAACATTTGATCCATGAAGGGCAAAGGAAAGTGGTCTTTACGAGTGGCGTCATTTAACTTTCGGTAGTCAATACACACCCTCCAACCGGTCACAACACGAGTGGGAATTAACTCGTTGTTTTCATTAGGCACAACGGTCATTCCTCCCTTTTTAGGGACACAATGGATTGGGCTCACCCATGGGCTATCGGATATAGGATAAATCATTCCCGCGTCAAGGAGTTTAAGGACCTCCTTTTTAATGACATCGTGAATTTTGGGATTCACCCTTCTTTGACTTTGAATTGCGGGTTTGTAGTCCTCCTCCATTAAAATCTTGTGAGTACAAAATTTTGGGTCAATACCCTTAATGTCGGATATTTTCCACGCAATTTCCCCTTTGTGAGCCTTAAGAACTTTCAAGAGCTCGGTTTTTTCATCATTAGCAAGATCTTTTGCAATAATAACCGGCAACTTGTCATCACCTTCCAAGAATGCATATTCAAGGTGAGAAGGAAGATCTTTCAATTCAAGGATAGGCGGTTCCTCGATTGAAGATTTTGGTTCAACACTCATAACTCCCATCGGCGAAAGAAATGGTGGAATAGAAATATCATTACTAATCAACACCTCATCTTCATTGTCGATTTCATTTGAAGTGAGATCGCCTCCTTGGAATGGAGTGAGATTTGGTGTGGAATTAGCAAGAATCGGATCCAAAATAGTGGGATTGCCACTTGACGAGCTATCGGAAAAACCTAACACTTCTTGTGAAAACTCATCGCAAACCACATCAACGATGTCAATGTGATTGATGGTAGCGATTGCATAAACATGAGAAGGTTTCGAGTTTTGAGTAGCGTTTATAACAAGTTCCTCTTCGTTGAATCTCAAAGTGATAGTTCTCGCATGAACATCGATAAGCGATCTCGAAGTATCTAAAAATGAACGTCCTAAAATTAGAGGAACTTGAGGATCCGCGGGGATGTCGACTACTATAAAATCAACGGGATAGTAGAACTTCCCCACTTTCACGAAAACATCTTCGGCTACTCCACATGCCATGATCGTAGAATGATCGGCCATCTCGATGGACATGTTCGAAGGAATGAGAGCCGGAAGCGAAAGCGATTTCCAAATGGAAAATGGCATCAAATTAATGCTCGCACCAAGATCGGCCAAGGCGAGGCATTCTTTCATATCTTGTATGTCACAAGGAATGAGAAACTTTCCGGGATCACCAACTTTTTCCGGTATGCGGTTAAGATAAACCGAAGAACAATTAGCAAGCTTTGAAAGCTTTTCCTTATCGCTCATCATACTTTTAAAAGTGGAAGCGAAACGAGGCATATATAACAACGCGTCGGCTAAACTCACATCAAAATGCACTTGTTGAAACATTTTTATAAAAAGCTCGATTTGTTGTTTGTTACGTTCTTGCATTTTCTCTTTGTTTCGTCTTGAAGGGTAGGGTAAAGGTGGTGTGGGTTGGTCATTAGGCAACGGCCTTGGAAACTCGGGTTCCACAATTGGTATTGGTTCAACCATAGGTGTGGTTTGAGCGGTACTTCGTGGGATTGTAATGTGCTCCTTTTCGACCATCACCTCGGGTTCTTTCTCGATTTCCTTCTCCGTAGAAGTACTTGGACGAGAGATTGGTTCTTTGAAAGTTTTACCACTTCGTGTAGTAATAACCTTCATTTCTCCCTTCGGGTTTGCAATGGTATCACTAGGAAGACCACCCGAAGAAGAGGGTTTACACATGATAGCTTCAAACATCTTAGCCATTTGGTCCTCAAATTTTGATTGCCTAGCATCCGCTTTCAATAACTCTTGCTTAATCTCATGTTGTCCTAATTCCATCTTTTGTTGGTTTTGTTGAAGACGTTGGACATTTCCTTCCATCTTATTTGCATGAGTTTTAAGTTCATTAGCAAGTTCATTTTTAAGCTCGTTTTCAACTCGGATCTTAAGCTAATCATCTCACTTTGCATATTATCAAATTTAGCATCATTTGCTTTTGCATAATCCAAAAATTCTCCTTGCAAATTTTTAGTGTGAGCATTTTGAAAACCTTGTGTAGTGTTTTGAAAATCACGTTTTTGGTTTTGATTAGAGATTTGTCCATTCCCACTTTGATAATTGCGTGTGTTACCTTGGTAATTACCTTGGTTGTTGTTTCGATAATTGTTAACATTTTGGTTTGGTGGAGCTTGATTTTGGCGGGAACCTTGGCCGTTTTGGTTATAAGTTCCCGTTGCTACATAAGCACTCGAAGTGTTACCATCCGCGGTAATGCACTCGGAAAGATCATGAGCTCCCCCACAAGATAAACAACTCTTAGCAACCGCTTTAACCGAAGCGGAATTGGAAGCTTCTTGAGCCTTCCAATGGGACATTAGATTAGCAAATCTATCAAAAAACCGATTTTCCTCATTAGCTTCATCATGTAAGGCGTTAATGCTACGAGACGATTGTGACGAAGATGACGAACCCATATTGGCAACACTCGGTGTGTTACGAGGGCTATAAACCTTAGATCGATTTTCAATGATTTGTAAAGCCTCATTTGTCGTCTTGCACAAAAAATTACCACCCGCGGCGGCGTTCAAATAATCTCGTTCATGATCATTAAGCCCATTATAAAAGGTATCAATTTGATGCAATTCCGAAAAATCATGGTGAGGACATTAATGTAACATCTCTTTAAATCGTTCCCATGCCATTGAAAAACTTTCATTATTACGTTGCACAAATCGTGAAATCTCATTTTTTAAGTGTGTTGTTTTAGATGGTGGAAAAAACTTGTTCACAAACTTAGAAACGAGATCGGCCCATGTCAAAATCGAATTTGGCAGTTCTTTCTCGAGCCAAATTTTTGCGGGTCCATCCAACGAATATAGAAACAACATCATCTTAATGGCGTCATGTGGAACATCCTTAAATTTGCTAGTAGCGGTGAGACGGTTGAAATTCCTAATGTGGTAATGCGGGTTGTCTTTCTCGTGACCTCTAAACTTATTTGCTTGCAACATAGACATTAAACCCGTCTTAATCTCGAAATTCTCCGCAACGATGGCGGGAATAACAATAGCCTCTCCAAAACCCTCGGTGGGTGCTTGTAGCAACTCCATCATAGTACGATTAGCCATGACGACTTCTTGTTCTACAATAGGTTCAACAATTGGAGGTTCTTCAACAATCAACGATCCTTGATTTGCTTGCTTTTGAAGACGTTTACGAGCTCGTTTAGCCTGATTACGAGTGATCATAAACTACACGAAGAATGGGAGGTGAGCAAAGAAGATTTTTTTTGGTTGTTTTGTGGATTTTCAATTTTTTTGTGTTTTTGATGATATTTAATTTTTTTGGATTTTGGTGTATCTTCGTAGACAACAATCTACAAAATCTCTCCTCGAATCAAACTCTTGATTAAAGAAGCCTCAAAGGAATGAAAACGATCACGTGGAGTGAACGCCTTCGAATGACTTTAGAACTTTGGTGAAAACCAAATTGTTCACGAGGGTTTAATCACAAAGAAAACCAAGCAAATATAGTATACGTATTAATACTTTGGGCGGCAAAACCCTCGATTAGCCTTCAATCTTAAAATACTCACAAGCAAGCGGGGAAACGAGGCGGCGCGAAGCACTTAAGAGCCTTTTTCCTTAGGGTATATTTTATAATACCCGCCTTATACCCACCTTATAGTTTGTATTTTTCAAAATCGAGCTTCTCGAAAGTATTTAGCTATTTTTGCCTTTTCTTTTTGTTTGAGATTCGAATACAATAATTAGGAGATCAAATCCCAATTAAGGTTGTGTTTTCACACTTTTGGAGATATTGTATTTTGATTGTGATACTTAATACAATATATTAATAATATTTGTACAAGAAAACCGATAATACGTGTTAAGGGAGTTCCACTTAACACAAATACTTATTATGGATAATATCAAAAACAAAAGTTTCCAAATTAAAGCACAACACACCTCCCCGGCAGCGGCGCCAAAAATGATTGTAGTCTTTTTACTACTCTTTAGGAAAAGAGCGTATATGAGCGGTAAGTATTGAGTGATGATTTTAGGAAAAAATCAACACAAATGACCCAATCACTTAAAATGAGAGAAAGTTCGTTTCCCAAGGAGGTATATGTGTTGTGAGTTAACTTGTATTTATTTGAGATTAATATTGAGAAGAATGGGGATGAGAAGATGAAAAGACGGTTACGTTAAAATTAAACTACGACGTAAAAGACGTAAAGTTGTGAAAAACTACCCAAATTAAAAATTATTATGCTAAGATCAAAAACAAAATTAATAATTAAAAAGATTAAAAAGAAGTCTAAAATAATATAAATAAAGACAAAAATCCAACAAAGATATTTTAAAACCTTTTATTAATTAAATATTTAATTTTAAATGCTAATTAAAGCCCTAAAATTAAATATAACTAATTCAAAAGTCCAAAATATGATTTTATTGAATAATTACTTAACTTATATTATTAGAAGACCAAAAAGTAATTTTCTAAAAATTAAAAGCTATTAAAACTATTTTTAAAACTCTAAAAATGATTTAAAATGATTAAAAACTAATTAAACTTAAAATAATTATAAAAATAAATCTAAAAGCTATAAAAATATTCTAAAAATGGAAAACGTCTTAATTAATGCTAAAGAACTTAAGAAAAATGAAAAAGAAATAAAAATAAAATTTTGATTTTTTAATAATAAAATAATATTAAAATATTCCTAAAAATAAAAAGTTTTCAAATAAATTCTAAAAAATTCTCAAAAATCCTAAATATTCTAACTAAGAAGAAAATGTAAATTAAAGTTTCTAAAACCTCTTAATTAATTTTATATTAATTTTCAAAGTTGCTAAAAAATCCTAAAATCTTATAAAATTAAAAATAAGCCAAAATGAAAACCTAATAAGCTGTAAACCTCAAAATGTTTATTAAAAAGCTAAAAACTATTTTTCCTAAAAATTAAAAATCTTTTTTCTATTTTTTAATGATTTTATAAAAAACGTATAATAAATAAATCCTAGAAAATAATTAAATAAAAGGAAAAATATAAAATTTGGCTAGAAAAGTCTTAATAACTAATATGATCCTAGGAAAAATCAAAATAAGCAAAAACGTTTAACAAATAAGCTGGAATGAGCTATTTAAGCTACGGCTTAAATAAATAAGCTAGAAACCAAAACGTATTAAATAACTTATGAAAGCAAACCTAGACGTAAAAAACCATCTAGATCAGTGGTAGTTCACTTAACCCTCCTACGAGAGGTCTAGTGTTCGAGCCCACTGCGGGTGAGTTTTTGCCAATTATTTCTTTTTTTATTTTTTCTTTTTCAATCCAACTTGTGACCTTATATGACTTATAATCCAACTCCAATTCTCTTTTTAGCTAAGATTTAAGCACAAAGAAGATCAAAATGTTGCCAGGTTTAAACTTTTATGAAGAACACAAATGCAGTTTCACTTGTGCATTCTGAATGCCAAGAGGAGCTTGGCAGTTAGCTTATTTGGTATTGATTGTGGACAAGGGGGGCACCCTTGTGCTTATTTAAGCACAAGGAGTCAAGAAAAGCACAATATAAGCACTTAGCACTCAATCAAAGCATATCAAAAGCACACAAGAGCACTGTTAAGTTTCTGTGACAAAATAGGTAGGTCTGTGGACTATTTGACAGATTACTAGCAATATAATGACTTTCAAAGTCCAGAAATTAGCACACACAAGCACCAAGTATCACACAACAAGCTTCAATAACTCAATTAACCTATATCTTAACAGAATGGAAGAATCAATCTTACAAACTCAGAAAAATCAATGCAGAAAGTGACTATGAAGATTTCTAACTCACTTTTCCTTTAAAACTCACCAAACTTGCTTAATTCTTGATCCAAATTAAACTATAACCAGTAAGCAAACTATCTTAATCCTTTTCCAAAGCTTCTAACACCTTTTATTAACCAAATCAAATACTTTGTCCTGCTAAAACCTATTTCCAAACACCCTTTTAAAAATGAAAACCAAACTTTAACAAACCAAAGCAACTTAAAACTTACTCAAATCAATTCTATAATCATATAACATGCATACAACTACTAAAGAGTATGAATCAAACAGTTAAAACACACTTTAGCACAGAATCACCCAAATTCACATGAACTAGCAATTTTCTGAAATTTCTCAAAGGTACAAGGATTTTACCTTAGGTCCTTACATCCAAGGACCTAGTGGTTGCATCACCACCTCCCTACCAACACGGGTTGGTGCAGAACAATATCAACAACCCTTGAACACCTGCTTAAAGAAAAATCAAACAAAAGAACACACAAATAATACGCAATATTCTATTTTCTGTTTATTTTTCTTTCTTCCTTAACCTATTCCAAAAAACTTTTCAACCTTCTAAAACACGTTTTTATAACCCTAAAATTACCAACCTAATGAACCTCTAACACCAAAACCTTTGGAGCAGATTATACTAAAAACTTTCAAATTTTCAAAACCTTGAGATAAATTTTGAAAATCAAAATTCTTTCACCAAACTAAAAATGGAACTCAGAATCAAGCATAAACTCATTACCAACTTTTTATAAACTAAAAAGGAATTACAATTGATTTTTCAAATACCAAACTTTTATTTCACAAAAAAGGAATTACAAGAATTTATGCTTAAAAACTGGAACAAAAGAGCATCCACAGGTTGGAGCTTCTTTTATAGTACTCTCAGAACTATCTAGAATGAAAAAAAATACAAACCCTAATCTCTATAAATCTCTAAAATGCCCTTGTTGCCTTCTAGACGTTTTTGGTGATTCAAGCTGTCCTTTTTGATCTCATCCATCCATTTTTGCTTTGGGAGGAAGCAAATCATCCTAGCTGTTGATATTGGACACGTATTAGTGCTTGGAGCCCAAGGCGTTTTCCTATTGGTGGAATGGGAATTGGGGGTTGGGGTCCACAGGCGTGGGATTGGGAAGTTTAGGCGTGGGAAGGGTTTTGGTGTGTGGGAATTACACGTGTGCACGTTTAATTGGTTTTTAACCCAGGTTTTAGTTGGGTAATTTCTGGGTGGGTAAAAGATGCACAGTAACTGCTTTTGATCCTAATTTGGGGGAAGTAAACATGTTAGGCGCCAGTTTGGTTTAAATCTTTCAAAGTTGACAACTTTAGCCCTTTTCTTTTGAGATTTTTGGCATTTAAAGATTTTAGCCCTAAAATCGAACTTCCTTTGTTAATATCTTTCTCCTTTTGACACTTTTGGCACAAATCTTTTGGAAAAAGGTTTCAAGGATCATTTTTGACACTTTGGGATATTTCAAGGGCTGTTTTTGGACTATGTTGATCTTCAAAGGTCTTCTTTTCTTCTTAATCTTCATGAGGGACCATAATTGACAAATTGATTTTGTTGAGGGACCAATCTTGTCATTTCTTCAAAGTTGAAGGACCTTTTTGCAATTTTGACAAACTTAAGGGACCAAACTTGTAATTATCAATATACAAGGGTTTTAAGTGTCATTTCTTCAAAGAATGAGGATCAATCTTGTTTGTCTTCAAGTCTTCAAGGGTATTTGATGAAGATTTCATGATTAGGGCCCGGTTCATTGTACGGCTTCGTTTCTCGTGTCCGTTTTTCCTTGTATCTTGTGATCTTTTGTCTTTTTCACGATATCCATACCTAAAATACACAAGAACACAAAAGCAAGCATATATATGGTATTTTATGACATTTTAATGCATTAAAAGCCCGAAAAGAACGATGAGATCATGTATAAATGCCATCTCATCAGTTGTCTAGGTCTTCGTCACAAGTACGTGGAACATTGCATTCTTCCAACGTAAAACCACCACCTTCAAAAGGAGTGAAGGTTGGTGTCGAATTATCAAGAATTGGATTCAACATAGTGGGATTGCCACTAGTTTCTTCATCACCAAAACCTAGAACTTCTTGTGAAAATTCCTCGCAAACCACGTCGATCATAACAAGTTCCTCGTCGTTGAAACGTAAGGTGATCTTTCTAGCATGAACATCAATCAAAGCCATAGACGTATCTAAAAACGAACGACCTAAAATGAGAGGAACTTGAGGATCCGTGGGGATATCAACAACGATAAAATCTATGGGATAGTAGAACTTCCCCACTTTCACAAAAACGTCTTCCGCCAAATCACATGCGGGAATTGTGGAATGGTCGGCCAACTCGATAGACATTAGTGAAGGAGTAAGATTAGGAAGATTGAGCGACTTTAAGATTGCAAGTGGCATCAAGTTAATGCTAGCACCAAGATCGGCCAAGGCGAAGCATTCTTCCATGTCTTGGATTGCACAATGGATCAAAAATTTACCGGGATCACCGACTTTTTGAGGTATGCGATTAAGATAAACCGACGAACAACTAGACAATTGGTGCAATTTCTCCTTGTTGTTCAACATACTCTTAAAGTTAGCGGCAAATCGAGGCATCATGACCAAGGCATCGGCGAAACTCACATTAAGGTGCAAATCACGAAACATTTTCATAAAAAGCTCAAATTGGTAATTGTCGCGCTCTTGACGTTTCTCCTTCCTAAGTCTCGATGGATAGGGCAAAGGTGGTGTGGGTTGAAGCATAGTAGGCATAGCCTTTGGAATCACGGGTTCCAATGATGGTAATGGGTCAACCATAGGTGTGGCATGAGTGGTACTTCGTGGGATTGGGACATGCTCCTTTTGGACCACCACCTCGGGTTCTTCCTCAATTGCTTCCTCCGTAGGAGCAATTGGTTGAGGAATCGGCTCCTTAAGTGTCTTACCACTACGTGTGGTAATCACTTTCATCTCACCCTTAGGGTTGGATATGGTGTTGCTAGGAAGACCACTTGACGATGGTTTACACATTATTGCCTCAAACATAGACGAGATTTTATCTTCAAAGTTAGATTGCCTCAATACGGCTTCGGTTTGCCTTTTCTCGGCCTTAAGCATCTCTTGTTTAATCTCATGTTGCCCTTGTTCCATCTTTTGTTGGTTTTGTTGCAACCTAGTGACATTTCCTTCCATCTTGTTGGTGTGGATTTTAAGTTCATTAGCTAACTCATTTTTCAACTCTTTCTTCAAGTCGTTCTTAAACTCGGATCTTAGGCTAATGATTTCTCTTTGAATATTGTCAAACCTAGCATCATTCCCACTAGCATATTCAACAAACTCACTTGGAAGATTTTTCAATGTTTGCAAACTTTTGTTGTTATTTTGAAAATCATTTTTGTTTGAAACTTGATTATTAGCCCCTTGATTCCCATAGTTTCCCTTGTTGTAATTGCTTTTAAAACCAACTTGATTGTTGCGATAGTTGTTGTTAGCATTTTGATTTGAACCAAAACCCGGTGGAGTCATTTGATTAGAGCGGGAAACTTGACCGTTTTGGTTGTAATTTCCCGTGGCCGCGAAGGCACTCGAAGTGTTACCACCGTTGGTAATGCACTCGGAGAAATCATGACCTCCACCACCATACATGCAAGAAACCTCAACCGCTTTAGCCGTAGCGCACTTGGTTCACCAACTTTAAACTCAATCAAAAGTCCTTTCAACTTATCAAAAATCTTGTTTTCCAAGTTCGCCTCAATTTGGCAAGCATCGATGGTATTATACAAAGAAGGTGAAGCCGAAGACGAAGCCTTACGAACACTAGACGTGCTACGAGGACTATACACCTTAGATCTATTTTCAATTATCACCAAAGCTTCCCCAACCGTTTTACACAAAAAATTACCACCCGCGGCGGCATTCAAATAATCCCTTTCATGATCATTAAGTCCATTGTAAAACGTGTCAATTTGATGCAAATCGGAAAAACCGTGATGAGGACATTCATGTAACATTTCCTTAAACCTATTCCAAGCCGTTGAAAAACTTTCATTAAATTCTTGTGAAAACTTTGAAATCTCGTTTTTCAAGTGCGTAGTCTTAGAGGGCGGAAAAAATTGGTTCAAAAACTTAGACACGAGATCCTTCCACGTCAATATAGAATTGGGTGGCTCTTTCTCTAACCAAATTTTTGCGGGCCCCGCTAAGGAATACGGAAAAAGCATCATCTTAATCGAGTCGTTAGAGACATCCTTAAACTTGCAAGTAGCAGTAAGACGATTGAATTGGCGGATATGGTTGTGTGGATTGTCCTTCTCATCACCACGGAATTTGTTGTTTTGGATCATGGACAACAAACCCGTTTTCACCTCAAAATTATCCGCAAGGATAACGGGAATCACAATAGCCTCTCCATAACCCTCGGTGGGTGCTTGAAGTAACTCCATCATAGTTCGATTCGCCATGGTTGGTGCTTCTCTTACAATAGGTTCGTCAATAGGAGACTCCTCACTAGAATTGTTGGGAGTGGGAGTTTTGTTCTTTCGTTTACGTGCACGTCTTGCTTGATTTCGAGTTAGCATAAACGTCACATACAACGAGGGGATGAGCAAAGAAGATTCTTTTTGGTGTTTTGTATTTTTCAATTTTTTTGTGGTTTTTGATTGTATTAACCTTTTTGGAATTTGGTGAAATGTATTAAGTAGACAAAAATCTACAAATATCCTCCTTAATCAAATCTCTCGATTAAAGAAGCCTCAAAGAATGAAAACGATCACGTGGAGTGAACGCCTTCGATGACTTTAGAACGATGGTGGAACACTAAATCGTTCAAGAGGGTTTAATCAATGGAAACCAAGAAAATATATATGATACTTAGTAATACTTTGGGCGGCAAAACCCTCGATTAGCTCTCACAATCAAATACTCACAAGCAAGCGGGGAAACGAGGCGGCGCGAAGCACTTAAGAGCCTTTTTCCTTAGGATATATTTTATAATATCCGCCTTATACCCACCTTATAGTTTGTATTATCACGATTAAGCTTCACGAAAGTATTTATCTATTTTTGCCTTTTTCTTTGGTTTGAGATTCGAATACAATGATTGGGTAATGACCTCCCAAGTCAAGGTTGTGATTTCTCACGTATTTGGAGTACTTGTGAATTTATTGTTCTACGTATACAATATAGTAATAATATTCACACAAAAACCGAAAACCGATAATACGTATTAGTAGAGTGCTACTAATACAAATACTAATTATGGTTAGTATAAAAACAACAATGCCAAATCAAAACACAACACGCCTCCCCGGCAGCGGCGCCAAAATGATGTTGAGTAAAATTACCCCTTTAGGAAAAGAGAGCAATAAAAGTGGCATGTATTAAGTGTCGGTTTAGGAAAACCAAGCACTAATGACCAATTAAGTTCGTTCTCAAGGAGGCTAGTGTGTTATGTGTGTAATGATATGGAATAATTTGTGATTATATTTGAGAAAGAAAAATAGAAAAGGGATTAGAAGAGAATGACGGTTATCAAGACGGATTAAACTAATTCAAAAAAGGCGTACACGTAAAGTCGTAAAAACCACCATAATTAAAATTTTAACCTAAAAATTTCTAAAAATTACCAAAAATCCCTAATAATATTCTAAGAGTTTACAAAAAATCAAAACTTGCAAAAACCTTTTAATTAATTAGATAATGACTTTTTAATGCTAATTAAAGCCCTAAAAATCAAAATTAATTATTAAAAAGCCCTAAACAAGATTTTAAAGTTTGTAAACCTCAAAAATACTCTAATTAAGCTAAAAACTATTTTTCAAAATTTTAAAACCAATTAAAACTATTTTTAAACAATTAAAAACTCCTAAAATCAATTAAATCTTTAATTAATTATAGAAAATAATTAAAAGACGTAAAAAATATTTGGAAAGTTGTAAAAATCCTAATTAAGTGTTTGGAACCTAGGAAAAATATAAAAACCTAGAAAATCAGACTTTTATTTTTTAATAATAAAATAATATTAAAATAATATTAAAAATCCAAAAATTATAAAAAATTCTAAAAACATGCAAACTAGCTTAATTTAACCTAAATAACTCAGAAATGAAAGTGAAATTACCTAAATACCCCTATTGGGCCTAGAAAATGGGCCAAACCCAAAACAGTCCCTTATTGGGCTTAATTAAGGCCCAATAAGAAAAAGTGCTCAAAATAAGCCCAAAAAGCACAGGTTGACTCAAAATTTGATTTTAAACAACTTTTTCCAAAGGCCCAAAAGCTGAAAATGTGAAATAAGCCAACTTATAATAAGCAGCTTATTCTTAATGGGCCTTTAAGCCCATTAAGCTATAAGCTGATGCCATAAGCTAAAATTTTACACACAAGCTTCTTTTGACCTAACAAAGACTTCAGCAAAAAGAATTTTCAAATAAGCCCACTTAATAAGCCAGAAACAGTTCACAAACTTATTCACAAAATGACAAAATAGTCGTTTTTATGATCTAGGCCACCTCAGAAGCTGATTCAAGTTGCAAAATGTTTCTTATGACAAAACTAAGCTTAATAATCAAAAACCTACTCAATAAGCACACTCAATAAGCTGAAAAATCAAATAAGCACTTATGTTAAAAGTCAAATAAGTTGGTTTTCTAGTAAAAAGTCGAAGTCAAAGTCCAATAAGCTCCAGTCTACTTAAATGGGTCAAATAATGAAGATCTATCACAAAAAATAAGTTGTTGCAAGTCTATATAAGCTAGAATACCTTAATGATAAGCTGATGACAAAATTGCACTAGCAGGGGCTAGTTTTGGATGTTGAGCAGTGGAAACTTTTCCCACTGCTTGACTATTTTGACTTTTTGTCTTTAGTGACTTTTTTGGAGATTCAGATTTCACAAAGGCACCCAAATGATCTTTGGATCAAAATGAGTCAATCACAATCAAAATAACACAATCACTAACACCCAATTGATACAGTTTAATCAATCAATCATCAGACATTGCACAGACATGAACATTAAGTAGTTAAGCACTTATGAGCAGTTTTAGCACAAATCAGCCAGCCAAATTCAACCAAATGCACACACAAGCTATTATTAACTCCAATAAGCAAGTCTAAACAGGTTTCATGCACTGGTTCAAAGAATTAAGCAAGATTCAAGCAATGAAAGTTACTGATGAACACTAACACATGCAGTTTCTACTTTTGCTGATGTATTTGACACACAAGCCAATTTCAACACTCCAAATCTTTCAAACAGGTTATATTAATGATGATTTAACAGCTTTTATCCCTAAACATGCATAAACTCTAGGTTTTCCCAAAATTTTAGGTCAAAAATCAGTCAACTCAACAAGATATAGCAATTTGTTTGATTCAAGGTTTCAAACTCAGAAACTTGCAGCAAAACACTCTCAAACAAAGGTATAGCAGATACAAAGCATAAACAACACAAACTAACAACACAATAGCAAGATGCAAGCACAAACCAGTAGACCCAAACACCCCTTTAACTTTTCCAAATCAAAATTTTCAAAGACAGAGTGAGATTTCAGGCCAACCAAGCATCAATTAACACTCAAACAAGTATAATAAACAGATTCAAGCAAGAACAAGCCACAAAATTCACAAGAACATAAGTTTCATACAAATATCACCAAAAATCACAATTTAAGCAGATTTTGAGATTAAGTATGCAAACCTCATGGATGTACATCCACACCCACGAATTTTGAGCTTATGTGCTAGCAAGAACAAGCACAAGCTTCCACAATAAGCCTGCTAAGATTGAACAAGGGTTAAGCACAATATCATAAAAATCAGAAACTTTGAAAAACTTGATTAATGCAAACTTGTTACCCCACACTTGATTACCCCAAGTTATAAGCCTCACCACACCTTAACCAACTCAGTTAGGATGCTAAGATCAGCCCTATAGCCCAAGAATTCCAAGATTGGAACAAGACTTAGCAAAATATCAAGTAAATGAGGAAATATGCAAACTTTTGCACACTCCTCTTTTGAAAACAGGTTTTGAACTTCAAGAACTATCAAGCATATAACAAATGAAAGCAGTAAATAAGATTGGTCAATGACTTTTCTTCAAGATTTCAAACTTAATTTCATTAAACTTGAAAATGGGATTTACAGAAACTTGAACAAGGAAAAATCAAAAGCAAAGACTAAATGTTGGAACCCTAAGCCTTTATATAGGCATACAATGAGCTAAGTTACTGAATAAAAACGTGAACCCTAGCTACTTGATCTTCCAAATATGCCCTTGTAGAATTTGAAAACCTTGGACTCATGTGATGTTTCCTTGGACGTTGTGGGGTGGATAGCTGTTGGAATTTGATCTAAGGGCTCAAACAAAGCTTAAAATGTAAGCTTGTATATGGATGGTTGATTTTCTGGCTTGTTTTGGCAGTTTCCCCAAAAGTATGTAGCAAGGGTTTATCATGTGAGCACATGAGTGACGTGGCAAGGGTTTTTGAAGTGGGGGTATGTTTATGTTGAGGTTAATCACAAAACTGGACAAGATCATGGTCTAATTCATAGTAATTAGTAAATCCCCAATTTGGATTATGAACTCCAAGAACAAGGTTTTGATCTTGTTTTAAGTTTAAATACATGTTAACCGCCACTTTTAAACTTAATTAATTAAGTTTGTTAAATCCGGTTAAGTGGAAGGTGACATGGCAAAATGGTGGAGTATGATTGGTGGAGAGTGTGAGTGGGACACATGGCAGCTTGTCACTGGTCTAGGTATCTTTCATGTTGGCCATCTTTAACCCCCCTTCTTTCTATCTTCTTTCATTTTGAGTTTAAATGTAGAAAACTGAATTACCTTTGTAAATAAACTTTTAGTTTTCACACTTTGGCCACAAATACTTTTCCAAAGTATTTTCAGGGGTATTTCTTGCCATATTTGAATTCTTCAAGGGCTGGTTTGGTATTTTCTTCAATGATAATGGTCTAGACTTGTATGATTGACATTTTGGAGGACTGAAATTGCCAAGTCTTGATGATTGAGGGACCATTTTTGCCAAATGTTGAAAGTTGAGGGTCCTTTGTGTAATTTTGGAATTTTCAAAGGACCAAACTTGTCATTTCTTGTACTTTGAAGGACTTCATGATGTATTTGACTTTGTGGATGATATTGGTTGACAATTTAGCTTTGTTGAGGGGCTAAACTTGCCAAATCTTCAAAGTTAAGGGTCCTTTTTGTAATTTTGACAAACTTTAGGGACCAAACTTGTAATTATGAGGATACAAGGGTATAAAGTGTCAATTCTTCATAATTGGAGGACCCTTCTTCATAATTCTTCAAATCTTCAAGGGTTGATCTTGGGAAAGTCTTCATTAGGGCTTGGTTCATTGTGCGGCTTCGTTTCCCGTGTTCGTTTTTGCATGATTCTTGTGATCTTTTGTCATTTTCTCAATATTCGTACCTAAAATACACAAGCAACAAACACAAGCATATATATGGGTATTTTGATGATATTTAATGCATTTTAAGCCCTATATGGAAGATGAGACTATGTATAAAAGCAGTCTCCTCAATGTCCATTTATTTATCCTTATACATATTTATATAAATGTATTATATAAGTTAGTGGGTTTTAATTCACATTTTATACTATTTTTATTTGAGTGCTTATATAATACTATTATATTTTAATTTCCCAAAATATGATTTTTACTTCCATGTTCACCAAAACAGCCATATCTAGAGTTATATATGGAGATAGAAGCTCAAATTTTTATGGCATAAACTACATGATATGTGCTCCATTTAACTCCTGGCTACTGTTGAATCAGCCTCTAAGTATTTTATAAAATTCGTCCAAAACAGTGTACTCAGATTTGCACTCTAAACTTGTTTTGATCATATCTCACTCATCCTAATGATTCCATTGCATGGCCAACTCTTACATGTGTACAAGACTCATAGCTTACTGTATATTAATCTATTCAAGCCATTTTATCAGTTTATCATATGATTCTTTACTGTTTTATACAGCCATCAATTTAAGCATGATTTTTAACCATTTTACATATAGTTTTTCATCTCTTTATCCATGTTTATCAACACCAAATCCCCACATAATATTTTTAATCATAATTCATCATCATATACATATACATAAATAAAGAAATTACAAGATTACATAATCAAAATAACAAAAGGATAGGAAGAAACAATCTCTATACCACCAATAGTGATGAAAAGATGAGTTTTTGATGAACAAGACTTGGTTCTTGTTACCAAATCTTCAACTTTAGCAAGGAAACTTCTTGGGTCCGTTGAATGGATGAACACCTCCAAGAAATCAGCCCTTGAACCTCATGAAAACTCCTTTTTAGTTTTTAAGATCACCTTAAATCATCATGTGTTCAATGGGTTATCATCATATGCAACTTATACATATGATTTGTGGTTAAGATTTTTGATCAATGGTGGTGTTTTTGATGTATATTGGACGTTCAAGGAGAGAGTAGAGAGTAACTAAAGTGGTTTGCATGTATGATAATGAGAGAAATGGTTTTGGGAGCTTGTTTTGTGGTTTTGGTGAAACTAGATGGACATGTGTCCATTTAGTGCATGTTTGCTTGCCATCAAAGGGTGGTAAAGCTTATGTTGGAAGCCACTTGTATAGGGGTGGGCAAGTGTAAACTTGTCCCATCCCTATTAATTTATGGGTACTTCTCGATTCTAGTTTCCTCGATTTGCGTGCCCTCGGGTCGTTTTACGAAAAACGTTTTTATAAATTATGAATCAACGACACAAAACGAATCTAATAAAAATTGTCTCATTAAAAACGGAGTTCGAAAACATAAATACGTAATCCTAAGGTTTCCGGTTTAGTCGTGAAGGATTTAAATTATAATCGTAAGTCCTAATCTCTTCTCGTAAATTTGTGAGTTTATGAACCAACACAAATTTAAAATCCCAAAATAATATTCACGGATAAATTTATTTTCTGAAATGTCGGACTGTCACCAAGGACGGTGTATGTAAACGTAAGCACGTAACGTAGAATCCTCCGGTTTAGACGTAGTCGATGCTACTTCAAGACGTAAATCCAAATTTCTTCCCAAAAATAAGTGAGTTCATAATATAACATTAAAATAATGTTTTTAAATAATATCTGAGAATAAAATATCAACCATAAATTGACGGATTGTCACAGAACAACTACACTAAGAGTAGAAGGCCACAGCCTACAAGCAATACAAGGAATGATATGGTCCCTTTTTCCTCTAGAAGTAGTCGTCCCAAGGCTAATAATGTGGATGTAGAAGAACACCGTAGGAATTTACCGTTTTTTATTCATAATCAGAAACTTAATTATTCTGAATGTAATCTGAAGTTATTTGTGCTAAATGTAATAAATGTTTCTTTACTTTTAGTCATGATGTTTGTGGGTTGAATATGAATGGTTTGAAGTATGGTGGTTACACTCGACTTGACAAGCTTTCTATCAGCAAAACACATAACACTCCTCAGGCAAAAGTGTATGTTCATAAAACTAAGCAGGTAGGGTCCACTGAAAGTCTTGCTACGCCTAGAAGTCCTAGATTTACCTCTAAGTGGTTGCCTACTGGAAGATATTTTGCCTCTAATGCTCATGTTATTGATACTAGTAGATCTCCTACTGACAGTGAAATGTCGGTATGTGATATGGCTTGATTATTACCTAACCATACAGGAACTTGTTTCTTCGATTGCCAAATTTTCTCTTCTCTTACCATTGGCAGGCTATTGAAATTTGTCTCTGGTGCGTGGACTCGGGCTGTTCCAAACATATGACTGGGAATCGAAGCCTTCTCAAGAACTTTGTATGGCGTTTTATGGGAACTGTTCGATTTGGAAATGATCATGTTGCTGCAATTCTAGGCTATGGTGATCTTCATTGGGGAAATATTATCATCACCAGAGTATCTTTTGTTGATGGCTTGGGACACAATTTGTTCTCGGTTGGGAAATTATCTGATTCAGATTTAGAGGTAGCCTTCAGAAGTCATACATGCTTTGTTAGGGAACTTGAAGTAATTGATCTATTGAAAGGAAATCGTAACACCAACCTTTACACCATTGATCTTTTTCAAATGTCTGCTGCATCTCCAATTTGTCTCATGGCTCGAGCCAATTCAACAAAGTCATGGTTATGGCATCAAAGGTTATCTCATCTCAATTTCGATGCCATCACCCAACTTGCAAAAGATGATCTCGTTACTGGTCTTCCAAAGTTCAAATATACTAAAGACCATCTTTGTTCATCATGTGAGCAAGGTAAAAGCAAGAAGAAGCCTCACAAACCCAAACCTGTTCCAAATTCGACAAATAGGTTACATCTCCTTCATATGGATTTGTGTGGCCCAATGAGAATCAAAAGCATTAATGGAAAGTGGTATGTCCTTGTGATTGTGGATGATTATTCTCGTTACACATGGGTTCATTTTCTTGCTTCGAAAGATGAAGCCCCTGATGTAATTATTAATTTCTTGAAGAAAACATCAGTGCTACTTAAAGCCCCTGTTATCATTGTAAGAACGGATAACGGCACAGAATTGACCAATCAGAAATTGAAAGCTTATTTTGACAAAGTTGGGATTTCTCATCAAAATTCAGCTGTAAGAACTCCAGAGCAGAATGGAGTTGTGGAACGGAGGAATCGTACGTTAGTTGAAGCTGCTCGGACGATGCTTCTCTCCTCTAGTGCACCGTTATTCCTTTAGACTGACGCTATAGCAACTGCATGTTATACTCAAAACTGTTCCATTATTCACACTCGTTTCAACAAACCACCTTATGAGATCATTAATGGAAGAAAACCGGATATTTCATTTTTACATGTCTTCGGTGCATTATGTTATCCGAAGAATGATCGTGAAGATATCGGTAAACTTGAATCTAAAGGTGATATTGGTTTTTTCATTGGTTATTCCTCAACTGCTTGTGCTTACAGGGTCTATAATCGAAGGACAAGAAAGGTAATGGAGACTATGAATGTTATCTTTGATGAACTCTCGGGTATGGCCTTTCAACATAGAAGTTCACATCCCGAGCTTCAAGGTCATACTTCTGGACACGTAAGTTCAGGACTCACGCTTCAATTTGCACCGTCAGCAATCTTATCGTTATAACCTTCGGAACGTGACTTGGAAGTTTTATTTGGGCCAATCTATGATGAATATATGTAGGGTCCTTCGTCATTTGGTGTTCCTTAAAATGCCCCGGCTGCACCTGCTACGGTAGTTCCAGAACCTCCAATTGCATCTACACCAACGGCATCCCTTTTTGCACCATCTACGTCAACCTCCACCATATTGACTCCAAACATTCCAACCACTTCTCCGACTGTTGACGCAACTCAACAACATTCTCAGCAAATTCCTAATCATGTTCATCTTCAGAATGAAATAGTTGTTGAAAATGCAAACAATGCGATGCTCAACGAACATGAGTTTGTTAATCTATTTGCGGCTTTCACAAGTACTACTCAGCCGTCAACACCATATGTGGATCCGTCGAGCTCGCATCAAGTTTCTCATACACTTCCACATGAACACAAATGGACTAAGAATCATCCTTTGGTTCAAGTGATTGGCATTCTCTCACGACCAGTCTCAACACGAAATCAGCTGCGTACCGACGGTGATATGTGTATCTATGAACTATCAGTCAGCACAATGGAACCAGCAAGTTTTAAAGAAGCAATGACCGATACATCATGGATTGAGTCTATGCAAGAAGAGCTCAATCAATTCATCCAGCTTGATGTATGGGAGTTAGTACCACGCCCGGACAATATTGATCCCCTTACCCTGAAATGGTTATTCAAAAACAAGATGGATGAAGAACAAACTGTCATTAGGAACAAGACTCAGTTAGTTGTAAGAGGTTATAAACAGCAGGAGGGAATTGATTTCGCAGAATCTTTTGCCCCGGTTGCTCAGATGGAAGCTATTAGGATTTTCTTGGCATACGCTGCACACAAATCATTCACCGTATTTCAAATGGACGTGAAGACGGCTTTCTTGCATGGGCCGTTAAAAGAAGATGTGTACGTATGTCAACCTGAAGGTTTCATTAACACCGAACATCCAAGCCATGTATACAAGTTGAAAAAGGCAATTTATGGTTTGAAACAAGCACCGAGAGCATGGTACGACGAATTATCATCATTTCTTTTCCAAAATCACTTCAGCAAAGGAACCATTGATCCAACGTTTTTATCAAGCACTACAGGAACGACATCTTGGTGGCTCAGGTTTATGTAGATGATATTATATTTGGTTCTACTAACCCAAAATATTCCATATTATTTGCCGATCTTATGAAAAGTGATTCGAAATGTCCATGATGGGGGAAATGATGTTTTTTCTTGGTCTCCAAGTTCACCAATCCCCCCGTGGTATTTTCATAAATCAGTCTAAGTATGTGCTTGAGATTCTAACGAAATTTGGTATGGATAACTGTGATCCTATTGGTACTCCAATGGACAGTAAACATAAGCTTGATTTGGATAAGAAAGGGACATTTGTAGATGCTACAAAATACCAAAGTATGATCGGGTCCCTTATGTACTTAACCTCAAGCAGACCAGACATTGTGCATGCTACTTGTTTATGTGCTCGGTACCAGGCTAAGCTAACAGAGAAGCACCTCAAGGAGGTTAAAAGGATCTTTAGTTATCTCCGGGGAACCATTCACATGGGTCTCTGGTATACGAAGGATTCGGGTTTTAATCTCACTGGTTTTTTAGATGCCGACCATGTAGGGTGTCATGATACATTCAAGAGCACTTCTGGTGGAGCACAATTCTTAGGCGAGAAGCTAGTGAGATGGTTATCAAGAAAACAAGACTATACGGCGTTGTCCACTGCGGAAGCAGAATATACGTCTCTATTCGTGTGTAGTGCTGAAGTCCTTTGGATGAGAACACAACTCACGGATTATAGATTTCACTTTAACAAAGTTCCTATTTATTGTGATTCACAATCAGCCATAGCCATATCCTGCAACCCGGTCCAACACTCCAAGACCAAGCACTTTGTTGTATTATTCCATTTCATAAAGGAACATGTGGAAAGAGGAACGATTGAACTGTATTTTGTCAAGACGGACTACCAACTAGCCGACATCTTCACCAAAGCTCTTTCTCAAGACAGATTTGAATTCTTGGTTCGTCGACTTGGTATGCGTAGTTTCACTCTAGATGAACTTGAACGTCTTGCACATTCGCAGTAACCTTGTATATATATATCAAAAAATCAAAAAACAAAAATATGAAACCTATAAATACAAAATAAAAACTGAGAAAATCTTTCAAAAATACCAAAAATATTCTTCTCAGACATGTCTCTCAGCATCGATAATATGGACGCACTTAGAAATGTCACTCAATAACGACACGGGTACGTACATAAAGTTCGAATGAGAGTTCAAATGTTTTCAAAACATGTCTTTTTCTATTTTCTTCTCATAATGGCTTATAGTCACATGTCAGACTATAACCCGGTCCCCAAAGAAAGGAATGTCTTTGACTTATCCTCAACGACGAGAAATTAATTTTTCTCGGTCATGGGCTTATATCAAAATATTCAAAGTTTTAAGCTCATGAACACAAGGAAAATGTTCATTTATGTACATTATTCCTTAACAACGGGAAACTAAGTTTTCTCGGGTTTTTGAGCACAATTTTTCAAAGTATTTCAAAACTGTGTGCTCATATACTCCCCTAATTTAAACTAGAATTTCATTTCGAGGGGGAGTACAAACATTCATGCAACATTACTCTCTCCATGTTTCATCACTAGTTTCACAAAAATTTTAATGTCATGCAATTTTGAGGGGGAGAATAGTGAGTAAAATGTGTTATCTTGGATAAGATATTTGATATAAGTGCTTTCTCTTCCTAATATGTGCAAAAACCTTTCCTTTTATGATGCACATATGTAGGGGGAGCGTTTTGGTGATACAAAAAACCTTCAAGGTGTAAAAACTGATTGCATCAACACCTTGATTGCTTTTTCAACAGGTTTTTCTGGTTACGATATCTATACCCTTCAACACATTAATTCACGATGGTATTAGTGTCAGAAGGTGGTTAGGTATTCGTCCTATGATCCAACCATAACCAGAGGGATCTTCCCAGGGACAATCCATTAGAATTTATATGTCCTTCGGAAAGATGGAGTAGTTGAGTGTACAGGAAAAATGCCGACTAATGACTTAAGCTAGCACTGGAACAATCAAAACAAGATGCTAGTTATGACGTCTTGGTAAGAATTGAAGGGGTTGAAGAATGAAAAAGAAATGTAAGGATAAAAGTTTTAAAGAAAGAAGCCCTCCATACAACTTAGGCAGAAACCGGGTCAATACATCTACTATCAGAATCACGTTGATGATTTCTGGTATTGAAGACAAAGCATCATGGACCCATTGATGCAAAGCACAACCCTTCCCAGCCTACTCAAGCTTCTCTCAAAAGAAGTTTGTTTTATTGTCACGGAGTTCAACTCATTTCCTTCAGCTTTCTCACTCCGAGATAGTAGATATTGAAAAGGTGACAGTCTGCTCTAGCCTCCGATCACCAAATAAACGTGCTCTTATAGAGTCTAGAGCCAACGAGATTCATCAGAAAATCTCATTAGGACACTTATTCCATATATCAACTGTTGTTCATCATTAGAACACAAGTGATAATTTATAGAGTCCTACGCTCTATCCTTGTGGTATTGCTAGAACATTCAGAGTGATACTCTCTAGTATTCACAGTGATGAATGGAAATCCTTCCAGTGTTAACATCAAACAGCACTGCGGTAGGTGATATGTACGATTCACTTTGAGTTGAACATATGCTAACTGGAAAGCAACAGTGGTTTGATTCTTAATTGATTCAAACTCATTCCAGGTCTCGACACAATATCTTTATGATCTTGCCAGAACATTCAGAGTAATAATTTTTAGTATTTACAGTGACGAATGGAAATCCTTCCAGTGTCATCATCAAACAGCACTGCGGTAGGTAACTTGTGCGATTCTATATGAACCAAAATTGTGTCAACTGGAAAGCAACGATTGTCTGATTCTTAATTGATTCAAACTTGTACCAGGAAATTGAATTGGCGACTTAATCAGCAGAATGGAACTGCATGATTCACTGCTTACTATGAATTATCTTTCGATATATTCAAGTATTAAGAACGGCTACCACAGCCGGAAACCCTGTCAAGGAAGTTCTTTGAACTTACCTAATCACAGGTACAGTATTCTTACTGTATAACGGGAAATCGAAGGAATGAAAACGGTAGAGTAACTTAAAGAGTCGTAATTCAAGACCACATACTTATATAAATGAAGAAAAATCAAGAACATCCAAAGACAAAGACTTCCGCTACTCTGATGATCAAGGGAGATTGTTAACAAGCTTTCAAGTCAACACAGAACATGAGTATGTGGGGAAAGACACAAGAACACAAGCTGACAAAGTTTCAAGATCAAGTCAAGGCAAAGATCAAATATCCAAGATCACAAGTCATGAAAGGAACTATGAAGGAACTCTCAAGACATCGAGCTTCAAAGTCCGCAACAACAAAGAAGTGAAGTCACATATTACATGACCATCCCTTAGGGGGAGATTGTTAGAAGTAATTAAAGTGATGGTCATATAATATATCGTTGCGAAGCTCGTGAAAAATGTTATTTAATGATGTTGAGAGTTTTTAGTTATTATTGTTTATGTAACGGGATTTAGTCCCGAACACACAAATGAGGAAGGCCTCCTAAACATTTGTTACTTAGTATAAAAGCCTCCTAAACCTTATTTGTGTGTGTGCTTTTCCATTTGATAGTTTTAGAGAGAGAAACGTGTGTTTGTTTTCTCTCACTAGGAAAACACCAATCTTTGTATTTTCTTTCTTCATCTTAATCTAATCTTTCTTTTTTGGTTTAATCTTTATCATGTTATTCGTGTTTGGTTAGTTGTGTGTGTAAGTCTTACGATAATATAACTGGTTTAAGTTATTATTAATTAATAAAACATGATATTAAACATTATCCTAAACTTGATAATTAAATAATTAAATTAAAGGTTATAATTAATTTAATTATATCATGGTTAAAATGTATCTAATTAAATAAGCTAAGTCCTAATATAATTAAACTTAAATGTGCCATGTTATGTATCATGAATAATTATATAAATAATTATTATACGTGTATCATAAATTTAATTAATGCACCATGTTAATTTCATGAATAACTTATATACATAATTATATAAGTCCATGATAATTAAATTAAATAATTCGTGATTAAGCCGTGATTAATAAGTTTACAATAAGCCACATTAGATCGGTTCATGACAAGTTCATAATTTAATTAAACCGGTTCATAATACCCCATAAATTAATTTAAGCCAGTTGAAATAGTTAGCCAAACACCCCTTAATGGTCAACTCGGTTTACCCGAGCTCATCACAACACCACCGAGACCTTATGGTCTCGGCTGACCAAACAGCAAACCATCGCAACGTGCGACTGCCCAGCCGGTTTGCTCACTGCCCAGTCGGTGTTCCCGCTGCCAGGTCAATATTCCCGCCGGCAGTAGCTTTCACCCCACCATTGCAGCCTGCTGTTGCCACTGTTAAGACAAAATAGCCCCCCGGCTGTACCCTGATAAGTGTGAAAACACTCATCATTTATAACTTAAAAACCACTTAAAACACGGACAAATACATTATATTATACTTTAAATTGTCATAATTACGCGTATATGGTGTATTTGTGTGTTTCAGGTAAATAAGATACATTGTGGAGCAAACACGCGCTTTCTCGGGTTTTAGTTAAAGAAACGACGAAGAAAAGTCAAAACAAGGATCCAAGGACTAATCTTGCTGCTTTATTGAAGAATTGGGACCTTACTTGCCAAGTATTTGAAGCTAAAGGAGTTTAAGTGAAAGCTTTTCAAAGTCTTATATCAATGAAATAAATCTGCCATAATAATGAAAGTTTAGGGACTAAATGTGTAAATTATCTTTTTAACTCAACTTTATCTGGTCAAAGCAAGTCAAAGTGTCTTCTCCAAACACCAAGAGAGAGAAAACAAGAAATAGACCGACGATTTATAGATTATCTTTCGAGTTTTTCACAGCAAATTTGCAAGAGATGTAGATGGAATGAAGAGAAGATTAAAAGAAGAAAGATGATCACCATTAAATTTTCTACAAGATGAGGTCACTCAATTTGATCAAGAACAACTATTAAAGAAACCCCCAAATTTGGGATTAGATCAAGAACGATGGCAAAGAACACGTGGAGCATCCTGATTGGGCGAGACACATTATCGAAACCTCTGAAGGTTTATGAAGTTCATAACAATTATTAAAAACCCTAATATGGATCAAAGCACACATAGCGGAAGCGATTTAACAAGATCATAGTAATAACACAACTATAATTAATCGAATTAGGGTTACATACCTTTATCCTAGTGAAGACCCACGAGATCACCAACGAATCACCAATTAGGGTTTATGACGAACATAACCAAGATGTAGTCTAAAGTAAGACTACATTACGTTCTTGTACACACGTAATACAACGAGCTAACCGTGATTCTAGCACGTGTAAACCGAGCTTCTACACTTGTGGAATATCTACCCAACAACCCTAGAGAGGGGCTAGGACTAGATTATTGCTAAACCAAAACCAATGGATAAAAGGAACCTTAAAAAATGTGTTTTTCCTTTGGAGTTGATCAAACAAAGAAACCAAAACCAAAGGTTAAAAGGAACCCTAAAGAGGGTGTTTGCCTTTGGTTTTAGTCGCAGGAAGAGAGAAAGAAAAGAGAATGGGATAAAAATTATGAAGGTTATGTGATTGTTTATATAGGCCTTGGAAAATCTTATTCTCCAAGTAATAAACCAATTAGGAAACAAAATCCCCCCTTGGGCCTTGTATAACCGGCGGTGGAAGCCCACCCATGGGGTCTTCCGGAACTTTCCCGTTTCCTTCTTTTCTCTTCTATTTAATTCCATAACGGTCGTTTATGCTTAACTTTTAATTATTAACGATTGTTAGTTAAGCTTCGGTTTAATTTAATAAATATATAAAATATATTTAATAAATAAAATTAACCCTTTACGTAATGTGTGCAATCCCGTAATCCCGAGTTCGATCCTAACACACAACTATTTAAATATAAGTCCATAAAACTTTCAGCTCCCACTTGGACGTATTTAAAAATATCGTGATCACATTGGTTAGCGTCTAGTTACACGCCAATGCCCTAGTCCGATCTCGAGTAAGGTCTCTTGGATAAAACCTTGTAATGATTTACTATCATTATTATTATCCTTTCATTTCAAATACAACGTTAATAGGATATGGATCTCAGTCATTCCTTACATTAACCATTTTGTTTCTTGTTTAGGGATATAGCAAGATCACCAAAACAAATTTAGGTGCGGCCACACAAATATCTTACTACTCCCCCGAGGGGTCCAACTGTATTATACTTCAAAATAATTTTGAAGGAAACAAATCCCATATTGACTACAAGCAAAAATTATGAATTTTGCAACACTTCTGAAAATAACCCTTATAGCTACCAGTTACGTTTAACGTTAGATTATTTCACAGAAATGCACTAGATCCACGACAGTTTCCTGGTATCTCAGGTCTAAGGATAACTATTTATGATTTACTTGATGACAAAGATCTATAAAGTAAAATCATATAGTTGGGATAAGTCCAATATTTGATTTATCAAATATCATCTAAAATTGACCAATATACTTTCAAGTATACTCTGTCACTTATTTGAATTGTCTTAGTTTAATAATATTCCCATATTATTAATCGACAACGGACATTTAGAAATATCATAATATTCATAGATTAAAACATGTAAAATAGGATACATAACTATATAACAAGAATAAACGAAACCCAATCTTTATTCCGTTAAATAATAATGTCTTAACATCCATTATCCAAATACTAAAAATAGATCAATGCATAAAACTGGTACATGCATCATGCCTCTAGTAATGACATTCATACTTGTTTGGCAAAGCATAAAATAACCAATCTTGACCTATTGGAATTTTGAGAATACTTTCTTCAAGAATTCAATTAATTGAAATTCTTGTACATGTGCATTCAAATAGTTTGATATTGTCATATAGTATCAAAATTGTGAAACATCCTTGATCACCAATTTCCTAAACATCCAAAACATATTTGAAGTTCAAAGTATTCTAATTCTTTAATGTATAATACAACTTTAATCAACATGTCATCTCAAAAGATCCCATGACTAATATTGAGTGTTACCTCAATTATATCTTTTCAAGTTTTACAACTTGTCATAAAAGATATAAATACGTTACCTTTAATATCTATTATGTAATGTTTGATTCCAACCAAACCTCCAAGTTTGTTGGCTATGATAATTTGCACAATGATTGACAAATTATTCATCTATAGAATATGGAAGCCGATCCAAGATTTAGGATGTTATTCTATTTCCAAACATATTCCTTTAGAATATTCATTACACAAGTTATATAATAACTTTTAAGCATGATATAAATACAACTTCATACGCATGAAAATTTCTCAAACCAGATTTAGATTCCTTCATGTCCTAAATATCCATGTAAACTTACTACATGGCATATTACGTTGTGTTTCCACCGCATAATCAAATAAATATTATTTGTTCCAAGGTTATGTACATCTTATTTTCTAAATCTTCAAAGTAAAGTTTCATCTCAAATCTAGACTAAATCAACATTTAATTTGAATGAAATCTTACTTTCTTACATGTCTATTTGACACATATAATTTAAGAAAATAACCATAATACTCCCACTAGCTTTTAGGAATACTCAGAAATCATCTTATTCAAATTTAAATCCAATCTTGGATTTCAAATTAAACATAAGAATAATCTCCTAGATGCATGCTTTTATCCATTCATGGATAATTGCATTTTGTAATTTTCCAAAGATTTATTTTGAAGTAATAAACTCATTTCGATTACTTAAGTCCTTTCTCAAGTAGTCATTCAAGAAATAGTTCATACATATCCAAATTTGTCAATTAAAATGTGACCATCAAAATCTTTATATATTTAATGCGTTTAGGAAAGAATACTCAATCACAATTAATTACTTAAGTGTGACTAATAATCTATTCATAATACATACATTAAATATGTGTGCAATTTTGTCCATATAATTTCAACACAAAGATTAAACCACCACAATTGGCGTTTTTCTTCTTTTGACGAAACTCATCTCCAATTTCTAGTCAAACTATTTAAGATAAACCAAAATCGAAATTTGATTATCTTGTTGGACAACATCTATAACAATCATAGTATGAGTAGTTTACCTAAAACAATATTTGTTAACAAATCACAACAATTATTTGTAACTCATAATTCTCAGCATATAAATCGCATATCCGAGATATCCTTACGGACCTATGACGTAAATTCCTTTATCTTGAGAGTTAGCTTTTACAAGCCTTCCTCATGATAATTACTAGTGTATTTAAGAAGATTATGTATCTTGTAATTTTATCTTTCAAGATCAAAAATCCCACTTGCTTTTAGTAACTTAAAATTACTCTTTAAATACATAGCAAATAGATCAACACTCCAACGTTATCTATATGGGACATTACAAAACACAATGACAGTTTCATACTCTTTATTTTCTAAACAATCCACTTCATAAGTAGTTTAGCAAAATCCGAACTTTATTTAAGATATAACGTGATTCATCACATTCCATATATAATGGTATCTTATTAATCTTCTTAGCTCAAGTCATACTCAACATTCTAACCTTGATATCTTTTGGAATAAAGGAAGATATAGTTATCTTGAATCAAACATCACCATCATATTGAGAATTTTGATTCTCCTCATGAACATACCATAACAATGATGTATTTCATTTTGGGAAATATTGTAAGTCAATCTTAACAATATTTTAGATAAACATATATCTTTAGGCTTACCTATATACCAACTAAATCATCTTAATGGTATAATAGATTTCCTAACCATTTTGCATGCTTTATAACTCATGTACTTCTAATACAAAGTCACTTCATTTCCATGTCTTTAAAACATAAACGTCTTACTTTATATTATACGTCTTTCAAGACTTTATGTTTGTGATTTTATTCAATAAATCATAAACACGTATAACTAAAGTAATCATGAACATCACTAGGTTTCAATAATCTTTTCAAATTAATTCACTACTATGTCTATTTATGTCATTTCAAGAATACACAAATATTTAACTTTAGTAGAATAAGATTACTCTATGTATTTATGTCATTCAAAGAATTGTCCATTTTAAGAAACCGCAAAATAATCCACGCCCGATCTCACGACATGTGGATATTTTACCCCTTGTTTGCAATTTAGTCCAAGCTCTTACATGACTAAATCAAAACAACAAGTGTTTCTTAATGTGAATGATATATATACTTTTAAGTAGTCTTCTAATCATATTGACACATGATCTAACTTTCATCTAATATTAATTATGATTGTTAGTATCTTATCTTGAAGACAAAAGAATCATATCTTTATTAGTTTTTTCTTGCACACAATGTTCATTTCTCCCACTTGTGCATGGAACAACCTCATATATTAGATAAACATCACGTCTAACGTTCGTTTATACAAAATATGATTGTGTCACATATATTAGCTTGTACAAGTAGATGTAGAACCACTTAGTCAACAAGAATCCATACATGAATATCCTCAGAGATAATAGTATCAACAATTCAAATTTAATTATCTTAGAACATACTAAAAATAATATGCGTTATTACCAAGACAACAAGACTTGTAACTCCCACTGAATTAGAGAATGTTTTAATAGACTCAAAATTAGTAATACAACACAATTCTCCCACTGAACTTGACAACATTGAAAATGTTTCATAATCGGTGAAAATAATAAGTGTTGTGTTTACTTTCTTACACTTTTGAAAAACACATTCGTAACAATTACTTATAGTGCTTAAGAGTGTACTCTACTTCGTAAATGATGACTTATCCATCAATTGCTTTTAACTTGAAAGACTTGACATGCAATTTATTCCTTAATAAGTCTACCAACCCCACAATGGTATGTAGTGCCTATAAATGGTCAAAGCACAACTACTAGACAAATATGCTAGTTTGCCTTATAACCAATTAGCGGTAACTTTTAATAACTCAAAATATGCACTTTTCTTAACTATTAAAGTTTGCTATGAGTTATGGATTTGAATTTGACATTTCTAAAATCCTTATTACTCCTTCTTCACTAATGGAAAAGAGTTTAGGTTTATCTTTTAAATTGACTCTATCCTCAACCATACGGTTTTAGATCAATAAATGAATAAACCACGTTTACGGTGTAACGTTGCATTAATACATTTGTAAAAGAATTTACAAAATTCAGTCTTAGTATTTTCGATAATACCATTCAAGAAAATAAAATTACCCCGGTAATAATAACCATAGTATTTTCCTTGAAAACTAGAATCCAAAATGACATAATTTCATCACATCAGTTGATCTGCTAGCAATGAAAGTATTCAAGATGGTAACTTGCCGAACAATGATTGACAAACAAATTTGCAATTTCTAGATATTTAAGGGATTTACATTGCCAAAAGTCATTTTGCATTGTAAACATGTTTCATCCCTTCTTTATGCCTTAAGTTTCCAGATCTTACTGAGTAGCTCAATTAAGTCGACTAATCTAAAGAACGTAAAACCTTCATGTGCAATCTTATTTAGTCATGAAGTTTTCTCTCCATTACAACATCGTCCAGAATCTCATATGACGAAAATTGTAACTTCAAGTGTTCGTCAATTAGATGGCATATGACTTAAAATTTAAGGGTATTGATTTTGGTGTCAAAATCATGTATGGAGAAGCATGCATACATCTCCATAGAATAAGTTTAATAAAACTTTTAGTAAACTTTTTGGTGAGACTAAAATTTCATCATATATTTGCAAGTTGAGGTATTGGTTAAACCAACTAAAGATTTTACGCACAACTAAATTCACACCGTACTTTTTCTAGAACTTAGCTAAATCAAAAAGCAATAACCTTATTCATTGTGTTTCGGATGTGAATTTTTGCGGTTAAATCATCCTTAAGGAATTATGTAAATAATAATCGTAGGTAATTCCAACTTTGACGCACAAGCAAGCCGGGAATTTGGTCAGCGCTGAAGCATAACACCTCATTCCTTAACCGGGTACATGACCAGCAGTGCGTTATACCCACTTTATAGTTTGTCAAAGTTTAGTAGGCCGTTAAGTTATTATTGCAATTCCAATCAACGCAAATCATATGTCAGTTAGATCTCAAAAAACAATTCATTAATTCTTATATGATTTAGTCCATATTAATTTTCTTGTAAAAGTTACCCTTGTTTACAACATACAATTAAAACAAAAACATATGAAACAAGTAGGTACAAAAAAAAAACTAAATCATAAACACATAATAACAAATTATATGTGCAATAAATAAATTAAATAGCCACATGCATACGATTTATTCAATGAATAATATCAAATCTAGGTTTTTATATTCATATAAAAGTCTTCCCTAATTTTAGATTTATTGAATCAAATAAAGTAGGTAGCAAAACACGTAACAATTACCACATAAAACATATGATCCATGAAAAACATGCATGTTCATCACGGATCTTCCACATAACTTAACAATTAAATCTCTACGGATCGAAACATTAATTCACATAACATATGCAATTCATCAAAGTTCCACCCAAATCACTTAAAAATTAATTAAATCACTACGGATCATAACCTTAAATACATGACATAACAATTAATCATGTAATTATCTAAAGATCAAAACATGCAATTTTAGGGTTTCACAAAAAAAACATTCTTTTTTATTTTATAATCGGCTAAAAAAAACCAAACCGATTTTTTTAAATCGAATTTAAAAAAAAACAAAAACAAAAACCCTAAATTTTCTTTTCAAAAAAAACATGTAGTTTTAACTCAAAACAATTATTAGTTAAAAACAATCTTTAGATCTCGATAAAAATAACATGTTAAAACGGCTCTATGATACCACTGAAGGTTTTTGAAGTTCATAACAATTATTAAAAAACCCTAATATGGATCAAAGCACACGTAGCGGAAGCGATTTAACAAGATCATAGTAATAACACAATTATAATTAATCGAATTAGGGTTACATACCTTTATCCTATTGAAGACCCACAAGATCACCAACGAATCACCAATTAGGGTTTATGACGAACATAACCAAGATGTAGTCTAAAGTAAGACTACATTACGTTCTTGTACACACGTAATACAACGAGCTAACAGTGATTCTAGCACGTGTAAACCGAGTTTCTACACTTATGGAATATCTACCCAACAACCCTAGAGAGGGGCTAGGACTAGATTATTGCTAAACCAAAACCAATGGATAAAAGAAACCCTAAAAAAGGTGTTTTTCCTTTGGAGTTGATCAAACAAAGAAACCAAAACCAAAGGTTAAAAGGAACCCTAAAGAGGGTGTTTGCCTTTGGTTTTAGTCGCAGGAAGAGAGAAAGAAAAGAGAATGGGATAAAAATTATGAAGGTTATGTGGTTATTTATATAGGCCTTGGAAAATCTTATTCTCCAAGTAACAAACCAATTAGGAAACAAAATCCCCCCTTGGGCCTTGTATAACCGGCGGTGGAAGCCCACCCATGGGGTCTTCCGGAACTTTCTCGTTTCCTTCTTTTCTCTTCTATTGAATTCCATAACGGTCGTTTATGCTTAACTTTTAATTATTAACGATTGTTAGTTAAGCTTCGGTTTAATTTAATAAATATATAAAATATATTTAATAAATAAAATTAACCCTTTACGTAATGTATGCAATCCCGTAATCCCGAGTTCGATCCTAACACACGACTATTTAAATATAAGTCCATAAAACTTTCAACCTCCCTCAACCTCCTCTCAATCTATATAAACCCAGCTATCACCTCACTTGAATATGGTTAGCATAGGTGTAATCTCACACACTATGTAGGCAGTTAGGTAGGAATTAGAATAGTTGTAGCTATAGAAGGAAAGTTTATTAATTTTTAGATTGTAATCACTAAATTCATTTACTTACATTCGGTTACTTTTCAGTTTATGCAGTTGTAACAAATCCTTTTTACTCCATTAATGAAACTTCTAGCTTTCTAAATTCTTATCTTTCCTTATATCTTAGCTATTGTAATCATAAGCTTCTAAAAAGCTTGTGATTTGATTCTGCTGATTCTGATCATTTTGAACTAGTTAATTTTTGGTTTGATGTCAGTTAGGAAAAGTTTTAATTCAAATTCTGTGTTTTTGGTTTCAATAAGCCAAAAAGATCATAAGCTCAATATGAGCTTATGAGTGGAGCTCTTTTTGTTTTGTTACTCTAACTAGCTAGCTCATTCAGTTTCTTTGCATTAATTCAGTTATTATTAAGATCAGTTAGTTCAAGTTTCAAGTTGTCAAGTTCTTTTTCTTCTACTGATTTCAAGAATTGAGTTCATAAGTTCTCAAAAAGCTTGTGATTGTTTTCTGATATAATAATCGTACTTAATTGAGAAATTTTTTTAAAAGTGTTGATTCTGATTCATGTTTCAAAAGTCTTTTCTTATAATCTCATTTTTAAGCATTTTCTAAGAGATAAGCTCATAAGCTCTCGAAAGCTTATCTGTACTAAAAGTTGTCTTTAGAGTTCTTATCATATGTTTCATGAGAATTTAAGTGTTGAATTGTTTCATTTTTACAAGTTTGTTCGAAATAGTTTGAAAGAGAATTTGATTTTTAGTTTTTATATCAAAAGCTCATCAGTAGCTTGTTTAACAATGTTACAAGAGGGGTGCAAGCATTCTGTTGTTTTTTATGTTTTGTTCTGCGAGATTTCAAGTTTTGATTGACGGAAGTAGCAGTTTAGTTAGAGATGTCAGTTCAGTTTAGTATTCGACTCGAAGCATAGCTTTCGGCCTTTCGCCATTAGTGGACACGCCTGGATGGCAGGTATTCTTTTTTTTTACAATTTCTGCAAGTAGAGTGTAATCTTGATACTAGTTGTAGTTTAGTATAACTCTTTGCTTCTCTTGCTTGAATTTCTAGTTGAAGCTTGTTTGTTAGCTGTAATTCTTAGAATAACTTATAGCCTGATTTACTTTTCTTATGTTGCGATGTTTCTGAATATAGGATGTTTGGGTTAGCATCTGCAGTAAGTTTCTTGTTTAAGTCAAAGTAAAGGTTTTCAAATTACCTAGTAGTTTAACAATTTTACTAGTGCCATTTGTAGATTACTATTACAAATTCAAGAGTGATTTAGGGTCTTTAGTGACGTGATCTATGATATCTGATTGATGTCTAGTTCTGTTTGCAATACTTGAAGTTTATAGCTCATTAGAGTAAGCATATGAATAAGCCCAAAATAAGATAGTTCTAAAGCTGTTTATTAATGAGAGTATTAGTTCATTACTGTTGGGTTTGATTTCCTTTCAAAAGAGGATTTGGTAACAATTACAAGTTAGAATCAAGATTTTAGCTTTCTAGTAACTGTGGAACAGATTTCTCCAATAGGAATAATAACAAGTTAAAATAGCTAGGCTTTATCATTTTGGACATGATTAAAAAATTGAGATAGAATAGTAATAATCACGTTTGCCATTTAAGAAAAGAATTAGCTTGCTTGCATTTTTGTAAGATTAGTCACATTTATTTTTAGCTTTATGATAATAGATTTTTCCTTGTTTTACGTGCATTTTATATTTAGCTTTTTACATTTAGACTTGTTATAAATTGGGCGTTTACTTTGTTGGGCCATTAATTGTAAAGCTGGATCTGCTTATTTGTTTTTTTCTTTATATTACTTCGAATTCCATTTCTTTGTATAGCTTATTACCAAAGTATTATTAGCTCAATATTAAATAATAGTATTAGTAGAATATAATATTATTATATTTCTCGATTTATCTGTCAAGTAGTATAAAATTTCATATCAATATTTTTAACCAAAAACAATTAAGTTTAACTTGAGACCCGATTTCAATTCGATAAGACACCGAGAAAAACGAACTAAAAAGAAAAATATTATACCACTAGTCTTGTGGGGGTGCGGCTGACAGACCGAGCCAGCCACCTTTGGCCTGCGGCTGATCCCAACAGTCCACCGAGAGCACCCTTAGAAAAGGGTTCTCGGTTTTCGTATTTAATCAAACAAAAACTTGAATGATTTCTATGATTTAATATTTATAATAACATGTTCATTACTTTTCTTGATTTGAATCCAAATAATTTAAATTAAATGACATGAAAGATGGAAGTTTCGATGTTACCGAGTAAGTGAGGATTAAGAACAACGACATGAACATAACCCGAACGATTAAGATCAAAACCCTTTTTCATTCCCCTTTGTCCTTGTATTGTCGGCGGCCACCTCAACCTTAATTAGATTTTCTATAGTTTTTCTTAGTAACTTGAAAATGAAAAGCATTTGGTTATTTCTTGTGTTTTAATTTTATCATGGGTCGGGCCTTGGGCCCTTGGGCCCTTGTGTTCATTTTCTTTTTATGGCCGGCCAAACACCCTTGCAATATACATGTTTTGTGTTTTTCATATTTTACTATTTTCCGTGTATTAATATTCATGACTAGAGTTCGGGTTTTATCGTGTCGTGATTACTTATTATACATAAATAATTATCGCGTATAATTAATTATTCGAAATACTTGTCGTGAATTAATATATATACCTTCATGTCGTAAATAAACTATACGTTATTAATTCTCTTGAATTCATGATTTTTAAATCTCGTGTCGTATATTGTCGTGTCGTATTAACTGTACGTACTTACTTTTCGTGAATATATATTAAATATTAAAGTTTTAAATTTCAATGTATTTTCATGTATTTTTCATGGGGGTTTTACAACAATAAAGGCAAATATTTCATTCTATGGAAGGTGTGTAATTCTGATTATTGTACATCCCATCACTTCATTTCTACAAGTATGCATACTAATATAATAACAAATATTATTATGAGCCAAGCTTTAATTAATTAAAACATGAGAAGACTAAATATTTGAATTAAGATATTCATTGTAGTTTTACTCATAGAATAAATGAAAATGCAAATTGGTGTCACATTCATCTATTTTTCCATGTGTATGTCTTTAATTGAATCCCTCAAGATAACATATTATCTGCATATTTTTGCCCAGATTCCAAGATATCATTTTACTTTATTAATCTTCCTGTGTGAGTGTGTATTTTTTTATCAAGTACTCATCTCACACAAACTTAAAATAAGGTTAGAAATAGATATGTGAACATGTTTTATTTTTATTTAGGAAAAGAAATTTTCTAGTTTCTATTTAAATTAGAATATGAAAACTTAATGATTTTTTGAAAATATTGAAAAAAAGTTGAAATAAACATGTTTTTAATCGAAATTTATTATTTCGAAAATTAAAAACAAATAATAAAGGTATTCAATTTTAATGAGTTTAAGCATATAGGTTAGTAACAATTAAACAAAAATCTTACCATACCAAGTTGGTAAGTTTGGTTACCCCTAAACGAAAGGGCCCATGTTCAACTCTTTCAAATGGTTGATTTTTTTAAAGAAAACGAAAATAATCAAAAACCACGTTTCAAAAACGCAATTTTCAAAACAGCGTTTCCAATCAAAACTGCGTTTCGAAAACGTAGGTTTCCAAATTATGTTTTTTCAAAAACGTAAATTCCAAAACTGTGTTTCCAAAACGCAGTTTCAGAAAAGTTCCAAAACAGCGTTTCCAAAACGCAGTTTCAAAAAAGTACTATTTCAAATCACAAAAAACGTGGAAAATGGATATTTTCTAGGAATTTCTGAAATCCTGTTGGTTTAAAGATGTGACTGGGATATGACTGGATTAAAAAGTGTGGTTTCATATCATAATTATACCTATATATAATATAAAGATATATATATATATATATATATATATATATATATATATATATATATATATATGTATATATATATATGTATATATATATATATATATATATATATATATATATATATATATATATATATATATATATATATATATATATATATATATATATATATATATATATATTATATATATATATATATATATATATATATATATATATATATGTATATATATATAATATATATATATATATATATATATATAATAGGGTGAGGTTATTTTCAAAACCAAATAAATGTACAGAACTGCGAGAACCACCTTTTTACTCTTAAAATGCACATGTATATTCATCGGGTTAGTTCATTAGGTAGAAATACATGAATTTTCATTTTCGTATGTCACTAGAAACATGTATCCTACGACCATGCACATGTATTTGTTTGTATGTATGTATAACTATCTTTTCGTTGGATAATATGAAAACACATGTGCACTTTTCATATCGCTCATTATACTCGGATCTATAACCAATAAAACAATTATTAAATGTTAATTTAAACATAATAATGAAAATACATATGCATTTTTAAGATTATAAAGGTGGTTCTCACAGTCTGTACATTTATTTGGTTCTGAAAATAACCTTACACTATATATATATATACATATATATTATATATATATATATTATATATATATATATATATATATATATATATATATATATATATATATATAATATATATATATATATATATATATTATATATATATATATATATATATATAATATTATATATAATATATATATATATATATATATATATATATATATATATATATATATATAATATATATATATATATATATATATATATATATATTTATATAATATATATATATATAT